>CM024755.1:727633-1440062 GCA_014218235.1 Colocasia esculenta | reverse complement strand
AATGTATTCTCTCTCCCCCTTTTTGTCACTAACCAAAAAGGAAAGATCTTACCATTCATTCTCTCCACTTTGAGAAAATTTCTTACCATTGAGGGGTTCAACAATGATTGACATTAATGAATAACTCCCCCTAGTCTATGCTCCCCCTGAATGAGAGACTCCACCTGAATGAAACTTGCAAATAATTGTTAGTAATAAAGACCAATTCAATCTTTGTGACTACTCTTTCTTCAGATGATGAAGAGTCTACAGTCACTCCTGCCTTGAGCATCCTTGGTTTTGATGCTCCAAGGCTAACCTGCAAATATATTACTCAAAGGTAGGTACCCAAATCTTTTTGGGTCCTTGATGGTTAGATGCATGAGAATATCCTTTAGGGATCCAAACTAAGTGTCTTGTTGTACATGTGTTTACAGTGTGTCCTAGTTTATTGCAATGAGAACAACAATGAATATAGATTGTTTTGTTGTTCTTATTTTCTTTTTGTGTTGAGTTTTTATAACATGATTTCTGTAAACTTTTATTTTACAGGGGCCTTTTTTTGAGTCACTTGGTTTCTTTTGCAAATTTTGGTAATAGATATTTTTCAGGAATTATGACTTGTTTTTCTTTTTCTAGAGGAGTATAACCAAGCCCTTGTTTGTCTTTTCCAGATTTTGATCCTTTTAAGCATAAGGCTAGAGATGTCTTTCCTTTAGTTAATTTTCTAACTGATTCTTTTAATAAAATTTTCTTCAGTTAGAGTTTTCCATTTTTCTTCCAACTTTAACTTCTCATTATTCTTACTTTTCAAATCTTCATTTAAGCGATAATTATTATTTTTACATTCTTTTAATTGTTCTTCTAATTGTTCCATTTCTGATTTAAGATCAGAATTAGTGTTTTCCAACAAGTAAGGTTGTTCTTGATATTTCTCAATTCTTTTACAACAACCTTGTGTTTATCATAAAGTTCATTAAAACTGTTCTAAATCTTCAGATTCTGATACTGAATCTGTGCAAGAATCAAAAGATGAGTTAGAATGTACCTCATCTAGTCCTACCATGAGGGCTAGACTTACCTGCTCCTTTTCAGAATCTGAGCTTGATGAATCTGAAGTTGTGGCTTCATCATTTTCACAAGCAACCGCCGTGGCTTTTCTTTTGAATTTCTTGTGCTGCCTTTTGGACTTTTCTGGTTGACCAGGCTTCTTTAGTCTAGGACAATCTGGTCTTAGATGTCCAGGTTTTCTGCATTTATAGCATATTGGTTCTTTTTCTTTTCTTTCTTTCTTTTGAATCCTTCTCGATCCAATTTTCTTTTTCTTAAAATTTTTCTGAAGCTTGGATAGAACTTCATCTACGTCACTGTCTTCAGAATCTGCATTTCTAGAACTTGAAGAAGAAGAAGAAGTAGAAGGAGTAGCTACAACTTTAAGAGCATTAGTACATTTTTTTCAAGTGCCATGAGGAACCTATTAAGTTATCAATAGATAATTTGGTTAGATCATAGGCCTCTTCAATAGCAGTTATTTTATGTGTCCATGAGATAGTTAAAGACCTAAGTATCTTTCTAACATTTTCTTCATCAATAGGTTTTTACCAAGAGAGCTTAAACCAACTACTATGCTCGAGAATCTATTATACATCTGAGTGATATTTTCGTGTGGAAGCATTTTAAATTGCTCATATTGAGAGACAAGAATATTTATCCTAGTTTGTTTTACTTTATTAGTTCCTTCATAAGTTATATGCAGTTTATCCTACATTTCTTTTGCAGATTTACATGCAGAAACTCTACTAAATTCCTTTTTGGATAAGGCACAACACAAATAGTTCTTAGCTTTAAAGTTTAGAAACAATTTATACTTATCAGCTGATGTAATGATAGTAGTACCTTCAGCAGGAACAACAACAAAATCACCTACCTCTATTACCTGCCACAGATCAAAGTCTGTGCCTCGAATGAAGCATTCCATTCTCATCTTCCAGTATTGGTAGTCCTCCCCATCAAAGAATGGGTTGGTGACTGATTGGCCTTCAGCATATCCTTGAGCTGCCATGGATCTTTGCTCTAAGATCGTTGGATCTTCTTAAAAGTTCAAGACCCGCTCTGATACCACTTGTTGGCCTTTTTGGTACGGCAGCAAGCTAACCTAGAGGGGAGGTGAATAGGTTTTCTGAAATCTGAAACCAAAACTTAAACACAGAAAATTATCACTTGAAAGTTCGGTTAGTTTAGTGTGATAAGAGTAGCAGTACCGAAGCAAATAAACAATCACATAAATAACACAAGGGATTTATCCTGGTTCGGCCCTTCCCACATGGAAGTCCTACGTCCAGTCCCCAGCAACCTCTTGGATTTTACTAACCAAGAGTACAGTCCCCCTCAAGGACAATACAACACCCAGCACCCCAGCTGGTCTTCTTCTCTTCCCCGGGTAAGAAGGCCCCACTTCTCTTACAGGTTAAGAGTCACCTCCTGGTACAAACTCCAGTGCGGTTCTGCTAGACACTACCCCTAGCTAGGTTCTACACTGTAACAGTCCTACAGCTGGACAGAAATCTTTCTTTAGAAAAGAAAGAACACAACTGAAGTTGGAACAGATGAATACCAACTAAAAGAAACTCTCAGCAAAAAGACTCTCCCCCAGATTTACAACAAAGCACAGAGAGAGTGAAGAGAGGAAGGCTTGAAGCTAGAAGGCTTTAGATGCTTGAACACTTCTTCTTGGGCTCGGGCTCTTTCTCTCTTTTCCTTTGAGTGTATGTGGCGTTGAGTTCTTCTCACGGTTGTACACTTCTTGAAAAATATTCAGGAAAAGCTCTCTTGTTCTTCAGATGTTCTTTATCTTTTATATGAGTAGCTTTGAATAATCCGTTGAGTTCTAGCCGTTGCTCATCTTTTCTTTCTTCTGATAATTTGTGGTTTACGAGGTCTGCAAACATAGAAGAAAGTGTTTAGATAAAAGAGTGTTTCTATTAAGAAGCTCATACCTCTATGTTTCTGCTATTATCCAGAAGTGGTAGGTAACCCTCTTTTTGTTCTGACAAGAGAGAAGAGATTCTGGAAAGATAAAAGAGATCTTCTGTCAGAAATATATTTGACTTTTTCACTAGATGCCAAAACATTTTGAAATATAAGGAAATCGATATTTAAGAGATCAAATCCATGTTTCACTTATGAAATCCATGTTATTTCAAAGGAATCCATGTTTTTACAAAGGAATCCATGTTTTTACAAAGGAATCCATGTGAGAGTGAATCGTTATGAGAGTCATTTATGGAATCCTTATGAGAGCGAATCGTTATGAGAGCGAATCGATGTGAGAGCCACTTATGGAATCGTTATGAGAGCGAATCCTTATGGCACTTTGAACTAAAATTGATGTATATTGAATGGACATCGATTTATCTGTTTAGTGCAAATCATTACGGTAATAATGTCATAAATTTATATTTTAGAAAACATGATATATGATATTAAATATGTTTAATATTTAATTAATCACATAAATTTATATTTATTAAGAAAACATGATATTAAATATTTTTAATAATATTTAATTAATCATAAATTTTATTATCAGTAAAATATAAGGGTAAAATATAAGAGTGGTTCAACAGTAATAAAAGAACCTTCTGTAAGAGTACTTAATAAGTTTGTAGTAGAATGTAAATACTACTGTTATTTAATATTAAGTGTTCTGTAAGAACAATTTCTTATATGTATCGTTTGTAAGGGGAAACCATACCGTATATAACTCGAGTGTCGTCGTATCTTCGTCCCAGCTGAAACTCGTCGGGACAATGATGATGGGGATATCTGACCCGTTCCTCCTCTTCTTTTCTTCTTCCTCCTGCTCCTGCTTCTTCCTGTCAGTCTCCTCCTCCTCCTTCTTCTTCTCTCTTCTCCTCCTCGTCCTTCTTCTTCTCCTCCACGCCGCCTACTCTTTCTTCCTCCTCTCATCCTGCTCCTCTTCCTCCTGCTTCCTCCTCTCATCCTCCTCCTCCTTCTTCTTCCTCTCAGTGTCCTCCGCCTCCTTCTTTTTCCTCTCATCCTCTCTCTTCCTCGCCTCCTCCTGCTCCTCCTTCTTCTTCCTCTCCGCCTCCGCCTGCTCTTTCTTCCTCCTCTCATCCTCCTCCTCCGCTTGCTTCTTCCTCTCCGCCTGCTCCTCCTCCTTCTGCTTCCTCCTCGCCTCCTCCTCCTTCCTCTTCCTCTTCCTCTTCCTCGGGTCCTCATCCACCTTCCTCCTCTTCCCCCCTCCTTTCTCTTCTGCTCCCCCCCCCCTTTCGCCCCCTCTTCCTCTCATCCTTCAATTCTGAGAACTGCCACTCCGACATTAATCGCCGCGACCTTGTCATGACAGTTCTCCTTGCTGTAACTGCAAATATGGAATACTGTAAATATGTATGATACATGCTGTAAACGTCTAAAACTTTCCTGTAACTAGGAAGCATTCATGCTGTAAACGTAGAAAACATGACTGTAATTTAGTATGTAAAAGACTGTAAGGGACCATATATCTATCTGTACTTGTACAACATAGTGCTGTAACACCTAGAAAAGAACGATGTAAATTAGAATATGCAAGAATGTAACAGATACTGAATCCGTCTGTAATCAGACAACACATTTGCTGTAACAAAGAATACGATTGTCTGTAACTGTTTACGAAGCATGTGATCGTACAATCCCAATACCTCGATGTGACGACCCAATCAACAAATTGGCCCAACAACTATACTAATTGGTACACTTCCAGGAAGGTCACCCATCCTGGAACTACTCCCAACTGAACACGCTTAACTTCAGAGTTCTTTTCCTACTCGAGCTCTGAAAATGACTAGTCTGAGTTGTTGGTAGTCTACTGATTTATTACATTTAACATATTCTTTTATGGGGTGTTACACTCGACGTCGGGAACTTGTCTTTGCTACAGCATGTGATCCTATCGAAGGTGGGGGGGCGCTCTGGTGGCGGTAGGACTAACAGTGCAGATGGTTGCCCCGCGGGTGGATGTTCCCACTGAGGTTGACGCTTTGAATGTTCCTCCAGTCTTTGTAGCCTTTGGTCCATTGAATGGAGCCTTTGGTCCATTGATTGGAGGATATTGTTCTACCGTTGTAATTGGTCATTCTGCAACTCCATGATCATCCTCTGTTCCTTCGACACTCTTAAAGCTCCTTAGGCATGCCATGCATATCTGAAGAATGGGTTCAGGAAGTCCTTGACGGGGATGCCGTCAAACGTCTCAAAGATGTAGGTTGTTCATCCCTCTCATTAACCTCCAAGTATACCTGAATTAACACAGGTCCAGGTATAAGTCATATATGAATCCCTCACAGTTCCAGGTGTAAGTCACACTTACATTAGAGCGTCGCAACCCCCGTAGTAGGGCGGATAACTCCGGTCCCTTACACCGACAATCCCAATGGAAAATGAGGGATTCCTTTCCGGATGATCTGGTTTCCATTTTAATTGGTGCGTCAAAAACCATGCCTACATTTCGCACAAATAGATAATGCGTATCAGAAGTGTATCGTATGTGAAAGGAATTTTTAGGTACTGTAACAGTATAATATATAGTCTGTAATAGACACCTTTGAATACTGTAAGAGATACATATATCTTCTGTAGTAGGCTATTATGCGTACTGTAACAAATACTTATGTCGTCTGTAGTAGCCTCCATTCACCACTGTAACTGATGCCTCTTCTTTCCGTAATGGGTAATTATGGGTACTATAACAGACGACATCTGTAAACGCATCGGGAGAAGAGACAAGTATCCGTACTGTAACAGATATATATGTCTTATGTAAATCACGTCTTAGAGTACTATAAGAGGTACAATAGTAGTATGTCAAAGCCTACTTACACCGAGAGCGGGAACACAACCGACGAGGAAGTTGGTTTTGGTGGCCGATGCTCCCGCAACGAATGCCTTAACCCCCGACATCAAGTACTCATGGATGGCAGTAGCCCAATTGGCGCTCTTCATCTCATGAAGGTCGTCCAGGTATGGAGAATCGACAGCAAACCCGACCTCCCACTTGTGGGGGAGAAGAAACAGGAACATAGAAGCGCAAACCAAAGCTTTACAGAAGTTTCAACTACTAGCACTCCCTCCTGTGGAACGTACTCCGTAAGCTTCCGAAGGACATTGTGCCGGTCCATCGTTTGTTTTATTCCAAGGGTGCGGCGCAAACCAACTTTTGTGCCATCCGCCTTCAGATTGATAGGTGAACCAGTATTCGGTATACCCATAACTGTTGCCAAGTCTGTAGGGCGAAAAGGCAAGCTGCAGGGGCAATCTTAAAACGATCTTCTCCTTCGAAACGCGTCATAAGATTGATTATCAGTGAAATCGGGTAGGTCACCAGTTCGCATTTGACAAACGCGTGAAAGGGTGAATTTTTCATTAACTTCATATGTGCGCTCCTAAATTTCAAATCTTCCATAACGGAACAGTACCATTTAAGCGAGCATCGTGTATTAAATTCATTCTTTTCTGCAAAGATAAGATCGGATCTTAAAAAAAAACATGCATACTGGCGACTGGAGATCAGACTGAGGGTTAGCAAAAATATTACTATTTCGGGCGATTTGGAGGCTGCTTTCATCAACTTCCATGGCTATCAAGGCTTGTTGCTCCGCATCCGCAGTAATGCTGGCAATCTCAACGCTCGTAGGAGATCGACGGCTTGCCATCTGATGAGGGGAGGGAGGGAGATTGCTTCGGCTGGAGTTGTAACTGAAGAATGGCAAACTGTAAGGGAGAAGAGGGCTAGTGCAAGAATGGCGGTGTAGGTGTATGGGGAACTGACAAGACATGATATATGATGGACTCAATGGATGCACGGGATGGCGGTGCACTGCAATGATGAACATCGGGCGGCTGAAATAATCGGTACTCCCGACGATGGGGCGTGAAACCTATCACGACTGTTCGACTACTACTTTCCCGCCATTTTTGCTAGCATGATAGCGCACTCCCGCCAATTTGACCCACAGGCCATGCAACTGAAACATGCTATTTACGGACATTGCGCGCCACATTTCCTTCATCTTCTTCCGTGACCCAATGGAGCAGCTACCTGCAAGATGTTCATTTGGAGATCAAAGTATCGTTCTTTTCATACGAAGGGACATGCAATTGGCGTCCATTCATAGCAGGGTTTCGGAAGGTTGGGTGTAGACATGCAGGAAAATATGCTGAAGTATCTTCTTCCCATGAATAGCCACGTTGAACATGTAACACCCTCCTCCGACTTCACACAAACAAATACGTAACCTTTGATCGGAAGAGGGATTACGCTGACAAACTCTCGTTATGGGTAGATATATCCGTGCAATGCACAAAACTGGCAAACCATTCCACAAGGTATTTTCGAACACCTTATAATTCAGTAGGTAACAGAGTATAATACTCATTATTTACAAAAGACAAGTTTCTCTCTCTCTCTAACTTAATACATCATCTACTAAAAGGAAACTACTAAAACTATGCTATTCTTCTTCGTCTTTTCATCGTTCGCAGTGGAATTGGGATTCATGTGTAGTTGAGATTATGCACACCTTCAATCTGAAAGGGTTGGAGGAAACAAAGGCATGAGTCGAAAGTACTCAGTAGGTATCAGTAAACATAGCGTAGAAGTATCAATTTGCAGAACTGAATGATTATTCAAATAGTGCATATGTGGATCAAAACATAATTGCTCATGAATTTCATACTTAACAGAAACATATAGCTCAAATTGATTTCATAATGAGCTCCAACAAATCACAGAATAAAAGTCATATTTGTCTTTCAGAATTCAGACCATAACTTAATTTGGAAACAAATTCGACAGACATCACTGCTCTCAAGAGGTTACTACTAGACGTAATATACCATCCTCAGTGCCTAGGCGATTCCAGCACCTTAGATCTTGTTCATTGCGCAAGAACGAGGTATAATTATTTTATTACCCACCATCGTCAGTCCATTGACTTGGATTTACATACGTACAAACTGTCGCCCTCAGTTGATCACAAGTAGCGGGTGCTACTACAAGTGATCCAAAACCCTCTTTTGACGAGAGCACTGTCTTCAGATCATAAACTTCTTTTCATGAGCATAACGGAAATGAGAAATCTAAAGGGAGATTTGATTTATGATTAATACAAATATCTTGGTGACAAGTAGTTCGGAGTTCAAGAAAATGAGAAAGACAATTAGTTGAGACAAGGTGATGACTCAAAGCCGACAACTTCAGAAGATTTAATCACATAAGAACCCAAGAAAATGAGGGTCCACAATTGTCATCACAAGTATTCATATCTCATAAGGTGTTCAAACATATGAACTCTCAAGTGGTCAAGTTTTACAAACTTAGATACCGAATATTGAAGAATAGACTCAATCGGAGTACTATTCGTAATTGCTAACTTTAAGAATAACTTAGGGGAGAATGGTACATAATGTGGGTAAACTTTGAGGTAGTATGACAATAAAAATCAAGGTAAATGAGAGGGTAACTTCCATGGCTTTTAGAATGAAGTTTAAGTAAGAGTTCTACCATGAAAAGTTGCTGAAATCCAATGCTGAACAGTAGTTGTCGACAGCCAGGAAGGGGCTGTCGACAGATGGCATAGACAGAGCTCAGTTTGCTGGCTCTGTGGGGATCTGTCGACAGATGTAAGGGATCTGTCGACAGATCCACACAGTCCAGTTATCCAGAGTTCAGGAAAACATGCGCCTGTCGACAGATTTGGGCTGTCTGTCGACAACCGCCTGTTTCTCACTCATAAATGACTTAGAATGTACTCTAAACATGCTGACCATGGAACCTATGAATCAAGCATGATGTATATCAAATAGAAGAGTCTAATTATAGTTCTCACAGTGATTTATAAACCGAAAAGTGAGATGAATTGAGAGGTTTGCAATTCAAACTTGTCTAGCTAAAAACTAGACATAGTATATGTTGGAAGTGTGGTCTTGATAGCAATGGATTATTGGGAGATTCTTACAAGATGAACACTAAAACACAGATATTTAATGTTCCAAATCAAGGCTTGAGGTACAAACATTCGAATGGAAAGAATCACAATATTATAGAATATCGAAATTTCTAGCAAATCTCTATAACATAAACTTGGATCATGGGTGGGCGGAGAAATTGGGACCTACTTGATCTGTAAGGAGAGTGAAAATTCTTATTTGGTAATCACATAGTTCCAAAGGTAGTTGGGAAAACCAAACTAAAGAATCTGAGATTACAATCTCGTATACGAACTTAACCGAGACTGGTTAGCATGCCCCAAAAGCAACTCGTATGAGGCTAAATTCTTTCAACATGAATAGCGAATAGAAGTTCAAGGAAAGGATAAGAACCTACCAGTCATACGTACTAACACTTGATTTCAGGGGATGGTTATAATTCATATAAGAATTCACAATTTTAAGCCAAGTATGTAGGGATCTTGAATTCTTTAGCAAATGTTAGAGCTAAGGATTTAGAAAAGTAGGAAGAACCCTACCTGATTATAGAGTAAAACCTTTACTTCCCTTTAACAAGGAACCTATAACCAGCAGGAGGAAGGCTCAACAAAGTTGCAAACACAATTGCAGCTGATGCAGAGGTAACAACCACGACAGCTACACCTCCAATAAGGTAGTCTCCTCAAAGCAAGACAGTGGCAACACTCTCCAAAGAGAAGGGACTGTCAAGAGCAGCAGCAAGAAGAGTGAAAGGTTTGTACGATGGATGAGAGTGAGTTTTTATAACTCCTCCGGACAACATGCATGCCGGCACGTCGGCTCACAGGTGTTGAGGTAAAAACCTCATTTCACCACCCACAGCCACGTCTCTCATGCATACATCCTCTTGGTTACACGCAGGTAACCTTAATGATAGCCCAACTTATGGATAAGCCTTATCCTAATGTGTGTTGGCCTTTCCTAAGCCTTACACGTAAGCATTTGAAATTCCCAGAAAAACCCTTACCGTAAATAGCCCATAAATCAGCTGGGCCAAAGATCTTCATGCTTAGTGTCCTAATGATATCCGTTTAACTTAAAATTTCAACCATAGACTAATAGAAGGTTTTACAAATTGTCATGATTTTATTTTAATTTTTAGAATTTATTTTCTGATGGGTGAAAAATTGCCCCAAAAATAATTGCGTCGACTTAATCTCAAAATCTATGCGTCAAAATTCCGAATAATTATATTTTTAATATCTCCACAATTTTTTGATAATTATGGTGTTCTTAGATTTCATTTTCGTATAGTTTTTCGGTGTCGCCTTGTCGGGGTGCGTACGACCGAAAGTAGTACCTTGGTATGATAAAGTGTCTTAAACATACCCTTAATCCTAAATATCACAATTTAAACTTAATTGGTTAGCATAAACAAGAATTCTAAGCAAATCATGGTATTTAAAATTTGAGGGTATTACAGAACAGATGCTGGTGACGATGGGGATGTCCAAGCTATGTTTGATCTTCACAAGTGCGAAGGAACATCATTCATAACACTGCACATTCATGCGGTGGACGCTCGTTGCCTCAGTGCGTACGCTAGTCGGGCGTCAGTGGTCCGCAACCACTTGACAGGTACGTACTCCATGCATCCTTCTCCACACTTCATGTTAGCCCATGCAAACTTCAAAAGCCATTATCTTCTCCCATGCATCATGCATCATGTAGGTTTGTACGCACATTCTTTACAGCCAGGTTCCAACTCCCATGTATGTACATTATGACGTTATGTACAGAAGTCAATCAAACAAGGATGGCGCTTCTTTGGATACCACAGAACCGTCCCACTTCCCAGGAAACAGTTTGGAGATGTACGAGCGAGGAAAAGGAGTGGAATGTGAAGTACCAGTGTTCACGCAATATTCCGCAGGTAGAATACATTCTGTAGGACAAGTCTTCATAAACAAAGAGCAATTGCAGATGGAACTGACAAATTACGCGATCGCACGAGGATTTAATTGGAAATATTTGAAGAACGACTCTGTACGAGTAACTGTACGATGCTTCAATACTATTTGCCCATGGCGCCTTCATGCGTCCGTCGTTCGTGAAGGTCCAGAATTTGTAATCAAGAGTCTGAACAACCTACACAGCTGTGGATGTGACACTATGAGCGACGGTCATCCACGGACATCTAAGAAGTGGGTTGCAAATGCTGTGAAGGGGAAGCTAGTTGATAAACCCCCTACAGAGCAAGCAAAATGATGAGGGACATCCGTCGGGATTACTGTATCTCCATTCCTTATCATCAGTATTGTAGCAACTATAATCATTTTTATCTACTGTAAACATAGACGCAGTTGTCTGTAGGTAGAAGGACATGTACTGTATCAACTCTAATGATATACTGTAAGGGTCTGCATTGTAACATCTGTAATGATATTAAGGTATACTGTAAACAAATATGTAGCAGTCTATATTGTAGCAACTATAATCATTTTAATGTACTGTAAACATAGATGCAATTGTCTGTAAGGTAGAAGGACAAGTACTATAACAGCCTAACATACAATTGTATTCAACTATAACTATAAGACTGTAAAGGTCTATATTGGAACTGTAACGATACATGTAGCCCACTGTAATGAGTAAGGTCTTTACTGTAATACTCTAACATATGATGTATCATCATATCAATAGGCATGGTGGGGCAAAGAGGTTGCTATCAGCTCTCTGTACGGTGATTTCAGAACAAGCTATCATATTTAAGTGGTACAACAAACGTGCATTACAGTCAAACCCGGGATCGGTTTTGTCTCTAGAAGTGGACCCAGAACACAACGTTTCAAACTTTTTTTCATATGCTTCCAGGCATCTGCATATGGGTTCGAAGTTGGTTTCCGACCTATGCTCTTTTGGACGGAACTCATATCAAACAACATAAAGTACAAGGGGTTATACTTGCAGCAAGTGCCTTAAACGGCAACAATGACCTATTCACTGTAGCGTACTCCATCGCAGATTTGAAAACATATGACAACTGGGTCTGGTTCCTAAAAAATTTGAAAAAGGCATTGCTATCAGGTAGAAGGATTGCGTTCCTATTAGACAGGGGGAAAGGTCTGAAGGAAGCGATTCCTGACGTATTTCCAAATGATCATCACGGCTACTGCTTCCAGCACATCATACAGAACTTCAACGACCAATGTGAGGGGAAATATACCGCCCCTTTCAAGAAATTACTTAGAAAAAGTCTACAGCGCATTGCGTATGCTGTTACTGAACAAGAGTACCAAGACGCAATGATGGCAATGTAGCTTAACTCTACTGATGCGAAAGAATGGGTGCTCCGAATGATGTCGACCACTGGTCCCATGCTCGTTTCCAGGGACGAAGGTTCGGTAATACAAATACACAAGCGATATGTTCCATTACATTCCGCCATTTAGGTTCTTACAGTTAGGCATTCCATGTCTTATAGTAGCAGACATAGATTGTTATAATAACTGTCATCTTACAGTTACAAATATACACTATTACGAGAGTGTTATATATGGTTACAATATGTAGTGGAAATTTGTTACAGATGTTGATGATAATCGGATAGATCTTTACAATTCATAACAGGTTTGGCGAGTTATACTCTAATTTGGCGGAGTCATCAACAATTGGATACATGATGTACGAAGTCTACCATACTCCAGATGGTTGACAAAATTAGAGTGCAAATGATGGAAATGGCTGCAAAGAGGAAAATCGATGCAGCCTTGTGGGATACACCATACTGTCCTAAAGTACAAAAAATAATCGAAAAAACCTTCAAGATAGGAGAAGCTTAGGAATCCGTCATTCAGACGGAATCAAATTTGAGGTTATTGAAAGTATGAAGACGTACACCATAGACATCCATGAACAAACATGCTCCTGTGGACACTGTCAACTTGTCAAGATTCCTTGCAAGCATGCGTGCGCAGCAATTGGCAGTAACAAGGAGGCCGTTACTCAATATGTTTCAGCATTTTACAGCACAGAAGTGTACATGACTGCATACGAAAGAACATTCAACTATCCCAACATTTGACATGCCGATCCGCCTCAACCATCATATGTTCTCATCAAGCCACCGACAACTAAAAGGTTGCCAGGAGACCGAAAAGAGGAGAATACATTCAAGAGGAGAAGTAGATCATGCGTATATTTGTTCTAGGTGCAAGCAATAGGTCACAACCGAAGAACTTGTAGCAACCCACCTCACAATCCTGACGGATTTTAAATGTTGTATATTAGTTACAATAGAAGATCGTCTTGATATTCCAATGTTACAGTGTACGTAATACATTATTACAGTCTAAGCACTACACTGTTACAATTCCACTACTACGCTATTACAGTTTCAGCAATACACTTGCACAGTTCGCGCACTTACAAGTACGTTTTCTTGTACAATGGATGTAATGAAGTGTTACAGTTTAACGCTAATACTCTTACAGTTTTACCTGTGTACCGTCAAGCCAGGGGAGCCGGGGGCGACGGTGGCACCAGTGATGCAGGTGCTTTGCCATCCCTCGGAGGAGCACGGTTAGATGAAGACATCTGCGAATAAAGAGGAAGAAGACGAGCAAGAAAGATAGGAAGAAGAAGAGCACTGTCTCCTCACGATTTCTGTTACAGTATATGTAATAAGATGTTGCAGTTTAAGCACTAGACTGTTAAATTTTCAGCACTACACTATTACAGTTCGCGCACTACACTCTTACAGTTCGAGCACTTACGTATTCTGTTACAATCTAAGTACTAGACTGTTACAGTTCGAGCACTATAGTGTTACACTTAAAGAACATCCCTGTTACAGTTTGAGCACTACACTCTTACAGTTCGAGCACTACAGTCTAACATACAGTTTTACATTATACGTTAGAATCTATTACAGTCGTTGGTCATGTTGATTATAGTATATCCGTCGGGGATGTTACAGTGTGTTATTGTTAACATGTTGAGTTTGCATGATACAGAGCACATACACAAGCACACAGAAGACTGCATCTAACGAAAATGCTTATCATAACAAGCCATGTTACAATAACTCTCTACTCCTACTCTACTACCGACCACTCGGTAGAGTACGGAGGGGAGGAGGCGGGACGGTCAGGGGAGGGATGGGAGGAGGGGGAGGTGCCGGAACGGTCAGGGGAGAGATGGGAGAAGGGGAGGTGCCGGAACGGTCATGGGAGGGATGGGAGGAAGGGGAGGAAGGGATGTGTTCTACCCTAGGGCCGACGTCAGGGAGGATGTTATTGAGGCCCTTGTCGCCGTAAAGCCGGGAGGCTTTCTGAAAGCCATCTTCCAGCCGTCGTAAAAACCGTCCCAGTAGACGGGGCTGAAGATAGACTGTCGCAATGGGGGAGCCGGGCCGACGGTGGAACCGTGAGGGAGGTGCCTTGCCATCCCTTTGGGGAGCACGGTTAGATGAAGACATCTGTAAATAAAGAGGAAGAAGACGAGGAAGAAAGATAGGAAGAAAAGGCGTTAGAAGCTTGTGAAGGATAAGTATGCGGCCCTGTTCCTTTTATAGTTATGAAGAACGGGTCACGGGGCTTCGAAAGAAGCTGTGTAAGTAATGTCAATGGTTGCTGTATCCGTTCTTGGCACGTTATGTAAGAGTAACTTCCCATCGGTCAAAGTTCACGGGCCATCGAAGCGTCAACATCGTTTGGGGAAAAGGCGATGGAAAAAAGGACGGAAGGGTAAGACGAGAATGGGAAAAAGAGACGGAGGCGAATGAGACGGAAATTGTGGGTGGAGGGTCGTAAATGGTGACGTGTGAAAAGTAGGGACCGAAAATTAAACCTGGAGAAAAGTATGGAACTTTACATCTACCGGTATTCTGACAGGACGAGGAAAAAAGTACCAGGCTCTGACAGGGACCCCCAATTAATTTTTCCTTTTTTTTATCATCATCGAATTTTATCAAGAGAACGATTCGGATTTTATGATCTATTTAGTCTTTAAAAAAGATAAAAATTGATCAATCAATTTTATATATCAATATGATACAGATTGTACCATATTACATTATGAAAATTATAACACAGCTGATCTGCACAATATGATCAACTTTAATTTCAACGGACGGCCGGACATTTGAGAGAGAATTACATATATATATTCTTAAAATTTTATTATATTCAGAGTTCAAACATATATTCTTAAAATTACATATTATGTTCTGTGATGGGGAAAATCAGATCGATCTTTATGACCCACCTAAGGATCAGTTAAAAATTTTTGTCAGAATTTTTTTTTGAGAAAAAATTCATATAATACTTTGATATCATTGAAAAATAATCCATAAATTTTTTAATCTAAATTATAAATTTTGACATCTTTGATGAGACTCCGTAAATTATTTTCTTAGATTTCTTTTTTATGTAAGATTTTTCATGAGTGTGACTTCAATCTGCACTCTAATTTTTAGTGTCCATACTTGAAATTTGATGACTCGCGATTGACAACCCGACATCCAGCCGTTGGCAACCGACTACCGTCACCTAACGGCCAATGTCTAGCATCCGACGGTCGACGTCTGATGTTTGGCATCTGATGCCTGGCAATCAATGTATGGCGTCCAATGGTCGGCGCTCGACGTCTAACAGCCCAGTAGTCAGCATCCGGTGCCCAATGCACCTAGGGCGACCGACGATCGACTTCTCCCAACGTTCGTTAACCTACGCTCGATAACTAATGTCGAACGATCGGGTGGTTGACATTTGGAACGTATTTTTTATTTTTAATTAATTATTTATTTTTTAAAAAAGTATTCTAATAGATATTTTACTTAAAATATTATTTTTTAAAGAAAAATATTTAGTGGGTACCAAATAGATAATTCTATTTTTAATTTTTCTATACAAATTAATCCTTGATTTTTTTTTCTTTAAACATGTTTTACAAATAATCAAACAGACCCTTAATGGCCCATCAACTCAATCAGGGTAAGATCCTGCCTCACCGAACATAGCCTCACTGCGGCTGCCCACGCAAAGTAAGGTTAGCCCGCTCCACCTGAGAGACATTTATGCTCCTGATTGAAAAATCAGGAGCAAATATAATTATAATTATTATAAGAGTTTAAATAAATGATATAAGAGGAAATTAATTAGAAGTCTTTGATTGTGATAGGAAAGTTCTTACTGTAACATAATTTAACGTATACTGTAATCAGATATAATATTTATTGTAATGAGTTATAGTTCTGTTAGAGATTAAAAAATAAATCAAATATCTGTTAAGGACTTCTAATTAATTTACTTAAGATATATTACAAATTTAAGTATTAAAATTAAAAATTTTAAATAAAAATTAAGAAGATGATTAAAAAGTAAGAAAGTCTAAGTCAATTAACACGTAAGCACAGTGAACTATGGCGGTTAAAACAAAAAACTCAGGTTAAATAACCCTTAATTAGTAGTTTAACAAACTTTAACCTTAGTGCATGTAGATTGCCACCTAGCCATCTTAGAATAATATTTTTCATTATTAGATGTTATCCTAGTTGCTAAGCCATATCTTAGGTAGGTAGATTTTCAATAGTCTTAAATTACTTAAGTTAATATTTTTATATATGTTTTTACTTTCGAGTTTATCTTTCTCTTCTTCTTACATGTATATGTGCAATTTTTCCAAGGAAATTTTTCCAAGGAGAAAAGAAAGAGATCTTACATTTTCTAGATCAAGGTGGATACTAGATACCTATAAACAAGTTAAATTAATAAATTATCTTGCTCTTTATCTTGTCCCAGTTGTACTTGTTATGAGAGAATGATTGTTTTTGTGATAAATATAATTTTTATTGTTATTTTTATTGATAATATGAGTACAAGACTATATTTGTAAGTTTCTCGTTAAGTTTTAGTTCAGAATTCTATTTAAAATTTGATACCAATTTAGAGTTTTTTTTTTTAATTTCAATATAATGATTTATATTTAATTTGTCTTTAAATTCATGTTTGAAGATGCTTACGAAGAGTTAAGTTTCCTTATTTTTCACCGTCCGATGGTTTCCTTTATCGAAGATAGTATGCTATCTCCAAGAGATAAAAGGATAAAACTTGATCTCACCTCCCATTAATGTTCTTATGAAATATGTTTTTTGCAATTAATGCAATGTAAAACAAACTTTATTATTATTTTTAACCATAATCCTTGCTGCGTGATATGTGATACTCGATCCTCCCCCTGCCTGAGGGCACAGATATCCGCAGGTTTCGAGTTCGGATTTCCTTCTCGGATCTAAAGAAGAAGGCGATGCCAATATGCCATGCCGTGTTCTTATGCCCACTAAAGGAAACAAAAAGGGAATATATATACTCATGTTAAAAATATAATTAATTTATTTAAAATTTTATATTAGATGATTTTTTTACACCGAAAATCCTACCATCACTTTCAAGAATTGTAGAATATATTTACAAGATATAATTTTTAGTGAAGAAAAATCGTTAAATTTTTTGGGTACAAATATAAAAATAAGATAAATGTTATGGCACACTTTTAGAATGTGAAGTCGGTGCCCGCTTACTTGGCGCCTAATCATCCTTGGACGGATCACAAAGTCAAAGTATTTGTCTTTGTTTTTGAGATAACAAAAAATCTTAAATTTAAAATTATCACATATTTATAGGGTTCAATAAAACATATATATATATATATATTTAAAAAAAGGTGAGATCTTATATCTTTGAAAAATGATTAATATCAGTAAAAAAATTCAACTAATGCCCAACCAATTAATCCATCGATCAAGCAAGTCAACTCGTCCGAGTACACAGTGGTGTTCCTTATGTTTTGAAAACATGTTTAGGGTGTTTGGGAACATTTTTTTTAAATTATTTTTACCTAAAAAATTAGGTTTTAGGAAAATATTTATGTTTAAGAAAATCTGCAATGGGATTTTGCCTTCCTATTCCTGGTTAGGAGTTTTCAATATTAGTGAAAGAGACAGCTCAGTTGGCAGCTAATAAATACTCGTTTTAAATAAATCCATGAGTCTATTATTAACACCCCTCCACCATGCCTCTGACCAAGCCGTTACTGAAAAATAAAAAAAAATGACACCATTAATTAATTTATAATTAAACAAAATTCAAACCTTTTGGGTCAGGGTCAGCCAGGGCCCGGCTGTCCGGTTCTGCTCACCGCCAATCTGCCAACACCGTCTTCTCCTTCCCGCCTGTGTCTGCGGTGTCGTCACCACCCTCCCCCCGCCCCCTTTACCTCCCCTGCCCCCGCCGCCTCTCCTTTGCCATTCCTGAGGAGGGGGCTTGGGGACGGTGGTCGCCGGCGAACCCCGTGGTTTCTCCGTCGGTACCGAGGTCTTCCTTCCGGGGTGGGGCGGAGAAATGGGCGGGGCATCCCCGCCAGAGCTGCAGCAGGAGGATTCTGACGCCGAGTTCGTGGAGGTCGATCCATCAGGGCGCTACGGAAGGGTAGGTTTGCTTGCGGCTTCTCGACTTGGATGCTGCTGATGTTATTGTTGTTGTTTTGTTGATTGTTATGGGTGTTTTTGTCCGAATTCTTGGATCGGTTTGAGGTTTCCAGCGCTGGATGTTGACCGTGTAGAACAAATTTTGATCCTTTAATTAACACTAGCTCTTCTTGGAGTCGTTTTCTTTCTGAAAATTTTGGTTCTTTTGATCTTAGTTGTAATAACAATGTCCCGCATGGGGGCTGTTGTTGGTTTGGTTGCTTGCAGTACCGGGAGGTTCTGGGCAAGGGCGCGTTCAAGACGGTGTATCCTTGTGAAATCAGCTGTTCGTTAACTATGAGGGATGTGGATGAGTCCAATTTTCTTTCGTAGTGGTTGTTTTCATTGGGCTTTTGGTTTTATGTTGGCAACCTTGATGGGATTGGATCAGCTACAGGGCGTTTGATGAGTGGGAAGGCATAGAGGTTGCTTGGAACCAGGTGAAGGTGGCCGATCTCCTGCGCAGCTCGGACGACCTGGAGCGTCTCTACGCGGAAGTCAACTTGCTTAAGACCCTCAAGCACAAGAACATCATCAAGTTCTACAACTCATGGGTTGACAGTAGAGAAGGCAACATCAACTTCATCACTGAGATCTTTACCTCTGGCACCTTGCGCCAGTAAAATTCAAGCCCCCCCCCCCCCCCCCCCCCCCCCCCCCACATCACACACACACCTTTTGAGATTTTGTTTACAATTATTATTTTATTATATCTGGGCTTACTTCTTTGAATTGACGTTGGAAATTATTCTTTTCTTTTTTTCAGGTACCGCAAGAAACACAAACATGTCGAAATAAGAGCATTGAAGAATTGGTCTAGACAGATCTTGCAGGGCCTTCATTATCTCCACAGTCATGACCCACCAGTTATCCATAGAGACTTGAAGTGTGACAACATCTTTGTTAACGGGAACCAAGGGGAGGTGAAAATTGGTGACTTGGGGTTGGCTGCGATCCTTTGCCATGCTCAATCAGCTCATAGTGTCATTGGTGAGTGTGATTCAAGCCTTCTGATGTCAATTTTCTGTGGTGAAAAATTGACGGAGTTGGTAAAGTTTTAATGTTGAACTATATCTTGTAGGTACACCTGAGTTCATGGCTCCGGAGCTTTATGAGGAAGACTACAATGAGCTAGTGGATATTTATGCTTTTGGCATGTGTTTGTTGGAGTTGGTGACATTTGAATATCCATACATGGAATGTGCCAATGCGGCACAAATTTACAAGAAAGTGATGGCTGTAAGTTCCTTTGGGGTCTGGTATTCTTTGATGTGTTTTCCTAGCACCTTGTGACCTCATGTTCTCCTGCTTCAAATTGTTGTTTCTTTCCTTGTTGCTTCAGTACTGCATCATGTTGCGAATTGAGCCTTCAATAAGAGCCATCATGATATAATATGAATTGGCTGTAAGGCATGTCTGGGATAGTGTAGAAATGCAGAAATTTTTCTAGCAAGTAATCAGTTTCATGTCTCAAATAGAGTATAATACAAAATGAGAGTTTGTAAAATAATGCCATCCTTCCTCAAAAACATATACACTCCCCATGGAGGATGAGGAGAAAATCCCTCAGCCTCATCATAATCTCTATTTAAGTATTCATATGGAATGCTTTGCTACTGAGGTTTCCCAGACATTCAGCAGGAAATGCTTTGCTAGGAGTGGTTCAGTTGGTTAAGACCCTCCACAAGGGTTCAATCCCCATGAGGATCAGGTTTGAAAGGAGGATTTGCAAGGATAAATTTAATAGGCCGTAATAGTTAGGTATATCTTCCATCAAAAAAAAATATCGGCAGGAAATGTGGTGGCCCCACAAGTGAGCATCACTAATTGCAACTACACATCCTGTAACACATTCTATAATTATATCATGGCCTTTTAGCATAGTTAAGATGCATCTCCCTCTTAGTAATGAAGGAATGTTGCTCTCACCATCTCACACTACAGGGTAGAATGACAATTTCAACATATTGTGGACTTGTAATGTTTGGCATCATCGAGAAAGTACAATAAGGCAGTGCCAGATGCAATCTCTCCCATTTCCAGCATTACCTGAGATGTCAACGCAAAGGATTAGGAGGCAAATGCATTTGGATTGTTCTAGACTTCGCAAGTGCGGACTGCGGAAAACTTGCTAGCTTGACTACTAATGGATATAAAGAGCCTTGTTGCAGTGATGCAATTTCTATTTGCTCTTGTATGGCTGAAGCCTGTCTCCTACACCCTGTAGAATGCCCTTAATTTCAGTGAATTATTTTCTTCCTCGGAATTCATCTTTGTGGGCACACCTTTTTCCTTCCTTATTCCTTTTCACGTGAATGCACTAATGAGCAACCAGAAAGTCTTCTTATATGGTAATTCCTTGAACAGTGAGTACATCAATTTGGCATAACAACTTATGAACAATTGATATCTTCCGATTTCATTAACATTTTACTGGTTATGTGACTGTATTCATTATCCTCTCCACTTCCTCTTACCTGGGAGTTTAGTCAGAGAGGAGTGGCGGCCCAGGCAACTAAGGGGTTGCCTCAGCCTCAAAGGCCCAGGCGATGAGGCAATGTATTATTATTAAAAAAATGAATACACATCTAAATATCACCTAAATGGGTGCATGAAACAAATATATTTCATAAAACTATTCATTCCTATGTGCCAAATTATTGTATAACTCACTAACTTCATTCCTTCCTATATGTAAAGTTTAACAAACTAAATTGTAGGTAAACAAATTCACAATCATACATATAAATACACTAAATAATAATAGAAAGTATGCATTACTAGCTTAAATGGGCGTCTTTGTGGTCCAGTTTGTGGACCAGATGGGGTCAAAGAAGAAGGAGACTGAGGCCTGGGCTCGGTGAGGCGAAGTCGACCAGAGCGAGGGCTACTTGGGGTCACCTCCCCTGGCCTCATGGCCTAGGTGACCACCTTAGTTGCCTTTCATAACATAGGCTGGGAGAACCAATAACAATAAGATTATCATTTCCAACCAAAAAAATAAAATAAAAAGGTAAGATTATCACTTTCAACTAGGAGTGACTATCTGTGAACTACATCCGATGGGCGCTCTTGATCCCACCCATGTATCAATCACCAGACATCCCATGTGACGAGGGAAAGGAGGAAGAATCCTCATTCCTGTATCTTGCGCGGACTTGTATGATATTGGACTGCCTCCAGCCTCCAACATCCAGCTCATTAGAGGTTAACATAATAATGCAATGTATCTTCTCATTTTACTTCATGAATAACCAGCCTATCCATTCTAACAAGATATTGGCCTTCTTTTGCTCCAATTATTGCAATTTTTCTCCCTGTGGGAATCCATTAAACATTTAAATTACTGACTGTGCCAGTACACTCTTTGTTTTGATTCTGTTCATTTGCTCATCTGATGTTTGAGTACTAATATCTGACTGTTGTCTGTAATTTTTGTTGCTATTAAACCTCGATTAACTCCTCAAATTTGAAATCTTAACTCTGTATCTATTTGTTGATGTTCCATTTATGTATGTTTTGGCTTAAATGTGCACGTGATATTATTCTGTTAGAGTTCTTATCTTGATGTGACTGTGGCTTAGCCCTAAATGGTTCCTAATTGCTTATCCACAATGAAGATGATTTTCTCAATTTCACTGCACTATTGTCATTTGTAGGGAATTAAGCCTGCATCATTAGAAAAGGTGAATGACCCTGAAGTAAGGGCGTTCATAGAAAAATGCATTACCAAGGCATCAGAAAGACTGCCTGCTAGAGATCTTCTCTTGGATCCTTTTCTCCAATCAGATATTGAGGATGAAAGCATAGGGCATTCATCACGACCTGATCCCAATCACTCAGGTAGCATCCTTAGCTATATTTGCTTGATCATATCTCCCTAGAGCTTGGAGTTGTTTTCTGGATTAATGAGCATGCCACATTCTGAGACATAAATGCAGATGATAATGATCACCAATCTGGGGAAGCATCTAGTAGTCTGAATGTCAATGCAGACTCATCCGGTGTCTCCCGGGATTTTACTGTGCAAGGTCAAATGAAAGACACAAATACAATTTTCTTGAAGCTGCGTATTACCGACTCTACAGGTTTATACTTCGAGATGCTTTCAAGATACAAACTTTCATTGTTTTCTGCTGTACCTTAATGTTGTGTGGTTTTTTATTTCTTTCTTAACAGGTCATCCGCACAATATCTATTTCCCATTTGATATTGAAGCAGACACATCAATTAGTGTTGCTAGTGAGATGGTTACTGAGTTAGATCTGACAGATCATGATGTTTCTGTCATTGCTGCCATGATTGATGCGGAAATACAATCTCATGTTCATGGGTGGATCCGAAGTGAGATTGGTCAAGAAAGTCATGGCAATGATCAACCAGCATTGGATAACTTGAACTCTCAGTTAAAAGATGAAGTCTCAGTTCCTGGCACGAGTCATACATGCGGGGATCTTGTCTTGGAACGGTTCCCATCGGGACGGCTATACTGGTCAGACTCCCCAAAGGAAACATTTGAAGAGTCTTCTAGCAGGAATTGCTTGTCGAGCATTTCCGAAGGGAATCATCAAGGGAATGCCCAGAACTTGGGGGAAGCTGATGATGCGGAAACATCTTCTTTAAATCCTGATGAAGGGAGTTATTCTAATGGCATAAGTTCACCCTCCCAGTCTAATGGTTCTGCATTCTCTGCTGATGGTGGCACACACAACCCAAGTATGGCTGATCCGTCAGTATCTTCTGAACTGCCTAGCACACCCATCAGTAGTGTGGTTAATGGAGAAGACGAGGAAAGTTCATCTCATCAGACAAATGGTTGTGCATCCTTGACTAATAGGTCTGGTGATGTCTATTCTGCTGATATTGCAGAACCTTTTGGACCATCAAATTCAAGCCCTCGTGGAATGCCGAATGAAGAAGATAAGGAATCTCCATTTTGTGCTGATCATCAGTTTGCTGATTGTCAAGTTAGGTCAGTGGTGAACCGACATGGTGATAACTGTAATAAGATCCATTTACCTGATGATGATAAAACGTCAATTGAGAGTGATCCAGAAGATGTCAAAGTCCTTGTGGTTAAGCTTAAAAACTTGTTGTTCGATCAGCGGAAGGAACTTCAAGAACTGAAGAAGAAACACAGTCTGGCCATAGCTGATCTGTTGAATAAACTCCCTCCAGAGATCCAGGACACAGCTATAGACACTCATGGCTTGAATACTCTGGGATTTAAATTGCATGGACAGTCCAGTGCAAGTGCAAGGCAACCCAGTGACATGGATTTTATTTCTCAAGGATCATCATTACCATCTCATGTTGATAACCCTGCTGTGCACAATATCACGGGGGAATCTTCTTCTGCAGCAACAATGGGGACAATTGCCATGCGGAACATGAGTTGCTTGGAAGGTTCAACTTCCACTCTAAGGGGAGATGGGAGGAAAGATCATATACCCGGAGATCATGTAGGCGGTCTCATTTCCTGGAATAAGTCACAAATGCGCAATGCAGAATCGAAATCCTCAGATGTTGGTATTGCACTTATTTTAAGAGATCACTTGTCCATGACAAAATCAGAAACAGATGTTACCAGTTCCAAGCCTGACGAAGACTAATACATACTTTCGGTTCACATGTCACTGCGTTGAACTTGCAGGAAGCATCATCCAAATACTTGGGATTCAAACATCAGTTCTCTATGGTGCTCAAGACAGTCTTTAAGTCTGCCCATGCCCCACTGGAGTACTTGCTTCCTTTATGATGGTCTTGAAGGTGCTGTTGCTGTCATGTCATGAATGTCCTAACATTTAGTTCTTGCAGAAGTTGGTGGTGTTTTTTTCTCTAAAGAATCACGTTTCTATACCTTGTACATCAGTTCTACACAGGCCCACAAGTTTTTGGGCGTCATATCTGTACAAATGATGAGTGTATGTCATCTAATGAATGGGTTATTTGATTCATTAATAGTCAAGTCAAGTTAGATGCTCGCATTGTTCTTGCTGTTATTTCTTTCCCATGGAGTCTGAACTCTTGCTCTTGGAAGAAGAAGAAGAGGAAGGTCCATCCAATAACTAAACATTCTTTGCCTGCGGTTGCATTTCCAGATGCAATTACTAAAATGTTATGATAACTTGGGGGGGGGGGGGGTAGATAAATGAGGGATTTAGATGAATGTTTTAGTGTAAAATTATGATTTTGATGCTAATCAACGTTGATGTCTTCTTGTGATCATGCCTCATTCTCAAGTATTATACTTGTGTAGCTGTCACTTAAACTAGTTAATTGGGAGAGGGAAACCAAGCGTGCACATGTTAAAGCTATTAATGTTAATTATTAATATTTATATTTATATTTAGTCGTATTATATTGGTTTCATCACACATACGATGTACTCTTATATGGCATGCGTAACTCACCTGAAACATTTCAACACTAGGTCAAAAAGGCATGCACTTACCTTTCGACTAAACATATAAATATAAATATAAATATAAACATGTATTAACACTCTTAAATTGACTATTAATGAGACTTATTTACTTGAAAGAGGCCAAAAATCGATAAGCCTTACAAAAGAGTGATAAAAAGTGGTAAAGATCTTCCCCCCAGTCTTATGGTAAGTAGATCCTAAATTTGACATTAGAGAAATATATACATATATTTCTTTTCTAAAAAAGGAATTTAAGTTTCTCTGAAGCGCCAGAAGCAAATATTTTCATATATATATATATATATAGCAATAACAAAATAAGGAAAAAAAATAAGAGACTTGGATAACAGCATCCACAGAGACCCCTCACTCACACCATAACCCTGCCTTGTGCTCGCTCTTCTTCCCCACTCCCGTCCGCCGCTGCCGCCGCCGCCGCCGCCGCCGCCTTCCAGACGTACCGGTAGCCATGTCGATTGCCGCCTCTGCGGCCTCCAAGGCCCTCTTCTCTGCCTCCTCCTCCTCCCCACACGGCCAGTCTCGCGGCGGCGGGGGCGGCGGCAGGGCGTGCTGCGGCCCCAGGTCCATCTCCCTGAGCCCCGTCACTTCCAATCCTTCTTCCTCCCTGCTCTCCTCCTCCTCCTCCTTGTCCCCCTCGTCGCTCCCCCATGGCGACAAGCCCTCCTCCAGCGCCGTCGGGCAGGTGGGGAGGGGCGGGCGGAGGAGGGGCCCCATGGTGGTGCGGGCCGCCAGGGGGAAGTTCGAGAGGAAGAAGCCCCATGTCAACATCGGCACCATCGGGCACGTCGACCACGGGAAGACGACGCTGACGGCGGCGCTGACCATGGCACTGGCGTCGCTGGGGAACAGCGCCCCTAAGAAGTACGACGAGATCGATGCCGCGCCCGAGGAGCGCGCCCGCGGCATCACCATCAATACGGCGACCGTGGAGTACGAGACGGAGCAGCGGCACTACGCGCACGTCGACTGCCCCGGCCACGCCGACTACGTGAAGAACATGATCACCGGGGCGGCCCAGATGGACGGCGCCATCCTCGTCGTGTCCGGCGCCGACGGGCCCATGCCCCAGACCAAGGAGCACATCCTGCTGGCCAAGCAGGTGGGGGTCCCCAACATGGTGGTCTTCCTCAACAAGCAGGACCAGGTCGATGACGAGGAGCTGCTGCAGCTGGTGGAGCTGGAGGTCCGCGAGCTGCTGTCCTCGTATGAGTTCCCCGGCGACGACGTGCCCATCATCTCCGGCTCCGCCCTGCTCGCCCTCGAGGCCCTGATGGCCAACCCCAGCATCAAGCGCGGGGAGAACCAGTGGGTGGACAAGATCTACGACCTAATGGACGCCGTTGACAGCTACATCCCCATTCCCCAGCGTCAGACGGACCTCCCCTTCCTCCTCGCCATTGAGGACGTCTTCTCCATCACCGGCCGTGGCACCGTCGCCACCGGCCGTGTGGAGAGAGGTACCATCAAGGTCGGCGACACCGTCGACATCGTCGGCCTCCGGGAGACCCGCAACACCACCGTCACCGGCGTGGAGATGTTCCAGAAGATCCTGGACGAGGCGCTCGCCGGCGACAACGTGGGCCTCCTCCTCAGGGGCATCCAGAAGGCCGACATCCAGCGCGGTATGGTCCTCGCAAAGCCCGGCACCATCACTCCTCACACCAAGTTCACCGCCATCGTGTACGTCCTCAAGAAGGAGGAGGGCGGCCGGCACTCCCCCTTCTTCTCCGGGTACCGCCCGCAGTTCTACATGAGGACAACTGACGTCACCGGGAAGGTGACCAAGATCATGAACGACAAGGACGAGGACTCCAAGATGGTCATGCCGGGGGACCGCATCAAGATGGTGGTCGAGCTCATCGTCCCCGTGGCCTGCGAACAGGGGATGAGATTTGCCATCCGGGAGGGCGGCAAGACCGTCGGTGCCGGCGTCATCCAATCCATCATCGAATGACCCATGTCCATGTGTGATGCTTCTTCCGTCAGCTCTTCTTTCTTCTTCTCTTCCTTGTAATTTTTATTCTTGTTGGTTTAGACAGAGAAGACGGATGCTTGTGCTCTTATTTATCTATGTGCAGTTCATTGCTAGATACTATATCTCCTTCCATCCCTCTTCTCCTTTGACAGAAACAAATTTCGTTGATGGAACCCTCGACCCATCAGGGATTCCATCTTGTTACTTCCCCAAATATAGCAAAATTTTTCATTTTGTAGTCTCTCAGCATCTGCTATGTTGACCTGCTTAGCGTTCGTATTATCAAAAATGCTGTCTTTCCTGAATGCCACTTGAATGATATGCTTCTCTGCTGATTAGTACGCCATTGGAAGGTCTAATTTCTTCTTTGATCCTGCTAATACTATTGTCACCTTGTTCATATGGAGTGACTGCAAGAGTGCAAGGTAAGCTTATCAACTATTTTCTAGTAATATGCCTTCGGTCTTGGGCCTTTCAGCTATGTTTCATTTCAAGCAAACTGAAAAATGGTGGAAAGTGCTGGTATTCTGATGCTCCTGAATAATCCATCCGGAAGCGCGTTATTTGACGGCGATTTTTGTTGAACATTGAGCTTAGAACCATCATATGTTTGAGCATTTTACAAGAGAGTTGGTGGTTGTGTTCATGCCATTGTTGTCATATCTTGATTGAAATATATGAGGAATTCACATTGTATGATGCAGAGTGTTAGTTTCCTGATGCTGCAAAGCCCTCTGGCAGTTTGTCTAGTCAATGTTTGTGTAATCAGCTGGTTCCCTTCCATGTTGCCTGATCTAAGTAAGTTGGGATCAAATGGTGCCCGGATCCAGTGTCCTTTCTATCTTCTTCCATGCCATGTAGCACAAAGTATGCCATGCTCCCAAACCTTCTATGTATATACATCCCATGTAGAATGAGCGAGAAGCTGCAATTTTGATACCCACCGTTCTTCCAAATCTTCCTATCGGTTAAATCTCCTTGTTCTCATTTCCATGAAATAAAATTGGCTTCCCCACCACTTAATGGTGCATAAATTTCCCCACCAGTTCACCCTGGGCTATAGAGAGATATGAGCACCCTAGCAACTCGGGAATGATGAAGGAATTAGTGGTGGGGAGTACTTGAAGTTTCTGCTGGAAGAAGAGGTCAAGGGTTTGATTGTAGTATTAAATTCTAATTTTTGTGGAATTGTCATATTCTCCAGTTGTCAAGCATTTATTTCAGATATATGTGAAGAGAGCTTTCTTCCCCTGTGGAATTGCTTTTACCTGTGGGTCTGTTTCCTATCCGGCTATCCTTGGAACAATTTGCATTGGCATTACCTTTTCAATAACATGATGTGGCACGCCTCCTCTGAGTTGATCTTCTAACTATTCTTGATAACCACTTGTTTTGATTTATACGAGGGTTACCAACTTCGACGCTTTATAACATGGGCTAACTTGGAAAAATCAATTATGGGTCTAATCCACTGGAGCTGCTTGAATGGAATGAGCAGGAAGTTGCAGTTGCACTAAGAGACTTATCTTGTTTTGCTCTGTAACATACTCAGCTGAACATTATGAAGTGGCACTGTCAAAACCGTGGCAAAACATTGTGCAACAATATAATTTCGAATCTGATTTTAAAAAGCAAGGAGCAGTCAAATGGATCAATCAAATTTGCGAAGCGCATCCTCTGAAGCCCGTGAAGTACATGCGTTGTCGATCGCCGGGGAATAATTTGCCTAAAGCAGCAGTCACAGGTACATAATGTCGGAGAAAGCCAAGAGGGGAAGAAGAGATTCCCGGGTCGCTACGCCATGCCGTGGACAAGGGCTATTTTGCAGCCTGCTTCAATGTGCTAGGGATTCACGAGCTTTGCAAATGTGAGCCTGCAAGAATCGGTCACGGGTGACAGTGCGAGAGAGGGTGAGAGGAAGCCATGGGGCGGAGCTGGGGGGCAATGTTGGTCGGAGATTGTTTAGAAGGTTTTCTAGCAGAAAAAATGTGTAACAATTTTCTCAATTATACGAATCACTTATGAAGTCACAATTCAGAGTCGACCTAGTACGACAGTAAAAAAAAATTGTCATCTCGACACGATAATTTCTCCCGAGATCGTAAATACAAGTATACGACCATTGACGATGTATTCACAACTTATGACTTATTCTCATCCCTTCAATAAAAATCACTAGAAATTTTCACTCGGTTATTAGAGTTATTTACGAGACTACAATTCAAATTAGCACTTTAAGACTATCAACATGAGGCTAGTTTCTCAAAATTCAAATCGAAGGCTCAAATTCCTCCCCGAAGTGTGAATATAAGTACACAATTCGATTGATCATCACACTTCTTCAATAAAATGTGAATATTACTTCACCTAGCAGTTCAGAACCGCTAGCGAGATCCCAATTCAGAATTGACACTTCTTGTCAGTTGTCACTAGATCAAATTCAGAGATTTCTACTTTGATACTCAAATTTTCTCGGGGAACGTGATTGTAAGTACACGACTTTATCGAGTATGACACCCTTTCGATCAAATAAATATAATTTTTCACTTGATTATTAAAATCTTTTATAAGACCACAAAATCATTTATAAGACCACAATTCAGAATCGACACTCCAAGACAGTCGACATGAGATTAGTTTCGTAAAATTTCGTTTGGAGACCCAAATTTCTCCTAGAAGTGTGAATATAAGTACACGATTCAATTGATCATCACAACCCTTCCGTAAAACACAAATATTTCTTCTCCTGGCAGTTCAGAACCGTTTGCGAGACCCCTAATTCGGAATTGATACTCCGAGTCGGCCGTCACTAGATCAGGTTCGGAGATTTCTACTATGGTGTCTCAATTCCTTTATGGGAATGTGATTGTAGGTATACAATTTGATCGAGTATCACATCCCTTTGGTCAAACAGATACAATTTTTTGATCGGTTATCGAAATCGTTTATAAGAACACAATTCAGAATCGACACTCCATATGAAGCTTCTCTTTGGGCTTTGAATATTGTGTCAATTATATATTCCTATAAGTAACAATCATTAGGAACCATCAACTTGGATGTCCATTAAAAATGTAGAAAACTCGTAATGTTATCAATTTCGTCTTATAATAACTTTAAAATATATTCCTATAAGTAACAATCTTTAGTGCACTTAATTATTTTCTTCTTGTAATGTCATCATTTTCGTCTTATCTCATATGTATTGTAGACCACTACGAATGTTTATGTATGTCCTATGTTTGATAAGTGGATGCCCATTAAAAATGTAGAAAACTCGTCAGGCCACACATTGGGGATTGGTCGATCACCAAATTGGACCCTGCAAGAAGACACCGAAATCGTAATTTTGGAGTGCGAAACAAAAGTTTTTCGACCTCGAAACGATGTCTTATCGCCTGAGGCAATAAGGGGACGACGAGCGTCTCTGAGTGTCGATTTCGAATTGGGGTCTTATAAGCGATTCTGATAATCGAGTGGAAAGTTATGCCCGTTTGAGAGATGGGGTGTCCGTATGCGATCGCATCGGCTGCCCGCGACCACGCTCCCGGAGAGTAATTTGGTCGCCAAACCGAAAATATCTGAATCTGACCTTGTGCCGACCAGGTTGAAGTGCCGATTCCGGATTGGGGACTCGCGGGCAGTTTCGATCACCGCACGAACAAATATCCACATCTTACCCAAGGGGTACGACAATCGGTGTACTAGTACACATGCTCTGCAGCAGAATTTCGGCCCCGACATAGAATTCTGCGAAACCAGCGTCCTATCGACCGTCTCGGAGTGCTGATTCCGAATTGTGCTCACATAAGCGGAAAGTTATAGTCAGTTCTTTCGCAGAAGGGGTGAGAATAATCCGAAAGGGGTGACTATATCGGCGATGTTGGTGCACCCATATCAACGACCTGGGGAGGAGTTCTCGCACCGAGTTGAACACAACTTCCGATCGCCGTGACAGGCTGACTCCATGTGGTTGCCCCGCCCGGGATTCACGTGATCGAGGGAGACGTTACAGCGAGAAAACCTTGGAAACGGGGAGATGGTCAGCCTGAGGCAATAAGGGGGCGACGAGCGTCTCTGAGTGCCGATTCCGAATTGGGGCCTTATAAGCGATTCTGATAACCGAACGGAAAGTTAAGCCCGTTTGAGCAATGGGGTGTCTGTATGCGATCGCATCGGCAGCCCGCGACCATGGTCTTGGAGAGTAATTTGGGCGCCGGACCGGAAATCTCCAAATCTGACGTTGTGCCGACCGGCTTGAAGTGCCGATTCCGGATTGGGGACTTGCGGGTGGTTTCGAGTGCCGCGCGAATAAATATCCGTGTCTTACCCAAGGGGTACGACAATTGGTGTACTAGTACACACGCTCCGCAATGGAATTTTGGCCTCAGCACGGAATTCCATGAAACCAGCGTCTTGTCGACCGTCTCGAAGTGCCGATTCCGAATTGTGCTCAAATAAGCGATTCCGATACCCGGGCGGAAAGTTATGGCCAGTTCTTTCGCAGAAGGGGTGAGAATAATCCGAAAGGGGTGACAATATCGGCGATGTTGGTGCACCCATATCAACGACCTTGGGAGGATTTCTCGCGCCGAGTTGAACATAACTTACGATCGTCGTGATAGGCCGACTGCATGTGGTTGGCCCGCCCGGGATTCACGTGTTCGAGGAAGGCGTTACAGCGAGAAAACTTTGGAAACAGAGAGATCATCGGCCGAAATCACAATTTTGCAGTGCGAAACGAAGGTTTTTTGACCCTGAAACGACGTCTTATCGCCTGAGGCGATAAGGGGGCAACGAGCGTCTCTGAGTGCCAATTCCGAATTGGGGTCTTATAAGCGATTCCGATAACCGAGCGAAAAGTTATGCCCGTTTGAGCGATGAGGTGTCCGTATGCGATCGCATCGGCTGCCCGCGACCACACTCCCGGAGAGTAATTTGGGCGCCGGACCGGAAATCTCCGAATCTGACCTTGTGTCGATCGGCTCGAAGTACCGATTCTAGATTGGAGACTCGCGGGCGATTCCGATCGTTGTGCGAACAAATATCTGCATCTTACCCAAGGGGTACGACAATCAGTGTACTAGTACACACGCTCCGTGGTGGAATTTCGGCCCCGACACGGGATTCCGTGAAACCAGCGTCCTGTCGACCGTCTCGGAGTGTCGATTCCGAATTGTGTTCCCATAAGCAATTTCGATATCCAGGCAGAAGGTTATGACCAGTTGTTTCGCGGAAGGGGTGAGAATAATCCGAAAGGGGTGACTATATCGGTGATGTTGGTGCACCCATATCAACGATCTGGGGAGGAGTTGTCTCACCGAGTTGAACACAACTTCTAATCGCCATAACAGGCCGACTCCATGTGGTTGGCCCACCCGGGATTCACGTGATCAAGGGAGACGTTACAGCGAGAAAATCTTGGAAACGGGGAGATCGTCGGCCGGAATTGCAATTTTGGAGTGTGAAACGAAGCTTTTTCGACTCCGAAACGACGTCTTATCGCCTGAAGCAATAAGGGGGCGACGAGCGTCTTTGAGTGCCGATTCCGAATTAGGGCCTTATAAGCTATTCCGATAACAGAGCGGAAAGCTATGTTCGTTTGAGCGATGGGGTGTCCCTTTGCGATCGCATTGGCAGCCCGCGACCACGCTCCCGGAGAGTAATTTGGGCGCCGGACCGGAAATCTACGAATCCGAACATGTGCCGACCGGCTCAAAGTGTCGATTCCGGATTGGGGACTCACGGGCGGTTCCGATCGCCGCGCGAACAAATATCCGCGTCTTACACAAGGGGTACGACAATCGGTGTACTAGTACACACGCTTTGTGGTGGAATTTTTTCCCCGGTACATAATTCTGCGAAACCAGCGTCCTGTCGACCGTCTCGGAGTGCCGATTCCGAATTATTCTCAAATAAGCGATTTTGATACCCGGGCGGAAAGTTCCAATTCTTTCGCGGAAGGGGTTAGAATAATCCGAAAGGTGTGACTATATCGGAGATGTTGGTGCACCCATATCAATGACCTGGGGAGAAGTTCTCGCGTCGAGTTGAACACAACTTCCGATTGCCGTGACATGCCGACTCCGTGTGGTTGCCCCGCCCAGGATTCACGTGATCGAGGGAGACGTTACAACGAGAAAACCTTGGAAATGGGGAGATCATCGGCCGGAATCGTAATTTTGGAGTGCGAAACAAATGTTTTTGACCCTGAAACGACATCTTATTGCTTGAGGCAATAAAAGGGTGATGAACGTCTCTGAGTGCCGATTCCGAATCGAGGTCTTATTAGCGATTCTGATAATTGAGCGGAAAGTTATGCCCGTTTGAGCGATGTGGTGTCTGTATGCGATCACATCGGCTGCCCGGAGAGTAATTTGGGCTCCGACCGGAAATCTCCGAATCTGACCTTGAGCCGACCGCTCGAAGTGCCGATTCTAAATTGGGAACTCGCGAGCGGTTCCGATCGCCGCGCGAACAAATATCCGCGTCTTATCCAAGGGGTATGACAATCGGTGTACTAGTACACATCCTGCGGTAGAATTTCGGCCGCAGCACGGAATTCCGCAAAACTAGCGTCCTGTCGACCGTCTCGGAGTGCCGATTCTGAATTGCGCTCACATATGCGATTCCGATACCTGGGCGGAAACTTATGGCTAGTTCTTTTGCGGAAGGGGTGTGAATAATCTGAAAGGGGTGACTATATCGGCGATGTTGGTGCACCCATATCAACGACCTGGGGAGGAGTTCTCGCACCAGTTGAACACAACTTCCGATCGCCATGACAGGCTGACTCCGTGTGGTTGCCCCGCCCGGGATTCACGTGATCGAGGGAAACGTTACATCGAGAAAACCTTGGAAACAGGGAGATCGTCGGACAGAATCACAATTTTGGAGTGCGAAATGAAGATTTTTCGACTCCGAAACGACGTCTTATCGCTTGAGACAATAAGGGGGCGACCAGCGTCTCTGAGTGCCGATTCCGAATTAGGGCCTTATAAGCTATTCCGATAACCGAGCAGAAAGATATTCCCGTTTGAGCGATGGGGTGTCCGTTTGCGATCGCATCGGCAGCCCGCGACCACGCTCCAGAGAGTAATTTGGGTGCCATACCAGAAATCTCCGAATCCAAACTTGGGCCGACCGGCTCGAAGTGTCGATTCCGGATTGGGGACTCACGAGTGGTTCTGATCGCCGCCCGAACAAATATCCGCGTCTTACACAAGGGGTACGACAATCGGTGTACTAGTACACACGCTTCGCGGTGGAATTTTTGCCCCGGTACGAAATTCTGCGAAACCAGCGTCCTGTCGACCGTCTCGGAGTGCCGATTCCGAATTGTGAACAAATAAGCGATTCCGATACCAGGGCGGAAAGTTATGGCCAGTTCTTTCGCGGAAGGGGTGAGAATAATCCGAAAGGGGTGACTATATCGGCGATGTGGTGCACCCATATCAACGAATAGGGGAGGAGTTCTCGCGCCGAGTTGAACACAACTTTCGATTGCTGTGACAGGCCGACTCCATGAGGTTGCCCCGCCTGGAATTCACGTGATCGAGGGAGACGTTATAGCGAGAAAACCTTGGAAACGGATAGTTCGTAGGCCGAAATAGCAATTTTGGAGTGCGAACGAAGGTTTTTCGACCCCGAAACGACGTCTTATCACCTGAGGCAATAAGGGGACGATGAGCGCTTCTAAGTGCCGATTCTGAATTGGGGTCTAATTAGCGATGCCGATAATCGAGCGGAAAGTTATGCCTGTTTGAGCGATGGGGTGTCCATATGCGATCGCATCGGCTGCCCGCGACCACGCTCCCGGAGAGTAATTTCGGCGCCGGACTGGAAATCTCCGAATCCAACCTTGTGCCGACCGGATCGAAGTGCCGATTCTGGATTGTGGGCTCGCGGGCGGTTCCGATCGCCGCGCGAACAAATATCCGCGTCTTACCCATGGGGTAGGACAATCGGTGTACTTGTACACACGCTCCGCGGTGGAATTTCGACCCCGGCCCGGAATTCCACGAAACCAGCATCCTATCGACCGTCTCAGAGTGCCGATTCCGAATTTTGCTCTCATAAGCGATTCCGATACTCGGGCGGAAAGTTATGGCCAGTTCTTTCGCGGAAGGGGTGAGAATAATCCGAAAGGGGCGACTATATCGGCGATGTTGGTGCACCCATATCAATGACCTGGGGAGGAGTTCTCGCACAGAGTTGAACACAACTTCCGATCGCCGTGACAGGTCGACTCCGTGTGGTTGCCCCGCCTAGGATTCACGTGATTGAGGGAGATGTTACGGCGAGAAAACCTTGGAAACGGGGAGATTATCTGTCGGAATTGCAATTTTGGAGTGCGAAATGAAGGTTTTTCGACCCCAAAACGACGTCTTATCACCTGAGGCAATAAGGGCGCGACGAGCGTCTCTTAGTGCCGATTCTGAATTGGGGTCTTATAAGCGATTCCGATAACCGAGCGGAAAATTATGCCCGTTTGAGCGATGGGGTGTCTGTATGCGATCGCATCGACAGTCCACAACCATGCTCCCAGAGAGTAATTTGGGCGCCGGATCGGAAATCTCCGAATCTAACCTTGTGTCGACCAGTTGCCTCGCCTGGGATTCAAGTGATCGAGGGAGACGTTACGACGAGAAAACTTTGGAAACGGAGAGATCGTCGACCGGAATCACAATTTTGGAGTGCGAAACGAAGATTTTTCGAACCCGAAACGACGTCTTATCGCCTGATGCGATAAGGGGGCGAAGAGCGTCTCTGAGTGCTGATTCCGAATTATGGTCTTATAAGCGATTCCGATAACTGAGCGGAAAGCTATGCCCGTTTGAGCGATGGGGTGTCCGTATGCGATCGCATCGGCAGCCCGCGACCACGCTCCCAGAGAGTAATTTGGGCGCCGGACCGGAAATCTCCGAATCTGACCTTGTGCCGACAGGCTCGAAGTACCGATTCTGGATTGGAGACTCGCGGGCGATTCCGATCGCTGTGCGAACAAATATCTGCGTCTTACCCAAGGGGTACGACAATCAGTGTACTAGTACACACGCTCCGCGGTGAAATTTCGGCCTCGTCACGGAATTCCGCGAAACCAGCGTCCTGTCGACCGTCTCGGAGTGCCGATTCCGAATTGTGCTCACATAAGCTATTTTGATACCCGGACGGAAAGTTATGTCCAGTTCTTTCGCAGAAGGGGTGAGAATAATCCGAACGGGGTGATTATATCGGCGATGTTGGTGCACCCATATCAACGACCTGGGAAGGAGTTCTCGCGCTGAGTTGAACACAACTTTCGATCACCGTGACAGGTCGACTCCGTGTGGTTGCCCTGCCCGGGATTCAAGTGATCGAGGGAGACGTTACGGCGAGAAAACCTTGGAAACGGGGAGATTGTTGGCCAGAATCGTAAATTTGGAGTGCAAAACGAAGATTTTTTGATCCCAAAACGACATCTTATCACCTGATGCGATAAGGGGGCAACGAGCGTCTCTGAGTGCCGATTCTGAATTAGGGTCTTATAAGCGATTACAATATCCGAGCGGAAAGTTATGCCCGTTTGAGCGATGGGGTGTCCGTATGCGATCGCCTCGGCAACCTGCGACCACGCTCTCGGAGAGTAATTTGGGCGCCGGACCGGAAATCTCTGAATCCGACCTTGTGCCGACCGTCTCGAAGTGCCGATTCCAGATTGGGGACTCGCGGGCAGTTCCGATCGCCACGCGAACAAATATCTACGTCTTACCCAAGGGGTACGACAATCAGTGTACTAGTACACACGCTCCGCGGTGGAATTTCGGCCCCGACACGGAATTCCGCAAAACCAACATCCTGTCGACCGTCTCGGAGTGCCGATTCTGAATTGTGCTCACAAAAGTGATTTCGATACCCGAGCGGAAAGTTATGGCCAGTTCTTTCGCGGAGGGGTGAGAATAATCCGAATGGGGTGACTATATCGGCGATGTTGGTGCACCCATATCAACGACCTGGGAAGTGTAGACACGCGAATTTGGCTCCACCGCGGGCAAATTTCATTTTTGCGCCGTAACGCCACAAATGACCCATATTTTGCCTCGCAAGAGTGTTTTCTCAATATTTCAAGATCTCACCCTTTCTTTCTCAGTGCTTCCCCAGGTGGTTCGGACGCGGATTATTCTCACGCGGTCAGGTCGCGGGGGTCTGGGGGCAGTGCCCCGGCGGGGGTCTCCGGGGGCAGCACCCCCGGAAGGTAAATTTGATTAGGCACAGCTTCTTTGATTCGCGTCCACTACAATGGACGCCTTTTAAACGCGGCGGTCTTGGTGGACGCATTTAGGTCCCTTGACGCGGCGGTCAACGCCGACGCATTTAAGGGCCTTTTTCCGTCACATGTTCAAAATAGAAAGGCGTCCGCTAAGGACGACGCGATTTAAAAGTCAAAAAGGTCTGGCCCGACAAGACGTCGCGCATGTCCGTAATCATGACAAAATTCTGAAATCGCGTCCTCTGAGGACGCCGCGATTATAAAGTCAACACCTAACCCCTACGGCTGCGTCAGGCACATTTATGAGCCGATTGCCTCGAAACCATGCAAGTCTGAATCGCGGCGGGCCAGGCGGACGTGATTTAAGTCGCGACGGCCTGGCCAGACGTGATTCAGAAGCATAGTCGCAGGCAACGCCATCATGTGCATGTCACATCAATTTGACTTTCTAAATTACGGCCTGCCACCTGGACACATTTGAATCTATAATCGCGGCTTCCTGTTTGGACGCGATTCAAGAATCTGTTGCCTATAAGTATGACCCGAGGGGTCATTTGTTCAAGGGGGGACCATTCAGAGCGGCGAAGTCCTGCCGGATTTCCACCTCGACTCTGAGCCGACCACCATCGACCCAGGGAGATCTTCTTCCTCGCGCCGTCCTCCTTCCGCGCCGATCCGCACCTTCTTCCTTCATCGCCCACGTACCCCGGAGCAAGGCGGGAGCGACGTCTTCCTCCTCGTCTTCCTCTCCTCCACGCCGCCCAACTGGCAACGCCGCAACGCCGCATCACCAACATTTGGGGAAGCACTCCCCCTTCCCCTTCCTTTTCTTCATTTATCTCCTCCGGGCCCACGTGCCCCTTTTACCTTTTTTTAACACACACACATGCATGCACACACACACACATACCTATCCTCCCTAGGGGTTTAAAAGCCACCATCCAGTAAGTCGTCCCCCATGTCATTCATTTATTTCATTTATTTTTAGAATTTGTATACTACACACACATGGCTAATCTTTTTTTTTTTTCATTTTGTCTCTTTCTTTGTCAGGGTAATCACGCGGAAAACGTCCTCTACCGTGGCCGGCCGTGTTCGTAGAGGAAGAAAAGGCCCACATCATCTCCGCGCAATCTTCACACGCGCCAAAAGGTACGCTCGCGATCACTTCCTTCACCCGCACCCCTCGCGTGCATCTCCCTTCGGCACCCTCGTGTGCCTGGCGATCACGATCTTTTTATTATTATTATTTTATTTTCCGTCTTCCACTCCATATCCACACACACCACGAATATTTCCCCTTTTATCCACCCCCTTCGTGGCTTGTTATTTCGCACCCTTTAAAACGGGAGCGGGATTTCAGTGTCTACAGGGAGGAGTTCTCACGCTGAGTTGATCACAACTTCCGATCACCGTGATAGGTCGACTCCATGTGGTTGCCCCGCCTGGGATTCAAGTGATCGAGGGAGACGTTACGGCGAGAAAATCTTGGAAACGGGGAGATTGTCGGCTGGAATCGTAATTTTGGAGTGAGAAACGAAGATTTTTCGACCCCGAAACGACATATTATCGCCTGATGTGATAAGGGGGCGACGAGTGTCTCTGAGTGCCGATTCCGAATTTGGGTCTTATAAGAGATTCCGATATCCAAGCAGAAAGTTATGCCCGTTTGAGGGATGGGGTGTCCATATGCGATCGCATCGGCAGCCTGCGACCACGCTCCCGGAGAGTAATTTGGGCGCCGGACCGGAAATCTCCGAATCTGAGCTTGTGCCGACCGGCTCGAAGTGCCGATTCCAGATTGGGGACTCGCGGACGGTTTCGATCGCCGCGTGAATAAATATCTGCGTCTTACCCAAGGGATACGACAATAGGTGTACTTGTACACACGCTCTGCGGTAGAATTTCGACCCCGACCCGAATTCTGCAAAACCAGCGTCCTATCGACCGTCTCGGAGTGCCGATTCCGAATTGTGCTCACATAAGCGATTCCGATACTCGGGCGGAAGTTATGGCCAGTTCTTTCGCAGAAGGGGTGAGAATAATCCGAAATGGGTGACTATATCGACGATGTTGGTGCACCCATATCAACGACATGGGGAGAGGTTCTTGTGCCGAGTTGAACATAACTTCTGATCGCCATGACGGGCCGACTCCGTGTGGTTGCCCCGCCCGGGATTTACGTGTTTGAGGGAGACGTTACGGCGAGAAAACCTTGGAAACAGGGAGATTGTCGGGCGGAATCACAATTTTGGAGTGCGAAATGAAGGTTTTTCGACTGTGAAACGACATCTTATCACCTGAGACAGTACGGGGGCGACGAGCGTCTCTGAGTGCCGATTCTGAATTAGGGTCTTATAAGGGATTCAGATAACCGAGCGGAAAGTAATGCCCGTTTGAGCGATGGAGTGTCCGTATGCGATCGCATCGACAGCCCGCAACCACGCTCCCGGAGAGTAATTTGGGCGCCGAACCAAAAATTCTGAATCTGACCTTGTGCCGACCGGCTCGAAGTGCCGATTCTGGATTGGAGACTCGCGGGCAATTCTGATCACTGTGCGAACAAATATCTGCGTCTTACCCAAGGGGTACGACAATCGGTGTACTAGTACACACGCTCCGCGGTGGAATTCTGGTCTCGTCACGGAATTCCGCAAAACCAGCGTCCTGTCGACCGTCTTAGAGTGCCGATTCTGAATTGTGCTCACATAAGCGATTTCGATACCCGGGCGGAAAGTTATGGCCAGTTCTTTCGCAAAAGGGGTGAGAATAATCCGAACGGGGTGACTATATCGGCGATGTTGGTGCACCCATATCAACGACCTGGGGAGGAGTTCTCGCGCTGAGTTGAACACAACTTCCGATCACTGTGACAGGCCGACTCCGTGTGGTTGCCCTGCCTGGAATTCAAGTGATCGAAGGAGACATTACGACGAGAAAACTTTGGAAACGGGGAGATTGTCGGCCGGAATCGCAAATTTGGAGTGCGAAACGAAGATTTTTTGACCCCAAAATGACGTCTTATCACCTGATGCAATAAGGGGGCAACGAGCGTCTTTGAGTGCCGATTCCTAATTAGGGTCTTATAAGCGATTACAATATCCGAGCGGAAAGTTATGCCCGTTTGAGCGATGGGGTGTCCGTATGCGATCGTCTCGACAGCCCGCGACCACGCTCCCGGAGAGTAATTTGGGCGCCGGACCAGAAATCTGTGAATCCGACCTTGTGCCGACCGGCTCAAAGTGCCGATTCCAGATTGGGGACTCGCGGGCGGTTCCGTTCGCCACGCGAACAAATATCTGCGTCTTACCCAGGGGTACGACAATCGTGTACTAGTACACACGCTCCGCAGTGGAATTTCGGCATAGTCACGAAATTCCACGAAACCAGCGTCCTTTCGACCGTCTCGAGTGTCGATTCCGAATTGTGCTCACATAGGCGATTCCGATACCCTGGCGGAAAGTTATGGCCAGTTCTTTCGCGAAGGGGGGTGAAAATAATCTGAACAGGGTGACTATATCGGCGATGTTGGTGAACCCATATCAATGATCGGGGGAGGAGTTCTCGCGCTGAGTTTATCAAAACTTCCGATCACCGTGACAGGTCGACTCCGTGTGGTTGCCCCACCCGGGATTCAAATGATCGAGGGAGACGTTACGGCGAGAAAACCTTGGAAACATGGAGATCGTCAGCCGGAATGGCAATTTTAGAATGCGAAATGAAGGTTTTTCGACCCCAAAATGACGTCTTATCACTTGAGGCAATAAGGGTGCGATGAGCGTCTCTAAGTGCGGATTCTAAATTGGGGTCTTATAAGCGATTCCGATAACCGAGTGGAAAGTTATGCCCGATTGAGCGATGGGGTGTCCGTATGCGATCGCATCGACAGCCCGCGACCACGCTCCCGGAGAGTAATTTGGGTGCTAGACTGGAAATCTCCAAATCTGAGCATGTGTCGATCGGCTCGAAGTGCCGATTCTCGATTGTGTCGACCGGCTCGAAGTTCCGATCACCGCACGAACAAATATCTGCGTCTTACCCAAGGTGTACGACAATCGGTGTACTTGTTCACACGCTCCGCGTGGAATTTCGGCCCCGACACAGAATTCTGAAAAACCAGCGTCCTGTCAACCGTCTCGGAGTGCCGATTCCGAATTCTGCTCACATAAGCGATTCCGATACCCGGGCGGAAAGTTATAGCCAGTTCTTTCGCGGAAGGGGTGAGAATAATCCGAAAGGGGTGACTATATCGGCGATGTTGGTGCACCCATATCAATGACTTGGGAGGAGTTCTCGCGCCGAGTTGAACACACTTCCGATTGCCGTGACAGGCCGACTCCGTGTGGTTGCCCCGCCCGGGATTCACGTGATTGAGGGAGACGTTATGGCGAGAAAACCTTGGAAACAGGGAGATTGTCGGCCGAATCACAATTTTGGAGTGCGAAACGAAAGTTTTTCGACCCTTAAATGACGTCTTATCATCTGAGGCAATAAGGGGGCGACGATCGTCTCTGAGTGCTGATTCTGAATTGGGATCTTATAAGCGATTCCGATAACCGAGCGAAAAGTTATGCCCATTTAAGCGATGGGGTGTACGTATGCGATCGCATCGACAACCCGCGACCACGCTCCCAGAGAGTAATTTGGGCGCCGGACCAGAAATCTCCGAATCTGACCTTGTGTCGACGGGCTCGAAGTGCCCATTCTGGATTGGGGACTCGCGGGCGGTTCCGATCGTCGCGCGAACAAATATCCGCGTCTTAGCCTAGGGGCACGATAATCGGTGTACTAGTACACACGCTCCGCGATGGAAATTCGGCCCCAGCACGGAATTCCACAAAACCAGCATCCTGTCGACTGTCTCGGAGTGCCGATTCTGAATTGCGCTCACATAAGCGATTCCGATACCCGGTCGGAAAGTTATGGCCAGTTCTTTCGCAGAAGGGGTGAGAATAATCCGAACGGGGTGACCATATCGGCGATGTAGGTGCACCCATATCAACAACCTGGGGAGGAGTTCTCGCGCTGAGTTGAACACAACTTCCGATAACCATGACAGACCAACTCCGTGTGGTTGTCCCGCCCAAGATTCAAGTGATCGAGGGAGACTTTACGACGAGAAAACCTTGAAAATGAGGAGATCGTCAGCCAGAATCACAATTTTGGAGTGCGAAATGAAGATTTTTCGACCACAAAATGACGTCTTATCGCCTGAGGCAATAAGGGGGTGACGAGCGTCTCTGAGTGCTGATTCCGAATTACGGTCTTATAAGATTTTCCGATAACGGAGCGGAAAGCTATTCCTGTTTTAGCGATGGGGTGTTCGTATGCGATCATCTTACCCAAGGGGTACGACAATCGGTGTACTAGTACACATGCTACGCGGTGGAATTTCGGCCTCGTCACTGAATTCCGCGAAACCAAGTCTTGTCGACCGTCTCGGAGTGCCGATTCTGAATTGTGCTCACATAAGCGATTCCGATATCCGGGTGGAAAGTTATGGCCAGTTCTTTCGCGGAAGGGGTGTGAATAATCCGAACTGGGTGACTATATCGGCAATGTTGGTGCATCCATATCAACGACCTTGGGAGGAGTTCTCGTGCTGAGTTGATCACAACTTCTGATCACCGTGACAGGCCGACTCCGTGTGGTTGTCCCGCCCCAGATTCAAGTGATCGAGGGAGACGTTACGGCGAGAAAACCTTGGAAATGGGGAGATCGTCAGCCGGAATCGTAATTTTAGAGTGTGAAACGAAGGTTTTTCGACCTCGAAACGATGTCTTATTACCTGGAGGCAATAAGGGGGCGATGATCGTCTCTAAGTAGCGATTCCAAATTGGGGTCTTATAAGCGATTTCGATAACCGAACGGAAAGTTATGCTCGTTTGAGCGATGGGGTGTCCATATGTGATCGCATCGACAACCTGCGACCATGCTCCGGAAGAGTAATTTGGGCGCCGGACCGGAAATCTCCGAATCCGAGCTTGTGCCGACCGGCTCGAAGTGCCGATTCCAGATTGGGGACACGCGGGCAGTTCTGATCGCCGCGTGAACAACTATCTGCGTCTTACCGAGGGGTACGACAATCGGTGTACTTGTACACACGCTCTGCGGTGGAATTTTGGCCCCGGCACAGAATTCCGCAAAACTAGCATCCTGTCGACTGTCTCGGAGTGCCGATTCCGAATTGTGCTTACATAAGCGATTCTGATATCCGGGCGGAAAGTTATGGCCAGTTCTTTCGCGGAAGGGGTGAGAATAATCCGAAAGGGGTGACTGTATCGGCAATGTTGGTGCACCCATATCAACGACCTGGTGAGGATTTTTCGCGCCGAGTTGAACACAACTTTGGATCACCGTGAGAGGCCGACTCCGTGTGGTTGCCCCGCCCGAGATTCACGTGATCGAGGGAGACGTTACGGCGAGAGGGAAAACTTGGAAACGGGGAGATCGTCGGCCGGAATCACAATTTTGGAGTGCGAAATGAAGAATTTTCAACCAGGAAATGACGTCTTATTGCGTGAGGTGATAAGGGGGTGACGAGCGTCTCTGAGTGTCGATTCCGAATTGGGGTCTTATAAGCGATTTCGATAACCGAGCGGAAAGCTATGCCCGTTTGAGCGATGGGGTGTTCGTATACGATCGCATCGGCAGCCCGCGACCACGCTCTTGGAGAGTAATTTGGGCGCCGAACCGGAAATTTCCGAATCTGACCTTGTGACGACCGGCTCGACGTGTCGATTCTAGATTGGGGACTCACGGGCGGTTCCGATCGCCGTGTGAACAAATATTCGCGTCTTACTTAAGGGGTACGACAATCGGTGTACTAGTACACATGCTCTACGGTGAAATTTCAGTCTCATCACAGAATTCCTCAAAACCAGTGTCCTATCGACCGTCTCGGAGTGCCGATTCTGAATTGTGCTCACATAGGCGATTCCGATACCCGGGCGGAAATTTACGGCCAGTTCTTTCGCGGAAGGGGTGAGAATAATCCGAACGGGGTGACTATATCGGCGATGTTGGTGCACCCAAATCAACGAGCTGGGGAGGAGTTCCCGTGCTGAGTTGATCACAAATTCCGATCACCGTGACTGGCCGACGCCGTGTGGTTGCGCCGCCCGGGATTCAAGTGATCGAGGGAGATGTTACGGCGAGAAAACCTTGGAAATGGGGAGATCGCCAGCCGGAATCACAATTTTGGAGTGCGGAATGAATGTTTTTAGACCCCAAAATGACGTCTTATCGCTTGAGGCAATAAGGGGCAATGCGCGTCTCTAAGTATCGATTCCAAATTGGGGTCTTATAAGCGATTCCGATAACCGAGCGGAAAGTTATACCCGTTTGAGCGATGGAGTGTCCGTATGCGATCGCATCGACAGCCCGCGACCACGCTCCCGGAGAGTAATTTGGGCGCCAGACTGGAAATTTCTGAATCTCAGCTTGTGCCGACCGGCTCGAAGTGCCGATTCCAGATTGGGGACTCACGGGCGGTTCCGATCGCCGCGCGAACAAATATCTACATCTTACCAAGGAGTACGACAATCGGTGTACTTGTACACACGCTCTGCGGTTGAATTTCTGTCCCGACACGGAATTCCGCAAAACTAGTGTCCTATCGACCGTCTTAGAGTGCCGATTCCGAATTGTGCTCACATAAGCGATTCTGATACCCGGACGGAAAGTTATGGCTAGTTCTTTCGCTGAAGCGGTGAGAATAATCCGAAAGTGGTGACTATATCGGAGATGTTGGTGCACCCATATCAACGACCTGGGGAGGAGTTCTCGCGTCGAGTTGAACACAACTTTCGATCGCCGTGACAGGCCGACTCCGTGTGGTTGCCCCGCTCGGGATTCACGTGATTGAGGGAGACGTTATGACAAGAAAACCTTGGAAACAGGGAGATTGTCGGCCGGAATCACAATTTTGGACCGCGAAATGAAAGTTTTTCGACCCTAAATGACGTCTTATAGCCTGAGGCAATAAGGGGGCGACGAGCGTCTCTAAGTGCCGATTCTGAATTGGGGTCTTATAAGCGATTCCGACAACCGAGTGGAAAGTTATGCCCATTTGAGCGATGGGGTGTCTGTATGCGATCGCATCGACAGCCCGCGACCACGCTCCCGAGAGTAATTTGGGCGCCGGACCCGAAATCTCCAAATCTGACCTTGTGTCGACCGTCTCGAAGTTCCGATTATGAATTGGGGACTCGCGGACGGTTCCGATCGTCGCGTGAACAAATATCCGTGTCTTACCCAAAGAGTACGACAATCGATGTACTAGTACACACGCTCCGCGGTGGAATTACGGCCCCGACATGGAATTCCACAAAACCAGCGTCCTGTCGACCGTCTCGGTGTGCCGATTTTGAATTGTGCTCACATAAGCGATTCCGATACCTGGTCGGAAAGTTATGGCCAGTTCTTTCGCAGATGGGGTGAGAATAATCCGAACGGGGTGACTATATTGGTGATGTTGGTGCACCCATATCAATGACATGGGAAGGAGTTCTCGCGCTGAGTTGAACACAACTTCCGATCACGGTGAAAAACCAACTCCGTGTGGTTGCCCCACCCAAGATTCAAGTGATCGAGGGAGACGTTACAGCGAGAATACCTTGAAAATGGGGAAATCGTCGGCCAGAATAACAATTTTGGAGTGCGAAACGAAGATTTTTTGACCATAAAACGACTTCTTATCGCATGAGGCGATAAGGGGGCGACGTGCGTCTCTGAGTGCCGATTCCGAATTGGGGTCTTATAAGCGATTCCGATAACCGAGTGGAAAGCTATGCCCGTTTGAGCGATGGGGTGTCCGTATGCGATCGTCTTACCCAAGAGGTACGACAATCAGTGTACTAGTACACACGCTCCGCGGTGGAATTTTGGCCTCGTCACTGAATTCTGCAAAACCAACATCCTGTCGACCGTCTCAGAGTGCCAATTCCGAATTGTGCTCACATAAGCGATTACGATACCCGGGCGGAAAGTTATGGCCAGTTCTTTCGTGGAAGGTGTGAATAATCCGAACGGGGTGACTATATCGGCGATGTTGGTGCACGCATATCAACGATCTGGGGAGGAGTTCTCGTGCTGAGTTGATCACAACTTCCGATCACCGTGACAGGCCGACTCCGTGTGGTTGCCCTGCCCAGGATTCAAGTGATCGAGGGAGACGTTACGGCGAGAAAACCTTGGAAACGGGGAGATCGTCAGCCAGAATCGCAATTTTGGAGTGCGAAATAAAGGTTTTTCGACCTCGAAACAACATCTTATCGCCTGAGGCAATAAGGGGGCGATGAGCGTCTCTGAGTAGCGATTCCAAATTGGGGTCTTATAAGCGATTCCGATAACCGAACGAAAAGTTATGCCCGTTTGAGCGATGGGGTGTCTGTATGCGATCGCATCGACAGCTCGCGACCACGCTCCCGGAGAGTAATTTGGGCGCCAGACCGGAAATCTCCGAATTCGAGCTTGTGCCGACCGGCTCGAAGTGTCGATTCCATATTTGGGACTCGCGGGCGGTTCCGATTGCTGCGCGAACAACTATCTGCGTCTTACCCAAGGGGTACGACAATCGGTGTACTTGTACACACGCTCCACAGTGGAATTTCTACCCCAGCACGGAATTCCCCAAAACCAACGTCCTGTCGACCGTCTCGGAGTGCCGATTCCGAATTGTGCTCACATAAGCGGTTCTGATACCCGGACGGAAAGTTATGGCCAGTTCTTTCGCTGAAGCGCTGAGAATAATCAGAAAGGGGTGACTGTATCGGCGATGTTGGTGCATCCATATCAATGACTGGGGAGGAGTTCTCGCACCGAGTTGAAAACAACTTCGGATCACCGTGAGAGGCCGACTCCGTGTGGTTGCCCCGCCCGGGATTCATGTGATTGAGGGAGACGTTACGGAGAGAAAACCTTGGAAACGGAGAGATTGTCGGCCAGAATCACAATTTTGGAGAGTGAAACGAAGATTTTTCGACCACGAAATGACGTCTTATCGCCTGAGGCGATAAGGGGGCGACCAGCATCTCTGAGTACCGATTCCAAATTGGGGTCTTATAAGCGATTCCGATAATTGAGCGGAAAGCTATGCCCATTTGAGCGATCGGGTATCCGTATGCGATAGCATCGGTAGCCCACGACCACGCTCTCGGAGAGTAATTTGGGCGCCGGATTGGAAATCTCCGAATCTGAGATTGTGCCGACCGGCTCGAAGTGTCGATTCCAGATTGGGGACTCGCAGGCGATTCTGATCGCCGCGCGAACAAATATCTGCATCTTACCCAAGGGGTACGACAATCGGTGTACTTGTACACACGCTCCGCGGTGGAATTTTGGCCCCGACACGGAATTCTGCAAAACCAACGTCCTGTCGACCATCTCGGGGTGCCGATTCCGAATTGTGCTCACATAAGCGATTCCGATACCCGGACGGAAAGTTATACCCAGTTCTTTCGAGGAAGGGGTGAGAATAATCCGAAAGGGGTGACTATATCGACGATGTTGGTGCACCCATATCAACGAGCTAGGGAGGAGTTCTCGCGCTGAGTTGAACACAACTTCTGATCACCGCAACGGGCCGACTCCGTGTGGTTGCCCCGCCCGGGATTCACGTGTTTGAGGGAGACGTTACGGCGAGAAAACCTTAGAAGCAGGGAGATTGTCGGTCGGAATCGCAATTTTGGAGTGCGAAACGAAGGTTTTTCGACCTCAAAATGACGTCTTATCGCCTCAGGCTCTTATCGCCTCAGGCGATAAGGGGGCGACGAGCGTCTCTAAGTGCCGATTCCGAAGTGGGGTCTTATAAGTGATTCCGATAACCGAGCGAAATGTTATGCCCGTTTGAGCGATGGGGTGTCCGTATGCGATCGCATCGACAGCCCGCGACCACCCTCCCGGAGAGTAATTTGGGCGCCGGATAAAAAATCTCCAAATCTGACCTTGTCTCAACCGGCTCGAAGTGCCGATTCTGGATTGGAGACTTGCGGGCGGTTCCGATCGCCACACGAACAAATATCTGCATCTTACCCAAGGGGTACGACAATCGGTGTACTTGTACACACGCTCCGCAGTGGAATTTCGGCCCCGGCACAGAATTCCGCAAAACCAACGTCCTATCGACCGTCTCGGAGTGCCGATTCCGAATTGTGCTCACATAAGCGATTCCGATACCCGGGCGGAAAGTTATGGCCAGTTCTTTCGCGGAAGGGGTGAGAATAATCCGAACGGGATGACTATATCGGCGATGTTGGTGCACCCATATCAACGACTTGAGGAGGAGTTCTCACGCCGAGTTGAAAACAACTTCTGATCGCCGTGACAAGCCGACTCCGTGTGGTTGCCCCGCCCGGGATTCACATGATCGAGGGAGGCGTTACGGGGAGAAAACCTTGGAAATGGGGAGATCGTCGGCCGGAATCACAATTTTGGAGTGCGAAACGATGATTTTTCAACCATGAAACGACGTCTTATCGCCTGAGGCGATAAGGGGGCGATGAGCGTCTCTGAGTGCCGATTCCGAATTGGGGGTCTTATAAGCGATTCCGATAACTGAGCGGAAAGCTATACCCGTTTGAGCGATGGGGTATCCGTATGCGATCGCATCGGCGGCCCGCGACGACGCTCTTGGAGAGTAATTTGGGCGCCAGACCAGAAATCTCCGAATTCGACCTTGTGCCGACCGGCTCGAAGTGCCGATTCTGGATTGGGGACTCGCGGGCGGTTCTGATCACCGTGCGAACAAATATCTGCATCCTACGTAAGGGGTACGACAATTGGTGTACTAGTACACACGCTCTGCGGTGGAATTTTGGTCTCGTCACGAAATTCCTCGAAACCTTTGTCCTGTCGACAGTCTCGGAGTACCGATTCTGAATTGTGCTCACATAAGCGATCTCGATACCCGGACGGAAAGTTATGGGCAGTTCTTTCGCGGAAGGGGTGAGAATAATCCAAATGGAGTGACTATATCGGCGATGTTGGTGCACCCAAATCAATGAGCTGGGGAGGAGTTCTCACGCTGAGTTGATCACAACTTCTGATCACCGTGACAGGCCGACACTATGTGACAATTTTGGAGTGCAAAATGAAGGTTTTTCGACCCCGAAACGTTGTCTTATTGCCTGAGGCATTAAGGGGGTAACGAGCGTCTCTGAATGCTGATTCTGAATTGGGGTCTTATAAGCGATTCCGATAACCAAGCGGGAAGTTATGCCTATTTGAGCGATAAGGTGTCCGTATGCGATCGCATCGGCAGCCCAGGACCACGCTCGCGGAGAGTAATTTGAGCGCTGGACCGAAAATCTTCGAATCCGACCTTGTGTTGACCTGCTCGAAGTGCCGATTCCGGATTGGGGACTCGCGGGGGGTTCTGATCGCCGCGCGAACAAATATCTGCGTCTTACCCAAGGGGTACGACAATCGGTGTACTAGTACACACGCTCCGCGGTGGAATTTTGGCATTGGTACCGAATTTCACAAAACCAACGTCCTGTCAACTGTCTCGGAGTGTCGATTTCAAATTGTGCTCACATAAGCGATTTCGATACCCGGGCGGAATCTTATGGCCAGTTCTTTCGCAGAAGGAGTGAGAATAATCCGAAAGGGGTGACTATATCGGCGATGTTGGTGCACCCATATCAACGACCTGGGGACGAGTTCTCGCGCCGAGTTGAATACAACTTCCGATCGCCGCTACAGGCCGACACCGTGTTGTTGCCCCGCCCGGGACTCACGTGATCGACAGAGACGTTACAGCGATAAAACCTTGGAAACGAAAGATTGTCGGCCAGAATCACAATTTTGGAGTGCAAAATGATGGTTTTTTCGACCCCGAAATGATGTCTTATCGCCTGAGGCGATTAGGGGACGAAGAGTGTCTCTGAGTGCTGATTCTGAATTCAGTCTTATAAGCGATTCCGATAAACGAGCGGAAAGTTATGCCCGTTTGAGCGATGGGGTGTCCGTATGCGATCGCTGTGGCAGCCCGCGACCACGCTCCTAGAGAGTAAATTGGGTGTAAGACTATAAATCTCTGAATCTGACCTTGTGCCGACCGGGTCGATGTGCCGATTCCTGATTGAGGGCTCGCGGGCGGTTCTGATCGCCGCGCGAACAAATATTCGTGTCTTACCCAAGGGGTACGACAATCGGTGTACTAGTACACATGCTCCGCGGTGGAATTTTGGCCTCAGTACGAAATTCCGCAAAACCAGCGTCCTGTCGACAGTCTCGGAGTGCCAATTCTGAATTGTGCTCACATAAGAGATTCCGATACCCGGACGGAAATTGACGGTCAGTTCTTTCGCGGAAGGGGTGAGAATAATCCAAAAGGGGTGACTATATCGGCGATGTTGGTGCACCCATATCAACGACCTGGGGAGGAGTTCTCGCGCCGAGTTGAACACAACTTCCGATCGCCGTGACAGGCCGACACTGTGTGGTTGCCCCGCCCGGGATTCACGTGATCGACGGAGATGTTACAGCGATAAAACCTTGGAAACGAAGATCGTCGGTTGGAAGCACAATTTTGGAGTGCGAAATGAAGGTTTTTTTACCACGAAATGACGTCTTATCGCTTGAGGCGATAAGTGGACGACGAGCGTCTTTGAGTGCCGATTCTGAATTGGGGTGTTATAAGCGATTCCGATAACCGAGCGGAAAGTTATGCCCGTGTGAGCGATGGGGTGTCCGTATGCGATCGTATCGGCAGCCCGCGACCACGCTTCCGGAGAGTAATTTGGGCGCTAGACCAGAAATCTCCGAATCCGACCTTGTGCCGACCGGGTCGAAGTGTCGATTCTAGATTGGGGACTCGCGGGCGGTTCCGATCGCCGCGTGAACAAATATATGTGTCTTACCAAAGCGGTACGACAATCGGTGTACTAGTACACACGATCCGCGGTGGAATTTCGGCACCGGCATGAAATTCCGCAAAACTAGCGTCCTGTCTACCATCTCGGAGTGTCTATTCCGAATTGTGCTCACATACGAGATTTCGATACCCGGGTGGAAACTATATCGGCGATGTTGGTGCACCCATATCAACGACCTGGTGAGGAGTTCTCGCGCCGAGTTGAACACATCTTCCGATCGCCGTGTCCCGCCCAGGATTCACGTGATCGAGGGAGACGTTACGGTGAGAAAACCTTGGAAACGGGGAGATCGTCGGGCGGAATCACAATTTTGGAGTGCGAACCGAAGTTTTTTCGACCCCAAAATGACGTATTATCGCTTGTGGCAATAAGGGGGCGATGAGCGTCTCTGAGAGCCGATTCCGAATTGGGGTCTTATAAGCGATTCCGATAACCGAGCAGAATGTTATGCCCGTTTAAGCGATGGGGTGTTTGTATGCGATCGCATCGGCAGCCCGCGACCACACTCCGGAGAGTAATTTGGGCGTCGGACCGGAAATCTCCGAATCCGACCTTGTGCCGACCGGCTCGAAAATACCGATTCTGGATTGGGGACTCGCGGCGGTTCCGATCGCCGCGCGAAAATATCTGCATCTTACCCAAGGGGTACGATAATCGGTGTACTAGTACACACGCTCTGCGGTGAAATTTCGACCCCAGCATGAAATTTCGCGAAACCAACTTCCTGTCGACTGTCTCGGAGTGCCGATTCCGAATTGTGCTCATATAAGCGATTCCGATACCTGGGCGGAAACTTATGGCCAGTTCTTTCGCGGAAGGGGTGAGAATAATCAGAAAGGGGTGACTATATCGGTGATGTTGGTGCACCCATATCAACGACCTGGGGAGTAGTTCTCGCGCTGAGTTGAACACAACTTCCGATCGCCGTGACATGCCAACTCCGTGTGGTTGCCCCGCCCGGGATTCAAGTGATCGAGGGAGACGTTACGGCGAGAAAACCTTGGAAATGGAGAGATTTTTGGCCGGAATCACAATTTTGGAGTGCGAAATGAAGGTTTTTCGACCCTGAGACGACGTCTTATTGCCTGTGGCATTATGGGGGCGACGAGCGTCTCTGAGTGCTGATTCTGAATTCTGGACTTATAAGCGATTCCGATAACCGAGCGGAAAATTATGCCCGTTTGAGCGATGGGGTGTCCATATGCGATCGCATCGGCTGCCCGCGACCACGCTCGCGGAGAGTAATTTGGACGTCGGACCAGAAATCTCTGAATCCGACATTGTGCCGACCGGGTCGAAGTGCCGATTTCGGATTGGGGACTTGCGGGCGGTTCCGATCGCCATGCAAACAAATATTTGCGTCTTACCCAAGGGGTACGACAATCGGTGTACTAGTACACACGCTCCGCAACGAACTTTCGGCCCTGGTACGGAATTCAGAGAAACCAACATCCTGTCGACCGTCTCGGAGTGCTAATTCCTAATTGTGCTTACATAAGCGATTCCGATATCCGGGCGGAAACTTATGGCCAGTTCTTTCGCGGAAGGGGTTAGAATAATCCGAAAGGGGTGACTATATCGGCGATGTTAGTGCACCCATATCAACGACATGGGGAGAAGTTCTCGCACCGAGTTGGACACAACTTTTGATCGCCGCGACACCGACACCGTGTGGTTGCCTCGCCTCGGATTCACGTGATCGACAGAGATATTACAACGATAAAACCTTGGAAACATGGAGATCGTCGGTCGGAATAGCAATTTTGGAGTGCGAAATGAAGGTTTTCGATCCCGAGTCGACGTCTTATTGCCTGAGGCATTATGGGGGCGACGAGCGTTTCTGAGTGCTGATTTGAATTGTGGTCTTATAAGCGATTCCGATAACCGAGCGGAAAGTTATGCCCGTTTGAGCGATGGGGTGTCCATATGCGATCGCATCGGCTGCCCGCGACCACGCTCGCGAAGGGTAATTTGGACGCCGAACCGAAAATCTCTGAATCCGACCTTGTGCCGACCAGGTCGAAGTGCCGATTCTAGATTGGGGACTCGCAGGAGTTTCCGATCGCCGCATGAACAAATATTCGTGTCTTACCCAAGAAGTACGACAATCGGTGTACTAGTACACATGCTCTGCGGTCAAATTTTGGCCCCGACACGAAATTCTGCAAAACCAGCGTCCTGTTGACCGTCTCGGAGTGCCGATTCCGAATTGTGCTCACATAAGAGATTCTGATACCCGAGCGGAAAGTTATGGCCAGTTCTTTTGCGGAAGGAGTGAGAATAATCTGAAAGGGGTGACTATATCAGCGATGTTGGTGCACCCATATCAACGACCTGGGGAGAAGTTCTCGCACCGAGTTGAACACAACTTCGGATCTCCATGACAGGCCGACTCTGTATGGTTGCCCCGCCCGGGATTTACGTGATCGAGGGAGACGTTACGACGAGAAAACCTTGGAAACGAGGAGATCGTCGGCCAGAATTGCAATTTTGGAGTGCGAAACGAATGTTTTTTGACCCTGAAATGACGTCTTATCTCCTGAGCCTATAAGGGGGCAACGAGTGTCTCTGAGTGCCGATTTCGAAATGGGGTCTTATAAGCGATTCCGATAACCGAGCAGAATGTTATGCCCATTTGAGCGATGGGGTGTCCGTATGTTATCGCATCGGCAGCCCGCGACCACGCTCTCGGAGAGTAATTTGGCCACCATACCGGAAATCTCCGAATCCAACCTTCTACCGACCGACTCGAAGTGCCGATTCCGGATTGGGTACTCGCGGGCAGTTCCGATCGCCACGCGAACAAATATTTATGTCTTACCCAAGGGGTACGACAATCGGTGTACTTGTACGCACGCTCCGCAGTGGAATTTTGGCCCCGGCATGGAATTCTGTGAAACCAACGTCCTGTCGACCATCTCGGGGTGCCGATTCCGAATTGTGCTCACATAAGCGATTCTGATTCTTGGGCGAAAGTTATGGCCAGTTCTTTCGGGGAATGGGTGAGAATAATCCGAAAGGGGTGACTATATCGGCGATGTTGGTGCACTCATATCAATGACCTGGGGAGGAGTTCTCGCGCCGAGTTGAACACAACTTCCGATCGCCGTGACAGGCTAACACCGTGTGGTTGCCCCGCCCGGGATTCACGTGATCGACGGAGATGTTACAGCGAGAAAACCTTGGAAACGGTAAGATCGTCCGCCGGAATCGCAATTTTGGATTGAGAATTGAAGGTTTTTCGACCCCGAAACGACGTCTTATTGCCTGAGGTGATAAGGGGACGATGAGCGTCTCTGAGTGCCGATTCTGAATTGGGGTCTTATAAGCGATTCCGATAACCGAGCGGAAAGTTATGCCCATTTGACCGATGGGGTGTTCGTATGCGATCACATCGGCAGACCGCGACCACACTCCCGGGGAGTAATTTGGGCGCCGGATCGGAAATCTCCGAATCGACCTTTTGCCGACCGGGTCGAAGTGCCGATTCCAGATTGGGGACTCATGGGCAGTTCCGATCACCGCGCGAACAATATCCGTGTCTTACCCAACAGGTACGATAATCAGTGCACTAGTACACACGCTCCGCGGTGAAATTTCGGCCCCGACATGAAATTCCGCGAAACCAGTGTCTTGTTGACCGTCTCGGAGTGCCGATCCGAATTGTGCTCACATAAGAGATTCTGATACTCGGGCGGAAAGTTATGGCCAGTTCTTTTGCAGAAGGGATGAGAATAATCCGAAAGGGGTGTCTATATCAGAGATGTTGGTGCACCCATATCAACGACTTGGGGAGGAGTTCTCGCGCTGAGTTGAACACAACTTCCGATCATCGTGACAGGCCGACTCCGTGTGGTTGCCCTGCCCAGGATTCAAGTGATCGAGGGAAAGGTTACGGCGATGAAACCTTGGAAACGGGGAGATTGTCGGACGGAATCGTAATTTTGGAGTGCGAAATAAAGGTTTTTCGACCCCGAAACGACATCTTATTATCTGAGGCGATAAGGAGCGATGAGCGTCTCTGAGTGCCGATTCCGAATTGGGGTCTTATAAGCGATTCCGATGTCCGAGCGGAAAGTTATGCCCGTTTGAGCGATGGGGTGTTCGTTTGCGAACGCATCGGCAACCCGCAACTATGCTTCCGATGAGTAATTTGGGCGCTGAACCGGAAATCTCTGAATCCAACCTTGTGCCGACCGTCTCGAAGTGCCGATTCTGGATTGAGAACTCGCGGCTGGATCTAATCGCCGTGCGAACAAATATCCGCGTCGTACCAAGGGGTACGATAATGGTGTACTAGTACACACGCTCCGTGGTGGAATTTCGGCCCCGGTACGGAATTCTGCGAAACCAGCGTCCTATCGACCGTCTCGAAGTTTTGATTCCGAATTGTGCTCACATAAGCGATTCCGATACCCGGGTGGAAACTTATGGCCAGTTCTTTCGCGAAAAGGGTGAGAATAATCCGAAAGGGGTGACTATATCGGAGATGTTGGTGCACCCATATCAACGACCTTGAAGCGATAAGGGGACGATGAGTGTCTCTGAGTGCCGATTCTGAATTGGGGTCTTATAAGCGATTCCGATAACCGAGCGGAAAGTTATGCCGTTTGAGCGATGGGTGTCCGTATACGATTGCATCGACAGCCCGCGACCACGCTCTCGGAGAGTAATTTGGGCGCCGGACCGGAAATCTCCGAATCCGACCTTGTGCCGACCGACTCGAAGTGCCAATTCCGGATTGGGGACGCGCAGGCGGTTCCAATCGCCGTGCGAACAAAAATCTGCGTCTTACCCTAGGGGTACGACAATCGGTGAACTAGTACACACGCTTCGCGGTAGAATTTGAACCCCGGTACAGAATTCTGCAAAAGTAGCGTCCTGTCGACCGTCTCGAAGTGCTGATTCCGAATTGTGCTCACAGAAGAGATTCCGACACCGGGTGGAAAGATATGGCCAATTCTTTTGCGGAAGGGGTGAGAATAATCCGAAAGGGGTGACTATATCGGCGATGTTGGTGTACCCATATCAACGACCTGGGGAGGAGTTCTTGAGCCGAGTTGAACACAACTTCCGATCGCCGTGACAGGCCGACACCGTGCGGCTGCCCCGCCGGGGATTCACGTGATCGAGGGAGATGTTACAACGAGAAAACCTTGGAAACGGTGAGATCGTCGATCGGAATCACAATTTTAGAGTGCGAAACAAAGGTTTTTCGACCCCGAAATGACGTCTTATCGCCTGAGGCTATAATGGGGCGATGACCATCTCTGAGTGCCGATTCCAAATTGGGGTCTTATAAGCGATTCCGATAACCGAGCGGAATGTTATGCCGAGCGGAATGTTATGCCCGTTTGAGCGATGGGGTGTTCGTATGCGATCGCATCGGCAGCCCGCGACCACGCTCCCGGAGAGTAATTTGGGTGCCGAACTGGAAATCTCAGAATCCGACTTTGTGCCGACCGGCTCGAAGTGCCGATTCCGGATTGGAGACTCGCGGGCAGTTCTGATCGCCGCGCGAACAAATATCCGCGTCTTACCCAAGGGGTAGGACAATCGGTATACTAGTACACACGCTCCGCGGTGGAATTTCAGCCCCGGCATGGAATTCTGTAAAACCAGTGTCCTGTTGACTGTCTCAGAGTGCCGATTCCGAATTGTGCTCACATAAGCGATTCCGATACCGGGGCGGAAAGTTATGGCCAGTTCTTTCGCGGAAGAGGTGAGAATAATCCTAGAGGGGCAACTATATCGGCGATGTTGGTGCACCCATATCAATGACCTAGGGTGGAGTTCTTGTGCTGAGTTGAACACAACTTCCAATCGCCGTGACAGGCCGACTCCGTGTGTTGCCCCGCCCGGGATTCACGTGATCGAGGGAGACGTTACGGCGAGAAAACCTTGGAAACAGGGAGATCGTCGGTCGGAATCGCAATTTTGGAGTGCGAAATGAAGGTTTTTCGACCCCGAAATGACATCTTATCGCCTGAGGCAATTAGGGGGCGACGAGCGTCTCTGAGTGACGATTCCAAATTGGGGTCTTATAAGCAATTTCGATAATCGAGCGGAATGTTATGCCGTTTGAGCGATGGGGTGTCCGTATGCGATTACATCGGCAGCTCGCGACCACGCTCCCGGAGAGTTAGGGGTGAACATGGTTCGGTTTGGTTCACCCCACTTTTGGGTGAACCGAAATTAAGTTCGAACCGAAAAAAAAAACAGATTTTAATGGCCCAAATGGCGGACCTGAGTATCAAACTCAAGTCTGCCCAGGGAAGTGGGAGGCGCTAGCCCACTGGGCTACGCGCTCCTCTTTGATAAATATTATATATTAATATATATTCGGTTCATTCGGTTTTCCAGTGAGAACCGAACTGAACCGTGGGACCTCTCAACCCGAACCGAACCGAACGAACCGAACCGAATTGGCAGGTTCAGTTCGGTTTTACGGGTGGACCATATTATGAATAGCCCTACGGAGAGTGATTTGGGCACCGGACCAGAAATCTTCGAATCTGACCTTGTGCCGACCGGCTCAAAGTGCCGATTCTGGATAGGTGACACACTGGCGGTTCTGATCGTCACGCGAACAAATATCCGCGTCTTACCCAAGGGGTACGACAATCGGTGTACTGGTACACACGCTTCGCGGTGGAATTTCGGCCCCGGCACGGAATTATGCAAAACCAGCATCTTGTCGACCATCTCAGAGTGCCGATTCCGAATTGTGTCCACATAAGCGATTCCGATACCCGGGCAAAAAGTTATGGCCAGTTCTTTAGCGGAAGGGGTAAGAATAATCCGAACGGGGTGACTATATAGACGATGTTGGTGCACCCATATCAACGACCTGGGGAGGAGTTCTCGCGCTGAGTTGAACACAACTTGCGATCAACGTGACAAGCCGACTATGTGTGGTTGCCCCGCCTAGGATTCAAGTGATCGAGGGAGATGTTATGGTGAGAAAACCTTAGAAACGGGGAGATCGTTGGCCGGAATCCCAATTTCGGAGTGAGAAACAAAGATTTTTCGACCACGAAACGACGTCTTTTCGCCTGAGGCGTTAAGGGGACGACGAGTGTCTCTGAGTGCCGATTCCGAATTGGGGGCTTATAAGCGATTCTGATAACCGAGCGGAAAGTTATATCTGTTTGATCAATGAGGGTCCATATGCGATCACATCGGCAGCCCGCGACCACGCTCTCGGAGAGTAATTTGGGCGCCGGACTGGAAATCTTCGAATCCGACCTTGTGCGACCGACTCGAAGTGCCGATTCTGGATTGGGGACTCGCGGTCGGTTCCGATCGCCGTTGCGAACAAATATCTGCGTTTTACCCAAGGGGTACGACAATCGGTGTACTAGTACACACGATCCGCGGTGGAATTCGGCCCCGGTACAGAATTTTGCAAAACCAACGTCCTGTCGACCGTCTCGAGTGCCGATTCTAAATTGTGCTCACATAAGCGATTCCGATACCCGGGCGGAAACTTATGGCCAGTTCTTTCGCGGAAGGGGTGAGAATAATCTAAAAGGGGTGACTATATAGGTGATGTTGGTGCACCCATATCAACGACCTGGGGAGGAGTTCTCGCGCCGAGTTGAACACAACTTCCGATCGCCGCGACAGGCCCTCACCGTGTGGTTGCCTCGCCTGGGATTCACATGATCGACAGAGACATTACAGTGATAAAACCTTGGAAACGAAAGATCGTCGGCCAGAATCGCAATTTTGGAGTGCGAAACGAAGGTTTTTCGACCCCGAAATGATGTCTTATCGCCTGAGGCGATAAGGGGACGACGAGCGTCTCTGACTGCCGATTCTGAATTAGGTCTTATAAGCGATTCCGATAATCGAGTGGAAAGTATGTCCGTTTGAGCGATGGGGTGTCCGTATGCGATCGCAGCGGCGGCCCGCGACCACGCTCCTGGAGAGTAAATTGGGCGCCAGACTGGAAATCTCTGAATCCGACCTTCTGCCGACTGGGTCGAAGTGCTGATTCGGATTGGGGACCGCAGGCGGTTCCAATTGCCGCGCGAACAAATATCTGCATCTTACCCAAGGGGTACGACATTATGTGTACTAGTACACACGCTCCGCGGTGGAATTTTGACCCGGTTGGAATTCCGCAAAACCAACGTCCTGTCGACCGTCTCAGAGTGCCGATTTCGAATTGTGCTCACATAAGCGATTCCGATACCGGGCGGAAACTTATGGCCAGTTCTTTCGCGGAAGGGGTGAGAATAGTCCGAAAGGGGTGTCTATATCGGCGATGTTGGTGCACCAATATCAACGACCTGGGGAGGAGTTCTCGTGCCGAGTTGAACACAACTTCCGATCGCCGCGACAGGCTGACACCGTGTGGTTGCCCCGCTGGGATTTACGTGATCGACGGAGACGTTACAACGATTAAAACCTTGGAAACATGGAGATCGTCAGCCGGAATCACAATTTTGGAGTGCAAAATGAAAATTTTTGACCCCGAAACGACCTCTTGTCACCCGAGGCGATAAGGGGACGATGAGCGTCTCTGAGTACGATTCTGAATTGGGGTCTTATAAGCTATTCCGATAATCGAGTGGAAAGTTATGCCCGTTTTAGCAATGGGTTGTTCGTATGCGATCGCATCGGCATCCTGCGACCAAGGTCGCGGAGAGTAATTTGAAAGCCAAACCGGAAATCTCTGAATCCGACCTTGTGCCAACCGGGTCGAACTGTCGATTCCAGATGGGGAATCGCGGGCGGTTCCGATCGCCGCGACAACAAATATCCGTGTCTTACCCGAGCGGTACGACAATGGTGTACTAATACACACGATCTGCGGAGGAATTTCGGCCCCGACACGAAATTCTGTGAAACCAGCCTCCTGTCGACCGTCTCGGAGCGCCGATTCTGAATTGTGCTTACATAAGCGATTCTAATACCCGGGCGGAAACTTATGGCCAGTTCTTTCGCGGAAGGGGTGAGAATAATCCGAAAGGAGTGACTATATCGGCGATGTTGGTGCACCAATATCAACGACCTGGGGAGGAGTTCTCGCGCCGAGTTGAACACAACTTCCGATCGCCACGACAGGCCGACACTGTGTGGTTGCCCCACCCGGGATTCACGTGATCGACGGAGACGTTACAGTGATAAAACCATGGAAACGGGGAGATCGTCGACCGGAATCGCAATTTTGGAGTGCAGAATGAAATTTTTTCGACCCCAAAATGATGTCTTGTCGCCTGAGGAGATAAGGGGACGACGAGCATCTCTGAGTGCAGATTCTGAATTGGGGTCTTATAAGTAATCGATGAGGTGTCCGTATGCGATCGCTTCGGCAGCCCGCGACCACGCTCCCGGAGAGTAATTTGGGTGCATGACCGAAAATCTCCGAATCCGACCTTGTGCTGACCGGGTCGAAGTGTCGATTCCAGATTGGGGACTCGCGGGCGGTTTCGATCGTCGCGTGAACAAATATATGTGTCTACCCAAGCGGTACGACAATCAGTGTACTAGTACACACGATCCGCGGTAGAATTTTGGCCCCGGCATTAAATCCGCGAAACCAGCGTCCTGTCGACCGTCTCGGAGTGCGGATTCCGAATTGTGCTCACATAAGAGATTCCGATACCCGGGCGGAAAATATATCGACGATGTCAGAGCACCCACATCAACGACCTGGGAAGGAGTTCTAGCGCCGAGTTGAACACATCTTCCGATCGCCGTGATAGGCCGACTCCATGTGGTTGCCCCGCCCGGGATTCACGTGATCGAGGGAGACGTTACAACGAGAAAACCTTGGAAATGGGGAGATCGTCATCCAGAATCGCAATTTTATAGTGCGAAATGAGGGTTTTTCGACCCCAAAATGACGTCTTATCACCTGAGGCATTAAGGGGACAAGGAGCGTCTCTGAGTGCTGATTCCGAATTGGGGTCTTATAAGCGATTCCGATAACCGAGCGGAAAGTTATGTCTGTTTGAGCGATAGGGTGTCCGTATGCGATCGCATCGGCAGCCCGCGACCACACTCCCAGAGAGTAATTTGGACGCCGGACCGAAAATCTCCGAATCCAACCTTGTGCCGACCGGGTCGAAGTGCCGATTCGGGATTAGGGGCTCGCGGGCAGTTCCAATCGCCGCGCGAACAAATATCCGCGTCTTACCCAAGGGGTACGACAATCGGTGTACTAGTACACACGCTCAGCGGTGGAATTTCGGCCCGGTACGAAATTCCGCAAAACCAGTATCCTGTCGACCGTCTCGGAGTGCCGATTCTGAATTGTGCTCACATAAGTGATCCGATAGCCGGGCAGAAATTGACGCCCAGTTCTTTCGCGGAAGGGGTGAGAATAATCCGAAAGGGGTGACTATATCGGCGATGTTGGTGCACCCATATCACGACCTGGGGAGAAGTTCTCGCACCGAGTTGAACACAACTTCCAATCGCCGTGATAGGTCGACTCCGTGTGGTTGCCTCGCCCGAGATTCACGTGATTGAGGGAGACGTTACGGTGAGAAAACCTTGGAAATTGGGAGATCATCGGTCGGAATCACAATTTTGGAGTGCGAAACGAAGTTTTTTCGACCCCAAAACGACGTATTATCGCTTGTGGCAATAAGGGGCGATGAGTGTCTCTGAGTGCCGAAAATGAATTGTGGTCTTATAAGCGATTCCGATAACCGAGCGGAAAGTTATGCCCGTTTGAGCGATGGGGTGTCCATATGCGATCGCATCGGCTACCCGCGACCACGCTCCCGTAGAATAATTTGGACGCCGGACCGGAAATCTCCGAATCTGACCTTGTGCCAACCTGGTCGAAGTGTTGATTCTGGATTAAGGACTCGCGGGCGGTTCTGATCGCCGTGCAAACAAATATCCACGTCTTACCCAAGGGGTACGACAATCGGTGTACTAGTACACACGCTCTGTGGTAGAATTTCGGCCCCGGTACGAAATTTCACAAAACTAGCGTCCTATCGACCGTCTCGGAGTGCCGATTCCGAATTGTGCTTACATAAGCGATTCCGATACCAGGGCGAAAATTGACGGCCAGTTCTTTCACGGAAGGGGTGAGAATAATCCAAAAGGGGTGACTATATCGGTGATGTTGGTGCACCCATATGAACAACATGGGGAGAAGTTCTTGCGCCGAGTTGACTATAACTTCCGATCACCACGACAAGCCGACACCGTGTGGTTGCCCCGCCCGGGATTCACATGATCGACAGAGATGTTACAGCGATAAAACCTGGAAATGGGGAGATCGTCAGTAGGAATCGTAATTTTGGAGTGCAAAATGAAAGTTTTTCGACCCCGAAACAACGTCTTGTCGCCTGAAGCGATAAGGGGACGACGAGCGTCTCTGAGTGCCGTTTCTAAATTGGGGTTTTATAAGCGATTCCAATAACCGAGCGGAAAATTATGCCGTTTGAGCGATGGGGTGTTCGTATGCGATCGCATCGACATCCCGCAGCCACGCTCCCGGAGAGTAATTTGGGCGCTGGACCGAAAATCTCCAAATCCGACCTTTTGCCGACCAGGTCGAAGTGCCGATTCCATATTGGGGACTCGCGAGAGGTTTCGATCGCCGCGCGAACAAATATCCGTTTCTTACCCAAGCGGTACAACAATCGGTGTACAAGTACACACGCTCCGCGGTGGAATTTCGGCCCCGAAACGGAATTATGTAAAACGAATGTCCTATCGAACATTTCGGAGTGTTGATTCCGAATTGTGATCACATAAGCGATTCCGATACTTGGGCGGAAAGTTATGGCCAGTTCTTTCGTGGAAGGGGTGAGAATAATCCGAAAGGGGTGACTATATCTGCGATGTTGGTGCACCCATATCAACGACCTGAGGAGGAGTTCTCACGCCGAGTTGAACCCTAGTTCCGATCACCGTGACAGGCCGACTCCATGTGGTTTCCCCGTCTGGGATTCAAGTGATCGAGGGAGACGTTACGGCGAGAAAACCTTGGAAATGGGGAGATCGTCAGCCGAAATCGCAATTTTGGAGTGTGGAATGAAGATTTTTCGACACCGAAATGACGTCTTATCGCCTGAGGCAATAAGGGGACGAAGAGCGTCTCTGAGTGCCGATTCTGAATTGGGGTCTTATAAGATATTCCGATAACTGACCGGAAAGTTATGCCCGTTTGAGCGATGGGGTGTCCATATGCGATCACATCGGCAGCCCGCGACCACACTCCCAGAGAGTAATTTGGGGGCCAGACCAGAAATCTCTGAATCCGACCTTGAGCCGACCGGGTCGAAGTACCGATTCTGGATTGGGGACTCGCGGGCGGTTCCGATCGCTGCGCGAACAAATATCTGTGTCTTACCCAAGCGGTACGACGATCGGTGTACTAGTACACACGCACCGCAGTTGAATTTCGGCCCCCACACGAAATTCCGTGAAACCAACGTCCTGTCGACCGTCTCGGAGTGCCAATTTTGAATTGTGCTCACAGAAGAGATTCCGATATTCAGGCGAAAAGTTATGGCCAATTCTTTTGCGGAAGGGGTGAGAATAATCTGAAAGGGGTGACTATATCGGCGATGTTGGTGCACCCATATCAACGACATGCCCTTTTCGTACAGGCCATGTGTGCCTCTGGCCCTGTGCCCCGTCATCTCCCCCACTTTTCCAACCCGACCTCGCCATTTCCCCCATCTCTGCGTCGTCTGCGTCTGGCATCGCACCCAGCTCCGACCGGCATCGCCCCCGTCTCCGTCCGACGTCGTATGCATTCGTCGCCCCCATCTCCGTCAGGTGTCGCCCCCAGCTCCGCCGAGCGTCTCCGTCTCCCCCTATCGTCGCCCCCATCTCCGTCCAGCGTCGCCCCTAGCTCCGACCAGCGTCTCCCCCAGCTCCGTCCAGCATCTCCCTCTATTTATACGGTTAGTATTCTCCTCATTCGATTCTTCATTGTTGTGTTTTGGGGGCTTCCCTCTCCCCTTTGGTGCTACCTGTGTGGGGTATCTCCTCCATCTCAGCTCTTCCTATGTTGTGCGCTCCTCTGCAACCGCCGCCCTGGGCTTCTATTGTGGTGTGCGGACCTCTTTGATTATTTCTATTCCCTGTTTACCATCACCGAACAAGTACCCACCAACTCTGAGTTCATTTCTAATTGATGGTTTGGATGATAGGAGATGTGGGTTTTGTGTACATCATCTCTCCCTCCTCTTTATTGTGCTTTTCATGTAAAAGGATCTGTCTTGTTCTATCTTCTACTTGATGAACTTGTGATGAGCAGAGAGTTCCATTTGTGTTGAATGTTCTATATTCTCCTTTTTTATTTATGACTGTTCAAGCTGCTTCTTGTCCATCCTGCTGGTGAAATAGTAGGGTTTATGCTGCGAATGTATGCATGGTTCCAATCTTGTAATTTTTCTGTACATATGCTCTATTGGTTGGGTTGTTGGGGTGTTTACTTTGTTTGGCTCATTATGTGGAGAATTTTTAACATAATCTTGTAATTTTTCTGTATGCTAGTATGCTAGCCATGGTTGTTTATATTATGACTGCCCACATTACCATAATCCCATTCTGTGCCCACAGTTCAGCTATTTTCCATAAGCTCCTTACCCACCTTTTTTTTCCTTTCTTTTTGTGCATGGTGATCCTACCATCCTTGGGGGTGAGACTGCAAATAACAAGCATAGTACATGTTTAAACAATTTGAGAAGAGTCCCCAACTATTGAACACATTAAATCATCTATGACATATAATCATTTGGCTCAAGCAATTTTATTTTTGCATGATCAAGATATTATCATTTTCTGTTTACTCCAACATGCATGTCTTACATACTTCCATAATTGCCCTTCATGCATGCTATGTTTTATAATTTAGATTGTAAATACTTTTTCTTCCCTGTATTAGATATTTTTCTTCCCTGTATTAGATTTTTTTTCTTCCCTGGGCGTCACACATGTTGATAATGTAGATTGTTCCTTTTGGATAAACTTAGAACCAATGTTCATAACTGGTATGCCTTCTTTTCTCTAAGTCTGACAGTAGGTTGCCTGGAGCTTGTTTTATTGGTTACTCCTGTGTAAAGCATCTTGGAGTCAGAAAATAACCTGGTCAGATCATGGACTTGTTAACTCAAATCTAACTATATCCATGTTAAGTTAACTTTTTTTGGTTACCAAACTATATTTTGAGTTAACTCTGAGTTAATTTTATGTTAACTTGTTATCCTCAGTTTGGTAATGAGTTGAGTTAAAATTAACTTTAACCCAGAGCTAAAATTAACCTATTTTTAACTCATTTTTACTTTGTTTGCATTTGAGTTAACTCATTTGACTATAGTGAGTTAACTCAAATGGGTTAACTTACTTTTCTCAAATATATTTTGGTAAAAAAAGTGAGTTAACCTATGTTGGAAAAGAAAAAGTAGCAATTAATGATGTGTACCGTGAGAGTAAAAAGTTAGTTAATTTAATGGGTTAACTCCAACCCACATCCAGAGGTGGGTTGAAAAATTGTGAGTTAATTCACATTTGACTCACCTTTAATCTAACTCACTTGAGTTAATTTTATAACCTTTTCAAATTACTTTTTGAGTTAGTTTTGGGTTAACTCTATGTTTACTTTAATCTAACCCATTATCAGACTGAGGTTTAAAAACAAATTTGATCGCACGAGAAATCCAAGAAAATTGCAATGTAGACGAAAATACCTCTGACGTGGCCCCTCCCTCCACAGGTCCCAACCTCTCCATGGATGCCGCCTCCAACCGCTACTTTTTTCAAAAAATTTAAAATATCCCCCTTCCCCCTCCGCCCGAGCCAACGCCCTTCTCTTCAGGTAGCCGTTAGCTCTCTCTCTCTCTCTCTCTCAACGCCCCTGCCATGCTGGGTCTGCGAATGGCGGATGGAAGCTTTCCGGCTTCCTACCAAGGGCACCTCAGAGAGGTAGACGCGGCCGAGCTTCGCAAAGAAACGGAGAGCAGGAGTACAACTCCAGCAGCTTCCTCTGCTGCCCCTAGATCGGGCAACTCACTGAAGAGAAAGAGGCCCCTGGGGATCAAGATTCCGGCCATCCTGGGGGAGATCCCGCTTGGGGAGGTCGGGGATCGGGGTGGCACGGCAGGGCAGGAAGACGAGGGGCTGGGCGGTGCGAGCGGGCCCGGCTGGGGCGTCTTCTCCAGGAGGGGGAGGAGGAAGAAGGCCATGGAGGACGCTCATCGGGTCGCCGTCTCCGGGCCGCAGGGGCATCCCCATAAGGTATTTGCTCACGGGCGCTTCTTCTGGGTTCCTGCCTTCCTATGTGTCCATCTCTCTTGCTCTCTTTCTCGCCTTACGGTTTCAACCCCACGCCGCAGCAAAAAGGGTGAAAAATTTTAGGCATCTGGTAGGAGAAATTCTGTGTTTGAGCACGAGCCCTGAAATAGGTCCACATGCTATCAGTTCGTTCTTTTCCTTTTTTGATTATTTCGTTCCTGGTTCGTGGAAGAATGTTTCAATTATGTCTGCTCTTGTTTCTTCCTTCCACCCCTTCCTGGTTAGATCTCTTGATCGTTTTGAGTATGGAGATTGGGTGATGGGAACGAGATTCCATCCCGAACTGGAAAATGCTCCAATTTTGTTGCAGAGAGTTCTTGATTTATACAGCTGAACAGAAGTTGTGGGTGATTCGTAATTTTCTCTAGAATTTGATAGACAGAGTGTGATTAATCGTCAATCAGGAGCTTCCAATGTATTAAATTCCTCTCATAAATGTGGATATATGATATGGGTTCCAGATCTTCTTTGGCGTTTACGATGGGCATGGAGGTCGAAGAGCAGTGGAGTATGTGGTGGAGAATTTGCACACCAACGTCTTCAAAATGCTGGAGGAGCTTCATGATGTCGAAAGGGGGGAAGCCATTAAAGCTGGGTTCCTGAAGACTGACCAGGAGTTCTTGAAACAGGTAGTTTGGTCGCAGTGTGGTGTATCTCTGTGTTGAAACTTGGGTATTTAATCCCACATCGATTTCTGAGTTGAGGTTCTTGCTGCTTTATGATCGTAGGCCAACGAATCTCAACACTGTGATTTTGTGATTTCAATATGATATCAGAACATGGACTTGCATCCCCCCACTCTTTTCCACCTCCACCCAATTAATTGAGGGGGAGTGGTGGAACTGGACATTTAGTCCCACATCAGTTTTGCTTATGAGTTATGACCTTGGGCCTGTGAATCTCATACCATGGTTTTGTGATTTTAATACTCTGCATGATCTCTAAGGCTATATTTGGTATTTGGGTAGAGTTATATCCCCAGTCTATCCAAATACCAAACATAGTTTAATGATTTGCAGAAACTAATTGGTGGATATATCATCCTAGTGTTGGGGGAGTGTGGAGCCTGATTCCTATCTTGGTGGGCTTTACCCATGTCAGGGTTGTCGTAGACTCCTTGTATTTAATTTTACAGGCAACATCTCTTGCAATTGTTTCTGTGATAAGAAGAGAACTCAGTGCGGCCGTGGACGTAGGACGGCACATCGTCTCTCTGAACCATGTAAAAATCTTGTGTGTTCGTGTGTTTGATTTCATTTCCCCCCTCTTTCTTCTTCCTGTATCTTTTGTCCATCGCTACAGGTACTCTGGTTCCTAACACATAGAACCTCTAAAATTTGTCATTTTTCAAACCAAGAGCATTGAATTTTATCGAGCCATTTGGTTGCGCCAGAGCCGGTCTGGACAAGAGCAGGCCAGCTACGCTCCTCCTGTGAGCCAGCCTGACCAAATGGCAAGATAGCCATGTTATAGTATTTCAGCTTTTTTCATATGACTTACTTCTCTTCCATCAATTGATCTTCCATATAAGATCTGATGCTTTTATCATCCACAGGGGTGTTGCAGTGGAAGCTGCTGTGTTACTGCACTGATTGAGAAGGAGACCATTATTATCGCAAACTTGGGTGACTGCAGAGCAGTTCTTAGCAGAGGGGGGATTGCAGAAGCCCTCACCAACGATCACACTGCCAGTAGGGAAGAGGAGCAACAGAGAATACAGAACAAGGTGATCCCTTCATGGCTTTTGCTTCTGACATTGCAGGTCTTGTACAACAAGGGAAACTTTGCCCCTGCCCCAAAGCCTGTTTACACGCTGTCATTATGGACAACTGTGTTCTTACCATGTAAACCAATCAGAAAGTATTCAACAGCTATACATGTTATTTTTATGCATAGGAAAACAAATATATAGAACCATTTTTATGGGCATATTAACTTGAGATCACATCTGAAATTTCATCCAGGCATGTTGTACATTTACGAGCAGCTGCACCTTTTTTTCAGGACCCCCATGTTTGTTTAGCGAAAGCACATCCACTGAAAGCACACATTCTGTAGATTTGTAATCTCTGACTTGTGCTTCTCTCAGGGAGGGGTCATTGAGGACCATGGCGGAACTTGGAGGGTTCAGGGTACTCTTGCTGTGACTAGAAGCATTGGGGACATCAATTTGAAGGACTGGGTTCTGGCCGAGCCTGAGACAGTGGTACTGCCCTTGGCTTCCGACATGGAGTTCCTCATCTTAGCCTCTGATGGTCTCTGGGATAAAGTGAGTAAGCCTACAACCTCACCTAAACTATTCCCAGCTTTAGCAATATCCTACACTGCACCGTATTATTTGTGTCTCCTTCACATAAGGTCATGTCTTGCCTGTTCAAGATATGAACAAAGTGCATTAAATGTCATTTTTCGGTATGTATCATCATATTTCCCTCTATCCATGTGAAGGTTATTTTACTTCCAACTTTATAACAGGTGGGCAATCAAGAAGCTGTTGATGTTGCTACACAGATACAGGATGAAAAGAACAACATACGAACTGAGATTGATACAGAAGCAGATGAGAACCAATTTGGCTGTGAGAACACGAGCCCTCATGCCAAATTGAGGAGAATGGAGAAGGTTAAACAACAACACAAGGTACCCAACTGCCCAGGTGCAGAAGAGGTGGACTTCACAAGAGGCCCAGGCATCTGCAGCCTCACCGTGGCATGTAGGAGGCTTGCTGGAATTGCCAAGATGAGGGGAAGTTTGGATGATATCACTGTGTTGATCATTGATTTAAGTCACTTCCTCACAAAGTAACCTTCTTCTTTCATCATTCTTCCTATTTAGTTGGTCAGGAGTCTTGATGCCATCATCTATATATGTGTAAATATCAGAATGTTACGGGGACAAAGTTCCTCCCCTTGTGATAATGCATCTATGCTGTTTATGGTTAACCATTGTACTCTAGGGTTACTTGGTTCTTCCCTGACATTAGCTGTAAGGATCTGTTGAAACATCAGATGGTTTGATTTGAAAATTTCATAAGAAGGGAAACCCAACCCAAGGATATAAGATTTTGAACATTTGTACAGGGTCTTTTGGTAGTCATACTCTTCGTAATACTAATGCAATTTGTATTTAAGATTTTAAGTTAGATAAAATAGAGAGATTTAGTTTCAGTCTCCTGTTGGAAATCCCCAGCCTGTTTGGTAACCTTGTCCCTTGTCAATTTTCGATAATTACTAGTCTCCTATTTCATGTAGGACTTTAGTTTTCTCGCCTCCTGTAGTTGTCATTGGCATATTAACTAGTTAAAACAATACTACATTAGAATATGAACGCATGCAGATGTGAATGTATTAAGACATCAGTAGTATGTTAAAGCATTAAGATGCTAATGCGTTAGTATGTGAACATACTTAGGATAGCAAGATATTTGAAGACACTAACCCACCATACTCAACGTTTTACCCAATGAGAAGGTCACAAGTGCAATAGAAGTGCATTAAGAAAGTGCAATAAATATTTTTCATTTTAGTGTAGTTATAATAAGAAGGTATTTGTATATGATGAAGATCACTACACTTGATTAGTGAATTGAAATAGTGGGTCTATCTTTATATAGCGTCATATATGTCCTCTCGATATTTAGGTTTTGGGACAACTCTTTATTTGCATATAATATGAGAGTATATTTTATTTTTTCAATTGTGGATTCCATGTTATCTCGTTAAGATTCACATAACATTTATCTGATATGAGGCCCGTATATATAGGGGCATGTTGAATAGTCTCACATCAAGTAATTTGGTAACTGGATAGTTCCACATCAAGTATTTAGTAGTAGGCATGCCCTTATATGGTTACTTTAGTCCCCTCTCCTACACGACGTGTAAAGGCTACCTAGAGAGGACTCCGGTTGGGTCGATCGGTTAGAACTCTTGCTTAAAAGTAAGAGGTCCCGAGTTTGATTTTTGGGGGAGGGTTTACTTGATTTACATGCAATCTTCGAGGTGTGTAGATCCGTGATTTTTTCGGTCAAGTGGGGTAAGGGCAATACGGCTATACGAAAAGTAGGAGTTGTCAAATCCTGACCTTGGAGTTCACGAACACCAATCTCTGAACCTACAAAACCACACGAGACGGAATTTTCTCATTACCAAAAAAAAAAAAAAAAGGCTACCTAGATAGTCCTACACCACCAGAGCAAACCTAGATAGAATTAACATTTGTCCCCTTTCCTATCGTCTCATGCTCTGGAGCAGTGCCGTCATTGACTTGGCAAACCTCAAGAGTTGTTCTTCCAACTTCTCCTTCCTCTCTCCACATGCAGGATTCTGATTTGTGATCCTGCATTAGACGATATCTTAGATCTACATACATTGAGATCAAGAGATCATGTTAGTAAAACTATGACCCCATGCAAGGTGTAGGGATTCGTTAAACTATAGTTTTACGGCTCATCATCTAACAAGCATTATGCTAGGTGAACGTTCGCACAGATAATAACTACTCATATAGACATCACTCAATAGAAACATTAGTTACTCTTTAATATTTTTACATCATCTTATTAGGAGTATTAAATACTCTAACATAATTTCTCATGAAATTATTTATCAATGTCAACATATTATTTGTCCCCCTTAGTGCTAAATGTGACAAATAATTAAAGAAGACAAATAATTTTAATATGTAAATAAATATTTATCTCTTTTTGTCGACTATTTGTCATCATTATTAAATGTGATATATAAGCAACTTAAGGAGATACATAACTTTTTATATTGAGAATATAAATCTACATAATAAGACTCACGTGCCACATGTGTGACCAATTACCGTTTCATCTAACTATTCTAGCAAAACATTATTACCTGATTATCGGGATACTAAATATTGCTCTTTTTATAATATATAGAGAGAGATTCCCCATTGACGTGGGAGAGGGGATCCAAATTCAAACGTAGATAAGATTGTAGAGAGAGAGAGGGAGAAGATCTTAATTCGATTATTGATAGGATTGGAGAGAGAGAGGGGAGAAAGAATCTACGTTCAAAATTAATATATATATATATATTTAATAATATTAGATAAAATTAATCTTTATATAAAAAGTTGCATCATTAAAGTATAAACGGGTCAGATAGTGGTCAAAGAGGATGTTGCTTCTTCTGCTCCTTTTTATCGAACAGATAAAATTTTTCGTATGTCCAACCGGTGACTAGTGTGGGTATTGAACTCGAATAGCTATCCGGTTATGTATCCTAATATGGATTCGAACCAAATCCGGACATTAGTTGAATAGATTGACAGCCCTATGGACTCATCAAGTTCCCGGTGAGGGCAAGTGTATAATTCAGTGTAATTATAAGTATTTTTTAAATATATTAGGATACTTTTGGTAATTAATTAGCTTTGATACTATACGCATAAATGTAATAGTTTAGGGAGGTATCATATTTGAACGTCCTTAGAAACACATTTGTTATTTTACCTTAATTGAAAACTCTATATAAGTTATGCCTTTGTTGAACCCACATTAGAAATTAGTTTCATAACTCATCTTTTTAAATTTCATTTTTAATACACTGATGAACATACATCACGACTCTCTCTTTCACGAAATTCTCATGATGTTCTTCCATAAAACAATGATGTGGAACATTTTTATCGGTCGGAGTCAAATTCGAAGTAAAAAGAAAGAGTTAGTAAGCCAATCGATTGCCTTCCACCGCAGCTTAACATATCTCTAATGGTGCATCAAGTAAAACTCTTAAAGATAATGCAACCAATTTAGACTTCTCTAGTGATCTTACTGGGCTGAACAGTAACTGTAGGCCCACAACATAGTTGAAGGCCCACCAGACTTTGGGCCACTTACCAGTTTTGTGTACATGGACAGAAGAATTCTCAGTTGGAAGTCAAGCATGGCTAATTGGGTCCACTTTTAACATGAAGAAAAAGTTTCAGAGTTTGCCATGGACTTCGGGTGGACACAGAAGTTGGTGACCTTCTTTAAGAACACATCTTTGTTGCTCCAAGAAGGAATTTTTACCTGTTATACCAATTAGTTGGGTCACTTTAACAACTAGATAAGTCTTAATAATTATTAGTTATCAGACCTGTTAATTTGATAATACGGATGTGATAAGTCTTCTTAACTCTATCTCATTCTTTTAGCCAAATAAAAAATCTCATAAGTTGATATATCTTATCCATAAATAATTTATTTATAAATAAATTATTAAATTATCAAAAGGTTCTTAGCATCTCGACAATACTACATTTATATCCTAACAAAGACCAATACTTGTGACTACTCTATTCCCTCCGAGATAAGTTAGTCCAAAAGGTGCTCCTGTTCCTTTTGGGGCCGGGTTGGGGGGATGATTTAATTGATTGCCACATGATTAACCTCACTGATCGATCTGGGACCATATCATCTGGTCTTTCTTGGGCAGAGATGTTTTCTTGTAGTCTTCTTCCCATCTCTTTCTTCTTTTCTTTTGAGTAGTGGGGTACACCTTATCCTTATCTATCATGTTGCCTACTAGCTCGGGTCCTTTGTTGGACACCAAGAACTTGTCACATCAAAGTGCAACTTTCTGTGATCTACCATTACACGATGAGATATCCATATATCTTAGGGAATTAACTCGTTGTCATGTTTGATATTTGGATAGATCGGAGATGAAATGAGATAATCTCAAAATTTTAAGGATAATTTCATTTTGTTTTCGGTCTACCCAAATATCAAACATGATCTTAAGACCATGTTAAATATGATGGTTTTTTTTTTGTTAACAGTAGTGATCAAGGGCCGCCCAAATTCGAATTTGAAACCTCCTCTTCTAGCTTCATCCAGTGTCCAATCCACTTACAAAGAGAGAAAGTATGCATCATGATCTTAATTGGGGTATGGGTGTGTATGGGTATCCCAAGATCACACATTTGACGGTGATACGTAAGCATCTTCCTCTGCAACAAATGCATCTATACTTCCCAGTCAAGATCTCCCTTAATTGACACTTGTTGGATCTACGATTGGGGTGCCTCATGTTCAGAAGAGAACATGTTATACTTTACCATGCATGTGCATGCTGATATGTATGAAGCATGGTGGCATACAGCTTTCCTAATAAGGAAATTTTTAAAAAATAACTTTTTAATAAATATTTACCAAAATATGTCTAATTCTAACGTATTTACAAGATTATGCCTAGTTCTTACATATTTGCAAAACTATGTCTAGATAACTTACATAAATATATTGCAATTTACACAAATTTATGTGCTTACATACAAGTTACATCAAATTTATATAAGTTGTAACATATTTGTGTAATTTACAAAAGTACCTAAATTTGTATAAGTTACAACATATTTATGTAAGTTATCTAAATATAATTTTATATGTTAAAATCAGACATAGTTTTGTAAATATATGTTAGAACTAGATATATTTTGGTAAATATTTATTAAAAGAATGTTATTTAAAAAAAATTCTCTTTATAATATATCTTATAGGTATCAGCTGGTAGTCTTAGGTGAATCAAACAAAAGCCCTGATCAGGGATTCCTATATGTAGCCTACAATCTCTTACTCATGAACATTCATTTGGAACTAATTAACTGCTACTTATCATCAGATTAATTAATAGTAGTACTACTCTTTATATATATATCCCCAAAGCCCCCCCTTATAGCTGTTCTATATCCAACAACTCCTAGTTGTCACCTACATGATGTGTCCACCTTCCCATGTCCTTGGTTGTCCTCCACCTCTCATCCTCTTCTCCTCCCCATCTTTTTCCTATCAGCAGCTGCACCCCCTCCTGGCCTCCTCCCTCCATCCCCCATATGTTTCCTCGGACCTACACCCCCCCCCCCCCCTTCCGACCAACCTCGACCACTCCCATCTACTTTCCTCAGATCTAATTAAAGTTAAAGCCTCCATCCAAGGGAGAAAAAAATTAAGAAAAATCTCCGAAGCCTCTATCATTGGAAATCCACAAGAAGCCTCTTGCCAACAGGCCATGTTATATTTGTTCAGTCTACCATCTCACACTACCGATTTCTCTCCCACCTAGCTTCCCCTTCCCCAAGTGCTCATCTGTCCATCTCTTTACCCATATTCATGTGTTGGGGGATTGGTGGGCAGTAGCTCCCTCCCATGAATATTATAAGTAGAACCTTGTTTGGGAGTTGAAAAATCCACCTTGGGTGTGAGAAACCCCGAGCCCTTGTGAAAGATGGAAGAGGAGGCCATCAAGAGTGCCTTCCTTATTCACCACTCCAGACCCCTTATATTCCAGTGTGGAGAGAGAGAGAGAGAGAGAGAGAGAGAGAGAGAGAGAGAGAGAGGTGTCATTGAGATATGATACTTGTTGATTTTAATATTGTTGGGGATGCTCACAAGGTGGGCTTTGATGGATAGGAAGAGATGAAATATCCCACTATTCCCCACCTCATATGCATATATCATCCCAATACATACTGCAGATGGTGTTGTGAGGAGCTCCTCCTGAGGTGAGAAGAAGGATGCACGACCCACTTCCGATCCCTTCCTGCTTTTTCTCCGGCGACAGGACCTCCGACGAAGGCGGGTCGCCGGCGGTGTCCAGGGCGGGACAGAGCGCGGTGGTGTCGGTGTATCGGACCAAGATCGCGGGCCACTGCCGCCTGATCACCGTCTCCTGGTGCAAGAACCTCCTCGTCCACGGGCTGTCCATATCAGTGGAGGGCACGGGCGGCGAGGGCGGGGGCGGGGGCGAGGGCGACGCCCACCAGCAGCATCATGGCTGCAGGGTGGAGCTGCGGCCGTGGCACTTCTGGCGGAAGCAGGGCTCCCGGCGCCTCGACGTGGCTGGGGAGGCCGTGGACGTGCTCTGGGACCTCCGGGCCGCCAGGTTCTGCGGCGAGCCCGAGCCCCGGTCGGGGTACTACGTCGCCGTGGTCTCCGGCGACGAGGTAGTCCTCCTCCTCGGCGACATGGGAAAGGAGGCCTACCGTAAATCGGGCTCGCCGCCGTCGCCTATCGACGCCATCCTGGTGTCTAAGAAGGAGCACGTCTTCGGGAAGAAGAAGTTCTCGACCAAGGCCAAGTTCCACGAGAAAGGCAAGCTTCACGACATCTCCATCGAGTTCTACAGCAACAGCGGCGGCGCCGGCGGTGCGGACCCGGAGATGGTTGTGAAGATAGACGGACAGCCCACCATCCATGTGAGGCACCTGCAGTGGAAGTTCCGGGGAAACGAGGCCATCTCAGTCGACAAGGTTCGGGTAGAGGTGTACTGGGACGCCCACGACTGGCTCTTCGGCCCCGGCATGAAGCATGCGCTATTCATATTTAAGCCCATCCACCTGGTTGCTTCCCCCGCGACGGCGTCTGCGTCTTCTCCGGCAACCACTGTGGCCGGCGGGAGCACCAGCGATGGCGGCGGTGGCGGTGGGTCATCTGATTTCAGCTTGTTTCTGTACGCTTGGAAGCTGGAGTGAGAGAGAAAAGGAAAAAAGTTGCAGGTTTTGGTAGAACAGGTAGAAGCCATTGACAACATGTTGAATGCCCCATGTCCTCTTCTTCCTCAGCAAACTGTGGAGGGGCCAAATGGGAGCTCTTTGATCTGAGGATTCTACACAGGATGACAAGAGTGTGTGTGTATATGCTGTGTATGAGAGAGAGAGAAACAGAGAGGAGTGTTTAGGGTTGGCAAGGGCACATGGGAGGATGGGAGAGAGGGGAGAAGGGAGGGCCCATGCATGGGAAAGCTGTAAGCCAAGGGCCCAAGAGTAGCAGCTGTGAGGGGGGAAAGAGCAAGGTAGGATCCATGATTGGAGATGACAGATTGGACGCATCGATCCCACCACTCCAATATTTTTTTTTCCATTTTTTTTTTGTTTTTGGCATATGAAGTGGGTTGAAAATTGATCTTATATCTACATTTACATGCACTGTATTCCTTTCGATCTTCGTACCTCCTCAAGAGATTTTAGTGATTCGTTTCATCATTGGAGGTAGGATTGTCGATGGATATTCGAAATTTGATATTTGGTTTCATATAGGACTCAAAATTTTGATCAAATAAACTCAATAATTTATAAGATTCCAGACCGAGTTTTTGAATCTTATAAGATGTGAAAATAGAAACAAATGTTTTCAAATTTACAAATTCGATTCAGAATTCGATCCATTCAATTAGAGAAGCAATTATATCTACCTCTAGATATATGACGTCAACTGCAGGCATGGTAGTATTAACATGACTCACATATTTTATTTTATAGGAGATATTGTAATGAAAGATGGAGAGAATATAATTAGTGAATGGAGATGTGTGTTAGATTTAGTGTTGTATTGGTTATCATATAACATGAGTTATAGTTAAGACTATATAATTTGTGGATTGTTAAATTTACATTTTAAATTGTGTGATTTTAGTTTATAGATCCTCTTATTCCTATGCATTATGGATTGGGTTTTCTATAAAAGTAACAAACTTTAAAAACTTTATTAGGTGAATAGCACACTTGCAAACTTATTTTGCAATATAGCAGAGTTTGATCGTCAACGACCGCGTCCGTGCGCAGGCGCGGGCGTGGCTGTTTAAAAAATAATAATAATAATGAAGTCAGACATCAAATGACCGACTTCCAAGTCGGTCATTTGATGACCAACTTCTTTCCTGTTTTCCAGGAGAGTTTTTTTAGAGTTTTTTAAGAATTTAATTAGTATTTTTGTTTTATATTTAAATAATATCAAATTAAGATGAAAATTTAAACATAAATCAATTAAAAGTGATACATTTTATTATGATTTTAGTTTAATTTTTTAAAATAAAATTTTATAGAGTAAGAATTACTTCAAAAATTAATAAATCAAATTAATCTCGATATCCGTACTTCAATAATTCTCGATGTTCATATTTTTAAAATCATCATATTTTTTTGATAATTATGGTGGTTTTATATTCTATTTTGTTATCAAAGTCCGGTTACGTCTTGTCGAGATGTGTACGTCTGAAGACAATATCAAAATCATATTAATAATATATGAATGACTTTAAATAAAAATAATCATGCTTACTTTTAATTATTTTTATTTACAGATATTTTTATATTATTAACATAACTCGGATATTATCTTCAACCTAGCCAATAAATATTCGCTTTCGACTTTTCGATGCATTTCTGACCATTTCTGACTTTTTTGACCCATTTCTTACATTATATATTTTTGACATATCCCCGGACGCCACCGACCGGACCGCCACCCGCCGTCGGCTGGGCAATTTTCCATCACCGAAGAGCTGCTGAGAGGAGGCCCTCCAGCACTTCATGCCATACGATTCGAAAACGCTTCGGCGACACCGGCCTAATTCCACGCGCCACACCACCACAACAAATATGCCGCACCCTCCATAGCTTATGAAGATGGTGTTGTTGAGCTCCAGTAGATTGATGCCGTTGGAGTAGACATTCAACCGACTAATGCCTTACCTTAATATATTATATTTAAAGTAAGCATGATTATTTTTATTTAAAGTCATTCATATATTATTAATATGATTTTGATATTGTCTTCAGACGTACACATCCCGACAAGACGTCACCGGACTTTGATAACAAAATAGAATATAAAACCACTATAATTATCAGAAAAATATGAACATCGAGATTAATTTGATTTATTAATTTTTGAAGTAATTCTTACTCTATAAAATTTTATTTTAAAAAATTAAATTAAAATCATAATAAAATGTATCACCTTTTAATTGATTTATGTTTAAATTTTCATCTTAATTTGATATTATTTAAATATAAAACAAAAATACTAATTAAATTCTAAAAAAACTCTCCTGGAATACAGGAAAGAAGTTGGTCATCAAATGACCGACTTGGAAGTCGGTCATTTGATGTCCGACTTCATTATTTTATTTTATTTTTAAAACAGCCACGCCCGCGCCTACGCACGGACGTGGCCGTTGACGGTCAAACTCTGCTATATTGCGAAATAAGTTTGCAAGTGTGCTATTCACCTAATAAAGTTTTTAAAGGCTGTTACTTTTAAAGAAAACCCTTATGGATCTATGAATTTGTGATGATTATCCAAATATTCTTGCAGTGTGAATTGATAGATTGATATAATATTGTATGATTTGAGATTATAAATCTAGACATCTATATAATTTGTGCATATGAGTTGTTTATATTTATCAAAATATTATTGCAATATGCATAGGCGGATCTAGCATACAACCAACGGGGTCTTAAGATCTCATTGGAATTTTAAAATCTTATTGATGAGTGTAAAAAATTTCATTAAATTGACCTAGATATAATTTTTTGTAAAAGGAGTGACCCACTAGATTAGTAGAGTGACCCCACTGGATGAAATTCTTGCATCTACCACTACCAATGTGGATTAATATATTTACATTTAAAGTTATATGATTTGAATATGTTGATCTATTAATTAGGGGTATTCATAGTTTGGTTTGGTTTGGTTTGGTTTATAGAAGTTTTTTAAGAAATCAAACCAAATTCGGACCCAACCCGAACCAAACCAAACTGAAGTCCCTTGAAACCAAACCGAAATAAATTCAGTTTGGTTCGGATTAACTTGAAAATAAATGGACCCTTAGATTCTCTTAGTCTTAAATAAGATTTTAATCACTTATTTCTCTAATAAATCACTATCAAATAAAAATTTTAAATGAAGTATTAAATGTTGACAACTATATTACCCTCCCTAATATGTATTTTTACGTAAATATATTGAATAAACTTGATAGATATATACAAATTAAAACTTATTATTGTAATTTGGTTTAATCAGTTTGGTTTGGTTTATAGAGTTTAGAAACCAAATCAAACTGAATTTTCTTTTTTGATTTGATTTGGATCCAAACCAAAACCGAACCAAACCAAACCAAATGGCTCGGTTCAGTTTGGTTTTTCTGTTTGAACCGAATAGTGAACACCCCTACTATTAATTCATATGTTGATGTCATATAGATGTTTCTGAATTATCGATTTCAAATCCAATTCTGTTTTCGATTTTCCATTAAAAAGTAGAAATGGGTGCAGAAATAGAAACACTCATTTTCCATTCTGATTCTATTTCTAATACTTTTTATAAGATGCGGAAGCAGAAACATTCATTTTTTATTTCAAATCTGACTCGTTGACAACCCTAACTTGGGAAAAGTGGTGACAAGAACATGGGTGATGACTCATACATACGAAGAATATATATGTAAATGTAGAGAAATCTAGAATGACCCCATACAACTTTATTTTTAGCAAATGCATAATAAAAATTAGTTTTTTTTTCGGCAGCAGCCTCTCTCTCTCTCTCTCTCTAAATCTCTCTCTATAAGCATTGTGATAGTCGATCAAAATTGTGTGCTTATACTCACTCCACAAGGTGGAATTTTGGCCTCGAAATAAAATTTCGTGAAACCAACCTCATGTCGACTGTCTCGGAGTGCCGATTTCGAATTGTGGTCTTACGAATGATTCTGATCACCTAGCGAAATGTTCTGGCCATTTTCACTGAAGGGGTGAGAATAAACCAAAGGGGTGGATATATCGCCGACGTTTGCATACGTTGACTCATGACGTCAGGTGGAATTCTGAGCCGAGATGGCCAAAAATTTTGATCGTCGGGGTAGGCTGGCTCTGGATTGTGGCTTCGCAAGCGATTCGTGTGGTCGAGGAGAATGCTATGCACATTTTGTTGCTAGAAACGTGGAGAAGGCCCACTAGAATCGTAATTTTTGAGGGTGAAATGAATGATTTTTTTGATCAAAATGATGTCTTACCGTCTGAGGCACAAGAGGCGTTGAGCGTCTCAGAGTGTTGATTCCGAATTATGGTCTTATAAGCGATTCTAATAACCGAGCGAAAAGTTATGCCCGTTCAACCAAAGGGGTGTCGCGTACTCGATCAGATCGTGTGCCTGCGGTGACACTCTCGGAAAGGCTTTGGGGCACCAGTTTAGAAATCTGTGGATACAACCTAGTGGCGACAGGCTCGAGTGTTGATTTCGAATTGGGGTCTCAGACGTGGTTCTGATCACCGGGTGAAGAAATATGTGCATTTTCTTGAAGTGTTGCGATAGTCGATCGAAGTCGTGTACATATATTCATGGTCCGTAGTGGAATTTTGGCCTCAATTTTTTTTTTTGTGTGAAACTAGTCTCATGTCAACTGTCAACCGTCTCAGAATGCCGATTTAGAATTGTGGTCTTATGAATGATTCTGATCACCGAACGGAACGTTCTGGCCGTTTTCGCTGAAGGGGTGAGAATTAGCCAGAAGGGGTGGATAAATAGCTGACGTTCTCATACATTAACTCACGACCTCAAGAGGAATTCTTGTGCTGATATGGCGACAATTTTTCGACCGCCGGGATAGGCCGACTATGGATTGTGGCTTTGCAAGCGATTCATGTGTCGAGGAGAATGTTACGCACATTTTGCTACTGGAAACGTGGAGAAGGCCCACTGGAATCGTAATTTCGGAGGGCTAAATGAATTTTTTTTTTTGTCAAAGCGTTGTCTTACAGCCTGAGGCAGCAAGAGGTGTCGAGAGTCTCGGAGTGCTGATTCCGAGCGAAAAGTTAGTGTTGTATGCTCGATCAGATCGTGTGCCTGTGGTGACGCTCCCAGAGAGGCATTGGGGCACCTGTGTAGAAATATGTGGATCCACCCTAGTGGCGATCGGCTTGAAGTGTTGATTCCAAATCGGGGTCTCGAAAGTGGTTTTGATTGCTGGGTGAAGAAATATACGCACTTTACTGAAGCGTTGTGATAGTCGTTCGAAATCATGAACTTATACTCACGCTCTGGGGTGGAATTTCGGCCTCTAAACAGAATTTTGTGAAACCCACCTCATGTTAACCATCTCACTATGTCGATTATGAATTGTGATCATACGAATGATTCAGCGGAATGTTCTAGCCATTTTTGTTAAAGAGGTGAGAATGAGCTAGAAGGGGAGGATATATTGCTGACGTTCGCGTACATTGACTCATGGCCTCGGGAGGAATTCTTGTGCCGAGATGGACACAATTTTTTGACCGTTGAGGTAAGCTAACTCTGGATTGTGGCTTCGGAATTGATTCATGTGGTCGAGGAGAATGTTATGCACATTTTTCTGTTGGAAACATGGAGAAGGCCTACTAAAATCGCAATTTTGGAGGGCTAAATGAAAGATTTTTTGGGTCATAAGTTACGTTTTATCACCCGAGATAGCAAGAGACGTCAAGCGTCTCGGAGTGCCGATTCAGAATTGTGGCCTTAGAAGCAATTCCGAAAATAGAGTGAAACATTATGCCCGTTCAACTAAAGGGGTGTCATGTACTCAATCAGATCGTGCGCCTGTGGTGATGCTCCTGGAGAGGCATTGGCGCACCGACGTAGAAACCAGTGGATCTGACCTAGTGGCGACCGACTCAAAGTGTCGATTCTGAATTGGGGTCTCGAAAGTGGTTCTGATCGCCGATCGAAGAAATATGTGTGCTTTACTAAGCATTGCGATAGTCGATCGAAATCGTGTGCTTATACTCACTCCTTGGAGTGAAATTTTGACCTCGAAATGGAATTTCGTGAAACCAGCCTCACGTCGATTGTCTCGGAGTGCCAAATACGAATTTGGCCTTATGAATGATTCCGGACACCGAGCGGAACATTCTGGTCGTTTTTGCTGAAGGGGTTAGAATAAACCAAAAGGGGTGGATATATCACCGATGTTTGCGTACATTGACTCACGACCTCGGGAGGAATTCTCGTGTCGATATGGCCACAATTTTTTGACAGCCGAGGTAGGCCGACTCTAGATTGTGGCTTCGCAAGTGATTCGTGTGGTCGAGGAGAATGTTACGCACATTTTGCTGCCGGAAACAAGGAAAAGGCCCACTGCAATCGCAATTTTGGAGGGCTAAATGAAAGATTTTTTGGGTCATAAGTGACGACTTATCACCTGAGACAGAATCAAGCGTCTCGAAGTGCCGATTCCGAATTGTGGTCTTATAAGAAATTTCGAGAACTGAGTGAAAAGTTATGCCCGTTCGACTGAAGGGGTGTCGTGTACTTGATCAGATCGTGCGCTTGTGGTGACGCTCCCGGAGTGGTATTGGCCCACCGCTGTAGAAATCATCCGATTTGACCTAGTGGCGATTAGTTCGAAGTGTTGATTCTGGATTGAGGTCTCGAAAGCTTTTCTGATCACCGGGCGAAGATATATGCGCGCTTTACTGAAGCATTGCGATAGTCAACTGAAACTGTGTACTTATACTCACACTCCAGGGTGGAATTTCGGTCTCGAAATGAAATTTTGTGAAACTAGCCTCATGTCGACCGTCTCAGACGGCCGATTTTGAATTATGGTCTTTTGAATGATTCTGATCATAGAGGGGATCATTCTGACCATTTTCGTTGAAGGGGTGAGAATAATCTAGAAGTGGTGGATATTTCACTTACGTTTGCGTACATTGACTCACGACCTTGGAAGGGGTTCTCGTTTCGAGATGGAAACAATTTTTCGACCTTCGGGGTAGGCCGGCTATAGATTGTGGCTTCGCAAGCGATTCGTGTGGTCGAGGAGAATGTTATGCACATTTTGCTGCTGAAAATATGGAGAAGGCCCACTGGAATCGTAATTTTGGAGGGTGAAATGAAATATTTTTTAGGTCGTAAGCGACGTCTTACCTCCTAGGGAAGCAAGCAACGTTGAGCATCTAGGAGTGTTGATTCTGAATTGTGATCTTATAAGTAATTCTGATAACTGAATGGAAAGTTATGACTATTCGACTGAAGGGGTGTCATGTACTTGATCAAATCATATGCCTGCAGTGACTCTCCATGAGAGGCATTGGGGCACTGGTGTAGAAATCTACAGATCTGACCTAGTGGTGACTGGCTCGAAGTGTCAATTTTGAATTGGGGTCTCAGAAGCATTTTCGATCACTGGGAGAAGATATATACGCGTTTTTCTGAAGCGTTGCGATAGTCAATCGAAATTGCGTACTTACTCACGCGTCGTGGTAGAATTTTGACCATCGAGGGAGGTCGGCTATGAATTATGGCTTCACAAATGATTCGTGCAGTCGAGGAGAATGTTACATATATTTTACTACTGGAAATGTGGAAAAGGCCCACTGGAATCGTAATTTCGGAGTGCTAAATGAAAGTTTTTTGGGTTGTAAGTGACATCATACCACCTGAGACAGCAAGAGGTGTCGAGTGTCTTGGAGTGTCGATTCCAAATTATGGTCTTATAAGCGATTTCGATACCTGAACAAAAAGTTATGCCCATTCCACTGAAGGGGTGTCATGTACTCGATCAGATCATGCGCCTACGGTGACGCTCCCAAAGAGGCATTGGGGCACCGGTGTAGAAACCATCTGATTTGACCTAGTGGCGATCATATCGAAGTGTCGATTCTGAATTAAGGTCTCGAAAGCAGTTCCAATCGCCGGACGAAGATATATGCACGCTTTAGCGTTGCAATAGTCGATCGAAATCCTATACTTATACTCACGCTTCGGGGTGGAAGTTTGGCCTCATAATGAAAATTTCTTGAAACCATCCTCATGTCGACCGCCTTGGAGGACCGATTCTGAATTGGGATCTTACGAATGATTCTGATCACTGAACGAAATGTTCTAGCCGTTTTCGCTGAAGGTGTGAAAATAAGCCAGAAGGTGTGGATATATCTCTGATGTTCACGTACATTGACTCACGATCTCGGGAGGGGTTCTTATGCTGAGATGGCCACTATTTTTCGACCGTCGGGTTAAGCTGGCTCTAGATTGTGGCTTCGCAAGCGATTTGTGTAGTCGAGGAGATTGTTACACGTATTTTGCTGCTAGAAACATGGAGAAGAGTAATTTTGAAGAACGAAATGAAGGATTTTTTGGGTCTTAAGTGACCATCTCCACGTTTCCAACAGAAAAATGTGCATAACATTCTCCATGACCGCATGAATCGCTTGCGAAACTACAATTCAAAGTCAGCCTACCCCGGCAGTCGAAAAATCGTTGCCATCTCGGCATGAGAATTCCTCCCAAGGTCATGAGTCGATGTACGTGAATGTCGATGATATATCCACCCCTTCTGGCATATTCTCACCCATTCAGCGAAAACGGCTAGAATGTTCGCTCGGTGATTGAAATCATTCGTAAGACCACAATTCGGAATCGACACTCTGAGGCAGGTTTGACAAAATTCCATTCTGAGGACGAAATTGCACCACATAGCATGAGTATAAGTTCATGATTTTGATTGACTATCACAACGCTTTAGTAAAGCGAGCATATTTCTTCGACCAGTGCTTGGAACCACTTCTGAGATCCCAATTCGCAATCGACACATTGAGTCGGTCACCACTCGGTCGGATCCAAAGATTTCTACACTGGTGCTTCAATGCCTCTCTGGCTGTGTCACTGCATGCACACGATCTGATCGAGTACATGACACCCCTTCTGTCAAATGGACATAACTTTCTGATTGGTTATCGAAATTATTTATATGACCACAATTTGGAATCGACACTTCGAAACGCTTGATGCCTCTTACTTCCCCAGGCGGTAAGACGGTGCTTATGACCCAAAAAATCATTCATTTCACCCTCCAAATTTGTAATTCCAATAGGCCTTTTCCAAGTTCCTAGCAGCAAAATGTGCATAACATTCTCCTCGACCACATGAATCGCTTGCGAAGCCACAATATACAAAAAATTTTGGCCATCTCAGCACGAGAATTCTTCCCAAGTTCGTGACTCAATCTAGGTGAACGTCGGCGATATATCCACCCTTCTGGCTTATTCTTACCCCTTCAGCGAAAACAGCCAGAACGTTCCGCTCGGTGTTCTAAATCATTCATAAGAACACAATTCGGAATCGTCACTGCGAGATGGGTGACATGAGGCCAGTTTCACGAAATTCTATTATGAGGTTGAAATTCCACCCCAAAGCGTGAGTATAAGTATACGATTTCAATCGACTATTGCAATGCTTCAATAAAACACACATATTTATTCACCTGGCGATTGGAACCACTTCCTAGACCGCAATTCAGAATTGACACTTCGAGCCAGTTTTCACTAGGTCAGATCTGTAGATTTCTATATCGATGCCCCAATGCCTCTCTGGGAGCGTCACCGTAGGCTCATGATCTGATCGAGTACTTGGCACCCCTTTGGGTTAACAAGAATAACTTTTCGCTCGGTTATTATTATTATTTTTAATAAAATGTCTAATGGGTCAACGACTAGGAGAGTGCACCCTATCCCAAAGAGATAGAATGTTCTCACTCCACTAGGCGATCAACCTTCAGACAAATTTTGTATAAATCTCAATAAGTTTTTACAACAACCAACGGGGCATACCCCTGGATAGTAGAACATTTCCTAACGTGAAACACCTTCAGAAGCATTATAGGAACTGGAACAAAGACCTGCTAAACTGGATCTACATGCCAGACTTGCTAGACTCTAAAGCTCGAAAGTCCTGCCTTATCTACGAGTAGAGCTCCCCTTGAATTTCTTGGCAGAACACTAGTAGAACTGAAAACCATGTTGTCTTCCACAAGCATGGTTAGCAAGGGAGTCCGCCACCTGATTTCCCTCCCGGTACAGATGCTTAACCTGGAAATTTAATAGTTGTAACATGATATTAATTCCTCACCACCAAGGGAAAATCGCCCAATGTGGAAGTGATTCCCCTGAATTGCTGCCGCAAGAACTGTTGAATCTGAGTAAACTATTGAGACTGAAATCTTCTTTTCAAGGGCTAGCCTTAAAGCGTCATGGAGGGCTCTACTTTCTGCCATGATGCTATTTCCTGTACCATAATAGAAGGAGAATCCAAGGATGAAATCACCTGTAGTATTATGAATACAACTTCTGCCACCACAATTTCCTGGATTTCCCCACGAAGTGCCATCAACATGAAGACTATAATTCACCTTAAGAGCACCCTAGTTAGCAATTAAAGGAGCAAAAGAATTGACAACCGGTTTAATATTGAATGATGTTAGAATTATATTATGTTCCCTTGAGATAGATCTTTTGAAAGCCACTCTCTGAACTGCTTGAACCATAGTTGACTGGATCTTACACTTTATTCTATCTACATTGATTTGAATTCCCTCCATACATTGAGATAGCTCTTCTCCGCTCAGTTATTAAAATCGCTTATAAGACCACAATTCGGAATCAACACTCAGAGACGCTCGACGCCTCTTGCTAACTTAGGCAGTAAGACGTCGCTTATGACCTAAAAAATACTTCATTTTACCCTCCGAAATAGCGATTCCAATGCACCTTCTTCTCATTTCCAGCAGCAAAATGTGTGTAACATTCTCCTCGACCACACTAATCGCTTGCGAGGCAACAATCCAAAGCCGGACTAAAAGGGCAGTTGAAAAATTATGGCCATCTCGGCACAATAATTCCTCTCTAGGTCGTGAGTTAATATAAATGAGCGTTGGCGATATATCCATCCCTTTTGGCTTATTCTCAGCTCTTCAGCGAAAACAGCCAGAACGTTCCTCTCGGTGATCAGAATCATTCGTATAACCACAATTCGAAATTGGCATTCTAAGATGGTTAACATGAGGCTTGTTTCACAAAATTCTGTTCTGAGGCCGAAAGTCCACCCCGAAGTGTGAGTATAAGTACATGATTTCGATCGACTATCGCAAACCTTCAGTAAAGCACACAAATTCCTTCGCCCGACGGTCGGAACTACTTTCGAGACCCCAATTCGGAATCGACACTTCGATCCAGTCACCACTAGGTTGAATTTGCAGATTTCTACACCGGTGCCCTAATATCTCTCCGGGAGCGTCACTGCAAGCACACGATCTAATCAAGTACATGACACCCCTTCAATTGAACGAGAATAATTTTCCTCTCGGTTATTGAAATCGCTTATATGATTACAATTCAGAATCAACACTCTGAGTCACTCAACGTTGTAGGGTACGACCTAAAAAATCCATTATTTCACCCTCCAAAATAGCGATTCCAGTGAGCCTTTTCCACGTTTCTAGTAGCAAAATGTGCGTAACATTCTCCTCGACCACACGAATCGCTTGTGAAGCCACAATCCAGAACCGGCCTACCCCGGTGGTCTAAAAATTATGGCCATATCGACACAAGAAATCCTCCTGAGGTTGTGAGTCAATATGCACAAACGTCGGCAATATATCCACCCCTTTTGACTTATTCTTGACCCTTTAGTGAAAACGACCAGAACGTTCCTCTTGGTGATCGGAATCATTCGTATGACCACAATTCAGAATCGACACATCAACATGAAGCTTGTTTCACAAAATTCCATTTCGAGGTCAAAATTCTACTCTAGAGCGTGAGGATAAGTACATGATTTCGATCGACTATTGCAACGCTTCAGTAAAATGTGCATATTTCTTCTCCTGGCGATCGGAATTGCTTTCGAGACCCCATCATGAATTGACACTTCGATCCGGTCACCACAAGGTCGTATCTACAAATTTCTACACTTGTGCCATAATGCCTCTCCAAGAGCATCACCGCAGGCACACTATCTAATCGAGTACATGACACCCCTTCGATCGAATGGGTATAACTTTCTGGTCTATTATCAAAATCGCTTATCATACCACAATTCAGAATCGACACTTTGAGACGCTCGACACCTCTTGCTGCCTCAGGCGGTAAGACATCGCTTACGACTTAACAAATACTTCATTTCACCCTCCAAAATTGTGATTCCAGTGTGCCTTCTCCATGTTTTCAGGAGCAAAATGTGCGTAACATTATCTTCGACCACACGAATAACTTGCGAAGCCACAATCCAGAGCCGGCCTATCCCGGCGGTCAAAAAATCATGGCCACTTGGCACGAGAATTTGTCCTGAGGTCGTGAGTAATTGTACACGAATGTCGGTGATATATCCACTCCTTCTGGCTTATTCTCACCACTTCAGCGAAAATGGACAGAATGTTTCGCTCGGTGATCGGAATCATTCATAAGACCACAATTTAGAATCGACAGCCTGAGACAGTCGACATGAGGCTAGTTTCATGAAATTATATTTGGAGGCCAAAATTCCACCCCAGAGCATGGGCCTAAGCACACGATTTCGATTGACTATCACAACGCTTCAGTAAAGCATGCATATTTCTTCTCCTGGTGACCAGAATAGCTTCCGAGACTCCAATTCAGAATCGATACTTTGACCTGGTCGGTACTAGGTCGGATCAGCAAATTTCAACATCGGTGCCCCAATGCCTCTCCGGGAGCGTCATCGCAGGCATATGATCTGATCGTGTACACAACACCCCTTTGTTCGAATAGGCATAACTTTCCGCTCAGTTATCAGAATTGCTTATAAGATGACAATTCGAAATTGGCACTTCGAGACGTTGGATGCATCTAGCTGCCTCATGTGATAAGACGTCTCTTACGATGCAAAAAATCCTTCATTTTGCCCTTCGAAATTGCGATTCCAATGGGCCTTCTCCACATTTCCAGCAGCAAAATGTGTGCAACATGCTCCTCGACCACACGAATCGCTTGCAAAGCCACAATCCAGAGCCGACCTATCTTGGCCGTCAAAAAATTGTGGCCATCTCAACACAAGAATTCCTCCTGATGTCATGAGTCAATATACACGAACGTCAGCGATATATACACCATTTCTGGCTTATTCTCACCCCTTCAGCAAAAACAGCCAGAATGTTTCGCTCAGTGATCGGAATCATTCGTAAGACCATAATAAAAATCGGCACTCCGAGACGGTCGACATGAGGCTTGATGAACAGTCCATCCCCATGTACTGTTAAATTAATTACTTGCCTATTTTGGTGATAAACAAAACACTGTCAAAAGTTTCTCTAACCTTGTTTATCTAGCCATAAGCACAGGAATTACCCAAAGAAAGTCAAGCATTTGTGGTAAGTCTTACATACATCTTTTTTCAGAAGAGCCATAATAATTCCTTCATTAATTATAACGACTTCTTCAGAAGTTATAACGCTTGCTCATTATAACGACTCTGTAAGTTATCGTAACGACTTCTTCAGAGTTATAACGACTTGCTCATATAACGACTCTGTAAGTTATCGTAACGACTTCTTCAGAAGTTATAACGACTTGCTCATTATAACGACTCTGTAAGTTATCGTAACGACTCTTCAGAAGTTATAACGACTTGCTCATTATAACGACTCTGTAAGTTATCGTAACGACTTCTTCAGAAGTTATAACGACTTGCTCATTATAACGACTCTGTAAGTTATCGTAACGACTTCTTCAGAAGTTATAACGACTTGCTCGTCATAACGACTCTGTAAGTTATCGTAACGACTTCTTCAGAAGTTATAACGACTTGCTCGTCATAACGACTCTGTAAGTTGTCGTAACGATTTCTTTAAAGTTACAACGACTTGCCATGTTTCATAACGATTTCTTTTGAGAGCTACAACGACTTGCCATGCTTCATAACGATTTCTTAGAAAGTTACAACGACTTGCCATGTTTCATAACGATTTCTTTTGAGAGCTACAACGACTTGCCATGCTTCATAACGATTTCTTTAGAAAGTTACAACGACTTGCCATGTTTCATAACGATTTCTTTTATCATCTGTTATAGAACGACTTGGTTGGGTAACGATTTCATAATTATCATAACGACTTCTTATCAGTCTACAGCAACTGATCATAACGATTCTATCAGATTTTCACAACGACTGCATAAGTCATGTTTCCATTAATTAAATGTTTTTCCTTGATTTAATCTACGTTGAATAGTCAAAGTCGCATCTCGTCTGATTGACTGCCATGCATTTAATAAAGACTGAACGTATCTCTGCATGGACACAGAACATATCTTCCATTCTCGTGTATTCTCTGCATGCATCTTTTAGAACGATAAAGTATTACTACTATATTTTGTCTATCTGCTTTGACGTTGATTGACATCTGGAGATAGTATAGCTTCTACCATTAAAGCTCAACCTTGCAGAACCTTAAGGATGTACTATCCTACAACAACGGACACAGAAGGAACTACAAGCAAACTCAGAAGATCTTATCTCTTTGCGTGCTCCAAAGAACAAAAGACTGTTGACAGGAAGCTTCCACAAAACCTTCAGTCTAACGTACACCAAAGCTGTGAGACAACGGTCATCTCCTTGTCCTCATTCAAATCGGAGATACAAATACAAGATGAAGCTCGGAAGACAAACGATCGAGAAAATTCAATTCATATTGAAGAGCGGCTAGAACTCTGCAGTTTTCAAGTCTTCGAATTTTTCTCTAGAGCCAGAAATTCAGTCTTTTCGATCTTGGCTCTTAGCTCCCTGTGCTGTGAGAAGAAAAATTAAGGAAGAGCTAGTTTAGTTCTGAGAGAGTGCACTTTGTGTAGATCTTCGTCTCATGCTTGTAGCTTCAGATTGAGTTTTGTAAAAGCTTGATCTAGGGGCTAGTCTTTTTCTCTCAAGAATTTTCCTGTGTTATTCCCTTCGTGTGTGAAGGAAGACCGGTGGTTTCCAGGGTGGTGTTTTCCCTTCGTGTGTGAGGAAGACCTGGTGGTTTCCAGGGTGGTGTTTTTTTCCCTTCGTGCGTGAAGGAAGACCTGGTGTTACCAGGGTGTTGTGTTCCCTTCAGGGGTGAAGGAAGACCACTAAGCTGGGTGGTGTTTTTGTCCATAGGGGGACTGTACCCCAGTTAGTGAAATCCTGAGGGTTGCTCAGGGACTGGACGTAGGACTCCTAAGGAGAGGAGATCCGAACCAGGATAAATCTGTGTGTTGGTGATTGTCTTCTTTGTGTGATTGTTTTTTTTACTAACCATTACTAATCCCTTTCAAGAACTCTTTATGTTTGTTTGAGTTCAGTTTTTATCAGATAAACTTTTAAAGACCCATTCACCCCCCCCCCCCTTTGGGTTAGCCAACCGGGCAACAATTGGTATCAGAGCAAGTCTCTTCGACAAAGAACAAGATCCAACGATCTGAAGAGTAAAGATCCATGGCAGCCCAAGGTCACTTCGAAGGTCAGTCTGTCAACAGACCTCCTTTTTCGACGGTGAAGATTATACGTATTGGAAGACCAGGATGGAATACTTTCTACAAGGCCACGATTATCAAATCTGGTCAATAGTGGAAGAAGGTGATCTGGTCGTCACAAATGAGAAAGCACAATGGACAGATGAAGATAGAAAGAAATCTCTTGAACTGTAAAGCTAAGAGCATTCTATGTTGTGCTCTAAGCAGAAGGAGTTCAACAGAGTTTCAGCATGCAATCCTCCATGGAAATGTGGGAAAAGTTAAGGATTACATATGAAGGTACAAACAATAAAGGAGACAAGAATCGACATTCTTGTCACTCAGTATGAAAGATTTCAAATGCAAACAGGTGAGTCTATTACCCAAATGTTTAGTAGATTTACTGACATCACTAATGCCTAGCAAGTCTAGGAAAGTCATATGAGAATGCAGATATGTAAGGAAGATTCTCAGATCCTTGCCATCTTCATGGACGGAAAAGGTCACAGCTATCGAAGAAGCTAATGATCTTAAGAGAATGTCAGTAGAAAACTCATTGTGTCTCTCATGGCCCATGAAATAAACATGGAAAGACTAGGAGAATCCTCCAGTAGAAAGAAGCAGTCAAATGCGCTTAAAGCTAATGGGGACTCATCAGAAGAATCCTTAGATAACAGTGAAGATAGCAAAGATAGTGATGATGAAGAAGCCATGCTCTCAAGAAGATTGCAGAGAATCTTGGCAAAGAAGAAGAAGTTCCAGTCTGGTAGGAGGTACTTCAAGAAAAACAAAGATCTCAAGAGACCAGATGGAAAAGATCAGAAGAGGAATGAGCCACTTTTATGAATGCAAGAAACCTGGACATATCAAGGCAGACTGTCCAATGCTAAAGAAAAATGATCACAAGAAGAAGGACAGCTCCAAGAAGTTCAGAAGATTCAAAAAGAAAGCCATGGCAGCTGCATGGGACAACAGCAGCGACTCAGACAGTGAGTCAAGCTCCAGCAGTGAAGAAGAAGAAGCCAACCTGGCTCTTATGGCAAATACCGAGGAAAGGTAACATCGATTCCTCTTTCGATTCCTGTAATGACTCAGATTCGGATAATTTGAAAGTGCATTTAATGAATGTTGGCCCTTTTGGTACGGCAGCAAGCTAACCTAGAGGGGGGGTGAATAGGTTTTCTAAGATCTGAAATAGAAAATTAAAAACAGAAATTAACACTTGAAGTTTGGGTAGTTTAGTGTGATAAAGAGTAGCAGTGCGGAAGCAAATAAACAATCACACAAATAACACAAGAGATTTATCCTGGTTCGGCCCTTCTCACATGGAAGTCCTACGTCCAGTCCCCAAGCAAACTCTTGGGATTTCACTAACCAAGGGTACAGTCCCCTTATGGACCTTACAACACCCTGGATCCCCCACCAGTTTCTTTTCTCTTTCCGGGCAAGGAGGCAGCCCACTTTTTACAGGTAAAGAAGCCAACCTCCTGGAACAAACCCCAGTTGGGGTTTGCTAGACACAACCCCTAGCTGGGTTAAAAACTGTATACAGTCCTACAGCTGGACACAGATCTTTCTTAGAAAGATCAGACTGAGAGACCTTACAAGATGAAAACTTATGTAAAGCTCACAGTCCCAAACTCTCCTCGATGTACAATAAGCTAGGAGAGAAACAGAAGAGAGAAAAGAAGACAGAAGAAAGCTCGGAAGCTTGAATGCTTGAGACGCTTGATTGCTTCTTCTTGGCTCGGGCTCTTTCTCTCTTTCCTTAGTGTATGTGGCGTGAAGGTGCTTCTCACAGATGTACACTCCTTCAAAGATATTCAAAAAAGGCTCATCTGTTCTTCAGCAATGCTCCATCTTTATATTGAGCAGCTTTAGAATAGATCCGTTGAAGAGATCCGTTGGAGCTCTTCTAGTCGTTGATGATCTTTTCTCATTTGTCTTAATCAGACTCTGGTGGTCTTCGAGATCTGTCAGCATAGAAGAGAGTGTTTAGCATAAACGGTGTTTATGATAAACGATGCTGGTACTGTGCTTCTGCTGACATACTGAAAATAGTAGGTCATATCTTTTGACAAGATTCTGAAATATGCATGCAGCTTTTGTTAGAAGATATTTGACTTTTTATTTAAGCGCCAAGCATATTTGAAAATATAAGGCAATCTGTGTTTGATCAGAATTCATGAAGAAATCGTTATGAGCATGACTTATGAAATCGTTATGGGAACGATCTTAACAATCGTTGTGAAGGCAAGTCGATGCCTTTACTTAAGAAATCGTTACGGTCTAAAGAAATCGTTGTGAGAACAAATCGTTGTGCTCACTAGCAAGTCGTTGCGCTCACTTATAGAATCGTTATGAGATCGATTTCTAACAATCACTGTGCTTCAAAGACGAATCGTATAAACCTTAAAGAGTCGTTGTGGCACTTATAGAATCAAATCGTTATAACGCTTGTTACTTTGGCACTTAAACAGAAATCGATGTATATGAGTTAGACATCGACTTTATCCTTTAGTGCGTCAATATTGCATCAATGAAGATTTAGCTTTTGCTATGAGATTGATGCGACACAGATGAAACAAAATATTCAATTTAAGTAAATCATAAATTTTATTATCCCAAATACAAGAACAAATAGAGAGTGGTTCAACAATGAACTCTACGATAAGTATAAAGAAGTGTGTAAACTACTTAAGCTAAGCAAGAAAAAATACCATGTCTCGAAAATACCAACTCAGATTTAAAATCTGAAAATGAAGAACTAGAAAAACAAATAATGAGCTTAAGAGAAGAAATGAACTATTATGTGAAAACTTAAAAGACAAGAACAGAAAAATCATTGACCTAGAAAAACAGGAAAGCTCAGATGATTAAGAAAAACGTAAATGAATTAAATGAAGAAAACAATACACTAGCAAGCACCTTAGAAAAGTTTACAAATGGAAAGAATTCCTTATTATTAAAGGTGCTAGAAGATCTGGTAAGAATAAACGAGGTTTAGGTTACATACCGCCAGAAAATGAAGAAGAAATAATCTATCCAGAAAAATATCCAACTCCTAAGTTCACTCCAGAACAAGATGTGGCATATAAAGCGAATTTTAAATACATAGAAAGAGTGACAATAACATCATGTTGTAATCACTGTATAAGCTAGGACATTTAAAATCCACCTGTCCAACAAGACATAAGAAGTGGATAATAAAAAGTAAAAATAATGATACTGACCATCAGGACCCAAAGGAACTTGGGTACCTAAATCTTGATGTCTTTATCAGGCTAACCTTCGAGCATCCAAATGGTATTTGGTAGTGGGTGCTCAAGGCACATGACAGGAAACCTGAAGCTTTTCTCCCATCTTCAAGATGAAGAAGGAACAGTCACTTATGGAGATAATGGAAAAGGAACTGTAGTAGGCAGTGGATCAGTTAACAGCAAAGGAAAAACAGTCATAGAAGATGTACTGTTAGTCAAAGTTTAAAGCACAACCTCATAAGTATTAGTCAGCTGTGTGATAGAGGACATCAAATCAAATTTCAAGAGTCAAAATGCAGCATACTAAAGGATGGAGCAGTCATCTTTGAAGCAATAGAGAGAAGAATCTGTACGTGCTACCTTGAAGAACTCAAAGAGCAAAATGTGTGTCTGGCAGCCAGCAAAGACAATCAACCGATCTGTGGCACGAAGGTAGGCCACTGCAGCTTGGATGGCATGAGCAAGCTCAGAAAGAGAAACCTTGTGGAAGGACTACCGAAAATCGATGGTAAATTAGAAAGTGTTTGCAGACCTTGTGCTAAGGAAAGCACACTAAGAGTTCCTTCAAGTCAAAGACGGTGGTGACCACCTCAAACCCTTAGAGCTCCTACATATGGATCTATTTGGGCCAATGAGAACTACCAGTCTTGGAGGAAAGAATTCGGATTTGTTATAGTAGATGACTACTCAAGATTCACATGGGTATCTTTCTTAGAACATAAAAATGACACTTTTGATAATTTTGTAGTTTCAGCAAAAAAATCCAGAAAGATCAGAAGTTCAGCATAGTATCCATTCGATCTGATCATGGTGGTGAGTTCCAAAATGAAAAGTTTGCTAGATTCTGTGATGATCAAGGAATTCAGCACAATTTCTCAGCACCAAGGACACCGCAGCAAAATGGTATAGCCGAACGGAAGAACCGAACTCTATTGGATATGGCAAGAACTATGCTTTGTGAATATGAGTTACCAAGATATTTTGGGCAGAAGCAGTCAACACAGCCAGCTACATTGTCAACAGAGTCATGATCAGGCCAATCCTGAAGAAGACTGCATATGAGCTGGTTAAAGGGAAGAAACCAAAGATCAGCCATTTCAGAACTTTGGATGTCCTTGCTTATTCACAACAACGGAAAAAGGGATATTGGTAAGTTGGATGCCAATCAGATGAAGGCATCTTCATGGGGTACACCTCTAAACCCAAAGGCTATAGAGATTTAATAAACGTACTTTATTGATTGAACAGTCTGTACACATTATTTTTGATGAAACTAATCCCTCCTTGAGAAAGGAAGTAGAGAGTGATATCGATGACGCAGATGAACTGTCCAATAAACTGAAAGACACATCACTTGAAGATAAGATGATCCGCCTCTGGAAGAATGCAACAAGAAGAAATTCTCATTGAAACTCTTCCAAAGGAATGGAGATACAAGAAAGATCACCACCTGAAAACATTATTGGTGATCCATCGGTAGGGGTAAGAACAAGAGGTAACTTGATTCCTTGTGATTACCTCGCTTTTGTTTCTCAATTAGAGCCTAAGACAGTCAATGAAGCCCTAACTGACGAATCCTGGATAATAGCAATGCAAGATGAATTAATCAATTCAAGAGAAACCAAGTATGGTCACTTGTTCCTAGACCATCAGACCATCCTGTGATCGGCACTAAATGGGTGTTCAAACAAATTGGATGAATCTGGTGTAATTCTAAGAAACAAGGCCAGACTGGTGGCTCAAGGCTATTGTCAAGAGGAAGGCATAGATTTTGATGAAACCTATGCACCAGTGGTAGACTTGAGGCCATTAGAATGCTACTAGCTTATGCTTCTGCATTAGATTTAAAGTTATTTCAAATGGATGTTAATCTGCATTTCTAAATGGTTTATAAAAGAAGAAGTTTATGTGGAACAACGCCGGGTTTGATGATACAGACTTTCCGAATCATGTTTTTAATTGCATAAGGCTCTATATGGTTTAAACAAGCACCTAGAGCCTGGTATGAAAGACTTAGTCTTTTCTCACAAACATGGTTTCAATAGAGGTCAAGTAGATAGCACTCTTTTTATAAAAACAAAAGCCAAAAATATACTGTTGGTTCAAATTTATGTGGATGACATCATCTTTGGATCTACTGATGAATCCTTGTGCAAGTATTTTGAAAAGCTAATGCAGGGGGAATTTGAGATGAGTATGATGGGAGAGCTCAACTACTTCCTTGGACTTCAAATCAAACAAGGAAAGGAAGGAATTCACATCTGTCAAGCAAAGTACACCAGAGAACTGCTGAAGAAATTTGGATTTGAAAACACCAAGCCACTGTCAACACCAATGAGTACATCAACTAGGTGGACAATGACAAGGATGGTAAGAAAGTAGATCAAAAGATCTACAGAGGTATGATAGGTTCATTACTTTATCTACCGCAAGTAGACCTGATATATTATTTAGTGTATGCATGTGTGCTAGATATCAAGCCGACCCTAGAGAATCACATTAATTTCTGTCAAAAGGATTTTCAGATACTTAGCCAGGACTCATGATCTAGGACTATGGTATCCAAATCCTGTGATGTAAAATTAGTAGGGTATTCTGATGCTGATTATGCTGGATGCAAGGTAGATAGAAAAAGCACCAGTGGTTGCTGTCAATTTCTTGCAGGGTGTTTAATCTCATGGTCCTCAAGGAAACAAATTCAGTAGCACTATCTACAGCTGAAGCCGAGTACGTAGCTGCGGAAGTTGCTGTACACAAACTTATGGATAAAGCAACAACTTGAGGATTTTGGACTCAAAGTCGAAAATTCCTCTGCTATGTGACAACACCAGCGCTATCAACCTCACCAAAAATCCAATTCAGCACTCCAGGACCAAACATATTGAGGTCAGATACCATTTTATTCGTGATCATGTAGCAAATGGCAATATTGAAATATCGTTTATTGATACAAATAATCAGCTAGCAGATATTTCACAAAGGCCTTACCTGAAGAGAGATTTACATCTCTTAGAAGGGAGTTAGGCATGTGTATTTTGTGAAAAGATCTTCATTTAAAGCTGGTATAAAAATTCTCAGAATTACGAAGGTTCTCTCTCTCTCTCTTTCTGTGTCAAAATCAATTCAAAAGTCTCAGTTTAAGCGTTCCGTCCGATAAGTCATAGTCCTTCAAGGCGGTCAACCTCGCTTGTCGTTTTCTGACGCCTCACCTTTTGGAGCAGTTATATTCTTTAAATCGATGCGTTAACGATTCCTCTTCTCATTCACTTTTCCCCTCTTTCGTCCCGACGCATGAGCCGATGCCCTAGCGACTCTTGCCTCTACCTCTGTAAATTTGAAGCTTCCATCTCCTTCCCGCGAAATCGTTTGAGGGTTTCCTCTCATCACCCTTCTCGTCCCCTTCAAACCTTCTCCCACCTGAATCCATGGCCGCACCAGCTATTGCCGGAAGTGTGGGTGGCTACAGCGCCAAATACCTCTCCCCAGCGCAGGAGGAGCGTTTCACCTTTGTGAAGACAAAGCTCTGTGGTCACAAGGAAGTAGATGTTCAGATCTGCAGAAAAATGGAATGAGCAGCCTCATTGAGAAGATCGACCAGATGAAGTGGAAAGGGCTTACCACTTGCTCAGAGGTAAGTTATCCGGACTGGTAAAGGCGTTCTTTGTATGCTTAAGAACAGAAGAAGATGGGGCCCGTTTCTTCAGTCAAGGGCACCGTAATCAGAATCGACCAGAATTGCTTAGGATGCTATTTGGAGTAAGCATATCGGGCTTCAGTGGAATTCATTCTGTAGATACCCAAGAAAAGGGTTGGGGATTGTTGGGCCAGGGTTCAAGATGAGGGATGGCAAGCTAGATATCAATCAGTAAGTGCCTTCAACCGCCTCCTTCACTTTATCGTTTGCAGATTTTGGTTCCCGAAGTGCAACCTTCTCCGCTTGCACTAAGGCTGACTCCGATTGATGACTGGGCCATTAAAAATGAGGAAATCAATATGGCCGCAGTGATGATGGAGAGAATGAAATTTGCCAGGGAGCAGATTTGGGACACTAAAAGCAAGTTGAATGTGTCCCTTCCCTATGCCCATTTACTCACCAGAATCTTCAGACACTTCGGTGTAGATGTCTCAGGGGCAGTTGTGGAGAAGATGGGCCAAGCTATCAGGTCCAGAAACTTAAAGAAGAGCGGTTTTTCAGTAGTCAATGGGGTCTGGTTCAAGGCTTCAGTTGCAGAAGGTGAAGGTCTCATTGGTGAGCCTTCAGTTACTCAAACCCAGTCAGAGGCAGATTCTGTGATGCCCGAATTGCCACTGGAATCAGGTTCTGTTCCAGTCTTTGTAGAAACAGAGCAGGAGGGCCATCTATGGCAGAAATCAGCAGAGGCAGCAACAGCAGTGAGGGCAGAGGAAGACAGGCCAGCTACAGCAGATCCAGTTGTGCCTCCTGTTGAAAGGAGAATTGAGGACATTCTTCCTGAAGACATCCTGCCTGTTATGGAGCAGTCTGTGGCATCAGGCCACATCTTGAAGACGGTCCAGTAGAAGAAGAGCAGCAAAATCCTAAGTGTTGGCCCTTTTGGTACGGCAGCAAGCAAACCTAGAGGGGGGGTGAATAGGTTTTTCTGGAATCTGAAATAGAATCTTAAACACAGAAAATAACACTTGAAAGCTTGGTTAGTTCAGTGTGATAGAGAGTGCAGTGCGGAAGCAAATAAACAATCACACAAGGACACAGGAGATTTATCCTGGTTCGGCCCTTCCCACATGGAAGTCCTACGTCCAGTCCCCAAGCAAACTCTTGGGATTTCACTAACCAAGGGTACAGTCCCCCTTATGGACCTTACAACACCCTGGATCCCCACCAGGTCTTCTTCTCTTTCCCGGGCAAGGAGGCAGCCCACTTCTCTTACAGGTCAAGAAGCCAACCTCCTGGAACAAACCCCAGTGCGGTTCTGCTAGACACAAACCCCTAGCTGGGTTATCAACTGGTACAAACCCCAGTTTGGTTCAGCTAGACACAAACCCCTAGCTGGGTTATCAACTGTATACAGTCCTACAGCTGGACACAGATCTTTCTTAGAAAGATCAGACTGAGAGACCTTACAAGATGAACACTCATGTAAAGCTCACAGTCCCAAACTCTCCTCCAGACGTGTACAATAAGCTCGGAGAGAAACAGAAGAGAGAAAAGAAGACAGAAAGCTCGGAAGCTTGAATGCTTGAGACGCTTGATTGCTTCTTCTTGGCTCGGGCTCTTTCTCTTCCTGAGTGTATGTGGCGTGAAGGTGCTTCTCACAGATGTACACTCCTTCAAAGATATCAAGAAAGGCTCTGGCTCTTTCTCTCTTTCCTTGAGTGTATGTGGCGTGAAGGTGCTTCTCACAGATGTACACTCCTTCAAAGATATTCAAGAAAAGGCTCTTTTTCTTCTTCAGCAATGCTCCATCTTTTATATTGAGCAGCTTTAGAATAGATCCGTTGAAGAGATCCGTTGGAGCTCTTCTAGTCGTTGCTGATCTTTCTCTTCATTTGTCTTAATCAGACTCTGGTGGTCTTCGAGATCTGTCAGCATAGAAGAGAGTGTTTAGCATAAACGAGTGTTTATGATAAACGATGCATGGTACTGTGCTTCTGCTGACATACTGAAAATAGTAGGTCATATCTTTTTGACAAGATTCTGAAATATGCATGCAGCTTTTTGTCAGAAGATATTTGACTTTTTATTTAAGCGCCAAGCATATTTGAAATATAAAGGCAATCTGTGTTTGATCAGAATTCATGAAGAAATCGTTATGAGCATGACTTATGAAATCGTTATGGGAACGATTTCTTAACAAATCGTTGTGAAGGCAAGTCGATGCCTTCACTTAAGAAATCGTTACGGTCTAAAGAAATCGTTGTGAGAGCAAGTCGTTGCGCTCACTTATAGAATCGTTATGAGATCGACTTCTTAGAAAATCATTTCGGTCACTTAAGGAATCGTTATGGGAACGACTTCTTATCAATCAATACGCTCAAAAGAAGAACGTTATGGCCACTTATCAAATCGTTATGGCATCGACTTCTTAGCAAATCGTTGCGCTTACAGAAGAAATCGTTATGGCATCGATTTCTTAGCAAATCGTTGCGCTTACAGAAGAAATCGTTATGGCATCGATTTCTTAACAAATCGTTGCGGCGCTTGATACTTTGGCACTTTAAACAGAAATCGATGTGTATTGATTAAACATCGATTTTATCATTTTAGTGCGCCAATATTGCATCAATGAAAGACTTAGCTTTTGCTATGAGATTGATGCGACACAGATGAAACAAAATATTCAATTTAAGTTACATCATAAATTTTATTATCACCAAAATACAAGAACAAATAGAGAGTGGTTCAACAATCTCCCCCTTTTTGGTGATGACAAAATTTATGTGAATTTTCTGATAAAAATATATATAGCAAAGAGGTTTCAGAAAATTCATACAAACTCTCCCCCTTTTTGTCACTAACCAAAAAGGATGGATCTTACCAGGATTTTCTCCCCCTTTTTGAGAGAATTTCTTACCATAGAGGGGTTCAACAATAATATTTAATGAATAACTCCCCCTAGTCTGTGCTCCCCCTGAATGAGAGACTCCACCTGAATGAAACTTGCAAATAATTGTTAGTAATAAAGACTAATTCATTTTTGTGACTACTCTTTCTTCAGATGTGATTTGAATGAAGAATCTGCAGTCACTCCTGCCTTGAGCAATCTTGGTTTTTGATGCTCCAAGGCTAACCTGCAAATACATTACTCAGAAGTAGGTACCAAATTTTTTTGGGTCCTTGATGATTAGATGCATAAAAATAGCCTTTAGGTATCCAAACTAGGTGCTTAGTTGTGCAGGTGTTCACAGTGTGTCCTAGTTTATTGCAATGAGAGCAGCAATGAATATAATTTGTTTTGCAGTTCTTATTGCCTTTATGATGCATGATTTGAACATAATTTTTAGAAACCTTTTTCTTTTGATAAAGCTTGGTTGTTTCAGGTTCCTTTTTCTGAGGCATTTTGGTTTCTTTTACAAATTTGGTAACGGATATTTTCCTGAGTTTATTACTGTTTTCCTTTTCTGGAGGTGTATAACCAAGCCCTTGTTTGTCATTTCCAGATTTTGATCCTTTTAAGCATAGGGCTAGAGATGTTTTTCCTTTAGTTAATTTACTAACTGATTCTTTTAAATAGAGATTTTCTTCAGTTAGAGTTTTTAATTTTCTTCTAACTCTAGCTTCTCTTTGTTCTTGCTTTTCAAATCTTCATTTAAAATATAATTTTTATCTTTATATTCTTTTAATTGTTCTTCTAGTTGTTCCATTTCTGATTTAAGATCAGAATTAGTGTTTTCTAAACAGGTAAGGTTGCTCTTGAGATTTTTTAGTTCTTTTACAACAACCTTATGCTTATTATATAGTTCATTAAAGACTTCTTCTAAGTCTTCAGACTCTGACCCTGAATTTGTGCAAGAGTCAAAGAAGGTTCAGAGAGTACCTCATTTAGTCCCACCATGAGGGCTAGATTTACCTGCTCCTTTTCGGAATCTGAGCTTGATGATTCTGAGCATGTGGTCTCTTCATTTTCCCAAGCAGCCGCCATAGCTTTTCTTTTAAATTTCTTGTGTCGCTTCTTGAGCTTTTCGGTTTGACCATTCTTCTTTAACCTTGGACAATCTGGTCTCAGATGTCCAGGTTTTCTGCATTCATAGCAGACTGGTTCCTTTTTTTTCTTTTCTTTCTTTTGAATCCTTCTTGATCCATTTTTCTTCTTCTTGAGAATTTTCTGAAGCTTGGACAATACTTCATCCATATTACAGTCTTCAGAATCTACATCCTGGGAACTAGAAGAAGAGATGGAAGGAGCGGCTACAACTTTAAGAGCGTTAGTGCATTTCATTTTAGATGAACTTTCAGATAATCGCTCCATATTTATTTCATGTGCCATGAGAGAACCTATCAGATTATCAATCGATAATTTGGTCAAGTCATGGGCTTCTTCTATGGCCGTTACCTTAGGTGTCCATGAAATAGTTAAGGACCTAAGTATTTTTCTAACGGTTTCTTCATTAGGAAGAATTTTTCCAAGAGAATTTAAACCTACTACTATACTTGAAAATCTGTTATACATAGTAGTAATGTTTTCATTTGGAAGCATTTTGAATTGCTCATATTGAGAGATAAGAATATCTATCCTAGTTTGTTTTACTTTATCTGTTCCTTCATAGGTTATCTGCAATTTATCCCATATTTCTTTAGCAGATTTGCATGCAGAAACTCTACTGAACTCTCTTTTAGATAGAGCACAACATAGATAGTTTTTAGCCTTAAAGTTTAAAGATAATTTACTTTTATCTATTGTTGTAATTGCAGTAGTGCCTGGAATAGGAACAATAACATAATCACCTACCTCGATTACCTGCCACAGATCGAAATCTGTGCCTCGAATGAAGCATTCCATTCTCATCTTCCAATATTGATAGTCTTCTCCATCAAAGAATGGAGGTCTGGTGACTGATTGGCCTTCAGCATATCCTTGAGCTGCCATGGATCTTTGCTCTAAGATCGTTGGATCTTCGAATGATCAGAGACCCGCTCTGATACCACTTGTGGCCCTTTTGGTACGCAGCAGCAAGCAAACCTAGAGGGGGGGTGAATAGGTTTTTCTGGAATCTGAAATAGAATCTTAAACACAGAAAATAACACTTGAAAGCTGGTTAGTTCAGTGTGATAGAGAGTGCAGTGCGGAAGCAAATAAACAATCACACAAGGACACAGGAGATTTATCCTGGTTCGGCCCTTCCCACATGGAAGTCCTACGTCCAGTCCCCAAGCAAACTCTTGGGATTTCACTAACCAAGGGTACAGTCCCCCTTATGGACCTTACAACACCCTGGATCCCCCACCAGGTCTTCTTCTCTTTCCGGGCAAGGAGGCAGCCCACTTCTCTTACAGGTCAAGAAGCCAACCTCCTGGAACAAACCCCAGTGCGGTTCTGCTAGACACAAACCCCTAGCTGGGTTATCAACTGGTACAAACCCCAGTTTGGTTCAGCTAGACACAAACCCCTAGCTGGGTTATCAACTGTATACAGTCCTACAGCTGGACACAGATCTTTCTTAGAAAGATCAGACTGAGAGACCTTACAAGATGAACACTCATGTAAAGCTCACAGTCCCAAACTCTCCTCCAGACGTACAATAAGCTCGGAGAGAAACAGAAGAGAGAAAAGAAGACAGAAAGCTCGGAAGCTTGAATGCTTGAGACGCTTGATTGCTTCTTCTTGGCTCGGGCTCTTTCTCTCTTTCCTTGAGTGTATGTGGCGTGAAGGTGCTTCTCACAGATGTACACTCCTTCAAAGATATTCAAGAAAAGGCTCTGGCTCTTTCTCTCTTTCCTTGAGTGTATGTGGCGTGAAGGTGCTTCTCACAGATGTACACTCCTTCAAAGATATTCAAGAAAAGGCTCTTTTTTTCTTCTTCAGCAATGCTCCATCTTTTATATTGAGCAGCTTTAGAATAGATCCGTTGAAGAGATCCGTTGGAGCTCTTCTAGTCGTTGCTGATCTTTCTCTTCATTTGTCTTAATCAGACTCTGGTGGTCTTCGAGATCTGTCAGCATAGAAGAGAGTGTTTAGCATAACGAGTGTTTATGATAAACGATGCATGGTACTGTGCTTCTGCTGACATACTGAAAATAGTAGGTCATATCTTTTTGACAAGATTCTGAAATATGCATGCAGCTTTTTGTCAGAAGATATTTGACTTTTTATTTAAGCGCCAAGCATATTTGAAATATAAAGGCAATCTGTGTTTGATCAGAATTCATGAAGAAATCGTTATGAGCATGACTTATGAAATCGTTATGGGAACGATTTCTTAACAAATCGTTGTGAAGGCAAGTCGATGCCTTCACTTAAGAAATCGTTACGGTCTAAAGAAATCGTTGTGAGAGCAAGTCGTTGCGCTCACTTATAGAATCGTTATGAGATCGACTTCTTAGAAAATCATTTCGGTCACTTAAGGAATCGTTATGGGAACGACTTCTTATCAAATCAATACGCTCAAAGAAGAAATCGTTATGGCCACTTATCAAATCGTTATGGCATCGACTTCTTAGCAAATCGTTGCGCTTACAGAAGAAATCGTTATGGCATCGATTTCTTAGCAAATCGTTGCGCTTACAGAAGAAATCGTTATGGCATCGATTTCTTAACAAATCGTTGCGGCGCTTGATACTTTGGCACTTTAAACAGAAATCGATGTATATTGATTAAACATCGATTTTATCATTTTAGTGCGCCAATATTGCATCAATGAAAGACTTAGCTTTTGCTATGAGATTGATGCGACACAGATGAAACAAAATATTCAATTTAAGTTACATCATAAATTTTATTATCACCAAAATACAAGAACAAATAGAGAGTGGTTCAACACTAAGGATAATTCAATGGAAATGGATGCTCCCTGTCAGGGGGAGACTGGTGCAGTTGCAGAAGATGCTCCACTTGAGGGGGAGCAATCCCAAGAGACACCAGATGTTGCACCTCCAGCCACCAGCGATCAGGAGGAAGACCAGAGAGAGTCTGAAAATTTGGATGCCAGAGAAGGGGAGACAGCTAGTTCATCAAGCTCTGATGAGGACAATAATCACCTCCTCCAGCTACAAAGGGCAAAGAGAAAGATATAGCTCCTGAAGTACCCCTTTTAGCTGATGCACCATTTGAAAGACAGGTCAAGCAAAAGATTATCATCAATTTAAAACCTGTGATTGAGAGGTTGGATGCTCAGGGTGAGCTGCTTTGCTCACTTCAGACTGATGTGAACTCCATCTTTCTAAGCTAAGCTTCAGCCCGCAAGGAATTGGTTCAGATTCGCTCTGCCATGACATGGTTTCATCAGGAAATGGGGACCATGAAGAATATGCTATCTGACATCCTTCAGGCAGTTGGAGCTCAAGCTCCTGCTCCTCCAGCAGCTCAGGAGCCTCACTCAAGTGTACCTGAGCCCTCCGGGCAGTCAGCAGCAGCAGCAGAAGCCCCAGCTGAAGAGTCAGGGCCAACAGGGCCAGCTGAAGAGTCAGGGCCAGCTGAAGATTCAAGGCCATCAGGGCCAGTTATGATGGAATCAGGGCCACCAGGGCCGGCAGTGTTGGATCCTTTGCCTCCCTTGCCTGAAGAAGTGGTTTCAGATCCTCCACCCCTTGCTCCCACTTCTACCAACACTCCCATTCCTCCTTCTCCACCCTCTAACTCCACAGCTCCACCTGCTCCACCTCCCTTCAAAAAGCCCAGATCCAGGCCCATTTCCTCTCCCACACCTTTTCCTCCTCATCCCATCACATCCTCTCCTGTTTCTTCTACTTCTCATCTTTCCTCTGCTCAAGAATTTGAGGCCTCTCCAGCATCCTCAGCTGGAGCCTCATCCTCTTCTGGTACATCTTCACTTCCAGAAGTAGGATCTCTCAATTCTGATGCATTTCTGAACCCCCCTGCACCTCCCTCCTTTATCACTATTATTCCTACAGATGTCCAAGTCGACTCACCCTTTCTTGATAAAATCAAGGATGAGTTTGAAGAGGTCATTCTTAAATCTGTGCTAAAGGTAGATGACCACCTTTCCAAGACAGACTCTTCCAGTACTGTCTCCAAGAAACGAAAGCTTTCTTCCTCCACATCTCCTCTTTACCCTCCCTTGTGGTTTTCTCTTACAGTCACCCACAAGCATACCTCTCTGTACAAAGAATACCTTCAAAAGGTTGTCTTTGCCACTCTTCACAATCTTCCTTTTCTTAACCTCTCTGACCATTTAGATGTTATTCTTCCCTATACTCCTCTGTCTAAAGCCAACAAATCCAAAATCTTCTCCTCAGCCCACTCCAAAACTGAGGAGCAATGGGCTAAATCTCATAAAGATCTGTACAGTCGCTTCCTTCAGGCTAAGGCAGCAAGGTTTCCACCCAGGGATCACTCCTTGACCCTTTCTGAGTGGTTCCAGTTTCACCACCAGAACACCTGGGCTCCTGCCATTCAGAAGCTCATCAAGCTGGTCAGGCATTTCCAAACATTCAACAACTACAGGTATCTCAACAATTTACCTGAAGTTCAGCTCAGCCAGTTCAAGAGAGCCATCAAGGTCCTAACCCACTCTGAGCAGTCTGAGGAAATCAGAGTAGATTTTGCCACTCTTAATTTACCTGAAGAGATTTTCCTGCCTCAGATTCATTTCCTGATTATGGAATCTTCGGTTGGTTCCATCATTTTTGAGCGTTTTGCAAGGGTTATGGGCAGAATCAAGATTCAGAAAGGCCTTCAGGTTGGTTTTCCTAGATTTCTTTTCCGGGAATACCATAGAGGGTTTGTCAACTCTGCTGTCCTTGCCCCTCTCCTCTCAGAATGTGAAAGGCTGAATGCCTCCGATTGGTCCAAGCTTTACTCTCTGTCTGCTCAGCAGCTAGCACATCTGAATGCTGCTCAAGCCAGGGAAGGAAAAGCTCCTATCTCTCCTGCAACCTTCTTGGATATGAATTCAATCCAGCTGGTCTTTGATCCCTACCGCGTTTGGGCTGAAAGATACAAAGTGTTTTTAGCTCTTCGCCAGGAACTCAAGGACAAACAGATTTTCTACCCTGTCACCATGGATCAGTTTCTTGCCTGTGCAAGTTTTGGTAAAACAATCATCACCTGCTCCTCCATGGATCCAGACGAGTATGACCTGTTTCTTACCAAGCAGCGCAGCCTCTATCTATCCAAGATGGCTCCAATCATGGGACCATCCTTCTCCATTGAGAGCGGTGCCTTTAGGCAATTCTTCAAGCGTCAGAAGAGCAAGCCTGGGAAGCTATTTCTCATTATGCCTCCCTTCTCTCTCCTGCTTATTATTTGCCTGTACCTCCTCAATCTTAAATGAATGGATTGTGCTCCTTCTCCTCATTGTCTCTTATTCTTTGTCTCTTTCCTTTTGCTTTTTGCTTAATGACAAAAAGGGGGAGAATGATTACCTACTTGTGTCTGACACATTCCTGAATCATGACTCAAGTACTTTAATTCCTGTTTAATACTCAGTACTACTTAAATATTGATCATAGTTTTGTCATCACCAAAAAGGGGGAGATTGATGAACAGTCCATCCCCATGTACTGTTAAATTAATTACTTGCCTATTTTGGTGATAAACAAAACACTGTCAAAAGTTTCTCTAACCTTGTTTATCTAGCCATAAGCACAGGAATTACCCAAAGAAAGTCAAGCATTTGTGGTAAGTCTTACATACATCTTTTTTCAGAAGAGCCATAATAATTCCTTCATTAATTATAACGACTTCTTCAGAGTTATAACGACTTGCTCATTATAACGACTCTGTAAGTTATCGTAACGACTTCTTCAGAGTTATAACGACTTGCTCATTATAACGACTCTGTAAGTTATCGTAACGACTTCTTCAGAAGTTATAACGACTTGCTCATTATAACGACTCTGTAAGTTATCGTAACGACTTCTTCAGAAGTTATAACGACTTGCTCATTATAACGACTCTGTAAGTTATCGTAACGACTTCTTCAGAAGTTATAACGACTTGCTCATTATAACGACTCTGTAAGTTATCGTAACGACTTCTTCAGAAGTTATAACGACTTGCTCGTCATAACGACTTTGTAAGTTATCGTAACGACTTCTTCAGAAGTTATAACGACTTGCTCGTCATAACGACTCTGTAAGTTGTCGTAACGATTTCTTTAGAAGTTACAACGACTTGCCATGTTTCATAATGATTTCTTTTGAGAGCTACAATGACTTGCCATGCTTCATAATGATTTCTTTAGAAAGTTACAACGACTTGCCATGTTTCATAACGATTTCTTTTGAGAGCTACAACGACTTGCCATGCTTCATAACGATTTCTTTAGAAAGTTACAACGACTTGCCATGTTTCATAACGATTTCTTTTATCATCTGTTATAGAACGACTTGGTTGTGGTAACGATTTCATAAGTTATCATAACGACTTCTTATCAGTCTACAGCAACTTGATCATAACGATTCTATCAGATTTTCACAACGACTGCATAAGTCATGTTTCCATTAATTAAATGTTTTTCCTTGATTTAATCTACGTTGAATAGTCAAAGTCGCATCTCGTCTGATTGACTGCCATGCATTTAATAAAGACTGAACGTATCTCTGCATGGACACAGAACATATCTTCCATTCTCGTGTATTCTCTGCATGCATCTTTTAGAACGATAAAGTATTACTACTATATTTGTGTCTATCTGCTTTGACGTTGATTGACATCTGGAGATAGTATAGCTGTCTACCATTAAAGCTCAACCTTGCAGAACCTTAAGGATGTACTATCCTACAACAACGGACACAGAAGGAACTACAAGCAAACTCAGAAGATCTTATCTCTTTGCGTGCTCCAAAGAACAAAAGACTGTTGACAGGAAGCTTCCACAAAACCTTCAGTCTAACGTACACCAAAGCTGTGAGACAACGGTCATCTCCTTGTCCTCATTCAAATCGGAGATACAAATACAAGATGAAGCTCGGAAGACAAACGATCGAGAAAATTCAATTCATATTGAAGAGCGGCTAGAACTCTGCAGTTTTCAAGTCTTCGAATTTTTCTCTAGAGCCAGAAATTCAGTCTTTTCGATCTTGGCTCTTAGCTCCCTGTGCTGTGAGAAGAAAAATTAAGGAAGAGCTAGTTTAGTTCTGAGAGAGTGCACTTTGTGTAGATCTTCGTCTCTCAGTGCTTGTAGCTTCAGATTGAGTTTTGTAAAAGCTTGATCTAGGGGCTAGTCTTTTTCTCTCAAGAATTTTCCTGTGTTATTCCCTTCGTGTGTGAAGGAAGACCTGGTGGTTTCCAGGGTGGTGTTTTTCCCTTCGTGTGTGAAGGAAGACCTGGTGGTTTCCAGGGTGGTGTTTTTCCCTTCGTGCGTGAAGGAAGACCTGGTGTTACCAGGGTGTTGTGTTCCCTTCAGGGGTGAAGGAAGACCAGCTAAGCTGGGTGGTTGTTTTTGTCCATAGGGGGACTGTACCCCAGTTAGTGAAATCCTGAGGGTTGCTCAGGGACTGGACGTAGGACTCCTAAGGAGAGGAGATCCGAACCAGGATAAATCTGTGTGTTGTGTGATTGTCTTCTTTGTGTGATTGTTGTTTTTACTAACCATTACTAATCCCTTTCAAGAACTCTTTATGTTTGTTTGAGTTCAGGTTTTTATCAGATAAACTTTTAAAGACCCATTCACCCCCCCCTTTGGGTTAGCCAACCGGGCAACAAGGCTGGTTTCACAAAATTGCATTCCGAGGCTGAAATTTCACCCTGATGCGTGAGTATAAGCACACTATTTCGATCGACTAGCGCAACGCTTCAGTAAAGCCCGCATATTTCATCACCCGACGATTGGAACCACTTTCGAGACCCCAATTCTGAATCGACACTTTGATTCGGTTGCCACTATGTCAAATCCACATATTTCTGCATCGGTGCTACTCCTGGAGCGTCACGACACGCGCATGATCTGATCGAGTACACGACACCCCTTCGGTCGAATAGGCATAACTTTCCGCACGGTTGTCGAAATTACTTACATGACCACTATTCGAAATCAGCACTCCGAGATGCTCGACCCTCTTACTGCCTCAAGTGGTAAGACATCGCTTACGACCAAAAAATCCTTCATTTTGCCCTCCGAAATTGCGATTCTAGTGGGCCGTCTCCACGTTTCCAGAAGTAAAATGTTCGTAACATTCTCCTCGACCACATGAATCACTTGCAAAGCCACAATCCAGAGCCGGCCTACCCTGGCGGTCAAAAAATCATGGCTATCTCTGCATAAGAATTCCTCCGAGGTAATGAGTCAATGTACGTGAACGTTGGCGATATATCCCCTTTTCAGGCTTATTCTCTCCCATTCAGGGAAAATGGCTAGAACGTTTCGCTCAGTGATCAGAATCAGTCGTAAGACTACAGTTCTAAATCAACACTCTAAAAAGGTCGTCATGATGCTAGTTTCATGAAATTTTATTTCGAGGCCGAAATTACACCCTGGAGCATAAGCAGACGATTTCGTTCGACTATCGCAATGCTTTAGTAAAGCACACATATTTCTTCGCCCAGGAATCAAAAGCACCACCAAGACCCCAATGAAGAGATGGCCTACCCCGGTGGTCGAAAAATCATGGCCATGTCGGCATGAGCATTCCTCCCGATGTCGTGAGTCAATTTATGCTAACGTCGGCAATATTTCTACCCATTCTGGCTTATTCTCACCCCTTCAGCAAAAATGGCAAGAACGTTCGACTCGGTAATCGAAATCATTCTTAAGACCGCAATTTAGAATAGGCACTCTGAAACGGTCGACATGAGGCAGGTTTCATGAAATTCCATTGTGTGGCCGAAATTCCACCTCGGAGCGTGAGTATAGGCACATGATTTCGTTCGACTATCGCAATGCTTCAGTAAAGTGATATTTCATCGCCCCGCGATCAGAACTGCTTCTGTGACCCCAATTCGGAATTGGCACTTCGAGCCAGTCGCCACTAGGTTGCATCCCAAGATTTCTACACCGGTGCCTCAATGCCTCTCTGAGAGAGTCACCGCAGGCACACGATCTGATCGAGTACACGATGCCCCTTCAGTCGAACATGCATAACTTTTCACTCGGTTATCGAAATTGCTAATAAGACCACAAATCGAATCGGTACTCCGAGACGCTCGATGCTTCTTGCTACCTCAAGTGGTAAGACGTTGCTTGGACCAAAATAATCAATCATTTCTCCCTCCAAAATTGCCATTCCAGTGGGCCTTCTCCACATTTCCAGCAGTCAACTATGCGTAACGTTCTCCTCGACCACACAAATCGCTTGTGAAGCCACAATTCAGAGCCGGCCTACCCTAGCGATCAAAAAAGTGTCATCTTGGCACAATAATTCCTCCCGAGGTCGTGAGTTAATGAACGTGAATGTCAGTGATATATCCACCCCTTCTGGCTTATTCTCACCCCTTCAACGAAAATGGCAAGAACATTCCGCTCGATATTTGGAATCATTCGTAAGACCAAAATTTGGAATCGACACTCCGAGATGGTTGACATGAGGCTAGTTTCATGAAATTTTATTTTGAGACCAAAATTCCACCTCGGAGCGTGAGTATAAGTACACAATTTCGATCGACTATTGCAATGCTTCAGTAAAGCACACATATTTCTTCACCTGGTGATTGGAACCACTTTTGAGACTCCAATTCAAAATCGGGACTTCAAGCCAATCGCTAATAGGTCAAATCAGCAGATTTCTACCTTGGTTCCCCAATTCCACTTCGGGAGTGTCATCGTAGGCGCACAATCTGATCGAGTACACGACACCCCTTTGGTCAAACGGGCATAACTTTATGCTCGGTTATCGGAATATCTTATACAACCACAATTCAAAATCGGCACTCTGAAAAGCTCGATGCCTCTTGCTGCATCAAGCGATAAGACATCTCTTAGACCAAAAGGATCATTCATTTTGCCCTTTGAAATTGCAATTCTAGTGGGCCTTCTCCACATTTCCAACAGCAAAATAATTGTAACATTCTCCTCAACCACACGAATCGCTTGCGAAGCCACATTCCAAAGCCGGCCTACCCTGCCAGTAAAAAAATCGTGGACATCATGACACAAAAATTCTTCCCGAGGTTGTGATTCAATATACATGAACGTTGGAGATATATCCACCCCTTCTGGCGTATTGTCACCCCTTTAAGACTACAATTCGAAATCTACACTCCGAGATAGTCAACATGAGGCTAGTTTCACAAAATTCCATTGTGAGACTGAAATTTCACATTGGAGCATGAGTATAAGTACACGATTTCAATCGACTATCGCAACACTTCAGTGAAACACGCATATTTCTTCGCCCAACGATCAAAACTACTTCCTAAAATCCAATTTGGAATCGACACTTCGAGTCGATCACCATTAGGTCAGATCCACAGATTTCTACACTGGCGTCTCAATGCCTCTCCGAGAGTGTCACTGCAGGCACACGGTCTGATCGAGTACACTACACCCCTTCGGTCGAACGGACATAACTTTCCGCTTGATTATCGAAATCGCTTATAAGACCATAATTCAGAATCGACACTTCGAGATGCTCGATGCCTCTTGCTGCCTCAAGCGGTAAGACATCACTTACGACCCAAAAAATATTTCATTTCTCCCTCCAAAATTGGATTCTTGTGGACCTTCTATACATTTCCAGCAGCAAAATGTGCGTAACATTCTCCTCGACCACATGAATCTCTTACGAAGCCACAATCTAGAGATGGCCTACCCCGACAATCGAAAAATCATGGCCATGTCGGCATGAGCATTCCTCCTGAGGTCGTGAGTCAATGTACGTTAACGTCGTCGATATATCCACTCTTCTTGCTTATTCTCACCCCTACGGCAAAAACGACAAGAACATTCGACTGTGTGATCAAAATCATTCGTAAGACCACAATTCGGAATCGGCACTCTGAATCGATAGACATAAGGCAGGTTTCACGAAATTCTGTTGCGTGGGAGTGTGAGCATAAGCACAACATTTCGATCAACTATTACAATGCTTTAGTAAAGCATTATTTCTTTGCCCGATGATCAGAACCATGTTTGAGACCCCAATTCGGAATTGACTCTTCGACCGATCGCCACATGGTCAGATCCGTTGATTTCTACACCGGTGCCCCAATACCTCTCCCGGAGCGTAACTACAGGCACATGATCTGATCGAGTACACGACACTCCTTCGGTCGAACGGGCATATCTTTCCGGTCGATTATCAGAATCACTTATAAGACCACAATTTGGAATCGGCACTCTGAGACGCTTGACACCTCTTGCTGTCTCATGCAGTAAGACGTCACTTCGACTTAAAAAATCTTTCATTTTGCCCTATGAAATTTTGATTCCAGTGGGCCTTTACCACGTTTCCAGCAGCAAAATGTGCGTAACATTCTCCTTGACTACACAAATTGCTGGTGAAGCTACAATTCAGAGTCAGCCTACCCCGACAGTCGAAAAATTATGGCCATCTCAACACGAGAATTTCTCCCGAGATCGTGACTTAATGTACGCAAACGTCGGTGATATATCCACCCCTTCTGGCTTAATCTCACCCCTTCAGCGAAAATGGCCAGAACGTTCCGCTCAATGATTGTAATCATTTGTAAGACCACAATTTGGAATCAACACTCTGAGATGGTCAACATGAGACTGGTTTCACGAAATTCCATTATGAGGCCAAAATTTCACCCCATAGTATGAGTATAAGTACTCAATTTCTATCGACTATCGCATCACTTTAGTAAAGCGCACATATTTCTTCACCCGGTGATCAGAACCGCTTCCGAGACTCCAATTCAGAATCGACACTTCAAGCCGGTAGCCACTAGGTCAGATCTGCAGATTTCTACACTAGTGCCTCAATGCCTCTCCGCGAGAGTCACCATAGGCACACGATCTGATCGAGTACACGACACCCCTTTTGTCGAACGAGCATAACTTTCTGCTCCATTATCAGAATTGCTTATAAGATTGTAATTCGGAATTGACACTGTGAGATGCTCAACGCCTCTTACTGCCTTAGGCAGTAAGACATCACTTACGACCCAAAAAATCTTTCATTTAGCCCTCTGAAATTGCGATTCCAGTGGGGCTTCTCCACGTTTCCAACAGCAAAATGTGTGTAACATTCTCCTCGACCACATGAATCGCTTACGAAGCCACAATCCAGAACTGACCTACCCTGGTGGTCGAAAAATCGAGGCCATCTTGGCATGAGAATTCCTTCCGAGGTCATGAGTCAATGTATGCAAACGTTGGCGATATATCCACCCCTTCTGGATTATTCTCACACATTCAGCGAAAACAACTAGAAAGTTTCGCTCGGTGATCGGAATCATTCTTAAGAATCACAATTCGGAATCTGCACTCCAAGACTGTCTACATAAGGCTTGTTTCATGAAATTCCATTCCAAGGCTGAAATTTCACCCTGGAGCGTGAGTATAAGTACTTGATTTTGATCGACTATTGAAACGCTTTAGTAAAGCGCGCATATTTCTTCACCCGGCGATCAGAACAGCTTTCAAGATCCTAATTTTGAATCAGCACTTCGAACCGATTGCCACTAAGTCAGATCCATAGATTTCTACACTGGTGCTACAATACTTCTCCAAAAGTGTCACCACAGGCACACAATCTGATTGAGTGCACAACACTCCTTCGGTCGAATGGACATATCTTTTCGCTCTGTTATCGAAATCGCTTATAAAACCACAATTCGGAATCGACACTCCGAGATGCTCGACGTCTCTTGCTGTCTCATATGGTAAGACGTCACTTCAACTCAAAAAATCTTTCATTTCGCCCTCTGAGATTGTGATTCCAATGGGCTTTCTCCACATTTCTAGTAGCAAAATGTGTGTAACATTCTCCTCGACCACACGAATCGCTTGCGAAGCCACAATCCAAAGCAGGCCTACCCCAATGGTCAAAAATCATGGCCATCTCAACACAAGAATTCCTTTTGGGTCGTTGTAATCACAAGGATGTGTGCCCCTCGAAATACAACAAAAACTATATGTTCTATATATGATAATAAAAGGATGTGATCGCCACCTAGCAGGATGTCTAAGGATTCTACGAGGAGAAAGTCTAAGCTGCTAGGAAAAGGGGTTTTAGAACGCTACTTACCTCTGTCACGTCAAATAGATCCGGTGCAATGGTGAGCATGTCGTCCAAGTGCTCCGTCGCCTTCTATGTAGGAAGTAGGAATGTATGGGTGGACTTCCTTCCTTTCCTTTGAACGACCAGAGGAGGAGAGCTCTTTGTTTGTTCTTCTTAGGATACCTGCCAAAGTAAAGAAACTAGAAAAGAAAACCTTATTAGACCACTTTTAAGTGAAGCATCTACATAACATAAAAGGAAATAATGAAAGCATGGAGGGAACGAACCTTGGGTGTTTGGGAAACCTATAAGGTTGTGGAAAACGAGGGTGTGTGAATATGCAACTATCTAGAAGGACAAATAACATGCATGGAAGAACAGAGATGGAGAAGGTGAAGAGCCCCAAAGGGTGACTCCCTAGCTGAAGATGAAACTCTTGGGTCATGCAACAACCTTGTGGATGAGGAGGAAGTCATCTCATTGCCGCCATGCTCTAGATGTAGAAGGAAAAGTGGGGTTATGGTGAGAGGGGATAATGGAAGAGAGAGGAAATAGGAGAGCTACGAGTTAAATGGGGGTTCTAGAGTGATTTTGGCAGCACTTTGTGGTGGATTTCAGAGCTCCTCCAAGGTAGAGGGAGAGAGCATAGTTTTATAGAAAAATGAGAAGCCTATCTCATCCATAAAGGATAATGACCCAAAAAATGAGAAAGACCCAAATAAACCTGCATGGGAAGAGTCCTAGGAAGGGTCTAGGGCCGGATAAACCCTATCTCCATAGCTGGGGATCATCCTAAGGCCGTTGGGATAGAGGTAAGCCTAGATAGGATAAGAGAGAGAAATTTGGGTAACTAGTCCATGCAAACCCATGTCGTGATGCATCATAGGGGGGCGATAAGGATAGTCGCGACACACAAACTCGACACGACACATATAGAATGTGGATAGATATGTATGGTCTTTCACGACGCCCATGTTAGTCGCGACAATGATGACGCACCCAGTTTACCAGTAGCGACAAGGTTTTGGATCCGAAACCCAGGTTTCTAATATGGACAAGGACTCTTAAGTGATAAATGGACGAAATAAGGTGAACATTGGGCTTAATGGGCTCAGGATAAGATAACAAATGGGCTCAAGAGAGTGACCAACTTGGGGCATACAATGAGAACAAGAAATATGGCTAGACTTACGGGTATGAATTAGGTGTCTGCAGTCGTGAGTCAACGTACTCGAACGTTGGCGATATATCCACCCCTTCAGGCTAATTCTCACCCCTTAGCAAAAATGGCCAGAAAGTTCCGCTCGGCGATCAGAATCATTTGTAAGACCACAATTCTGAATCGACACTCTGAGACGGTCATCATGAGGCTAGTTTCAAAAAATTCTATTTCGAGGCTGAAATTTCACCCCAGAGCGTAAGTATAAGTACACAATTTTGATCGACTATCGCAATGCATTAGTAAAGCTCATATATTTCATCGCCTAGCGATCAAAACCACTTCTGAGACCCCAATTCGGAATCAACATTTCGAGTCAGTCACCACTAGGTCGGATCCGTAGATTTCTACAATGGTGCCCTAATGCCTCTCCAGGAGCGTCACTGCAGGCACACGATCTGATCGAGTACACGACACCCCTTCAGTCGAACGGGCATAACTTTCCGCTCAGTTATCAGAATCGCTTATAAGGCCATAATTCATAATCGACACTCATACATGCTCGATGCCTCTTGCTATCTCAGATGGTAAGACATCGCTTACAACTGAAAAAAATCTTCATTTTGCTCTACAAAATTGCGATTCTAGCGGACCTTCTATATGTTTCTAGCAGCAAAATGTGTGTAACATTCTCCTCGACCACACGAATCGTTCGCAAAGGCACAATCCAGAGCCGGCCTACCCCGATGGTCGAAAAAGTATGGTCATCTCGGCATGAGAATTCCTCCGAGATCATGAGTCAATGTACACGAACATCGGCAATATATCCACCACTTCTGGCAATGCATGCGAATGTCGGCGATACATCTACCCCTTCTGGCTTATTCTCACCCCTTCAGTGAAAATAGCCAGAACATTCCGCTCGGTGATCGGAATCATTTGTAAGACCACAATACAGAATCGGCACTCCGAGACGGTCAACATGAGGTTGGTTTCACGAAATTCCATTTTGAGGCCAAAATTTCACTATGGAGAGTGAGTATAAGTACACGATTTCGATCGACTATCGCAACACTTTAGTAAAGTGTGCATATTTCTTCAGCGAGAACCGCTTTCGAGACTCTAATTCGTAATCGTCACTTAGACCTAATCGCCACTGGGTCAGATCCGCAGATTTCTACACCGGTGCCCCAATGCCTCTCCAGAAGCGTCACCACAGGCACATGATCTGATTGAGTACATGACACTCCTTCGGCCAAACGGGCATAATATTCCTCTCGATTATCGGAATCGCTTTTAAGACCACAATTCGGAATCGAAACTCTGAGACGCTTGACACATATTTCTTCCTCAAATAGTAGGATGCTACTTACGATCCAAAAAATCCTTCATTTCACCATCCGAAATTGCGACTCTAGTGGGCCTTTTTCATATTTCTAGTAGAAAAATATGCGTAACATTCTCCTCGACCACACGAATCGCTTGCGAAGCCACAAACTCGAGCCGATCTACCCCGACAGTCGAAAAATCATGGCCATCTCAGCATGAGAATTCCCCTCAAGGTCATGAGTCAATGTACGTGAACGTCGGTGATATATCCACCCCTTCTGGCTTATTCTCACCCCTTCAGCAAAAATGGCCAGAGCGTTCCGCTCGATGATCGGAATCATTCGTAAGACCACAATTCGAAATGGGCACTCCAAGATGGTCGACTTGAGGTCAGTTTCACGAAATTCTATTCCGATGCCAAAATTCCACTCTGTAGAATGAGTATAAGTATAAGTATAAGTATATTTCTTCAGCGGGAACTGCTTCTGAGAACTTAATTCGGAATTGGCACTTCGTGCTGATCACCACTAGGTCAGATGCACAGATTTCTACACCGGTGCCCCAATGCCTCTCCAGGAGCGTCACTAGAGGCACACGATCTGATTGAGTACACGACACCCCTTCGGTCGAACGGGCATAACTTTCAACTTGGTTATCAAAATCGTTTTTAAGACCATAATTTAGAATCGGTACTCTGAGACGCTCAATGCCTCTAGCTACCTCAGGTGGTAGGTTGTCACTTACGATCTAAAAAATCCTTCATTTCATCCTCCGAAATTGCGACTCCAGTGGGCCTTTTTTCACATTTCCAATAGCAAAATGTGCGTAACATTCTCCTCGACCACACAAATCTTTTGCGAAGCCACAATCCAGAGCCGACCTACCCCAATGGTGGAAAAATTATGGCCATCTCGGCACAAGAATTCCTCCTGAGGTCATGAGTCAATGTACATGAACGTCAGTGATATATCCACCCATTCTAGCTTATTCTCACCCATTCAGTGAAAATGGTCCAAATGTTCCGCTCGGTGATCGGAATCATTTGTAAGATCACAATTCGAAATCGGCACTCCAAGACGGTCGATATGAGATAGGTTTCACAAAATTTCATTTCGAGACCGAAAGCTCACCTCAGAGCGTGAGTATAAGTACACGATTTCGATCGACTATCGCAACGCTTCAGTAAAGCGCGCATATTTGTTTGCCCGATGATCTGAACTGCTTCTGAGACCCCAATTGGAAATCGATACTTCAAGTCGGTCGCCACTAGGTCAGATCTGCAGATTTCTACACCGGTACCCTAATGCCTCTTCTGGAGCGTCATTGCAGGCACACGATCTGATCGAGTACACGACACCCTTTCGGTCGAACATACATAACTTTTTGCTCGGTTATCAGAATCACTTATAAGACCACAATTTCGAATCGACACTCTGAGACGCTCGACACCTCTTCCTGCCTCAAATGGTAAGACGTCTCTTACGACCCAAAAAGCCTTTATTTCACCCTCCAAAATTGTAATTCCAGTGGACCTTCTCCTCGTTTCCAGTAGCAAAATGTGTGTAACATTATCCTTGACCATACGAATCGCTTGCGAAGCCACAATCTAGAGTCGGCCTACCCCAGCGGTCGAAAAATCGTGGCCATCTCGGCACGAGAACTCCTCCCGAGGTCGTGAGTCAATGTATGTGAACGTCTGCGATATATCCACCGCTTCTGACTTATTCTCATCCCTTTAGCGAAAATGGCCAAAACATTCTACAGGCGATCTACCGCCCGTTTAGATAGAAACTTTTCATTAAAAAAAATTAAACACCCTTCTTTCCCCTTCACCTTCTTATTCTTCCTACTTTCTCCCCCCCCCCATCCCCCTCCACATAAGCTCTTCCTCGGCTCTCTCTCTCCCCCTCGACGTTCTCCCTTTCTCCCTCCAATGGCTAAGGGGTGCGAAGTCCCCCCAGTCGGCCGCTGGTCGTCGCCGCCGCAGTAGCGCCACCTTCCAGCTCCACTGACCCACCATCCTCTGGATCTGGGGTGCGAGGTCCCAGACCGGCTTGGCACCGCTCTCGCCCCCGCCGTTGCGGCCCTTTCTTGTCAGATTGCCGCACCCTTGCCGCAGAAGCATGACGGCTTCCCTCCCTTGCATGTCCTTGACGAGGAGGTCTAGAACAGGGGGAGCAGATGCTGGAGAGGTATAGATAGGGAGGGGGAAGGTCGTATGCCACGGCCGTCATGCCCGCAAGCTCCTTCTCCACCTCCGCCATTCACCTCTCTCTCTCTCTCTCTCTCCTCTCTCTCTCTCCTCTCTCTCTCCTCTCTCTCTCTCTCTATCTCTCTCTCTCTCCTCTCTCTCTCTCTCTCTCTCTCTCTCTCTCTCTCTCTCTCTCTCTCTCTCTCTCTCTCTCTCTCTCTCTCTCTCTCTCATTTTTTTCTTTCCCTTTCATCCTCATCCTCCTCGACATTGCCGCTGCTCTACTGGAGGGAAAGGAGGCAGCACTCCACCGCCAACCACTGCCAGACCACTCACACAGGAGAGACCCTGCATCCGTCGAGACGGGTGGGGAGGGGGGGGGGGGTGATGTAGGCCGGGGGAGGGGGTTGCTGGGCAGAGGAGGCAATGGACACTGGGGGGTGATGCAAGGCTGGGGGAGGGGATTGCTGGGTGGAGGAGGCGACGAAGGATTATTTAAAAAAAAAAGGCATTTGTCAGTGGTTAAAAAATCCGTTGACATATTAATGATATGCGAGCAACAAGAAGTTGCTGACAGATGTTTCATATGTTAACGACTTATGTCCGTTGATATATCTAATATATATTTCAATGGTTATAAACCACTAGCATATGTCTTATATGTCAACGGTTTAACATGGCCGTTGACAAACATTAGTCGACGACTTATTTATCAATAATTTTATCAACTGATCAAGTGGTTGACATATATTTATGTCAACAGCTATTCCTCTTTTGTCAACAGTTATGAGCCGCTGACTTGTCTGCTCATACTATACATTTGGCAGTGCATTAAATTCCGTGCTTTGCTGTTAGTTTTAAAACCCCCAACCTATCTTTCTTTAGAACGGATGGATAGATCTATTGAGTGGGTTGGGGGGGGGGGGGGGGGGCGCATCCATCACGGATACATTTTCCCCTTTTGGATTCCATTTCTTTATTTTTATTTTTATTTTCTTTGTTTTATCAGTGTCTCGTGACCACGACGTGTGGTCATTCCCTTTGGGGGGAGAAAACGCAAGAGCATCTTGCAGAAGCCTTCTTTCTCATCTCTTTCACCTTCCCCTTTGGTTCCTACTTTTTGGCTAAATACTTGAGAGCAAGGTTGAGGTTTGTGAATCTCTTCTTGAGGACATATCAATGGGAGAGAGGGGATCACCAACTCAGAAAAAACTCTGAATTTACACACCTAGAGGATTGCATGTAAATCAGGTAAGCCCCTCCCCCAGGAATCGAACTCGGGACCTCCTGCTTTTAAGCAGAATTCTAACCGATCAACCCAACCGGAGTCCTCGCAATAAATCTCTTAGTTCAAATGACTACGCACTTCGACCCAAGAAATTATACATCTAACTCTATTATATTTCTAGTTATTTGTCATGTTTATTTTATTTTTCACCCATACATCAACTTGGAATTAATGCACCAATTAAAACATATCACAACCCCCTCTTTTATGAGTATTCTTAACTTCCTCCTCATAAGTGATGATGTGATATATTTTTATCGATGGATCAATATTGGAGTCAAATTTAGTGTCAAGAAATTAGTAGCGTTAGTAAGCCAATTTCCTAAATCAAATCTGGTTAGACTGCCATTGGCAGAAGTTTACGAGAGTGGACAAGAGCGCGTTCAAGAGCCAGCTTATTAAACAAATAGTGTCAAGAAAAGTAGGAGCTGTCAAGACTTGACACTCCTACTTTTCGTATACTCGTATTGCCCTTACCCCACTTGACCGGAAAAACTTCAGATTTACACACCTCGAGGATTGCATGTAAATCAGGTAAGCCCCCCCCCAGGAATCGAACTCGGGACCTCCTGCTTTTAAGCAAGAGTTCTAACCGATCGACCCAACCGGAGTCCTCGCAATAGATCTCTTAATTCAAACGACTACGCACTTCGACCCAAGAAATTATACATCTAACTCTATTATATTTCTAGTTATTTGTCATGTTTATTTTATTTTTCACCCATACATCAACTTGGAATTAATGCACCAATTAAAACATATCACAACCCCCTCTTTTATGAGTTTTCTTAACTTCCTCCTCATAAGTGATGATGTGATATATTTTTATCGATGGATCAATATTGGAGTCAAATTTAGTGTCAAGAAATTAGTAGTGTTAATAAGCCAATTTCCTAAATCAAATCTGGTTAGACTGCCATTGGCAGAAGTTTACGAGAGTGGACAAGAGCGCGTTCAAGAGCTAGCTTATTAAACAAATAGCTTAATTAGATATACAACTTAATTACAACTCTTAAATCAACTTAAATTGACGCGTAGAGTGCCATATACGGCGCACGCCCCCTCAGACTTGGATCAGATCATATAAGCTTGGTTATTAAAACAAGCTTGCGGCCAATTAGTCGTACGGATCTGCATGCATGCATGCATGGTCAGCTTAGGCACATGCCCGAGTCAACTAAGAATGTTTGCCAAGGCATGCATGCATGGTGGTGACGTCTTCCCTACTCCTTCAATGCACATGATCTCTTACATGCCTTTTGAGAAGCCAAAGAGATTGCCCACTTCCGGGCTGATTTGATATCAAATTAGCTAGGTAACTTCTATGTTACGAAACTCAGATGTAGCTTAATTCATGTTTGACCTAATTAATTTATTTTAAAACAAAAAAAAGAGACTACGTACCTTTGTTATCTAAAAATAACGCTACCTCTCCTGGTGTGGTCAAATAGAATTACCCCAACATATTTCTGATTAACTGTCCATATCTCTCGTTAGCTTTTATATATATCACCACGTCAAAATCACTTAAACCTTAACCATATATTTATACCCATAAAGGTAAAATACTTGGGGTTTCTGTGGATCTGTGAACAACTTTTTAATGTATAATTCGGAAAATTAGGACCACTTAAGCAAGTTGCACTTGGTGGTGTAAGGCACATTAATCATGTATTATCCATTGCAAAAGTTTCTCGTGGTCATGGTTGGCCGTGGACTATCTGAGTCCTTATCACGATACGATACGCGTTATAATATTATAATATATTTATTTTTTATTACTTTTTAAATTGAACCGTCCGAATCAAAATACACTGATGTGATACGTACGTTTCGCTTTAACTCGTGTCAACGAAAGATCGGCACGGTCAATCCATATGACATGACCAACTTTATTTGTGTATAAGATGTTTCTTCTTACAATTCTGGATACCCAGAAAATACACTCTGATCTTATAATGTTTCCTTCTTTTCCCCTAATTTGTAGGTGACTTTTGGAGATGGTATTAACTGAATACTCTGTCAGAGTGCAGGGTATATAGTGATATCTAACTCAAAAGGGTAAACAAGGATGTGAAGAGGCCCAGTGGCAGTGGGGACATTGGGGGTCGGCCCATTAAGGGCTAGACCACTAAATTAATGCTCGGCCCACTGAAGTCCATGGGCCACTGAAGGGCCACCCGGATGCTGTCCTTACTAACCTATTGGTCTGGATCTCAGATATGGTAGATGCCCCCCATGCATCTAAGAACATGAAATTGGATTCTTAGCCCATGGTTCATCATTCTATGTTTGAATTTTCTTGCTTGTTGAAGAAAAGATGCTATTGAACAAAAGAGATGATCAAATTTCTGACGATTTAAAGACTTCAAACTCGAGTATGAACAAACCAATAACAACAGGGCCTGAAACCCAACTTGCTCTTTATCTCCCTATCTCGCAGCTTTATTAGGTCTCTTATCAGTTTGGTTGGACCGTCCATTTCGGTCCCAGACCGCTGCACCGTCCCTGCCCCATCAGCACCACTTGGACCAACATTTCCCAGTCACACTGACAAGGTATGTCTGTACCACTTGTCTTCTACTTTTCATTGAGAAAGATTTAAAAACGGTACCTTGTCTAATATCTACCCTCACATGGAGGGACTTGCCATGTGTGTGAGGGCGAATAACAGACTTGTATTTATTGGGGCTGAACATGGGTGCGTTTAGTTTGGTTTAGAGTTATTTCATCCCGAGTAGAACCTGACATGGGGAGTTCTCACAGGTTGGCTGGAGCCTTGACTTGGCCGACCTCCCACAGTATCAAAGTTGATGTCTTGACGTGGCTTGAACCAAAGATCCTAACATCGTCCAAGTTGACGACTCAGGTCGGCTAGACCGATCTCTTTACATTTCTTGGATCGACAACCGTAACTTGGCGAAGGACAAGGCTTACCTAGCTCGGTTGTGATTGATACAGAGCATGACGTTTCAACAAGATTCTTAGAGTGTGGCTCACATAACGGCTGATGCGTTAACTTCTGAGGTAATAGATCTTGGTCGTGCGCTCGATAATGACAGTCATTAAGGCCACGATCTGCATGATCTAGCATGCTAGTTACGACAACGACCAGATGACAGTTACAGCGACGTGGTGCGAGGATCACAAGCTCGCCCAATGGTTACTTTGGGTAACCAACCCCTATATAAGAGGCAGACACTCCACATGCACAGAGATGTTGTTCTGCTACTTGGGCTAAGTTATTCTACTCAACTAGCCACTGATTTGAGCGTCGAAATATCTCTCCGCCGAGATCCCTCGGTGGGTTCTGTAGGTTCTCGGACATCGGGACATGGAGTACTTGTCGCCAGATCTCTCACCTCGACTTTCCACTCCTCGGGGAAAAGTTCGGAGCAAGCGACTCCGATCGACTTGGCCTCCTCAGTGAAAAGCTCAGAGCAAGCATCCCAAGTCGGATTAGTGAGCCTCTTCTAATCACCTTGACTTGAGCTGATCTCGAAGTTACATACCATAACAAAACCCAACTAATTTTATTTTGGCTCGATTTGATTCATATTTTGGATTTTTATACTTTTGGCGGGGCTATTGGTTCTCATTAATTTTTTTATTTGAGTATAAGTTTTTAAATTTGCCTTATTATTTTGACTATAGATTTTTGGTCTGTTAACAAGTTGATATTTATGAATTAATCAAATTGAATTTAGAGAGATAGAAATATCAAATTCAAAAATAAGTGATAGAAATAGTGAAAATAAAAAAATGAGAAAAATAGTGAAAATTAAAATCAGTGTGAAAACTAGTGAAAATAAAAATCAGTGAGAAAAAATAATGAAAATAAATTTCAGTGGGAATATATTGAAAATGAAAATTATGGACAAAAAATGATAATAAAATTCAATGAGAAAAGTAGTTAAAGGCTGCTATCCATTAGTAGAAAATATAAGTATAAAAATCACTGAAATTTTTTGCAAAAACCAGTGAAAATAAAGACTATAAAAAAACTAAAAACTGATCCAATTTAATTAGTTGGTTTACATGGAACCGAACCGAACTATTTAAAACTAATTTAGATTGATTTAAGTCATTGACTCTAATTCTAGCATTTTACCAAACAAATTAAGATTCAATTCGAATTCTCAGTTCAACCCAATAAATAAACACCCCTAAATATTACTTGCCCCGTGGATTCATACAACAAGTCATTCTCTATTTTCATACCATACTCAAGACTTCCAAGCTCATGATCAAAATTTGTTAACCGATCGATATATTCCACTCCATTCGATGCAATAAGCAGTCTTTCTTCCTTTCCACATCATGTTCAAGGCTTCGAAGCTTATGGAAATTAATTCGTTAACTTGAACGATAGAAAGTTAACTGAGCACGAAATTACATGACTAACAGCTCCAACGCTAGCTGCATGCTTTTCCTTTTTCCTTTTGTTTGCGAGTTAATTATCCGTATGTATCTCGAAAGAACCCTCATGATAAATCGAAAAAAAAAATCTTCTCATAGAATTGGAACAAGTTGTTTGGGAGTATTCGCAGACATGTTAACCTGAAGAATAGAAAATTTTATCGGGACCCACAAAGTGGTTGGACAAGCGCCTGTCTCTTTGGCCTTGATCAGTACTTGAGAGAAAGAGAGAGAGAGAGAGAGTTTTGCACATGGCACCTGCGTAGGCTTGGCTACTTGCATGCTTGCCCTCCAGAGGCCATGCGAGCCTGTGCATGCAGGCCCCAGTGTAGTACTAAACACAGCTCATGCACGTACAGGCACTGCACACACACACACACACACACAGGGAGAGAGAGAGAGAGAGAGAAGAGAGAGAGAGAGAGAGAGAGAGAGAGAGAGAGCCATATCTACATCCCAGATAATTAGATAGGCATGATAATTAGATGGGCATATATGCGGCAATGCCAAATGGCTACATGTGCTTGCACAGACAGGCTCTTGTCTTGGACCTCATATCATGGGAGGCCCATTCTTCAAAGGTTGGCTGTAAACTTTGATATGATTCCTATGTCCATGTAAGTCCTGCAGAATTAGAAGGAACATATATAGTACCAAGTATTTTAACTCCCACACTTCTAGCCAGTGTCACCGGCCAATGGTGATTGCCTGCAGACTATCTACTCCACTTTGTTTATGTCATTATAATCTTGCTCCATCCATATTCTCATCTCAAACCATATAGTTATATTCTAATTACCTATTTTTCCAGAGATTTGATTTCAACAATCAAGATTAAAGAGGTATACACGTTATATCAAATTTGATGTGTGTCGACGTGTCTCGGCTCGACCTCGGCACAGTAGCAACTTAGCTAGTCTCACAAGATGAGTTGGTCTTAAAAAACATCATAATGGGTTCCCATGGTAAGTCCATCGATCTATGTCAGACCCCGACCCAATGGTAATTAACCTAGGTCTTAGCATGCCAAAGCGGCGCAAACCAAGTGCAAGGCTATAATCCAAGCCAAGATGAATGCACTAGCGAGATAGTGATCAATCGTCGACGAAGTTAATTAGCAGATGCAAGGAGATCATGGCATCAGGTCCGAGCCAAGATGGACACACTAAACACGATGACGATCAGCCATTGGTTAAGTAATTAGCGGACATAAGGCGATTGCGGTGTTTGTGATGATCCTCATAGCATTAGCTCCCTCTAAGACCCGGCGTGATCATAACCATGCAAGAATTGTTTCTCCTCTCTCTACCTATATAAACATAGCTACAAGAATAGGTTGTGGGGAGGACGGAATAAGCGAGAGGTCTCAACACTAATTCGATATTTGTTCTCAACTTTCTCTCTCTTTCAAAATATTTATTGCTTCTCTTCACGCGTAACAAGTCGCCCAAGTAAAATTACTGTCCGCTTTGTCAAGTAGAAATTTTTTTATCCTCTAATCATCAATCAAAACACTTAACCTCAGATCTTGAAATTATATCGATCCTCTCAGACCCATGCGAGTTTTGAACCAATTTCATCAAAATTAATCCAATGTTGATGACCGTTCAAAGGGAGTCATAAATTAATTAATTTCAACCACCAAGATCTAACATGACAGTTGCTGCCGGTGCTGCTGCTATTGTTGTAAGATGTTTTTAAAAAAATCCGAAACCTTAGTGGAATGAAACGTCGTCCCATCCACCTTTGATAAACAAATGCTCTTGTGGGTTTGTATTCTAACATGTCTTGCATGGATGTCACAGCACGCACGAGAGAGAAAACAAATACCCCATTACAAGGATCCGAATAATAAAGATCCTTCGAGTTCCGGCCAATCCGAACGCAAGTTGCCGATCCGACAAGGCGCCACACAAGATTTTATCCTCATCCACTCACTGCCACGTGTGAGCGGTCACAATATAAACACATTCTGCCGACGAAGATTTGTCGTGTAGTGTCGAGCTAGCTAGCTAGCTAGCTGCCTGTGCGTGCACTCCTTATTTTAAATGATTAGGTGGCTGACCACGAAGATACCATCCGCACGATGCCCTCCCAAGTTGCGATAATGGAAGATGAGGGTGACGCGGAGAGAGCGAGGGATGTGATGGGGAACATTGATATGTTCCTCCTCGTCAAGCAAGTTAGATGTTGCAATTAAATATGTCAAATCAATTATACATGTCTTCATTCACTGGTGTACTTAATTCACTTGTGCACTTACCAAATTCGATGACCGATTTAGATGCAAGGACATTTTAGTATGTGAAGAGGGTCATCCCCAATATTGCAAACTGTTTGGATTGTCTTGGAGTTTTTGAGAATTTAGGTGGCACTTGAGCTCGCCAAAATTAGATTTGTAAGGAGAAAATAAAGAATTAGGGATCGCGCGAAGTAAGTTGTAAGAATAGTTTTCTGTTACTTAAATTAAAGTGGGTAAGAGCACAAGACGAGTTGAGATTATCTATACTATTCTAATAAAACTCAGTTTTAGAGCAGCCACGTGGCAGCACCAGAAAAAAATGATCGATCGACTTGATATTTTCTTAAGATGATAATTTGACATTCAGATCTCATAATCTTTTTGATCTTCAAAGAGAGATAAAAAATGATCGATCGACTTGATATTTTCGATCGACCGATCTATATGATACGGATCGATCCAAACTCTCGAGACCTAGCTAGGTCCACTTAATTATCCAGCCCCACACTAAAACTGGCAACTATTCTCCGAGATTGACAGCAACTTGATTGTATCAGGGTTAGTACCCATTGTGGCACCATACACATGGGCAATTTACTCATGTGGAATGCACTTTGTGTATTTTCTCAAGTGCACAAAATCTTTCTCTTTCCAAGAGGGCATGGAAACTGCAAGGGCCTAGACAGTGCACATGTATTGAGACAGAGCGGTATGTGTGTACATCAACTCTCGCGGTGTGCACCAAGTAGTTGTCTTCCGGACGACTCCATTCACATCGGCAGCAAGTACTACACGGAGATGCTTGCGGGGCAATTTGGGAAGAGCTCCAAGGCCTTCAACGCGGTGACATGGCGGTGGGGCAGTGGAGGAGGGCACCTTAATTGTAGGCCAGGGAGTGCCTTAACACCTATGTCGTCTATGTAGATGGGGAGGTGTATCGGTACTTAGGCCCAGATGTGTCGATTATATTGACGGACCACAATATTTCAAGCATGATATGACACAAATGTACTATAATCTGATCCCAATCTCCCTAAGACATGACCTAGTGAAGTGGATTCCTCAGTATCCATCCGTCAAATTGGTCATAATGAAATTTTGTAACTGGTGGAAATGTGGTGGAAAGCAAGTTGGTCCCTTTCGGCAGCGTCCTCCTCCCATTCGTCTGCTCCCCCGCAGCGCCCGACAAGGACGGAGTTGATTGCTGTTCGAAGAGGAAGGAAAGGTGGACATCTAACAGCCGTTAGATGCATCCTGCCATCGATGTAAGAGCAAAGTAAGGTTCTATGATAGAATTTGATCTATTAAATTTGGGTTAGACTTGAATTAAGTTATTTTAGTGTTAGATTAAATTAGATTTAAATTGGGACAGTCTAAACCCACTTATTAACACCTCTAATTCTACCCCTCCCGTTTTATAATTTTTTACATTTACGATTAAAGCTAAATGTAACAATCAGTATTATGTGTACATAAAGTTCTTGTTAGCTAGCTTAGAACATTATTTTCGATACTACATGGATGCGGTATTTCTTTCTTAGCCAAGGTTTCATAGATGACGTCAAACGTTGTGAGATGCCTAATCAATATTGTCCTTAGAATGAAATTAATATGTCAAAATGTATGCAAGTTCTTACACATTGACACGGATTAAGTGTTACTAATGTTACCATATGCTTCATATTACAAATAACTTCTGAAGAGGAGAAATTTTAGCCCTTTAATCTGACATGTTGAGTCTACTTATTAAACTCGACCCAATAAACCAAAGTCTAGTTATTAAATAGGAGTTCACCTACTAGAAGTTAGTTATCAAATAGGGGTCATGAGAAGACAAGAGTACCTAATTTGTAACCTTAAGGAGGGCTCTTATCTCTACGCCAATGCCAAGAGAACATTCCAAGATGACAGCACAACTTCCCAAAAATCATCTTGACATGTGTTAAGACAAGAAGTTGGCTAAACCCACACTCTACATTTTATCCGACGATAGATCCTAACTCGGCAAACCTTATCTCAATAGTATATAATCCAGAGGATACTTAATCGAACAAGTCCTTATCTCAATGATGTTTTAGCTCAATGGAAAAGAAACGTCTGACACTCTTCTCTGATATGTTAGTCAATAAATCTCACGTGAACGATAGTTATTCGGAAGTAGTAAACTGAAGGCTATGTTCGGTATTTAGATGGACTGAGGATAAAATGAAAATATCTTCAAAATTATATCCTCAATCTATCCAAATACCAAATATACCGAAGAGAATAATGATGGGGTTGCCATGATTAGTACAATCCTTACCCACAATCCTTGCAGTGAGCATAAAGATCCATGATGGCTACTGTGATGTGGTTATGCACACGATTTTGAACATAATTACAACCATGTCGCATGAGATCATTAGGGAGACTTGACCACCATTATAGATCTTAGGAAAATCCTTCAGGTAGATGTGTGAAAGATTCTACACTCATCCTACTATAGGAAGCGATCTCAACTCACTCATCTTCCTTGCTCTACCTCATGTTTAGTTCTAACTTAAGCATCGAAGATTTTTTTTTTCCCCTGAGATTCCAATTCCAAGACCTTACGATCCTTCTGCCTTAGTTTCTTGCAAATTTTATTTTTGACAATTAAGATCGCCACTTCATTTCTCAAATCCCAAAGACATCCAACCGTCAACAAGATTCGGCTTGTTTAACTCCATATAAACTTCAACAAATAATAGTGCAGTACTATTCTTAAACAATAACATCGGATCTCTATGGCAAACTAAAGATGACTTGTCACTCTCTCATCTCTATTTTATTAAAGTGATTTTTACTTTTTAGTCCTCACAAATAAGTGTATTTCTATTTTGGTCAATCATTATCATTAATCCCTCAAAATTTATAAATATTACATATTAATCTCTATCAGAGGAAACTTTTTGCAAAGTTTCAAACGTAAAACCCTTTATTAAATCATGTTACATCACAAAAGACATGATATAGTATGATATAAACTCCGTTGGATCCGTCATCACTTGAAATTATCTATTATTGTCTATTATTATTTGTTATTGTAGTCGATTGCAATTATTAATTCATGACAGACAATAAAAATGAAGAGAAATGTTTAAAACTCATCCAAGACAAATGCTCAGTTTGATATCCTTACATGCTGATGAGACCCGTCATTATACAATGGAGAATAATTGATATAGTCAGTCCGACGTGTATGGATCATGAAGAGGAGAGATCAAAGGTGGCTTCGCGAGTTCCATCCTCAAACGACCAAGACTAGAGGGAAAACATGCACTGTGCTAGCCGCCACGTGGCTACTCCAACTTGTAAGATAATTAATCTCCAAAAAATATCTCAATGCTAGGGGTGTCAATTGGGCCGGGGCCGGCCCGATTTTATACGGATTTGGGTCGAACATTTTAACATTTTTTTTATTTTGAACCCGGTTCGGCCGGCCTGGAGTAAGATTGGGCCGGGCTCGGGCTTGGCTCGGCCCGGCCGGTCGGCCCGATAGTTCGGTATTTAAAAAATAATAATAATAACACGGTGATAATTTTAATATTTTAATTTTTTAAATTGAAAATTGTGTTGTGAAACTATATTTAATGACTAACATTTATTTTAATTTGTAACAACTAGAAATAAGTTTACTTAGATTAGTCTAATATTATTTTATACTATTTGATTAAATGAACACTAAATTTATTATAAAAATAAATAAAATAATAATAAAAATATTTTCAAAATAAAAATCGGGTCGAGCCGAGCTTGGGTCGGACCTTACCTTATTTTTTCGGGCTGAGCCGGGCTTCAAAAAATCGGGTCTCGTCCCGAGCCGGGTCGAACTTGAGCCGAATTAACGAAGACCGGGCTGGGCCCGGATCAGCACGGGTCTGGTCCAGGCCCGGCCCATTGCCACCCTTAGTCAATGTCGAGCTTTTAATAGAATAACAATTAAGTTAGGAAATAGGAAGGGCTCGGTCTAAGATGAGAGATTGAGTGGAGAGAGAGAATTATTACTTGGACAATATCTAGTTGACACCTATTCTCTTTGTCTGTTAATATTCTTTTGAAACTAGTTTTAAATGTGAGTTTCGATATAAGATAATTTTTTTTTTTTTTTTTGAACTGAAGATTAAACTCTTTCTTGAGTGGGCCGGCACAGTGACCCTATCAATAATCTTCTCGGAAAATGACGTATCATGTATGCAGATCACCTCAAGGGGACACTATCATCAGCTTGCCGTTTGCTGGCATCTAACCATCGTTGCCGTCTCGCCAATAAGGGAATGCCACGTAAGTCACGCGGCCCCACCCGTATTCCTCAGTTTTAAGTAAAGTAGGGTTAGTAAAAGCTCCTCCTGACGAGGACATATACGTCTGTGCGTCGCCCTTTGCATCACCCACCAACTAGTGTGCCCCAGATGACGCTACGACCACGGTACTGACGTCAGCCACCACCGAGTCCGCCAACGGAACGGAGCCCTCCCCGGCCGGGATCTCATGAAATTTTAATCTAATTTCTAAAAATTTTGTAATCCCGCTGTCGGTCCGTGTGAGGAGGGATTCGCGTCCGCTCTTATCACGCGGGGCCCAGCCGCCCCGGCCACCACCACCACTACCACCGAACTTATCTGATTGGCGAACTCACAGATCCACAGTTTTAATGACCGCCCACCACAACCAATACACACACACACACGCACCCAGCTAATATATAACCTTGCACAATTATATAACCACACGTCCCTGCAGCGGGACCGTACATATAATATAATCGGATAGCTGGACTCGAGCTAAAGCCAGGACGCTTATCCCCCACCACGCACTGTTACGTGGAGTTCCTTCTCGGAGCTGCACCGGGCCCGGACAAAGTGCGGTGTCGGAAAAAATGTGTGGGCCCCAGCGGATGGGTGCTCTTGGTCTCGCGCGGATGTTGTCATGTGCTCGGAGGAATCTATCTGCGTGGCTGGGACTCTGGAATATCCTCCCACCATGGGACTAGAGTATTTTTTTAAGCATAATGTTATACTCTCATGGGGTATCCAGTGAGTTGGAAGAGTCCTAATTAATTTTAAATAGGTGGGGTGTAGGGTTATCAATGTGTCGGCGTCAGAATCGAAAATAATATTTTTCATATTTATTTTTATTAAAAAATTAAAAATATATCAAAAACAAAAAATATTTAAAAATATTAATACAATCAAATAGTAAATATATGTAGCATTAAAAGTAACCGTAAAAGAGATGTTTTTTATAATAATAGATATCATAAATGTTATTAGAGAGACAAGTTAATTAAATTTTATTTACAAATTAAGGAGAAGCTAAAAATTTAATCTAATTTTTTTTAATATTAAGAAATAAAATTTTAATAGTATATATTTTATAAATAAAATAAAAATTATATCTTATCGAAAATAGAAACGAAAAAACAAAAAATAATCGAAAACGAAAAAATGGATACAGAAAAGTCGAAAGCAGGTCAAAAAGTCGAAAAGTGGATATCCATTGGCAGCCCTAGCCGGGTGAGATGACCCTCTTCAAGATATATTTATTGCGGCGTCCTCATTTTTTTACATAAAATAATATACATAAATAATAATATACATAAATAGTAAATAGTGAAGTAATGTACATAAAATTTGTGTATTATTATATTATTTTATATCTATTATTATGTTATTTATGTATATTATATTATTATTTTTGCACACTATATAATTATTTGTGTGTATTATTTTTACATATAAAAAATACACTGTGTTAAATATTTTGTGAGAAACGTCATCTCACGTTGGCTCTTTTAACTCACTCTATGCTCACGTGAGTAAACTATTACTCTTTTTTTAACGGTGAGGTGGATTTGTGGCTCTTTATAAAGTTTAGAGAGGGGTGTGTCTGTGGGTGGGTTGTCACCAGTGGTCTAAATCCAATAGGGATCTTGTATTATTATATAAATGTAGATGTTTAAAATAATGGGAATAGGTTAAATCTGGGTATTGGGTGATGGGGTTTTGGGTTGGACTGTGGTGTTCTTTGGGACATGTGGAGGTGTAAAGAATGTAATGGTGTTCTTTACAAGTGAGGCTGTTGTGTGGGCGGCATTGATATAAACATGAGTGATAGATACTAAGCGCGGCATGCAAGTGATAAGAGAGGTCTCAATTCAAATAATAATTGAAGGTCACAATTTTTTTTCTTTTTTTTGTCTCTAAGCTGACTCCAATAATTTTAATGGGCCGACCCAATTTTAAGAAGGGGAGAAGGAGTTTCAAAAGAGAGATTAATCTTATATCAGAACTCAAATTTCTTTCCATCTCATGGCCACCTTCAAAAGAGTCTCAACAGTCGCAAGTAAAAGTAATATAGACGAGAAAGACTTAGTATATTTTAATTTATATTGTACTTTAAGTGTAATATGACTAGATAATAATTCATGTGGTATCTAACAATTGAGTTGCCACTTTATCACTCCTCATGTGAGGAGTGCCACATAAATGATTATCTAGTCATATTGCACTTAAAAGTATAATACAAAAGTATATTAAATCTTTCTCAATATAGACATGTGTCCATCAGACATAGTTTAGTAGGCAACTCTTTCCCTCAATTCAATCTCCATCTCCTTTCTCAGACCCAGCACATTCCATCAACTGATTGACCGTCGAAACGCCAACCTTGAAAACTCCTTCACAAAATTGACTATCTTGTAAATTGTAGCAACGACGAAAGCCGACAAAATAGTTGCTCTCTCTTTTTCATCTCAATTGTCCAAGGACTAGACTTGGCCATCCTTGATTGTCCCCTGCTCGAGATCATCCATTAAAATTGTACTGACCATATCAAGAATGATCATATAGAAACATGTTTATGGATGAAATATTTGCTATATAATTAAGTGTGTAAATATAGATATGTTTGCATTCCTTCTTTCTTTGGGAAGAAATGTGGTGCAAGAAGACTATCTGTGGTGAACGAAGTCTATCACAATTCATAAGGGTTATATTCACAAGTGAGACTTTTTTGTTTGTGGTAGGTACTGTTTGGAAGTTGGTCTTGATGCCTCCTTGAAAGGCCACTATGGAAATGACCCACTGTGGTCGGTTGCCTTTAAATGTGGAAGAGTATACTTGGAATATCCCACCACAATCTTTAACTTTTAGCTACTGATCAGATCACAATCTTTAAATTTGAGAGTCCAGACATGGAAGAACAAGTTCAGAATATTCTGTCACAATCTTTGTACTTTGATCAGTTCTGATGATAGTGAACCACCCAAAATCATCTTAGAGAACTTGCAACAGATATGAAAAAAGAGGGATGGGGAGTGGTTTATTGCTTAGAGCCTCCCCACTATTACATACCTTTTGAAGGTGCTTCATGATGGTCATCCCTATCTTGTCAAGTGGTCTTCTTGTGGTTACCAACAGCCCATGCCAATATATACTAAGGGCTCTTTTCACAATTTGATAGCTTATCCACCAATAAGTTATCAATTGATAAGATAATTCAGTTATGACATTTTTCATTTGGCAGATAAAATTATTAATATCATCAGACTTGAGAGGAGAGGGAGAGTTATTAGGATCTATCATCAATAATTACTGATAAAATCTTGATAAATTATCTGGATTATCAAAATAACTTTTTTATTTGTCAAGACTGATAAACCCCTTCATCAGAGATTATTTGGTCGTCAACCTCATTACCACATTTCACATTGTTGACAATTGGAGAGGAAGAAAAGGGTGAGATCAAAAGGTCCTTCACTGTCTCCACTGGTCTTTGTCCAATTGGGGGACAAAGAAGAGGGGCTGAGCCCCTACATATACTTGTCAACCTCCATGAGAGGGGAAGAAAATGACATTTTAGCTACTAATCACCTTTTAGAAAGAAAGAGGGTAATCCACACATGGATCAGAAGGGGAGTTGAAAGAGGGAAGAGAGAGTGCCAACAGCTTTAATCTCCCCAAGAAGTAAATTTGAATAAAAAGGTCCTTGAATGACATTAGCACCTCTATGTCCTGATAGAAGTTAAAGTCTCATCTCCAATTGTTATGTGAGTGTCAAAAGGAAGATTATTTAATCTATGAATTTATGGGGGTCAATTTCTAAAAATCTCCTAATGAAGGAGATACCAAAATTTGTAAATACCTTGACAAAAGGAAGTTTGAATGTATAACTTTGAGGATCACTGTCTAAAAATCTCCTAATTAATCCAGGAGATATCAAAATTTGTAAATACCTTGACAAAAGGAAGATTGAATCTATAAATTTACATGGGTCAATGTCTCAACATCTCCTAGCTAAGGAGATATCAAAATTTGTAAATACCTTGATAAAAGGAGGGAGATTGGGGTGGGATTTGATACTACGCATTGGTCGTTGATGAATCACATTTTGTAACAGATGAGTTACATGAGGTCTTGCCAAGGGGGTATATACATAATAATTTTTTTCAGGAAGGATTCATATGCAAAATGGAGGCCTAAACAGATGTATAGTTATATATGCAAATTTTCTTATATGGACGAAAAAACATAAGAAAAAAGGCAACTCACGGGAGGGGAACGAGGACGTGATTTGGCGGTGGATTCGGAGGAGAGAGGGGGATGGATTGAACCCAATAAATAATATAACTGCACGTGAACCCAATAAATAAATAATACCATAATAATATTTTTTTTAATATTCTAGTTCTTGAAAATACCAATAATCTTATATATATGCAATGTCGGTGTAAGTTTAACGTATTTTATTAAACTATCTGCTTTAAAATTTGAAAGAGTTAAAAATTATCCATGGTGTCTTGTGTTTCAAATTCTATTATCCAGTCTAGGTAAAAGATGTGATTAAATTTTAATAAATATTAATAAAAGAGTTAAGAGAAGATTTAAAACGAGATGATACGATGTTATTAAGAAAGACTAAAATTTCTTAAATTTAAATAAAATTATAACATTTGATAAAAAAAAATTGACTGTAACTAACATTAAATAATGAGATAAGACTATAATAATGATGATGATGATGATGACAGCGCAACAGCTCAGGTCATTTGTTTTAATTGAGAATTTCATTATTACATGTAAAGAGATATTACGCTATTACTACTTCTTATCTAACTCTCTCTTCCCTCACAATCAAATTCTTAAATTAGACCCTTTTTTTAATATTTCATAACCTAGTATAGTAGTTGGGGGTTTAAGACATCAATGGCTCATGTTCGAGTCTCACTGGCCACGAAATTTTTTATGAAGCCGGTGAAGACGTGCAAGGGCAATGATGAATCTATGTTCTTGTGGACGTCGACTCAACTTGTAACAAGTTAGTTAATCTTAAGTGATATTATTGAGACCGACTCTCTAATAATTAAGTTAAAGATGGATTTGAGAAGATGAGAAGCAAAGATTCTAAACTTAAGAGAGAAATTTGGGGCTATGCATTTTTCGATTATATCTTCTGTTAACATCTATTTATCTGTCTTGTATTAATAACTATTGTCTTTTTTTTTGAGTAATACTAGGCTCTTGACATTGCCGGAGTCCAGTTGAGCTGGAGGGGCCGCGCCCTCCACACGCACGCCGCGTGGAGGGGGCGGGCCCCTCCAGCATTAAATGTGTTTTTTTTGCAATTTGTGTACATAAATGATGTATTGTGCATACAAATACATCATTTGTGCACACAAATAATACATAAAAAATAAAATATTAATACTGAGGGTCCGCCTCTCCACGCGGCGCACTATGCTCCCGACAGTGCCAAAAGTATAATATTTCTCTTTTTTTTTAAGGTCAAAAAATAAGTTGGAAGAGGCTACAATTTTAGATATGGATTCGTCCCTAAACATCCTTCCTTCCTACTTTGTAAGTTAACTTTTGCTTCGGCCGAGGTGAGTCCAACTCGCGATTGAATTGTGTTTGAGCCTAGTTGAGTCGAAATCGAGTCTGGAGTCGAGATTGGACAAAGGGTATTAATGCGAGGCCGGTTTAAAGGACTTATCAAAAAAAATTACCCAGTTATCAAAATACTTAACAAAATCGAGGGTTCCATTTACGACTATAGGCTTGGAAAGCGGAGTTCCATTCCACCCGTTTTTCAACAGCGGAGAATCTCTTTCCTCCTTATAAAATCTCTACAAACATAGAAGTCAAAATAACATGTTATATTTGAAAACGCTGCGAGTATTATCGGAGATTTTGAGCATTCATAAATCTTGTCTAGGGGTGGTAATAGATCGGGTCCGTAATAGATTTGAGCTGGCGTAGATCCAATTTGATCTTTAATCGATCTGTTTGAGTTCTGCAAGATCCGATTTTTAAAAATTCGACTCAACTCAGGAAGATTAGGTAAGATCCGGCTCGATTTTATCTTTTGAAAAGTATTCTTATTATTTTTTATTTAAAAAAATAAAATTAATGTTTATTGAATCAAAATAATATAAAATAAATATTAAATTAATCTAGATAAATTTGTTTCTAATTATTACGAATATGAAATAATATTAAGTCATTAAACATAGTTCCACAACATAATTTTCAATCTAAATTTTTAGAATATTAGAATTATCATCGTATCGTTTGTTTATTTTTTAAAAATTATCGGACCGTCAGGCCGTCCGGGCCGACCCAATCTTACTTAGGGGTGGCAATGGGCTGGGCCTGGACCGGGCATGTGCTGGCCCAGGCCCAGCCGGCCGGTCTTTGATCTTTCGGCCCAAGCCCGGCCCGGCCCGAGACGAGTTTTTTAAGCTTGGCCCGGCCCGAAAAAATAAGGTAAGGCTCGGCCCAAGACGGGCCCGACCCGATTTTTTTAAAAATATTGTTACTATTTTTTATTTATTTTATAATAATTTAGTGTTCATTTAATCAAAATACTATAAAATAAACATTAGATTAATGTAGATAAACTTATTTCTAGTTGTTACAAATATAAAATAAATGTTAAGTCATTAAATATAGTTTCACAACATAATTTTCAATCCAAAATTTTAAAATATTAAAATTATTATCATGTTACTTATTTAAAAATATATATATATACCGTGCCACCGGCCGGCTGGGCCGGGTCGAGCCCGACCCAATTTTACTTCGGATCGGGCCGAACCGGGCTCAAAATTAAAAAAATATTAAAACATCCGACCCAAGCCCGTGTAAAATCGGGCCGAGCCACCGGACCTTCGGGCCGGCCCGGCCCAATTGACACCCCTAATCTTACTTCGAGTCGGGTCGAACTCAAAATTTAAAAGAGATTAAAATATCTGATCCAACCTCGTGTAAAATCAGGCCGGGCCACCGGACTTTCAAGCAGACCAGGCCCCCCAATTGACACCCCTAACCTTGCTAAGAATTTAAAGAAATAAATTTCAACATATTTTTTGATATATCACAGAACTGAACTTGGTCAGAGGACCCCAACTGGGTCGATCGGTAAGAACTCTTGTTTAAAAGCAAGAGATCCCGAGTTCGATTCCTGGGGGGGCTTACCTGATCTACATGTAATCCTTGAGGTGTGTAGGTCCGGGATTTTCTTGGTCAAGTGGGGTAAGGACAATACGGGTACACAGAAAGTAAGAGCTGTCAATCCTGACCTTGAAGTTCACGAACACCAATCCTTGAGTCCACAAAACCACACGGGACGGAGTTTCCTCGTTGGCAAAAAAAAAAAAAAACTGAACTTGGTCGCCAGTGCGTGTTCTCTCACAGCTGGCGCCGTTAATTCTCGAATTAAATGGCTGATAAAAAGATACTTGAATTTTAATATTTTTTAACATCGAAATTAGATTACTTAGTTTGACCGTCTAATTAAGATAAGACGACACTTAGTGACGTAATTCACTTTTTTGGGTTAGCAAAAACCATCGGATTAAGATCGGACGGTTTACGTTACGGTCAATAGCTTACGGGGCAAACGTTAATTGTAACGGTTTTCGGCAATTAAGCTGGTAAGTGATAATAATTAGTTATTAAAAAAGGGAGGAGGAGCGGAGCACACATGGGAAGAACTGCCGCGTGCGTCTCTATATATAGAGAGAGCAGAGCAGAGAGAGAGAGCACAGAGGTGTGCACGGAAGCTGGGTGGGGGCGCAGGGAGAGTGGGGTGGGGGAGGGAGAAGAGAGGCAGGTGCTGGTTGCGGTGGTGGCAGTGAGGTGGAGGCGGCGGCGACGGAGGAGAGGGGAAAGAGTGGGGGTGGCGGCGGCATAGGATTGAGCAGGAGAGGGGGGGGAAGGGGTTGCTCTCCCTCTTTTGCAGAGAGTAGACGGAGACAATCTGCTGTATGTCAGATTGTGGAGGCGACTGCAGCTACTACGGGGGATTCGGTGAGCTTGCCAACCCACTCCAATGGCCGCAACTCCGGAAAAAGCGACGCCATGCTGCGGATCATCTGCCTCGCCCCAGGTCCTCACCCCCGCGCGCGACAAGAGCAAGCAGGGTGGCGGCGTGGTGGAGGACTGGGCAGTAGAGGAGAAGCGATCGGCCGCGTCGTCCGTGGCCGCGATGATCCGCCCCGTCGATGACCTGCCGGAGCAGCCGTCGCAGGCCAAGCCGTCCGCCAAAGGTAACGTCTTCTTGCCTGCGCCGGTGACTTTGCCGTCGTCTACCTTTTCTAGCCGTCGTCTCTGATTTCGGTGGCCTTGATCTTCGTTCTTTCTTGTTCTTCCTCTTGAACGGCTTCTTGGCATTGTGAAATCATCTTCCTCCCCACCGCCTTAATTTTTCCCTTTTTTTGTGATCTCTTGCCTCGTCCGTTCTTGCATGGTTCAAGGATCCGTAGAAGCTGAGGCGAGTGTTTTCTTTCTCCGAAGAGGACAAGTCATGACATTTAGGTAGAATGGCAGTGGGGAAGAAGGATGTTGTTTAATCATGAAGGCGGTTGATGAATTTGGCCAACTGGATGCATAAAGAGCAAAGCCGTTTAGGGAAGTATGTGATCCATGGAAGTGGGGAATGACCAAAGATCTGGTAACCAACTTATATGTCCGAAGGGTCCTGTATGTGGACCTTGACAAGCATTTAGAAATTCGCTATCACCAATTTCTCAGTGTTTAAGGAGATGGTTTTATGCGTGCTTATATGCCTAGTAAGCAACTGGGGTGGTGGTCTTCGAGTAAAACAACCATAGCATGACATGGTCATAGTCACAGCATCCGTCGACAGATTTCAAATTGTTTGTACTTGGCGGTTCTATTGTCTTATAAATTATTGGAAGAGTTTTTCTTCTTCTTTTTTTGTTGAGTGTTTCCTGCTGTTCGCTTCACCTGGTTTACTATCATCGGAATGCAGGGATCCAGATATTGACAAGACCTCAAAGTAGCCACCCATTGGATCCACTATCTGCTGCTGAAATTGCAGTTGCAGTGGCGACTGTCAGGGCTGCTGGTGCCACCCCTGAGGTTCGTGCATGCTAAATCTTCCAAGAAACTTCTCAATTTTATGTATTAACCGCATATTTGCTGATATGGTCCTTTTGCAGGTCAGGGATAGTATGCGGTTTATTGAAGTTGTTTTGTTGGAACCGGATAAACAGGTAGTTGCATTGGCTGATGCATACTTTTTTCCTCCTTTCCAACCATCCCTCTTACCCAAAACAAAAGGTGGGCCTGTCATCCCAAGCAAGCTTCCACCAAGGAAGGCTAGGCTTGTTGTGTATAACAAGCGATCAAATGCGACGAGCATATGGATTGTTGAACTTTCGGAGGTGCATGCAACAACTAGAGGTGGCCATCACAGGGGCAAAGTAATTTCATCAGAAATTGTTCCTGATGTCCAGCCTCCTATGGTCAGTATTCTACATGCATTTGCTACTGCATTCTTGTTATGAAACTGCAAATTAGTTTATGATGTTTTCCTTTTCACTTAATGCCATTGTTTCTGGGGTGGAAACTTTAAACAATATTAATGTCTGATATTTGACATATGCCAATGATAATGAACTATCTATCTGGAAACAGGGTAGTAGAGCACCTAGACTATCACACACATGAAGAGGCTCGAGTTGTCCTGTATCTTGACTCATCTGAGCTGTATCAATGTTACTGTGTCTTTAGTATGGCAGCATACTTGTTGTATCTGCATGTAAACCCAGTAGAAGAACTCATTAAACTTTTGCGAGAGTCAGGGAGGGAGGGAAGGAAGGAATTGGAGTATGTGATCCTGAGGGCTCACTTTGAATAGATGGGGGAGCGTAATCCAGCTCGAAATGGAATTAAGAAATTTTAAGTTTTCAACTTCTAGATTATAGAACATGGAAGGTGATATTAGTTATGTCCAAACTCTTATTCATGCCTCTTAAAGATTCTTAAAACTCCCTGCATGAGCATTAATGCGTCTAAAGAATTAGAGTGGGAGTTAAATCTGAAGCGACTTTGCAACTTCGTAGTGTCCACAAGTGTGAAAAATCAAGGGACGGTGCTAGGACCATATGCTCTCATAGTCTTTTTAAACCTGTGCAATAGATGAAAATGTAGTTCAGTATCAAAATGAATGAAAGGTGGATGGGTGTAAAGAGGTCACTAAAGAAGAAGAATGAAAAAGAGGATTCAGAAGGAAAATTAAAATGAAATAATATAAGTATGGGGAGGATGTGGAGAACGGAGGATGTGAGAATTTGAAGTGGTAAAGATGGAGAAGAAATGGAGTAACAAAATATTTTTTACTGTATTATTGTGTTTAAAAAAAATAATATAGAGCATGTTGAACTCTCCAGTGCTTCTGTACCTTTTATGGTATGTGTTGTAGCTTTCCCAAATGGAGCTGTGATGGCTGAGTTTTATGCTTGGTTCTGACATCCATGCTAGAGGTTGAAATGATGGTGATTCTCAGAGTTAGGCAATCCTGAATCTGGAGCAAACCAGATCTTTCATATGAAACTGACCGTTAGGTTAGACAAAGCCCAGCGCTGGCTAATCTCGAACCTATCCACATCAACTGAATTCCAGTTCTTGTAACCTTGAATATGGAGAAAATTAGGTCCTAATTGGTCTAGCAGGCCCTTATATCAGATTGAGTAGAATTATGATGTTTTTCTTTTTATGTATTGCACTGTTTTTATTGAAGGGGAAACCATATATGGTCTCGAGGTGGAACTGTTCATATATATTTGGTGCTTTCTGTGCCTTGCTCCAACCCTTTTGAAGGGCTTATTTATCAATGTTTGTTGTGTTTAATAACTTAGATTATAGATATAGAAAATTAGAAATCCCTTTTCTTGAATGCATTAGTAATTTTTTAGTCTAGATGGATGTTATCCTGTCAAATGACTTCTCCCGTCAATTTAGTGTTATCTTTTATGTTCTACTTTCAGGATGCTATGGAATATGCTGAGTGTGAAGCTGTTGTGAAGGATTTTCCTCCATTTATAGAGGCAATGAAAAGAAGAGGCATTGAGGATATGGATCTTGTAATGGTTGATCCTTGGTAAGGATTTGATGTTTATCTACTATATCCCTATTTATAGGCCTTGTCTTTAACTATTTACCTGGTTATCGCTTAATATACCTCATCCTTTGGCAGGTGTGTCGGTTATCACAGTGAAGCTGATGCTCCTAGTCACAGACTGGCTAAGCCACTTATCTTTTGTAGGACAGAGAGTGACTGTCCAATGGAAAATGGTTATGCACGACCTGTTGAGGGTATTCATGTACTTGTGGATATGCAGAACATGGTTGTAATTGAGTTTGAAGACAGAAAATTGGTCCCTTTACCACCAGCTGATCCATTGAGAAATTACACATCTGGAGAAACAAGAGGTGGTGTTGACCGGAGTGACGTCAAACCCCTGCAAATTATCCAGCCTGAAGGACCAAGTTTTCGTGTAAATGGCCACTTTGTGGAATGGCAAAAGGTAACTAGGGAAGCATTTTGTCTTCCTATAGTTTTGTGTTCATGTTGTAACTCCCGTTACAACAAATTCTTTGCATCCATTTTTAGGGTTTGTGTCTTCCCCATGTTGTCTACACTGAAACTCATCTTGAATTTGTTGCTTTAATAGTGGAATTTCCGGATTGGTTTTAACCCTAGGGAGGGTCTGGTGATCTATTCAGTCGCATATATTGATGGGAGTCGGGGTCGAAGGCCTGTTGCCCACCGACTGAGTTTTGTAGAGATGGTGGTGCCCTATGGTGATCCTAATGAACCCCATTACAGAAAGAATGCGTTTGATGCTGGAGAAGATGGACTGGGTAAAAATGCACATTCTCTTAAGAGGGTTAGTTACGCTATCTTATATCTGATTATGCTGTTTTGCACTGGAATCAAAAGCCCATACTTATATCTTGCTGTTTTGTAGGGATGTGACTGTCTAGGGTACATCAAATACTTCGATGCTCATTTACTAATTTCACTGGAGGTGTTGAGACAATTGAGAATTGTGTGTGTCTTCATGAAGAGGACCATGGAATCTTGTGGAAGCATCAGGATTGGAGAACAGGGTTAGCTGAAGTACGGCGGTCTAGACGACTGACCGTGTCATTTATATGTACTGTAGCTAACTACGAGTATGGATTCTTTTGGCACTTTTATCAGGTATGCTTGGATTCTTCCTAATGTATTTCATTCTCTGTCATGGTTGGTTATGCCTTTGTTGCCACTAGCACTTCTTTTGGGAAGTTTAATTCAAAAACTATCCCTTTCTGGAAACTGCTGCAAAAGATAGAAAAATTTTACCCTTGAAGGGAAGAAAACTATAGTGTTTTTTATGTCCCTTTCCTGCTCCAATCTCACAGGCATATATGTACACATGAAAAGGCAATATCACCAGCTTCTCTTAGTAGATCAATGGTTTTAGATTCATGCGTCAATATACTTTAATTCTTGAGAGAAGTTGATTAAGGGTGCATCGTTTGAAAGTTTGCTCATCTTGAAGAAGTTATTAAGGTCTCGTGACTCACATCATTTTAAAATCCATTGAAGGATTACAGTTCACCTCAATGACTCCTTCAATCACATGCATCTTTATCTCTTTTTTCAATTACATTTCTGCATTTCCTATTTCTTTTCCTTCCCCTAGAAAGCATCATTTTTTCATGTGATGAGCTTGCATATTCTTCCCCTTTGGACCTTATGGCTCCTGCCTTGATGAGTCTTCTGCATCTGATTCCACTGAGTATTTCATGCATTTGTTCTAAGTGAACTTTTCCCAGCTAAATTGAATGGGTGGGCAAAATTCCATTGACTATTTCTTGCACTTGAATGCTTGAATCTTCACCAGCATCATTAAGGTTTTACATTGTGTCAATTTCCTTCAGTAATTCTTTCCCAACTGTGGTGGCACATTGCTGATTGATCTCCTCTTTTGGTTGCAGGATGGCAAAATCGAAGCAGAAGTTAAACTTACTGGAATTCTTAGCTTAGGAGCCCTACAACAGGGGGAATCAAGAAAGTATGGTACAACTATTGCTCCAGGGTTGTATGCACCAGTTCACCAGCATTTTTTTGTTGCTCGCATGGACATGGCTGTTGATTGTAAGCCTGTTGAGCCTTTGAACCAGGTGAGCTCTGAAATTTCAGTGTTCATAGTACTGCATCATCAGTCTTTCCCAGTAGTAGGTCATCAACTTATGCTATCCTTTCAATTTACTGAAATTGTGTTTTTAAGATTTGTAAGTGTTTAACCTTCCAAATTACGATATCCTTCCTTTAATTGCTTCCATTTGGTAGCAAATATTTATGAACGGACATAGCAAGGTACAATCAGGGGTCTCTTAACATCTGATATACAGATACTGGAGATGATGGTCTCTCAGCAATCATATGCTGGTGAAACTTCAGCATCTCTGGTGACCAGGTAGGTAAGAAGTTATATTTTTAGTCTCTTGTGATTATGGAATATTTCCAGGGTAGAATGTAGTGATATAAGTGCAAAGTTTGTGGCATCCAATTGAAGGGAAGAATAACAAACAATTGTGTTCTTGTGGTAGGATGTTATGGGGGAAAGAACTCCCACATAGTATCTTCCCTTTTGGGGGTATCGTGGAATCTCAAGAATACTTGGTATGTTAATATGAAATGAGATAATTGCTCCATGTTGTTATATATATTTTTATGTATATGAAAATATTGAATCAACTTCATGTTTATTCATATGCTGAAAAAATATAAGGACCAAGGAATTACATCAAGAAGTCTTTGTTTTATATCCTTAACCTATTCTTGACCTTGAAAAGCATGGATGTGGAAACAATCATGTCAACGAGTTTTTTGATCTTGATGCTTCTGCATCCATCTAATGTACTCAAAGGCTGCATTCTATGCCTTCACTTATTTCAACTGTTGGCTATTCCAAAAACTGCAATATTTCATAAGCATCTAGTTTCCAGTTGTTCATATTTACTTTTTTCAGCTAAATTGTTAAACTATGAACTAGAAGGATATGTGTTATCATTATGTTCTTTCAAATCCGTTAATCTATTTACTTGAAGATGCTTACTTGCACCACAAAAGTCCAAAAGAATTTCCTTTAATTATCTCAAATTTCATTCTGAACCTAATTATTTATTATGGCTTCTCGTTCACTCCTTTTAAGGTGGTTGAGGTGAATGTAAGAGTTGAAGACCCAGGAAAGGATAACATTCACAATAATGCATTCTATGCTGAAGAAAAGGTTCTGAAATCTGAGTTGCAAGCAATGCGTGATTGTAATCCCTCCACTGCTCGCCACTGGATTGTAAGAAATCAACTCCTAATAATATGGTTTTCTGTTTCTAGCATGCTTACCTTTCTCTAACTCTCCAATTCCAATGATCGAGGATATGCAAATCTTTTTCTTCTTCAGATAAGGAATACAAGAAATGTCAATCGAACTGGCCAACTCACTGGATATAAGCTAATGCCTGGCTCAAATTGCTTGCCGTTAGCTGGTCCAGAAGCAAAATTTTTGAGAAGAGCTGCCTTTCTGAAGCATAACCTTTGGGTTACACAATATAAGCGTGACGAAATGTACCCTGGAGGGGAGTTTCCTAATCAAAACCCACGTGTTAATGAGGGTTTGGCTACGTGGGTAAAGCAAAACAGGCCTCTTGAAGAAACTGATGTTGTTCTCTGGTCAGTTTCCCTGAGTATTATCTTTCTATAAAGATGTAAAGAGTTGAGTTATATGCATTCCTTCCTGCATGGTTGTCTATAATCGTTTCCACTTTCTCAAGCATGTTAGCTTGAGTTTATTTATTCACAGGTTGAGTTACTCATGGACATCTGATCTGATCATATGTTATTTATTTGTTGTGTTTCTGGTATTTATTCAACAAACTTCTCATGCTAACTAGGGTGTCAATGGGTGGGCTTGGGCTGGCCCAATTCAAACCAGCTCAACCCAACACTAAAATAAATCAACCAAGCCCAACCCAAATTTAAGGATCAAAGTAAAACAAACCCATGCTAGCCCATTGGGACCCGTTTCAGCCCATCAAGCTAATATGTAAATAGATTCACTATTTTAATTTAAGCATGTTTTAATTTAGAGAGAACTATTGGTGTGGTGGAAACCGGTTTTTTTATTAAGCATGTTTTTAATGCATGTGTAGGTATGGTGGTTATGATAGGTACGGTGGTTATTGATGTCTCTTAGTCCAATGGGCTTCAAAAGAGATCCATGGGCTAACCCAAGTCCAACCCAAATTAAGTCTGGAGTGGACTGCCCATTGGGTTTCAAACTAACCCAGCCCATTAACACCCCTAATGCTAACTAGTAAACAAGTTTTAAATTTGAATTGAAAATGAAATTCTTGGTGTAAATTGAAAGGTAAAGATGACTTTGGGCATACATGAGTTTGAAATTATTCTTCTTATTCCAGAGGGGTGTTATACACTTTACTGTAGGGAAAAGATGTTATTTGCAAAGTGCTTTCTCATGGTCGATACCTGTCAGTTATTTGTCTTTAAATCTCATTAGATTGCATGTATATGCCATAATATGAAGATAAAACCATATGAATGAAAGACAGTGAGGACATCATTCCACATTGCTGCTGAACATGCACATCTTACATATACTTACACTTGCTCACATGAGCGCATACATACTCTTTGATCTGGTAGTCCTATTTTTACATTGTGACACTTCTGTTTCAGGTATGTCTTCGGAATAACGCATATACCTCGTCTAGAAGATTGGCCTGTCATGCCTGTGGACCGCCTTGGTTTTATGCTTATGGTAATTGCATTCTAGGACCTGTTGTTGTACAAGTTGTTTATTGTTGGTTATTTTATATTTTTGTTAATTTTGTTGCATTATCTAGTGTCATCTATTTCCTATTTGTGGTCGTCCATTTGAAATTTTGGATATGCTTTGACAGAATCACGTTGGATTTTCTACTTCACGGTAACTCGTACTCTTTCAAGGCCTGATCTTGGAACCCATGGTTGTGGCCTGTGGGTTCATTGGCTGTTGTCCTTTTTTGGCTGCCCGATGACTCGGTTTTAAATAAACACATGGCAGGAAAACGCACACAGTGATAATTACACAAATGGGCGCACACTATTTCTGGGCTGCAAAATTGCATATGTTTGTTGATCTGTAGATCTTGATGATTTCTGCGTTGATGGGCAAGACATTTGTTTACCTACAAACTTGTGCATCGTCCAATTTCGTCTAGTATTGACGCTAATGGATAAGGATTTATCCCTGCAGAGATGTCATGCTAACCATTCAGAAGTATTTCATTCTTTTCTCAATCCTAATTCCTATATAACTCATCTTAGAAGTCCTTGTTACTCGGTACTTGATGCACTGTCCATGCGTTCCGTAATGATCTGATCGATTATTCATGACCTCGTAGAGCCTTCAAAATTTTATTCTTGCCTTTGTTGTGGAAAAGAAACATTTTCTTTCTTTCGTTTGGATGTTTCATAATCGTGCCTAATCTGATGATTCGACATGGTGCAGCCTCACGGTTTCTTCAACTGCTCACCAGCGGTGGATGTGCCTCCCAGTTCTTCGGAAGTGGATCTCAAGGAAAATGGGTCTCCGAAACCTGTACACAGTGGCCTGCTTGCCAAGCTATGAAGATTGTGTTTGCATATGGTTTTAGGATTATCGCATTTTATTGGAGTTGTGGTAAGGTCTAAGCAAGATTGTTGATGTGAGTTCTCGAATACTTTTAGCGGACGTATGGCTGTTTCAGTCAAAGCTACTTTGTGTCTCTCTTTCAAATACTTCCTGTGAGTTAAAAAGAGTTCTTTCGTTTGTCCGTGTGTTGCCTCTCTTGTGACAAGAGCATGTCTTGGAAGAGAAACAAGTGGTAGGCAGCCGTAGATGACATTTCATCCAGTACTCTCCCACTTACATCCAGCAACTTGCGTCGTGTTTTTTTAGGCCATCACAGAAGATCAAACTTGTTCTTTTTCTTTGCATCTCAATAAAATGTTAATGGGGGTGGGGGGTGTTCATGGGGTTCTTCTGATTGATTCTTTTGCTGGAGATAGAAGAAATAATAACAAAGAGATGTTCCGAGAAAGAGACGATGTGGTGGCCTCCAACCCCGTATCAGACACAATTTTTATACTTCGACTACGATTCCAACTTCCCATTTGCTTCTGCGAGCTGCCGCACTGGCAGAGTCATCTGCTCTTTTTCCCAAGAAGAATCCGAACATTGGTTGGCTATATAACATATCACAAGTAAATGGATTTGTCTTCATAATATTACGTTCTGTTGGCCATGTACAAAGTATGGTCATATAAAGCGCACTGCGCCCGCACTTCCATACGCAACCATTTGTTACATACACATCGCAGCACGCTTTCAAATCCATCATCGTGCGAGGGAGCGCACAGCATCCTGGCGGGACGAAGCGACACCTCGCAGCGAGCCGTCTGCTAAAAATTCACAACAGTTGATCACCTCCGAATGGGACGACGCCCCCCTCCAAACCTCTAGTAGTAGTAAAAGACAAGTCTAGTTTTGCAGGAGAGCAACTCCAACTAATGCCAGCAACAACGTCACAGCGAGCCAGAAGGCACGGCTCTTCTCCCAATCAGCTGGCGGACGCCACTCTATGAAATCACCCCAGTAGTTCGTAGACGAAGAACTTTGGTTGGCGGTGGCCACCTTTTTTCTCTTCTCCTGGTCCTTGTTCTTGTCAGTCCATGTTCCTGCATATCTAGCAATGGGGCACCACTCATGATACATCAGAACTTCACATATTGATCACCCCGGTAAGGACTTAGTTAGATTGCTTATTATATGAAACAACTCAAGCTAGCCTCGGAAAAAAAAAACAAACAAACTGAGATCATCCTGCCGCTTATCGACCCAATGCAAGCAGAACTTGTTCTCGGTAATGTCCACAGAACTAGTTCATCTCCGGCTCTATGGAAAAAAACCCACCTTGCATTTTTAAGTACAAACCGAAACAAAGAGAACTCCGGGGGGTACAAAACGTTTGAATGGAAATCCAGAATCACTTGGCGGGTAAGGTAAAAGAAAACAGTAGTTGGGTCTCTAACAGCGAAAATTTCAACATGGTAAGCAACAGTCGATATGAGGGACTACGGAGATGAGACTTCCAGTTACATGACACCATAATGACGGGTGTTTAGAGACACAATGTCATGCTAAGATTCACAAGATGATGAACAGCCCTTTGAAAACTGGCTTATCCAATTGACTGTAATAGAATTTTAACTTCCATAGCAGCATTTACTGCTACTAGCCAACCAGCCTCTGTGGAAATTCACCATCTCTCTAAGAACAATCCGCCCATACAGTCAAGTGAGAGAGTGAATACTATTTGGTACAGCTAACAATGAATTGGAAGTGAGGGTGGCAGCCAGCACAAAAACCTTGCTCATGTTCTTTGGCGGTTCATTCTTGAACATTTTTCAGTATTGGTTAAGACTTGATAATAGTGACAGTGAGGATGCATCTAGAGTAATTGACTACAAGAGAGCCGAAGCGATGACAATTTAATGAACATGCGGAGGTAAAAGTTTCCAAAAGAAAACATGATTTAGGTGAAGAGAATGCCTACCAACTATAAAAGCTCTGAAGACCAAACAGTCGTTTAACTAAAAGTTAAGTTTGTTCAAGAACAGACACAGATTCCAATTGAACAAAATATTTATGCCTCTTCTCAGGATCACTTCTGGTTTCATCCAAAAACCCTTCAATTCTTATACTTTCAGGTAGAAACAAACATAGGTGCACCAGAACAATTGGGAAATATTCAAGTACCTCAAAGAGCCAGCTACATCAGAGTAATTATGCTAGAGCTGAGTCGTATAGCTTCTCATTTGTTATGGCTTGGCCCTTTTATGGCAGATATTGGTGCACAGACTCCCTTTTTCTATATTTTCAGAGAAAGGGAATTGATATATGATCTATTTGAAGCTGCCACAGGTATGCGAATGATGCATAATTATTTTCGTATCGGAGGAGTAGCTGCTGATTTACCTCATGGCTGGATAGATAAATGTTTGGATTTTTGCGATTATTTTTTAACAGGAGTTGACGAATATCAAAAACTTATTACACTAAATCCCATTTTTTTGGAACGAGTTGAAGGAGTAGGCATTATTGGGGGAGAGGAAGCAATAACAACATATAGGAAATGGAAGATCCTAAACGAAGACCTCACAGTATACAGAAAAGCATGAAAACATACACAATTATAGAGCTGAGTAGGTGTTTATAAACATGAGCTATGCTACCCGACAAGTAAACCGTGCATATGAAGGATATCTAATCTCTCATAAGCCTTGGAAGGCTGGTGAGTATGTTAGAACAACATTCAGCTGGTTATTCCTACACAGGACATAGGTACCGACCCAGACACAAGAAAGGGACCAATTTGAATCATCATGTCTCTATAGTAGACCAAAATATCAAGCATTCATAGAGCCAACATCAACAAAATCTGGATAGGCGCAGGGAAAGAGAGAACAAGATAGATAACCTGTCATAACTGGAGCCTATCAATGGAATGGTAACCATTTCCTCCTTGGATATCTTTAGCTTAGGCGCCTGAAGGATGTAGCGGAGTTCGGCGGCCTGTCGCCTGATACTGACACTTGGGTGTGTCTGTTCCAGTTGCTTGTACAAATCAATGCAGTCTCTATGCCGATTGTTGGCCTCGTAGGCCATTGCCAGCCATATTTGAACCTAGAACGATGCCAAAAGGAACAAGAACAAAACTTTATGGTATTAGCCATCAATGTTAACCAAAGGAAGCCCCGGTCTTAGCTGCTCAAGAGGAGGCTCCTCACCTCCCCGCCAAGAAGCGTCGGCCTTGGGATGATGGTGAGGGCACCCTCCAAGAACTCGATAGCCCTAGCGTACATGCCCTTCCCGTAGGCCTTCTGCCCCAGATCGAACATTAGCTTCGCCGTCTCCCTCCGCTCCGTCTGCTCCTTCGCCAGCTGCTCTAACTCGCCGGAAACAGCAAACACAGAGGCACAGTGTGAACAACTACGAAAGGGGATAGGTTGATTATTCCAGTAATGGCGATGACAGGCGGCGGTGGGTTTGTGCATGTGTTGTTAGGTTATGCCAACATTACCTTCTCGAGCTCCTTTCTGACACGCTCCCTCTTCTCCTCCTCGGTCTCGCCGTCCTCGCCCCCTTCCTCAGACATCATTCGGCTCCGCAGCTCCTCCGCCCTCCGCTCCAGCTCCTTCATCTCCTCCAGCTCCTTGAGCCTGCCCCGCAGCTTGTCCTCCCAGTCCTTCCCTTCGTCTTCCTCGTCGCTCTCGCCCCCTCCTCCCACCCCGCCGGCGCCGCCGGCGAAATTCGCGGCCACCGGACGGGATCTTCGGGACCTACACCACATCCAGGCGGCGGCAAGCGGCCTGTTCTCCCCATCCCGAAAGCAGCAGCCTCTGCTGATCGACCCCTTAGAAATTGAGGCGAGGAAGATGGCGGAGGAAGTGACAGCCCAGGTGGAGGTGGACGCAGACGTCGCCGTGCAGGGTTCCCTCCTAGCCCAGATAAGGGTAGAGTCTTGTAGGTGGTAAAGGCGGCTCTTGCCGCTGCTGCTGCTGCGAAGGTGGTCGAGCGGCGGCAAGGAGCTCCTGGGGAAGGTGACCTCTGTGGACGGCGCCAAGTTGCCCACCAGAACCACCACAGCCATGGCACCCCCCCACCTTCCCCGCCTCCACCTTCTTGCGTCCTTGCAGGGACCTTTCCGTGTTCCGTCCTCCTCCCCACCCCCCGGCACCAGGAACACACGATTCGCAGTGTCGTTTTACGCTTGCCCTCCTATGATAGGTTTTATTTGCTTATATGTCCTTTCTACTATCTACCCCCGCTAGTGAAAGAAAAATAAGAAAATTTCTCCAAATTTTATATTTCCTTAATTCCTTATAGACTTTGAAAAGATATTGCAAAACTGAAGATACTAAACTTATTTATTGTCACTATTTAAACAAAAATTATACACAGTAGACGGAAAGAACTAATGAGTATAATCCACCTAAAATCAATTAATCCACTTTATTTAATTGTTTTATTGATTAATGATATACAAATGCCACTTTGCCACGTGGCAAGATGTGATTTTCTCACTAAAATCTATCATTCATTGGCTCCTAGTGGTCAGTGTGGCAAAACCCCTCACTAGTGACGAATCTAGAATTTTTGTTCAGTGGATGTATTCTTAGACGTATTTTCTTGATTCAGTGGGGTTATTAATAGTAAAATTTTATATCACTAATATAAAATTTTCAATCTAGTGGGGTCATAGGACCTCACTGATCTCAAAGTGGCTCCGCCACTGCTCACTAGAGAGTTCGAATCTGAGACTTCTGCCTATTCCGATGTTCATTTCATCACAATTGGTGAACAACATGGTTAGCTAGAATTAAAAAATTAAATCAAATCATATTTTTCATAACATGACATAGTATAAGATATACCGATCTAGCTTGACTTAAAAAAAAATTCAATTAAAATAAATAATAAACAAATGAACAATATATAGATGGAATCGTGTCGAAGGTTAAAAAGTCTTTAACATAATACAATACAGTATGAGTGTATTGCACTGACCAACTCTAGTGAGGAATATATATTAGGTTATAAATTAAAGTGTATATCGATATCAAGGTTCGCCGTACCGACCGGATCGACCGTACCGTATTCTCCGTGGTACGGTACGTATCGAACCGTACCGTACCGTTGAGATACGGTGGAAAATTGACATGTTGTGTTGAAACTCATTCTGTACCTTGTAAACCCATTCAAATAATATCCATTTGTGTTGAAATTTTAGCTATAAACTAATGTAATAGTTTTACAAATTATGGTGATTTTAGTTTAATTTTAAATTTTATTTTACACTGGGTGAAAAATCACCCGGAAAATAGTTGCATCGGCTTAATATCGAAATCCGTACGTCAACAATTCCGGATATTTACATTTCTGATATCACCATATTTTTCTGAAAATTATGGTGTTCTCAAAATTTATTTTCGTTACAGTTTTTTGATGTCGCCTTGTTGGAGTGCGCACTTCTGAGTATGGCATTGGGCTACTATTTATTAATGTTAATTAATCCTAGATATTAATAAAATTACTATAATTTGTATCATCTTTTAATTAGTTTATGTTTGAAATTTTATCTCAATTAGACACTAATTAGATCACTTAAGTGCAGACAGAGTTTGTCGCGATACGACGAACTCTCTGTGCGTGTACTTCAACGGGACGACATTTGGTTTCGAAAATAAAGTGTTCATGTAAATATTCATTTAACATACATACAATCATACTAAAATCATAACACAAGCAATTAGTGTTCATGTAAATATTAAGAGTATAATCATGATACAAGTCAATACAATATTCATATCATCGTCCTCAATATTCAAATCATGGAGCATCGTGATCTCGACCATCTTGGGTAGCATGCGTTAACTCAGACTCCAATGAAAAATGCATGCTACCACCACCACCACTGCCGCCTGTAGCAGATGGAGAAGAATGATTTGACGTAGTTAACCCATAAACCAGCTAGCCCGAAGATCCCAGAAAATGGTTGACGTAATTAACCCACAAACCAGCTGACCCGAAAATCCTCTTGTAAACCCATTCAAATAATGTCCATTTATGTTGAAATTTTAGTTATAAACTAATGTAATGATTTTACAAATTATGGTGATTTTATTTTAGTTTTTAGAATTTATTTTACACTGGGTGAAAAATCGCCCTGAAAATAGTTGCGTCGGCTTAATATCGAAATTCATATGTCAACAATTCCGGATATTTACATTTCTGATATCACCATATTTTTATGAAAATTATGGTGTTCTCAGATTTCATTTTCGTTATAGTTTTCCGGTGCCGTCCGGTCGGAGTGCGCACTTCTGAGTATGACACTGGGCTATCATTTATTAATGCCAATTAATCCCAGATATTAATAAAATTACTATAATTTGTATCATCTCTTAATTAGTTTATGTTTGAAATTTTATCTCATTTAGATACTATTTAGACTCCTTAAGTACACACAGAGTTTGTCGCGGTACGGTAAACTATCTGTGCGCGTACTTCAACGGGACGACATTTAGTTTCAAAATAAAGTCAAATATGAAGTCACCATAATTACTAGAAAAATGTACTGATTCTAAAAATATAAATATCATGAGTTATTGCTGCATAGATGTCGAGATTAAGTCGACCTAATGATTTTTGAGACAGTTTTTACTTGATAGAAAATTAATTTAAAAAATTAAAATAAAATTATTACAATTTGTATCACTTATTAATTAGCTTATGTTTGAAATTTCATCTCAATTAAACACCATTAGATCCCTTAGATGTTGAGATTAAGTCGATTTACTAATTTTTGAATAATTTTATTTGATAAAAAATAATTTAAAAAAAATAAACTAAAATTATTATAATTTATATCATCTCTTAATTAACTTATGTTTAAATTTTTATCTTAATTGGACACCATTTACATCACTTTAATACACCAACTACCAAAAACTATAAAAAAACATAAAATAAATAGACCGGACCGAACCGGACCGGTCCGGTCCGTGGTGTGCCGCTGCGTACCGCAGCGGCACACCCGGGTCACCCCATTGGGGTGACCCGACCGTGCCTGGGGCTCGCTGAGCCCCAGGCACGGTACGGTTCGGCCGTACCGCGGCGGTTTGCCGCGGTACGGCCAACCGTGATCGATATTAGATTAGATATATCCAGCTTACACAAGGAAAAAGTTTATTTGTGCATATGCGCAGTACTCAATTTATAAGGTTATTCTTACAAATAATATCAAGCATGAGGTATAGAGATGAATACATAGTTTTAGGAGAGTACAAAGATAAAAAGATCCCAATTTAGATCTCCCATGGTGGTGGACCAGAGCCCGCTGGGACGTCGACCAGTGGCGTACGGACAGGACAGCGGATTATCCGTTTTTGTATCCGCTATCTGCATGCTGTTCACTTCGGAAGGTATCATGCATCCGAACCCGTTATCCACTATCCAGTGGGAAAAAAAGGTTGTTAACAAGTGGTTACCGGAAATTTGATGGTCATAGGAGCGCATATACTATTGAAACTTAAGATACAACTACATTTAAAATCCAATTTAAATTGAGAAAAAATAATAGACTTTGAGATAAAGAAAGATATATACTTCAATAATTCTTATGGCAATGTCAAACAACACAAGATGAAAACAAGAAATTTATACCATAATTGCACGATATCTTGGTATTAGACAGATGATGAAAACATATATGAAGTGGACACTGGATGAAACACTCAAGTAAGAAACTAATTAAGAACATAATAAAACCCACAACACCAACTCATCCTAAGACGTTGTAGCTTCTTGCAGCTTCCATTTCACTTTGAGGCATTTGTAATCTAGCTAGTTCTGCTTTTTACACATTATGTTTTTGTCATTTTTCATAGATGTTCATAATAGGCTCTCCAAACCAGGTCCAATAATATTTATAGTTAGGCTCAATTTGGACCTAGTCATTTGAAGAGAAGACAAGAAGAAAGAAGGGAGAAGACTTCACAAGAACTAAATCTCATATCGAATATCACACTTCACCCCACTTGCCAATTACTTTTAAAAGAAGATGACAGCTATAGGTAAAGAGGTAAGAGGACATGTATCATTAAAACATAGTTCATCTCTCTCTCTCTCTCTCTCTCTCTCTCTCTCCACAAATTGCTTCCCCAAATCGAGTTTGACCCAATATTACTAATTTGACTCTCATATGATCGGCTTCAGAAACACCTCTCTAAAATTAACTATTTTTACAGGTCAAGTTGATGTCGGCCATCAAGGAACCCTTATTGTTCTCCTCAATACTTATCATCTGAGCTTCATCTCCGAACATCTTCAGGGTCGGCTACTAAGAGTCTTTACAAGTCGACGGGCCGCTCTCATCAGTTAGATCTTTTAATGGGGGTCTCCAAGACAAAGATTGATGATACGTCACACAATCGAAGAAGAAGAGGAAATGTAATCAAAGAGAAGAGCACATCCTCCACTCAATCGACAGGAATGGGGATATGTGTTTGTGTTGGATCTTGTGCAAGAAAGTTGGATATGTGAGCTTTGACCCAATTCCCCTGTCCATTGGATTTGGACACAAATATGCCAGCTGAATCCACCACGTCAAAGAAACCTTCTCCTGGAATACTACTCTTCTACTCCTCATTGGGAAGGAGACAAAATGGTTGAATGGCGTTGGAGGTGGGGGGTTAAACAAACTTAATAGAACTTCTCTAGCCATGACCATGTCATACAATTCTTTAATTTCTTAATTTCTTGTAGAAAATTCTCTAGATTTAATCATTGATTTGATCTATAACTAGCTCAAACTTGTTTTGGTAACACTAAATGATACGACCCTCCAAGTGGTTCAGGCACTCAACAGATTTAAGGCATCAAACGAAGGTTATGGTGAGAACACAATACCATCTCCATTTGCATAATTTTTTATTGCTCATGTATACCATTCCCAACGATGAACACGTACAAGTTAGTGACCACACTGCACAAACCCAAGCGCTGAAAGGACACAAAGATGAACAGTAGATGTCAAACATTCCAAGCCACGACGATCGACCAAGGATAAGAAACTATAAATATTGAAAGAGTTTAGAACAAATTAATCAAAGATTAATCTGATGAGGGTGGAATGATGTGGGGCCCATCTTGTCCTAAGACCAGTCAGCTGCATGCACTAGCTAGCAGAAATTAACACGTAGTTGAGATGGAGCCATGGCGCCGGTCCTCGCGCTTCTCAGCAGCACAACGCCAGGAGTGCCGAGAAGAGAAGCAGGCGCGGCAGGCACCCGGTAGCCGCCCCCGGCGACGGCGCCGAGGATGTGTAGAAGTAGTAATAAGGGTAGGTGCCCCGCTGTCCCCCAGTCGGCGGAGGCGGCGTCGGCGATGCGGGAGGCGACTGACCGATGTTCTTAACCTGCGGCGGTGGCGGCGGCGCCGGCAGCTGGCGTATGGTGTAGGACTGCGGAGGCGGCGGCGCTGACGTGCAGACGATGGGGCATGTGCCGCACTTGGCGGCGCACAGGGAGCTGGCGGCGGAGGGGAGGTCGTCGGCGTTGGCTCCAGCTGGAACTGACAGGAGGAGGAGGAAGAGTACCGCGCTGGCCCATGCCATGAACGGCAGCAGGAGGTGGTGGAGGGAGGAGGAGACGAAACGGGAGCGAGGACATTGGGAGAAGATGCGGCTACAGGGCGCCATTGGAGGCTCTTACAGAGAGAGAGAGAGAGAGAGAGAGAGAGGAGGGGGGCAGCCCACCACCCACCACCTCCAACCACGTATTGCCTTCCTCTCTTGTGTGATCGGGAGTCGGCATATATATCTTTTGAGGTGGTCGGCGGGAATTTTACTCTGCCGGAGAGGGAGAGAAAGGAGTAGGCAAAGGTGGGGGCGATGGCGAGGTGGTGGGCAAAAGAGGACGCAGGTTCTTCTTCTTCTTTTGGGTTTCCTTCGCGGCTGTAAAGCGGAAAGATGCGGATGCCTTTCGTCTTCCTGGACTGGTATGGTAGCCTCTGCCTCCGGTGGGCATGTACTTATTAGTGATCAATACTAAGCCAGTACTGGACTATACAATTAAAAAAATACTTAAAACTTTTGCAATGTGATTTAAAAGTTTTTTTTTAGTACTTTCTCTCCTTTTTCGAAGTTAAGACAAGTAAATATTATCTAGTGTAATTAATTAAAAATAATTAATAGATATTTAATTTATTTTCTAATCATTACCGAATTATAACTCGTTACAATAAATGTTCTCTTATTATAGTATACGTTAAATCATGTTACTGTAAGAACCTTCTTATTATAGTCAAAAAAATTAATTAATTTTTCTTATTATCTATCTCAAATACAAATAAATAAAATTTATGGATATCATATCACTGTGCGTAGATCACACCCACTTGTGCTTAAAATAACGATAGTCGCCCCACCCAATACAGCAAATAAGTCGCTCTCTTAAAATTTGTTTGATATTAAAATAAATTAAAAATATCTCTAAAATTTTAAAAATATTTTTACTTTATTTTTGATCTATCTCAATTGGCGAGTGGGGGAGGGCAGCCACGAGGCCCCAGCTTCACGAAGAACCAAGGATGAATGGCATTGCTTCTTCTCTTCAATTATATATAGAAGCATCAGGTTCTCCTCCCAACAGCTTTTTCACCTTTTGTTGGCTTCCTGTGTACGCATATAATATTATATATATATATATATATATATATGAACTACTTACTACCTGACACATGATTACATTTTAATACTTAAAATTAAAATAACAATTTTTAATCTGTACCATGTCATGCCATGGTGTCCTTGCCACCACAGTAGGGGCGTCCCAGACCGGTTCTGGTCCAGGGCATTATTAGCTTGCTTCTTCTCCAGGTGGGTCGAGAGATTTGAAGGTTTAAGGTCTCTTTCGTGATAACGAGATAAGGGGATCGAAAATAAATAAATTATGCATAGATTATTCATATTTAAAAAATAGTTTGAGATGATTTAAATAAATGATAGTTAAAAATGAAATAATTTTTAATGTGATGTGATATGACTGTGTGTGGTAGCTGTTTTCTGCCACCTAAGCTCATTGCGTCAAGGCCATCAACGCCTTCCTTGTGCGTGGCCTCTTCTGATGGTCTCACGCCTCCGTACGGACCGATCAAAAGGGCCCCACGTGCCTGTCATCCCTAGTGAAGCATTGCTGAGCTCTTTAGCGAAATGCTCCCGAACAGGGGCGTTAATCCTACTGTGCGGAACAACCCTGGACATTACCGAACAGCACGTTCGATCCCCCCATGTGGGTCATCTGCTCGGAAAGCATGTCCAAAGGGTGCCGAGCAGGTCTTTTGGCCTACGCCACGGTTATAACCGCCCCGGGTTACGCGCCCCATCATCAAGAGGTGCGTTAATCGCCTGACATCCCAACGGACATCTGAGCGCATAACTCCTCCCATTATGCGCGCCCATCAAGGTGTCTTTCCAGGCACGATCCACTTGCATTACGCATGTCTGCTCATCGCCTACGTCTATAAAAGTACAGGTACAAGACCATGCACTGGTACGTCTCTCTCACGCGAACACACTCTCACACTCCAAAACCCCTGCCTTGCAAGCCTTGTACTGACTTAGGCATCGGAGGGTTTTTCCCGATCTTCACCGGGCCCCCTGATCCAGCTCTGGTTTTGCAAGCTCCCGTCCACACCAACATTCGTCTTCCCCATCTTCTTTAGTGGAGGCATGTTTGACTCTGACCCAAACAAGAACATACCACCACACTGTGTATGTATTATTATTATCTCTTTATATCTAATTTGACACCATTTATCTATACATAGGGAGAGATATATGATTTTTTAAAATAAAATATTATAACTAATAAATTATCTCTAAAAATAACTTGTATTCCCCCTCTATGAGTGAGTAATTATCTTTTTTTTATCACTCTTTTATCTTGGATAATTTTCATCACTCAAGATTAGACAAAACACGTTTTTGAACTACTCGAGAGTTAAAACAGGTGATAAAAAGAAATAAACCCCCTTATCTCGCTACCAAAGAGACTTACTTCTCCATGCATGTTAGCATTGTGCGCGGTGCACTTTTTCAAAGCCTCTTGTGCGCCGAGGATGAGTCCATAAGTAAGGGTGTCCAAGAGTAGGGCAAATCGTGGATCCATCAGACTATAAACATGGTGCTCATGAAACCCATGTCAGATTATCTGGATTTCAATTAAACCTAACAGAGGAATGCTAATATATCACCCAGCCACTTTCATACACATCAGAAATGTGTTCAACTCTTTGAACAACAACCAAAACAAAGGGAAATATGTTTAACTTGAACTCCCAGTAATGACCTAATCTAACAACTCCATGTGGTATACTGCAATGTTTGAGAAAACCTAGGAAAACTGGAAGACAAGAAAAGGCAGAGAAAACTACAAATTTATACAAAACCATAAATACATCTTTGTTTAAACAGATCATCGCTCACCGTTCTTACACCAGTCGCATGTACTTCCTGGATTCTTCACTTATTGCGAGGCGTCACATGAGCCACACTGATAGGGCAGCAATGTACAATACAACACGGGCAAGAAAACTGGAGGCATAGGATCTATCTTCTCTTATCAGCAGTTCACCTCCTCCTCATCAGCAGCACCTAAAGCAATTTCCCGAGCTCTTGCGCTAAAAAAGATGCGATACAAGTGATGTATGTGGTTACCTCTTCAATGCCCATGTGTGGCTCCGACATCAGAAGAATTGCAGCACTGAGCGGTGGGTGTGGGAAGTCCTTGTCAGGAATATAGGATGTGGGGTAAGGCTTCTCAATCCCTGTGTAGCAACATGGCAAAGGTCTGCAGCAGTGTTTTTAATGCCATCCTTATGGCTTCCCTAGAATATTATTCTCATTTCCCTGTAAGGATATCCATCTAGGACACATCATTTTACACAGGCTTCTGCCAAAGAACAAGAAATTGACACATTTTCTATTGAACAAAAAGGAAAGCTATGGACACATTTCACCCAGGTAAAAATTCAATATTAGACAAGGGTATGACAAAATAATGCACATGCAGCCTGCGATGATGGTTTACACAAGAGCACCGGATAGCATGAGATTGATCACCAGTCCCGTTCACTACACAGCATTGTCAAAAAAGAAACGGCGAGGTAAGGGGAAAGAGAAAGAAGGGGAAAAAAGAGAGGCCTTTTTTTTTTTTTTTACAGTTTCTCGGGTCCCTCTTTCCACAACTTCTTTCTTGCAATCAGTATGCTTTCTTCACCTGAGGAAAGAGCATCAATCTTTGGCTCAACCGATGACCAGCCATCCCACCTCAACGCCTTTAAGTACTTCTGAATGTAGTTTATTACAGAAGGCTTGTCTCTGATTATGATAAATCCAAGTGGCCGCACAATACGATCCATCTCTATTAACAGGTCCTCTGTGCTGCAGCCACGCTCTTCTATGTTGGAGAAAAGCAGCCAAGCGTGAAGCAGATCATACGTGCGTGGATATGCAGAAAACGATTCACACCTTGAGTTGACAAGGAAAAGTCAGCACAACAAACAAAACAATAACACAGTAGAAAAGAAAATTGTGGAAGGGAAGAACATATTTAAAACAAGAATTTTGCTCGTAAAAGTATATATTCCAAATTTCCAATATCCTTGCCCCTGGTGCCAAGTTAAGTGGTCCTGACTTCCGAGCTAATAGCATCAGGATATCCATTCAAATAGTAGAAACATCCAAATTTCATAGGAAAGAGTGCATCCTATTGAATCATTCCTGAAATAAGATTGGCAGAATTGGCAATTCCACAGAAATGGGCGGTAGGATAATTCCATTTCTCAGAGAAAACATGACTCCTGACTTGTGCAGCAAGAAAGTTGCACATATCTTTGTGTGATAAGATATTATTTCAATCTCTCATAGGACTTTTCGATCATCATCGTAGTATAATCCAAGAAACTTCTTGCTGAACTTCAAAGGTCCAACTCTAATTCGATAGTGTTTATGGGGTATAGTACTTCAATAATATCTCAACCAGTCTCAACTTCAAAACCAATGATTTCTCTCTTTCTCCACTGCACTCAAGAGCAAGGCCTAGACAAACCACTAATGCATCATAAATATAGAACATGAAAATCCCAAAGCATTGCACACGAATGACACACTTCATAATCTTTTAAGTTTTTTGTCAGATTGTTTAGTTATACTTGATATCTGTTATTTCTTATTTATCCATACAATTGCATAATTTTTAAAAAAGTTAAATTTGCTTCCAGGCAAATTTGGATCCCTCATCTCACCAAGAAATGATGCATTGACCACCAAGATGCCAGTAGATGACAGTTTCTATATCATTTGACATTAAGCTTCCTTAAAAAGATCGCCACATCTAAGCGTGCAGCCAAAGAAGAGAATAATACTCATTAACCACTGGAAATCAACAGCACAGTAAATGCAGATGTCAATGTCTGTGTGTCAGAAATGTCAAAGAAACAAAAGGAATAAGCATACCAGTCATGAAGAGTTCCTATTAGACCTCTGTCATAAATGATGTTCAATTTCGTAGACTCATTCACGGGAACAACATTCATCACCCATACATCTTTATCCACGAGAGATGCTGCAAATCCTCCTAAGTTTGCCCTCATGTCCATGATATTCCTAAAAGAATATTTTTCTGTCGCAGATTTGATTTGCTTCCAGTACTGTGAGACTCTCCAGCGCCAAACCTCCTACATTAATCAAATTTCAAGCAAGTGAAACCTTCAGTTTCTGATGAGATAGGACAAGCAGAAGATTACTGACACATGCCCACAATATAGAAAATAACAGAAAAATAGAAGGACTTAGAGATATACTGTGTCTTCATGAAACACTTCATTGGTAATCCCAAGTTCTTCTAGGCGAGTAGGTGGAGCGGTGAGCCTTCGAGGCCAAGGAAGCAATTCACTACCTTTTGCCTTATTCACCTCTAAAATGGACAAGTAGAAACAGAAAAGGTAAGAAACATGAAGGAGAATTTATCATAAGAATGATGTGGATGCATGATCTCCTATCTCCAGAACCGACATTGCAGACATACTGAGAGAAACTAAAACTTCATGTTTGCTAATAGATCTGGAAACCTAGCAAAATGGCTACCCAGTGTAAAACCAGGATCAAGATGAAACATGAAGCGACTTGCAAGTTTGACTCGGCCAAACCCAAATAGTCAGGGTGTTCGCTTAATTTTCAGGCTCAGTGGGTTCCCAGCCCAAGACCTTGCAAAATCAGGTCTGGGTTGCCACTCAAGTCAACCGAACACCAACAAAAAGTGAGTTTTTATTCAGAGTACACTTAGTATATTATATAAATGCCTATATATGCTAAAAAGTATGTTATACAAATGCATATATATGCTAAAACCTTTGGGTCAATGCCAAGTCAGGTCATGTTATAGCTCTGCACCAAGGCTCATGCATGTCAAATTGGCAATCTGATGTATGGATTGTGGAATTGGCTGATCTGGATCGGAATCGGCATAGCCGATCCAATTCCACTCCAAACGGGCCGATCCTGATCTCCCCCATGATTTTATATTGAAATGGCCAATAATTAGGTGATTATATGAAATCCCTGCCGACCTCCCCCCCCAATCCATTCCCCCGATCCCGGCCGATCCAATCCAATTCCAGATCAGGATCTCGGGGGGTGGGCGATCCCAGACCCCGATCCAATCCGGAATTCCTTGATCTGATGTGCAGGTTCAAGTTGACTTTTAACTTAAATGAATCGTCAATTGTGTAAGACCCGACCTCAACCAAGAGTCCCAATCAGACACTGACCGGAATTGCAGTTTTACACACCTTCCAACCTGAGAGATAAAGTCACTTTTGTTGGGTGCATGTTGTCATTCTCTCATCTGAATGATCTAGATTGCATAAGTAGGAATTTCTCAATTTTCCTCACTTGGACGCATAAAAGGTCAAATTATTTGTCTGCAAAGCAGCTTATTCTCTGCAAAGTGACCCTCTCAAATGCCAAAACTGATGAGGAAAAAGTACAACAGCATGCCCCATTTAATAGTAGAGAACAACAGCATGCTATCAGCAGGGTAAGGTACAACAGTACAAAATTTTCTATCACAAATTCCTTAGTAGACAACTTTCTCTTCCCTCAAAATACAATAAAGACAACCGCCCCAAATATGCACTAGCAGTCGGCATGTCAAAGAATGAAAGAAACTACAGCATTCAATGTTATATGGGTTAATTACCTATATACCCCTAAAAATCATGAATTACTCCACACCCTCACATTTATGTAAACTACTTGTATATCCTTAAAAACTCATAACCATTGTTATTATACCCCTAAGGTTAGTTGCGGTGTCGACAGAGTCAACTACTAACACGTTAGGACCGTTTTAACCCTCCCCCCCCCATCACCGCCTTCCCGCCCAGGTGAAAGCACATGTGCTCGAACGCCTTCGTGAAGTCTGACAGGTTCCCCGCTGGCGGCGCCGCATGGCCCCCGTCACCCTTCGCCGCCCCTCATTCTGCGATCCGCCGATCCTCTGTGCCACTGTCGAGGCCGCCACCGCGCCGGCGTAGTGCAGGAGCTCCGACGGGGAGCACAGACTAGCTCCAGCTTTGACTCCGCGTGCCTCATCGGGTCGCTGGTCAGCAACATGGCGGCGGGGCCCACCTGAAAGATGCAGTTGGCGACCAGCATGGAGTGGTCATCGCCGTAGTACCAGTTGAGGCTGGTGCTCTCCACAGTGGCGACGAGAGCGTAGTCGAGCTTCCGACGCAGGACCCCCACTGGCCTAGACGCTGCACCCCATGCCGCTGAGGTTGAAGGTCTTTACGACTGTCAGAAGCCGTAGCGGCGGACGAGGAGCCTGATCAGAGAGCCGGCGCCATCTTCTTCTTCTTCCGGGCCACACCATTCCTCCCACCATGACATGCTTTTGACCGGTAACTCCACTGATCAGAGAGCCGCCGACGAGAAGAGGGGTGGGGGGCACCACTGTCGTCCCCAACTCCTCCCATTAGTGGCTAAGGTAGCCAAGAGAGGAGGAGGTGGGGGTCGGGGTGGGTGGGAGTTGGCGTTGGCGTAACTTGGTCTTTTTGCTCATCAAGTTAACATTCCAATTAGTCGCAGTAACAAATCATTGACGGTAGGGGTACAAATGAATGTTCTTAGAATTTTTAAGGATATACAAGTAGTTTACATAAAGGTGAGAGTATGGAGGTAATTTGTGATTTGTTTAGGGGTATATAGGCAATTAACTCATGTTATATATTATCTGCTCTTAGAAACCAAATAAGAACATTTTATGTAGTAAACGAGCTTGAAATGCTAACAAGAAATTTTGGAAGAAAATATGACTCATTATACTATTGACACTGTATCTGAATTGCCAAACCCAAAATGGTAACAGTAAATTAAGTCTTACATTTTTGGGAAAATGCAAAACCAACAGATTCATTTTAAGTGGATAGCACCACACTATGCATTAAATTGTAAACGATGAATGTACAATTTTGGAAAAATGCTAACAAGTAGTTTTGGAAGAAAATATTACTCATTATACTATTGACACTGTACCTGAATTGCCAAACGCAAAATGGTAACAGTAAATTAAATCTTACGTTTTTTGGAAAAAATGCAAAACCAACAGACCCATTTTAAGTGGATAGCACCACACTATGCATTAAATTGTAAAAGATCAAAAGGTATGATACATTAAATTCTAGCCTAGTGGCCAAGCCACTGGCAAAACAACCACCCCCCCAACCAGGTATCGAACCTGGCCCCCCCCCCAACCTGGCAACCCAACCCACCCCGGGTGTCCATCCCACCTATGGTGGGCAGACTACATCAACAAATTCATGGATTATTGAAAAGGTATTTACTTAATGCCCTTACATTTTGTTGAAAAGATAGGTTAGAGTTGACTACTTTTTGTTGTTTCTCACTTTCCTCATCTTGAAATGTACACCTGCATTCCAAAAAACTCACAAAAGTGAGGTTTTGCATATTATTCCCTGAACCCTTTTTGTCTCTCTCTCCTCATCTTCAAAATTTCTTTTGCGCAAAAGCCAGAGCATCTAGGCTGCATGCTGAAAGAATTATGTCTATGTTTCCAAATGCTTCCCAAGAATAGACCACTCGTGGTAGGCGTGGAACAAGACATATACAATGATTTTCATAGAGAACAAGTTTCTCAACCTGGGCCACCTCCCACAGAAAAGCGCAACTGACAAGGAGATCCGTGTCCTCCTTTTCTCTCCAAATAAGCAGCACATAGGTTTGATGCCAACACTTAAAGAAGCAAACCAGTCACCTATACGAAGCCTCTACAGGGAAACTCTCCCCACAAAGACTCACAACTTTCAGAGGCTCCTCCGTTTCAAATGTGCTTGGCCAATGAGAACTAGATGCTCCATTCTGAATGAAATTAATCAAAAAACATTATAAATGTGGCTGCTGGGATTCGAGCCCAGGTCTCCACGGCCACAACGTGGAATTCTCACCACTAAACTACAGCCACCTTGATGTGTTTACTTTTCATGATTAAGCATATCACATTCTTTCATTCAGCTTCCCTTTTTTTCTTCTTTTTTTCTCTTTTCTTTTCTTTGAGGTAAAAGTCTGAAAATGAATTTAATTTACTCTCTTTTTTCTTTCAGTGTCACACCATTGTCCAAGAGACTAAAAAGGGGAAAAGCAGCTACAGCCACATTAAAAATGAATTAGTACATCCCCATTCCTAGTGTGAAAAAGGTTATGACTGATTCTGTGGTTTCAGATTCCCTGCCAAAGATCCTTGAATTCCTTTCACTCCAAATGGCCCATACATTAGCATGAAAAATACGCCACTACATTTTGTGCTTGCCCTTGAGCCTCCATGAGCAGCTTCATTCTAAGAATAGGCCACTCATGGTAGAGAGAACATGGCATATGCAATGACTTTTATGGAGAACAAGCTTTCCCACTCCCATGGGAAAGTGCAATTGACAAGGAGGAGATCCATGTCCTCATCATCTTCTTCGCATAGGCAGCATGTAGGGTTGATGCCAACACTGAAAGAAGCAAGTCGGGCACATATATAAAGCCTAGACAAGGAAAGTGTCCAAAAAAGACACACACCGTCAAAGGGCTACTTGGGCTCAAAACATGCTTGGCCAACGAGGACTGAATGTTCTGTATCAATGAAGTTAGTAAAAAAATCATTATAATTGTGGCTGCTGGGATTCAAGCCCAGGTCTCCACGGCCACAACGTGGAATTCTCACCACTAAACTACAGCCACCTCGATGTGTTTGCTTTTAATGATTAAGCATACCACAATCTTCTGATGATTAAGCCTCCTCTTTTTTTTTCGTTTTTTCTCTTTTATTTTCTTGGAGGCAATAGTCTGAAAATGAATTTAGTTTATTCTCTTTTTTCTTTCAAAAGTCCCTCTACACATAAGCACACCTAGATAGACAGTGTCACACCATTGTCCCAAGAGACTAAAAAGGGAAGAAGCAGCTACAGTCACATTAAAAATGAATTTGGTTCATCCCCATTCCTAGTGCAAAAAAAGGTTACGACTGATTTGGTGGTTTCAGAGTCCCTGCCAAAGATCCTTGAATCCCTTTCACTCCAAATGGCCCATACGTTAGCATGAAGAATACGCCACTACACTTTGTGCTTGCCCTTGAGCATCCATGAGCAGCTTCATTCAAAGAATAGGCCACTCATGGTAAAGAGAACATGGCATATGCAATGACTTTTATGGAGAACAAGCTTCTCCACTCCCATGGAAAAGTGCAATTGACAAGGAGAAGATCCATGTCCTCATCATCCTCTTTGCATAGGCAGCACATAGGGCTGATGCCAACACTGAAAGAAGCAAGTTGGGCACATATATAAAGCCTAGACAAGGAAAGTGTCCAAAAAAAGACACACCGTCAAAGGGCTGCTTGGGCTCCAAACATGCTTGGCCAACGAGGACTGGGTGTTCTATATCAATGAAATTAGTAAAAAGAATCATTATAAATGTGGCTGCTGGGATTCGAGCCCAGGTCTCCACGGCCACAACGTGGAATTCTCACCACTAAACTACAGCCACCTCGATGTGTTTGCTTTTGAAGATTAAGCATACCACAATCTTTGGATGATTAAGCCTCCTTTTTTTTTCATTTTTCTCTTTTCTTTTCTTGGAGGCAATAGTCTGATAATGGATTTAGTTTATTCTCTTTCTTCTTTCAAAAGCCCCTCTACACATAAGCACACCTAGATAGACAGTGTCACACCATTGTCCCAAGAAACTAAAAAGGGAAGAAGCAGCTACAGCCACATTAAAAATGAATTTGGTTCATCCCCATTCCTAGTGCAAAAAAAGGTTATGACTGATTCGGTGGTTTCAGAGTCCCTGCTGAAGATCCTTGAATCCCTTTCACTCCAAATGGCCCATACGTTAGCATGAAGAATACGCCACTACACTTTGTGCTTGCCCTTGAGCATCCATGAGCAGCTTCATTCTAAGAATAGGCCACTCATGGTAAAGAGAACATGGCATATGCAATGACTTTTATGGAGAACAAGCTTCTCCACTCCCATGGGAAAGTGCAATTGACAAGGAGGAGATCCATGTCCTCATCATCCTCTTTGCATAGGCAGCACGTAGGGCTGATGCCAACACTGAAAGAAGCAAGTCGGGCACATATATAAAGCCTAGACAAGGAAAGTGTCCAAAAAAAGACACACACCGTCAAAGAGCTGCTTGGGCTCCAAACATGCTTGGCCAACGAGGATTGGATGTTCTATATCAATGAAATTAGTAAAAAAAATCATTATAAATGTGGCTGCTGGGATTCGAGCCCAGGTCTCCACGGCCACAACGTGGAATTCTCACCACTAAACTACAGCCACCTCGATGTGTTTGCTTTTGATGATTACGCATACCACAATCTTTGGATGATTAAGCCTACTTTTTTTTCATTTTTCTCTTTTCTTTTCTTGGAGGCAATAGTCTGAAAATGAATTTAGTTTATTCCCTCTTTTCTTTCTAAAGCCCTTCTACACATAAGCACACCTACATATAAACAGTGACACACCATTGTCCCAAGAGACAAAAAGGGGAAGAAGCAACTACAGCCACGTTAAAAACAAATTTAGTTCATCCCCATTCCTAGTGCAAAAAAGGTAGGGCTCCTTGGGCTCCAAACATGCTTGGCCACAAGGACTGAATGTTCTATATCAATGAAGTTAGTAAAAAAAATCATTATAAATGTGGCTGCTGGGATTCGAGCCCAGGTCTCCACGGCCACAACGTGGAATTCTCACCACTAAACTACAGCCACCTCAATGTGTTTGCTTTTGATGATTAAGCATACCACAATCTTTTGATGATTAAACCTCCTTTTTTTCAATTTTTCTCTTTTCTTTTCTTGGAGGCAATAGTCTGAAAATGAATTTAGTTTATTCCCTCTTTTCTTTCAAAAGCCCTTCTACACATAACCACACCTAGATATAGACAGTGTCACACCATTGTCCCAACAGACTAAAAAGGGAAGAAGCAGCTACAGCCACTTTAAAAATGAATTTAGTTCATCCCCAATCCTAGTGGAAAAAAAAAAGGTATGACTGATTCTGTGGTTTCGGATTCCCTGCCGAAGATCCTTGAATCCCTTTCACTCCAAATGGCCCATACGTTAACATGAAGAATATGCCACTAAACTTTGTGCTTGCCCTTGAGCCTCCATAAGCCGTTTCATTCTAGAATTGGCCACTCATGGTAGGGAGAACATGGCATATGCAATGACTTTTATGGCGAACAAGCTTCCCCACTCCTATGGGATAGTGCAATTGACGAGGAAGAGATCCATGTCCTCATCATCGTCTTCGCATAGGCAGCACGTAGGTTGATGCCAACACCGAAAGAAGCAAGTCTGGCACATATTACATATATAAAGCCTAGACAAGGAAAGTGTCTAAAAAAAGACTCACACCATCAAAATGCTCCTTGGGCTCCAAACATGCTTGGCCAACAAGAACTGAATGTTCGATATGAATGCAGTTAGTTAAAAAATATATATATATAAATGTGGCTGCTGGGATTTGAGCCCAGGTCTCACGACCGCAACGTGGAATTATCACCACTAAACTACAGCCACCTTTTTGTGTGTACTTTTGTTGACAAAGCATATGATGATCTTTCATACAGCCTCCCTTTTTTCTCTTTTTTTAATGGGGACAATAGGCTAAGAATAGAAAGCATGAGAAAGTGAAAATGGGGCAAATAAGGAATCTCCAAAAGATGGAGACAGAAAGCAGCTTCCCACAATTCTGACTATTGAAAACCCATCAAAGCCCATCACTTCTTCTCAAAAAACCAACCAGGAATAACCAAAAAAATTGCACACAGAATACAGGACAGTGGATTCAGTATTAATAAGTTAATAATATTTTATTTCAATTATGACCAATTAATTATTTTCGTTGCAACTAGAACTTCATCAACATTGTTTATCCCCTTGACCTTTCATTACGTTAGTTCTCATGCTACAAATCTACTCTCTATCCCAGTACCAAAACAGCCGCAAGCTTGCCATATGAAATTATGAACCTGATCAGTCAGATAGTTTTGACCAGTCAAAGCCTGAACTGGCTTGGTTGTACAAATCATGAACGTAAGTTGAAGAAACAAATTCTACTACCCACCAGTTCATTGACATCTCTGAAACACAGCCATGTTAATCTTGCAGCAGAGCATTTAAGATTTAGCAATGAACTGTAAGAGAAAGGAAAGGGATATTGTTCTCTTACAATGGAGACATGGTTTACGATCTCTGGAAAATCTCTCAAGATCTCTTGAGATTCTCTGTCTATCCAGCTTTCCGATATCCGAGATGTCAGAGACACTTGATGCCACGATCGCTTGAGATGCTGTTAGGGCTGCAAACGGGTCGGGTTCGGAACCGGAAACACAGATTCCGATTCCGATTCCGATTCCGATAACCGAAATATGGTTCCGATTCCGATTCCGATAATATCGGAATGGTTAATTCCGATTCCGTTCCGATTCCGATAACATTACCAGAACCGAAATTCCGATAAGGTAAGGTGTTTACCATAGTTTTTTCTTTTAATTTTATGGATAATTTATCGGAATAACCGATACCTATTCCGATTCCAATTATTTTTCAATTTCGATTCCGATTCCGATAGCTTATCGGAATATCCGATACCGATTCCGATAAGCTATCGGTATCAATTTTCAATTCCGAAACCGATAATTTTTATCGGAATCGGGTCGGGATATCAGATTATCGGGTTCCGTTTACACCCCTAGATGCTGTCTTATTCAAGCCTGGGGGTTTGAAACCCGTCCCTTCACTCTTCACACTGATGTGGTTGCCATTAAAATGCCTTCCATTAAGAGGAAGGCTCCTGGCCATGGTTAATATGTCCACCGCAAGCCTTATAGGCAACCCTTTTTTAAGTCTTATTACATTGTTTTCACATGTTGAGTGGTTAAAGGAGTGAGACTACATATCATCCCTCAAAAATATGCGCTTAATTAGTCTTTCTTAGTATTCCTGGTCTCCCGATATTTATGTGCGATTTCTACAATGTCTCTTCTCTATGACCTCTTGAGATAAAACTGACATCCAATATGGCATTTTTCATTTCTGATTGTTCGATTCCTGTTAATTCCCATCAATGCTTTAGGTCTTATTTACAGATTTTACTTAATTCCTGATTTATTTGTGTAATATTTATTCTCATTCCTATTAATTCCTGCTTATTTGTTATTAATTCTTGTTGTAAAATTTGTGATATGGACTTATTAAAACTTAAAAGTCCTGTTGAATTGTTGCTGTTAGTTCTTGTAATATATAATTGTAACATGTACTAATGATGGCTATCAATGTTATCCAATTATTTGTTTTTTTCTCAAAATTTGTGATATCTAAGTGTGTGTGTGTGTCTTTTCTTTGTATCCCATATCCTGATATTTTACCGAGATCTCTTCTCTCCAACCCCTCCTAGACGAAGCTGAGATCCGATACGGCAAACCTTGAATGAAGACAGATGTTTCACATGCTTTTGTCGTACTTTATAGGGAAATATTCCTGCAGTTCAGATCTAGAATCTTGTGCATCTCTTTGTACATTCAGAAAACATCAAATATTTAGAAATGACCAAAATATCTGTGTGAAAACTCTAGGCAGAAAGCAATCACTAATGTGGTTAGTACATCAATATTTAAGATCTACATGATGAAATTATCCAATGCAGTAAGCACCATTATCGCAAGAGATCCCTATGGTTAAACTTACTCCTTGAATATGGCGTGATGCAAGCTTTCATGGGCACATTCCAGGCTGCATCTGGGTCCTCATCAGCATCACACAAAGGAGGCCTAGTCCCAGGAGCTCTCCTCAAGTAACACCCATTACTTGAAGGTTTGACCCATATAACAGTCTGATCTCTCTTGGAAGCAATCCTCCAGCACATTCTCCTGAGCAGATCACTCATCTCTGCCCATATCCTTCTATTCTCTTCATCCTGTGCATAGGCCTCTGGTGACGAGTATACAAAATATCCGCCAGGCCTCAGTAACCTGTCCAGCTCCAACAGGAGGATCCCATCTCTCTGAAGCCAATCTATCCTACAACGAGAGCAATGAACCAGCTCAAATGAGCGGCTCGGATAAGGCAGGCGCTTAGTCCCTAGCACACCTAGAGTTGCCGGTATCCCCCTCTCCAGAGCAAACTGAATCTGATTCTCATGCACGTCATTGGGTGCCAACGACACAGCGATTATGTCCAGCGGGAGAAGGTAAGCCCCGAAGCTTGCAACTCCGCAACCCACATCAAGAACATTCCTGATTTGCCCCCCATTGCTAAGGTTATCGTTTGGGAACTTCAGCATCTACACCACCAAAGACAAGGCAGTATGACAAGGAAACCAGGGAAATAATCAGGTCCAAATTTTAGAATACAGAAAAAATCGCAGTCAAAATGTCAGGATAAAAAGGTGTTTTTTGAGGGGGGGAGAGAGAGAGAGTCGGGATTAAACGATTGAAAAGATGTTCTTGCTAGCTGCCCTGTGCATATATACCTTTGCGATGGCGATTATGTACTTGTCCGCCCCCGTGTGGAAGTGGGTTCCTCCTCCGGGGAAGTTGATCTTATCACCGTTCACCACCATCCAGTTCTGGTCGGACTTCTCGGAGGCCAAGTGAGTGTGGGGTATGTTTGCCTTCCACACTTCGTCGCGGCTAGCTGGCCACTTGATTGGGACCTGACAAAGAGTTTCCAAACACACTGAGAAGCCAGAAGACGGCAGAAACACGCACGGAGAGAGTGAGAGAGAGCGGGAGGTGAAGAACTCGCGCATGCACGCAGACGCACCCTGTAGCCGCGGGGGGGAGGGATGAGGCAGTTGTAGCGGCGCTCCTGCGGGGGACAGTGGCGCTCGTAGTGCTCCATCAGCGTGAGGTTGGGCTTCAGCTTCAGCTGGTAGATGAGGTTCCGATCCAAGCACGGTATCAGCTCCGACATCCGCATATCACACACGGGGAACGATTTGGCGGTGACGGCGTCGCCGACGATGGCCGCTTCCCCGCCGAGCCGGAGCCGCCCGAGGGCGACTTCAGCAGAAGACCGGTCGTCCTCGGCGTCCTCGAAGGGGGAGTCGCCGCGGAGGCGGCGGCCGAGGCCGGGCCCAAAGGAGGAGCCGTAGTGGACGCAAAGCAGCGCGAGGCAGAAGATGGAGGCGATGAGCGCGATGGCGAAGGCCCTCCTGCTTAGCAGGAACGGCCCCGGCGCCTCCGCGCCGCTCCCGCTCCCTCTCCGCTTCATCCCCCACCTCGGTCGCTCCACCGCGTTCCAGAGACAGAGAAGAGTGGATTCGGACGGAGCCGGGGATCTAGGGGGACGCTGTAAGGAAATAACAATAAGGGAAATTGTTAATAAATATTCGTCAAAATATATCTCATTCTAATATTTATATAAACTGCATAAATTTGTATAATTTATAGAATATTTATAAAATTTATAAAAATTAATTAATTAATATTTTATTATAATATGAGAAGTCGTTATTATAATAAGACTTAACATACATATACTGTAACAGAGGATAATATTTATTACAATAAGTTACAAGTTACTATTCTATCAAGGATTAAAAAATAAGTTAAATATTTTATAAAAATTATAATTAATTTACTTAATTTATAATAAATTTATGTACATTGTAATATATTTATGTACCGTAAATTTGTATAAACGGTAACATATTTATGTAAGATATTTAATATAATATTTATAAATATATAAAATCAAAAATAATTTCATAAATATACTAGAACTAGATATATCTTGATTAATATTTATTAATAGAATATTGTTTTAATAAAATCCCCTAATAATAATAATATTCTCTATTATATGTCGATAGAACCGAAGAAAAAGAAGAATGGTATTGAGAAGACCTAACTCTATACTCTTCACTATTTTCACATGATATAGACCTTCAAACATTAACAATATAAGTCTTTTAATAAAAAAATTACAAATTTAATATTTCATAAAAGCACAATAACAACTTACGATGTATGATAATTATACGTCACACCAACATCTTTATCTCTTTTTCCATTATCCATAGGTGGAGACAAACTTGGGAGGGCATATCATTATTAAACATACATGAGAACATTTTTATTGGTTGCACATCTTCTTTCTCCAAGAAGAGCTAAATACCACGACTATGAAAATGGTACAAATCAAACATAATTACAACAGTTTCATCATTCTCTATGTTTAAAGCAACATATTCTTCCAAACAAATCAGAAATTTATAAGCTAAAATAATCTTTGTACGACTTAGATCGAACGTTATTAATGCATGTAACTTCATACACAACTCCATATAGTGATATATTTATTAATCCGCAATAGATGCATAATACCTCCTTCATATTGCGGTGTATATTAACCTTGTTTGTGAAGTATTTCATTATAAAAACATATTAACGGAATCATTATTCTACCCATAACCTAAAATTGCTCTATCATAAACACATAAAGTGAACATCAATCATATTACTCATCATACATTTATTCATACAATTAAAAATTATTATAAAAAATATTCATTGAGAGTGGAGCAACATCGATGGGATATGAGAGGGGGGGGGGGGGGGGGGGAAGCGGAGTGCGGGTGGTGGGGGGAGTGTGCCAAGGGTGAGGAAGAGGGGGGAGTTGCACGGAGGGTGAGGGGGAGTTGGCGTTGAGCAACACAGGTGGGGGAGAGAGGGAGCAACACCCCCCCCCCCCCCCTCCCCTCACCCTTAATGCAGCTCCCCCCTCCTCCTCACCCTTGGCACAACTCCCCCCACCACCCGCACTCCCCTTTGTCGCCCCCACCCAACTCCCCCCTCGCCCTCAATGTAGCTCCCCCCTTCTCCTCACCCTTGGCACAGCTCCCCCACCACCCGCACTCTCCTTCCCCCCCACCCGATCGGAAGCGAGGGGGGAGTTGGGATTGAGCAACGCGGGTGGGGGAGAGGAGGGAGCAACACCGGTGGGGGGGGGGGGGGGGGGGGGGGGGGAGGGTGAGCAGGGTAGGTGGGGAAGAGGAGGGAGCAACGTTGTTGATTGGTGGGGTATGTGGTTTCGAGATAGAGGAGAGGAGGGTTTTGGGGGGCCGGGAAGCGAGTGCACTATTTTCTTTTAGTAATGCTTTGCTCCCGTGAGGTGAGAGAGCAAATGCCCAGACAGAAGAGCCGGGTGACCTTTGATTGAGTGTTTGGAGTGCAACACAACTTCTCATAAAAAGTAACATTTAATGTTTATCAAAATCTAATAAAATATATAGGTGGAACAAATAGATGCATAAATAGAACAAATAAATAATTAAGTAGAACAAACTAATACTTATGCACATATTTGTTCCACTTATAAGTGGATCAAATAGATAATAAATGGAATATATAAATATATAAGTGGAACAAATAAATATGCAAGTCACATATTTGTTCCACTTATCTATCAATTTGATCTACTTATAAGTGGAATAAACTATTTTGTTCCACTTATCTAACTATTTATTTCACTTATATACATATCTGTTCCACTTATATATTTTATTGAGTTCTCACAAACATTAAATATTACATTTTATGAGGAGTTGTGTTGCACCCTAAGCAACCAATCAAAGACCATTCAACTCTTCCAACTAAGCATTTGCTCTCTCACCTCACGAGAGGATAGCAGACATCAGTATCTATGTTCGAAACGTAGACATCTTAATCTATACACATGGCTCGTGTCCTCCCCCACCCTCCCGATCACAAAACCCTACTTGTCTGCATTCAAAACCCAGACATCAATATCTACGTTCGAAACAGCAACATTTTAATCTATACCCATGGCCCGCCCTTCCCCTGCCCTCCTGATCACTAAACTCTACTTGTCTGCGTTGCCAACGCAGACATCAATATCTACATTCAAAACACAGACATCTTAATCTATACCAATGACCCACGCCCTCCCGATCACCAAACCACTTATTTTGGTGACTATTGTTGTAAATATTTTTAAAATTTTAATTATGTATTGATTTTTATTAATTTTATTTTTTTATTTTTTACTAAAAATCCACAACTTTTTCCCCCATTTTTGGCCATTCTATTTCTGTCTGTTGATAAGTTTATTGGGATCAAACTTAGCTAGTGTTGTTCGATCCATGTGATTTTCCTACTTTCAAATCCCCAGTTTAAAAATGTGTATTCCTCTGATTGTGGTAATATATACATACATACATACATATATATATATACATGTGTGTGTGTGTGTTTTATTGATAAATTGTATTTTCAACTTGGTTTTTCTCGGCTTTTAATTTTGTAAATTTAGTAATTTTTTAATATATATTTTATTAAAATATGCACAATTCTAACATATTTACAAAACTATGTTTGGTTCTACATATTTCCAAAAGTATATCTAAATAGCTTATACAAATATGCTACAACTTACACAAATTTGTGTGCTTAAGCTGTAACATATTTGTTTAAGTTACAACAAAATTATGTAAGTTGTAGCATATTTATATAAACTACACAATTTGTGTGCTTAAGCTGTAACATATTTGTTTAAGTTACAACAAAATTATGTAAGTTGTAGCATATTTATATAAACTACACAAATTTATGTAAGTTGAAACATATTTATGTAATTTATAGTAAATTTGTGTAAATTATAATATATTTATGTAAGCACCACAAATTTGTGTGAATTGCGATATATTTGTACCAGCTATCTAGGTATAATTTTGAAAATATGTTAGCATTAGACATATTTTAGTAAATATCTTAGAATCGGACATATTTAGTAAATATTTATTTAAAAAATTATTAAATATTCCCTTTATTTTTTGGTTGATAATATCTGTGTATCACGTAAAAATCTCATTTATAATATTTTGTGGATATACATATAAATAAAGGTGTTATCAAATAAACGAGCCTTCAAATTTTGAAAATATTTACAAAAGGCATGTTGATTTATCTGTTAAGAGTTGGACAACTTAATTACTTGTTAGGGATTTTGCTTAGTTTCGATGCATTCCAAGGTTATTCCCTTCTTATGTAAATTAAAGACTGTGAGGTACTACATGATACATAAAAAATAGCATTTTAAGGTGTTCAGATATCAAAACCTGTAAGTATAAGAGGGATTTTATTAAAGGAAAAATGAAGTTAAACTACAAACATCAGTCATTCAAACATCGGTAGAGTTGAGTGTGGAAAAGATGATGGCACAACAGAGCAAATCCATAACATTCTTCAAAATAATATTTCTTAATATATTTAAAATATTATATGTAAATACAAAAGTGAAATAAATAAATTATGTAAAAATCAATCGTATACTATTATATGTGTGTAGAAAAGCACTCTTTTATACATTTCTAAAAGAACGAGTCTTTGTCATGTTATTGAATTGACAATAACCAAGGTTGGCAGTTAAATTAGTTTAGCCTAAACAAATTAAATTAAACTATAAAAATAATAAAACATAAATAATTATATACGCGCACTAAACCGTGTTTAAGACGTAAAATTTTTGACACAATACGATGATAATACTATATACCCAACTCATCTAATATGCCCAACACATTCTCCACTACCCCCACAGATAAGTTCCTTAGATATCTTTTGGAACATTTTTTATGGAACATATATATCTGAAGCAGTCCATCATGGAGGAATATGCTGAAGTACAGACACACCATGTCTTCAAGAAGAATGATATTAATATGGTCTTCATGTGTGGATGAAAAATGAGGTCCTAAGAGATGATATGTGGAGACTAGAATGATACCCTTTTATTAAATTCCCCCCCCCCCCCTCTCTCACCTGATGCAGATACTAAACAATTAATCTTCTTCAAAGGGTTGTGGTACTTTACAATTTTGTTAATTGGAGTAAGGAGGAAAGATAAAGAGCTTACATAAGCCTAAAAACTCATGTTACATGTGACTCTTGAACTCCAATCTAGCAGCTTTATACTAATTTTACATGTCATCTATATATGGAGGTCAAAAAGTGGTTTACAGTTTATTTTCCATTGTTCAATTTCTATGTGTTTATGAATTTGTTGGAGGGATCATCGCTCGAATCTGAAATCAAAAGAAAATGATAAGGGAGGATGCACTTATATCTTTTTTCATGTGCCTATTGAAGAGAAGTGGAGTGTTAATGAGTTGCGACCAATATCCTCCCTTCCTACATGGTAATTCAAGATAACTTCACTTATAGTCCAATCCTCTAGCTACCAACTAGTATAAAGTCAAAGAACATGCATGATATCACAATATTATGTCGTTCATTATCGCTATTTGTGGAGGTTGGAAAATAGTCGATAAATTTTCATCGTCTGATTTTCACAAGTTCTTAAATGTACTTGATGAAAGGAATGCTGACTTGTACCTAAAAAAATGAAGAACAATTATGGGGCCCTGAGAGTGATCTTGACGTTCAAATAAGGGAACCGGCTGAGAACATTGGAAATTTGGAGGAGAGGAGAGAGCATGTGAGCAGGTTAACTTACTTGCCTTCGAGAGTCCTCTCTTATCATTGTTGATAAGTCACTTTTGATAGTGTGTTGAAGGTCCTCCCGACGCATTACTCCTTCCTAGTCGTGAAGATGAGATGTGGGGAAATGATCTAGTGTGCATCATGTAGAAGTGGCCACCGACATGGGCCAGTGAGGAGACATATGTCGTTCCCGTGGCGTAGATGGAGTTGCGAGTGTGCCATTGGCTTATCTAAACTAGAGAGGGACATGCTGTGGAGGAAGGGATGGCTCGTCTTGTAGTTGTAGGCACATGTCATGCCGTCGATTGCTCGTATTTTGATGTGATAGAAATGGATCAATCAACGAGAGTAGGGCACTCTGCTCCTAGAGAGGGGGACCTTGTCATGGCGTAGGAGGGTAGAGTACTTTGGTCTTGGTGAGGGTTGGATCGTCTCGGGACGGTGGCCTTAGGATCGGGGAGTCGGAATTCTAGTGGGTCAAACCCACATCCGTTCCTTCGGTATGAGCCACTGCTAAGGAGTAGTGCCATGACCGGACCCACCCTTATCCTCTTACACTGGTGGGCTAGACAGATGGGTCTTAATAAATCAGACCAACTTTGCCCCACCTCACTATTAAAATGTAATCTTCATCTAACATCTGAAAACCTGTATTACATAACTTTCTTTCTTGCACATCACAATGTGACAGATTTCCCTCATTCTGTGGATGCTCAAGTGGACGGTTTGCATATATTCTTCTGTGGGTGTTTGTCTTTCTGTGGCTGCCAATGTGTACTCCAATGCTCTCTCCAGGCAGGCTCACTGCTTCTACTCTTTTTGGCTGCAGGTTCTAATGCTTTGTTTTTTGTGTTCTATTTCTTATATATGGTGCAGGCTGGTGTGCTAGCAGGTTATGTATCTCTTGCAGGTTAACATATGTTGAGAAATACTAGTTATCTGGACACTCGAATAATTAATCGAAATGGATCGATCGTGCAGCCGACTTGATTAGTCGGCCGTGCGTGGGCCCCACGAGGGAGCGACGTGGGGCCCGCGCGGCCGGCCAATCAAATCGGTCGCACGATCGATCCAACTCATGCTAGTTATCCGGATGTCCGAATAACTAGCATTTCTCACATATGTTTGTCTTCAGGTTTATGTGCTGTGCCGGATAGTTGTATCCTAGCACATTTTTTGTTATTTTCTTATGTAGTTATACACCATGTTTATATTTTTACTTGGCTGGATTGCTGTTTCGTTGGATGGGTAGATTGCAGCAAGTTTGTTCCTGGTCTTTTTCTCTATTCTGTCTTGCTGGTTGAGCCTCATTATCTGATTTAAGATTAATGGTTGGACGGGTAAATCAAATCGGATCAGATTCTTCGAATACGATATGAATTGTAGAACTTTGGTCCGGTTCGTATTTAAATTTTAATAATAAAAAATTATAAAAAATACCTTACCAATTCTAAATACGATATAATTTGAATGTATCGGATCAATTCAGTACGACCAACGACCAACCATGGTCTGACGGATTGGAAATAGAAAAATGTGTTTTTACTTTCGCATATGTTTTTATTTTAAGTAAAAAAATAGAAGCAAAATAAAAATTTCGGATACAACAACATTTGTAAATTTACAAGTATATTCTTATTAAATTTATGAATAGTTTTAAATATAAATTTAATATTTTACTAGTATAGTTAACTAACAATAATAAACAAAAATATATCTTCTATCATATTTTCTCCATCGCATATATTATAATGACATTTGCTAATGAAGTATGACAATATCAAATTAGTATAGTAACATCACATAGTTATTTATAATAACTAAGTAATAATAATCGACATATATAGGTATGAAGACGGTCATAGAAAACACAATTATACATAATATGATGAGAGAGTGACCACTAATCATTAATTGAGACAAAGATAGATGACATTTGCATATAGATTGGAGGTGGGAGATAATGAGTTAAAAAAATTAAGAGTTAAAATTTCAAAGTTGAGAAGTTTTTATTGTAAAAATATTATATAATATATATTAAAAAATTATTTAAAATAAAAACCGAAAAAAAGAATGTGGAATTGAGTGTTTCCAATTTCTCGCATACTATAAGAATTAGGATATTTATTTTTACTTATGTTAAGTTATCAAAAATTCTTTTCAAGGTTCCACATCTTATAAATAATACGAAAAAAGTTTGATCAAATAAAAAATGTGAAATCCGTTGGCAGTCCTAATCTAATCTTAAACACATGTATGCTTATCTTAGCTGTACTGTAGTAGTGCTGTTCTTACCGGTAACATGTTTAATTTCTACTGGTTTGCCAGAGTGAATAATGATGGTGGTCAGGATCTTATGTTTTAGATTTAGCTCTGGTTTATGATCAAGTTTCGAATTCTTTTCCTTTGTGAAGCTTCTTAGAAGGCTCTTTGAATTGGTAAAAGATGCTGACACCAGTTGGCTGGAAAGCAATGGGACTAGAGCAGGTGATTATACTTGATTAAGGGAATCAATATCTTATGGATGGTGCATGGGGGTGGGGGTTTCTAATATTGCACAGGTCAACTCTGCCATTAGTGGGTCTTCTCTATACTAGGGACATTGTGAACAAAAACACTTATTGTGAAATTTGAGACTAGATGTAAAAGTGTATTATAATTCCTTTCCATAATGTGCAGTTTTCAAATGTTTGAGTAAAGTTCCCCATGAAAGATTTCTTGCCTTCTTTATGTGCCTGTACAAGCAAACAAGTTTAAATACCATAACTTTTTATTAAATCAGTGGAGTCTCCTCCATTTCATACTTGTGTAGATTGTCAAATGGGTAAGGAATAGAGATCAAGGTACTAATACAGCAGTGTGAACCAAGAAGATCATATATCCACTTGTAGGAGGACAGTAGGTTAAGGAAGAGAGGGATTATTAGATTATATCTTATGGATATGTTTTGACGATATCTTTCTTCTATCTCCAATCTATCTTAATACCAAACATGTTCTATGTGTCCAACTTTTCTGACATCATACATTAGTATCCTTACTACACGGCAGTTGCATATGATTCTAAGATATACTTGAACTAAAATAAAAAATAAAAATCTCATATCACTTCCTTGAACTACTAGTCTACTACTAGGACAATGTCGTATTTGGACATGAATGCATGTAGATGAGGCCTCAAATGTCTAAATACCAGCTACCAGTCAAACCAAGTACCAGCGCCAGAGTCACACAAGTTACACTGCTGAAATAGGTTAAGTATGGCCAAATATATCACATACAATAATTAGGGTTAAACAAGGTAACCCTGGTCAAATTTTACAGCCAAATCGATCGGTCTTTTGTGTTCAAACATATTTATTGTAGTCAAATGTCTTGGTCAATTAAATGTGGCATATGGTCAAACAAATTGCTTGAGCTCTAAGTATGGTATATGTATAGTCTTGGTCTCAGTCAACCAAGTTGAATACTTAGGGTTAGAGTCAAGGTCACCGTTCAAAACTTTCAATTGAAATAGAAGTCAAGGTCATACATGCCTAAAGTATTCAAACATGGTAAATGTGAAAATAAAAAAAAAGATCTTCCACTTAGGGTTGGCCAAATCGTACTATATCGATGTGCCACGGAAATACTGCATTGTGACAAAGAGGCTCTTCATCGAGCCTCCCCGTTCGCCATTAGCTCTAACAACAATTGCATTACCCTCGCCTGCACCGTCCTCACCCTGTTCTCTTGCTTATGGTTGATCATATCATTGAATTGAATTGAATTGGAATCTTGTTAGATGGTACAAACTATAGTATACTGCATCGCTTCGGTTCAATTCGACTTAAATGAGACTTAAAATTTAATAATAAAAGTATATTAAAGAAAAAGAAAAGAAAAGTTGATATACCGAACCATGTTCAGTACAAAAAATTTTCATGTATAATGTAGTACACACGAATTGCACTAGTATAGTGTGGTTCGACAAACCATGCTCCTGACCACCCTAGCATAACATTCATAGCACATGTCCTTCTTTCCTCATAGGTCTCTAACATCTTTGCCAGCAACGGGATCACCAAGATTAGTGGCACCAAGGGCCGCACTACTATAGGTCAGGCAATCTTGAGCTAGTTGTTTGTGTTGTGTTTGGCCAGTAGACAAAGCTCTAGTAATCGATTGTTAAGCCTCCTAGAGTTGAACTCCAAATCAACGATGAACATTCGTGGATACTAGAGTACAATATTTTAGTACTACTTACAAAAAAATATGAATAGTTTTATCATAAATACATTTATTGTAAATGTATTTTCTATTAATTCATATTTGAACTTTTCTAAAACATGAGTGAATTTATATCAAACTCTTCATAGTAGGTTTATGGAATACTTATTTATTGAGAGATTTTGAATTTATGATAAATTCAAGTGAGTTTATACAAATTTTATTTTTACTTCTTCAAATAAAATGTATAATTAAAATAAGTTTATAATAAACTTAAATATATTTATGTTTAAATTTTACTTCTATTTGGCGGGCGGGATCAGAACCGCGAACCCTGCTTAAGTTTTCAATTACCATATTTTTTTTCCAGAAAAATCCTTCACAGCAGTTATGATTGCACTTCCACTTCCGTCCGTCCGGTGGAACAGGCCAACTAAATAAAAACAGTACGAACAAGTATTATTTAAAGAGATTTTTGCAATGAACCTCCCCGAGTGTAACCTATTTGCAGAAGAACCTTATCAAACATATATATAAGAATCGAATATGACCGAACCAAAGTATCAAGGTCACCGTCCAACACTTTCAATTGATAAGGTTGAACACTAAGTATTTCTCTCACGCAATAAACTCCTAGCCACACTCCTTTAGTCCTTTTAAATTTTAATGCCATTCATCCTTTGGTTCCCCATTTCACAGGGTTAATTTAAAGGAGGCTTTTAATAAAATAAATAAGTCATTTCAAAGGTCTATTGCAGGATTACGATCTTTTCTGGGGTTAAAGTCAAAAGGCTATTTTCTTTATTAAAAAAACACCTAATAAGTAATAAGAGCACTAATTCTCCTGCAATTTAATTATTTAAGTAAAATTCTTGTGTCAGGGCTTATTTGTACGCACTCTACCAGTAGAGAGAGAAACTAGAGAGAAAGGACGGTAGTAAGAACTAAGATGTAGGTTATAGAGAGAGAGAGAGAGAGAGAGAGAGAGTGGGGAAGCAAAGTGCGGAGCAGCAGAGCGAGATAGAGTCAGAGAATCTTCTCATCCCATGAAAGAGGAGGTGGAGCGAGAAGGACGCGGAGAGAAGCGGCGATCAATCGAGCAATCGGCCCAATCCAGGCGGAGGTGATTGCTGGCCGTGTGGGGCGGGCGGGCAGAGGTTGATAGATAGGCGGCGGAGGAGGAGGGTTTGGAGGCGGCGAGATGATGACGAGCGTCGCCGTCGGGGCTGGGGGTGTGAGGGGTGGGGGAAGTGGCGGTGGTGTTGTGGTTGGCGGCGGCGGGGGGGAGGCGTACGGGAAGGGGGGCAGCATCGAGGTGGAGCTGCGCATGCCGCTGGAGTTGGCGGAGCGGCTGTGCAAGGCCTGCGCCGAGGCGGAGTCCTTCAAAAGCGAGTGTTCCGAGGTGCGGAAGCTCGCCGAGAGTCTCCTCCAGATGCTCCGGTTTGCCCTCCGCCTCGCGTCTTCGTCGTCGTCTTCTTCTTCTGTGTCGTCCTCCGCCTCGTCCTCTGTGTCTGCCTCCTCCCGCGGCATCGCTGCGGGGAGCAGCGGAGGCGGCGGGCACCTGTACGACCGCCCCGTGCGGCGCATCGCGGCCGAGGCCGCCAAGGCGCTCGACCGCGCCCTCGCGCTCGTGCGGCGCTGCAAGAGGCGGTCCGGTATACTCAGCCGCGTGGTGACCATCACCACGGGGGCCACCGACTTCCGCAAGGCCCTCTCCGTCCTCGAGGCCTCCGTCGGGGACATGAAGTGGCTCCTCTCGGTCTTCTCTGCCGCCACCGGCTCCGGCGGCATCGTGCTTAGCCTGCCGCCCATCGCCAGTACGTATCCCATCCTCTCCTGGGTCTGGAGCTATGTCGCCGTCGTCCAGATGGCCACCGGCGCCGGCGACGCGGCTGCGGCCGACCGCGCGGAGGCCGCCAACGCCCTGGCTAACCTCGCCCTGGACAACGACCGGAACAAGAAGATCATCGTGGAGGAAGGCGGGGTGCCGCCCCTGCTCGCCCTCCTCAGGGACGGCAGTGCCTCCACGGAGGCCCAGCTCGCGGCTGCAACCGCTCTCTGTAATCTCGCCGACAACCAGGAGCGAGTCCTGGTGATCGTCGCCGAGATGGGCATCCCCGTCATCGTCCAGGCGCTGTCCGACTCCCCGATGAGGTTGCAGGCCCGCCTCGCCTCGCTGGTGGCTCGCATGGCCGCCCAAGACCCGATTGCCCAGGAGGAGTTCGCCAGGGAGAACTGCGTGCGCCCTCTTGTCACCTTGCTGTCTGCAGATGTGCTCCTCGACGACCATACCAGACCTGCACCCAACAGACCCACCAGCATCCATTCCTTGTCCAGGCCAACCGTGAGCAGTACCATCTGGGAACGACATCAGCAGCAAACACAACAGCACCACCACCACCAGCAACAACAACAACTCGTAGTGATCATGTTAATTCACTTCACCACCAGCAACACCACCACCAGGACAGCATCAGGATAGCATCCTCTGCCAGGAGAGAGAGGGAGAACGAGAGCGCCGAGGTGAAGCTACAACTCAAGACATGCTGCGCGGAGGCCCTGTGGAGGCTCTCTGCGGGCAGTGTCTCCAATAGCCGCAAGATTACGGAGACCAAGGGCCTCCTCTGTCTCGCGAAGATTGTCGAACGTGAAAGAAGCGACTTGCAGCTCAATTGCCTGAACGTGATCACCGAGATTGCTGCAGTTGCAGAGTCCGAACCAGACCTCCGGCGGTCGGCATTCAGGATGAACTCTCCGGCTGCCAAGGCTGTGGTGGATCAGCTTCTCCGAGTAGTCCAGGAGGTGAACAGCCCCGCTCTACAGATTCTTGCTATCAGGTCTCTTGGATCTCTAGCAAGGACCTTCTCAGCTAGGGAGACGAGGGTTGTCCAGTACCTTGTGCTCCAGCTTAGTCACTGGAACTCTGATGTTGGCACGGAGACTGCCATTGCATTGGGGAAGTTCGCCTGTCCTGATAATTTCCTCTGTGCTGAGCACTGCAAGACGATTATAGAGTTTGGTGGCGTTCCAGCACTGATGAGATTGTTGAGATTGGGCGATAAGCCTCAGATAAACGGATTGGCACTGCTGTGCTACCTGGCCTTGCGTGTGGGTGACAGTGAAGTCTTGGAGCGTGAGAGGGTTCTTCCAACACTGCTCTCAGCAAAGAACAATGCGTCCGCTCAACATTCCCCTCTAAGGGAGCTACTCCAGGATGCAATTCGGCACCTTGAACTTTATCACGCTGGTTCACTTTCTCATGGGTGAACTCTTATGGTCACTCCTTTCATTTCCCCCTTTTGTCTCAACAGAGTAGAACGTACTTCTAGGCATGCTGTCTGACTGGAGGCTGGTCTCGGCATGTGGTCTCGGCATGTTTAAAGGGATTTGTAGAGACATTCTTGAAGAATGCCTAGAGGAGAAAGACCTGTCTGGTCCTGTGCTTCCTTGTCAGTTTGTAAATTTTTTTTTTCAATGACTGACATAGTTGTTGTCTTGCATCCTTGGGCTCAATATAGTGACAAATTGTTGGACAACTGAGATGTAGTTTCCTTTCTATTGTTTTCATTCTCTATTGTTAATGAAATCCCACCAATTATTCCTGTTCATTTTCCAGCTTCCTTTCCTTGCTCTCATCTATAGCTATACCATGCCTTAAAAATATTCTTCGTATTATTTTGAGTGACACTTTCTCCACCAGACTATGCGTATGTCTGTATGTGTCAACATCCTTCAATGTTTTGACTTATTTATTCATTTACATTCCCAACATGGGGATATTCTCATTAGCTATCAGTGAAGATGGCTAGATAATGAATATACCACAGCTATTAGCTTCAGGCCAGAACACATGCAGGTGGTATGCCCAAACTGAGAATCTTCCTGTCTTATTCTCTGTTTATCATCTGTGATTTATGTCTTACCCTCTGTGAAAAAAGGTGTTGTAGAAGGTTCTTATGTAATTATGCTAGACTTGAATTATTATTCACTTGCTTGATATGAATATATGATCACCAGAACACAAACACCCAAAGTCTAACCTGTAGAACCTTATGACATGGGGTTTTAGCCTTTTCACCAGAAATGTTAGATTACAGTTCATAGTCTCTGATACCCCGTCCTGAGGACCTTTGATTCATACCTTGAGTTTTATAGAGTTGTTGATCTTCAACAGAGCCAAGAAAACCAGATATGGAAAAAGAGCATTGATGCTTGGAGGATTTATGGAGTATGAATTTCCAGGGATGTATATTGAAGTTCTGAAGCTCTTTGATTCACAAGAGAACTCTGGGAGACAAAAGTCGGTCAGTAGTGTTGAGATTGATCTCCAAGTAACTTAAAGTGGCTGGGGAAGAAGGCAGACATCTGACTCTTCATATGGATATGCTGTGTGTCGGTAGTTATGATACCACTCCAGCAAGTAAACGATGGAGGATATGATGGGCATTACTGCCTAAGGATGTGGCCGGAGGCATAGGTTTCCTTTAGGATATGGCTTTGGATGCAGCCAATTTAAGAAATCACCAAAGCCATGGCTGTAGATGAAGAACCTGAATGCTTCAGGGGGTAGAGTTCCTTGCACTGTAGTCTACCTAAAGGCCAGGCCCCCTCTTCAAAGTTGGATCATATGAAGGACAGGAAATGCAGATTGTATGTTGTTTGCTGTGGTCATAAGGCTCAGAAGAATATATGGAAATGATGAGCATCAAGGTGTATTTATGGGCGAGGGAAAATGAGGAGTGGGGATGGGGTATGCTGTCATGGGACAGGTAGGTAGTACTAGCAGGAGAGATGGGAGGAGGAGAATTAGGATATTGGGGCAGTGGTCAACTGAGTTGTGTTATGGGAGGAAGAGATGCATCACATCCTGCAGATTCTCCTCTGCTGTACCTAATCCTGATTTTCCTGAGCCCATGTATTAGGAACCATTTATCCTTCCCCAAAACCTAGGCATTGAGGTAGGGGATTCCTTCTCTTTTAAACCAGTCCAACTCTTTGTGAAATCCAATGTGGGACTAAAGTCACTAGCAACTTTAGTTGGATTGAGGGCCTCACACTCCCTCTTGGATGCTCACACCATCCATCCCATAACAATACCTCCCCTTTTACAAGGCCGACGCCCTCGTCGGCTAGGTGCCGATCAAGGTTACGCCCGTTCATGCGCAGCAGGTAAAGGGTGTATTGATATGCCACATCAGATCGACAAAGATTGGGCTCAGACACCATTTATTAGGAACCATTTATCCTTCCCCAAAACCTAGGCATTGAGGTAGGGGATTCCTTCTCTTTTAAACCAGTCCAACTCTTTGTGAAATCCAATGTGGGACTAAAGTCACTAACAACTTTAGTTGGATTGAGGGCCTCACACTCCCTCTTGGATGCTCACACCATCCATCCCATAACACCATGCCTTTTTTACTGTTCCTTTGCCAGGTAACCCTTGATGCCTCATAGCCTGTGCTAACCATCATGCAAGTGCCAATTATACTGATGCCTCTGCATGAAAGATACTGAAATCCTGGTAGAAAAGACTTGATGACTGTGAAAGAAGAAAGTTGTGATATGCCGGACTACCGATGTTGATCAAAGAAGTCGAGTTAGAAGATATGCATCCCCATTAAAGCCCCTTCTCTGATAAGTCAGCTAGTGATGTTCTTTGCAGATATGAATGCAGCAAATCATTCTTTCTGTTAACCATACATAATCACCAATTTCAGATGGGATCCCTGGATTTTGAAACTCAAGTTGGCTCTTTCAGCATTTCAGTTTATCTGTGGATGTGGTCGTGAGTATCCTCAACAATATGCACTTGCTCCTTTGTTTTCATGCTTATGAAGATTTTCTTATAGTTCTCCAGAGCTTTCTATTGAAAAAGATCTTCCAAAAAAGAAAAGGAAGATGCTCTGCCTCTGCTCTGGTTCTTCAACTGATTCTTCTGAACAGCTACAAAATGGATTATGTGACATGTTTTTCTGGGAATGTTGTTAGTGTCTTGTGTATTTGTTCATGTTTTCTTGCTTGCCGGAAGATCTTCAAATCTTAGATGTTTTTTAAAGCCCAGACCTGGAGGAACCTGACTAGATTTCGAGGGTGATAGCTTCTGGCAACAGGTGAAATACCTGAATGTCACTTAGTTCTATATTTCTTTCCCTAAGGTTGGCTACTCCTACTCAGGACTTCTTCTCTAAGAAGTTAACAAAAGCATCATGCGTAGACGCACACTTGAAGAAGCCCTTGACAGTTCAAGAAGGACTAGTGTTCCATGAACAGGAAGGCCATAATGCACTTAATAAACCAGTGTTTAGATCCATCTACATGTGTGGTGCTTGTTGATGAGCTTCTGCAGCAAAACATTGATGTCAAGGTGCTTCTGGAGTCACAAAACTCATTATCTCTACTAGCCTTTCAGAAAATGAGAAGGAAAATGGTTTAAAAACATGCTTTCATGACACAACACCAATCAAAACACACCACAACCCCCCTCCTCTATGAGATGCTTATTGTCTTGCTTGTGACATGTGATGATGTTGCACATTTTTTATTGGTGTGTGTCAAGTTTGATGTCAAAAGAAGTGTGTTAGTAAACTGGTTATCAACTCATCTGAAGCTCTTGCTGTCTTGCACTTTGCAACCCCAAGTGGGATGTCGACCAGGTACTGGCCAAGCATCGAACAGATGAGAAGGTGCATGTGTCCCTGTGGGCTTTAAGTGATGCATGGGATGGTTCACGCTTCTTCACATTTCTCTACATACGTTTGCAAGTCTCCTCAAGGAATATATTAAGACAATAATATAGTGATATTACTTTACTAATTATCATAGCAATGAACACGGTTATATTAGTAATTGTTTTTATATTATTATGATAATTAACATATTACTGTGTTTGCGTATTGTCACAATAACTAACATGGTAATATAGTCAAATTATGGTTAACATCATAGTAGATTATGATTAGTCTTATTGTAATAACACATTAAAATAATATTTTTTTTACATTGTTATTGCAATTAACATAGTAATGAACATAGTATTATTACTATATTATTATATCCTGCATAACTATATTAATTAACATAATCAATGGTCAAATTAATGGTAATGTCACACTAAATTATGATTTTAGACATCATGTAATCACATATTAACACTATGTTATATTACTATAGTAATTAATTTATTGTTGTTATTATATATTATTATATTACATATAAATATAGCAATAATATTATAACATAGTCAAATTATTTATATGTCATGGTAAATCATGATTACTACACTGACATAATATTATTATTATATTATTATACTAATTATTCTTAGTTAATGAGATCACTTTCTCTATTCCTCACCATTCTCCCAACTTATCCAAACACAAAATTGCACCTCAGAAGGCAGCAGATCCTTGTACGGAATGAGGACCATTAATTTGACACACTCATGAGTGAGATCGATCTGGGCATATTCCTCCAAGTGAAGAAGGTTTAATCTTCAGCTCAGTTTCCTGTATCGACTAGGATGCTTGTGTCGTCTTCTGCATTCCATGTGCTTGGCCTTGGTCCTTCTCAGATCACAGTACCTCGTAACATTCCATTTCTCCTGGTGTTTAGATGTTGCAGCACCAAGTCTGCTGTTGGCCGTGTCTTCCCTTTCTCTATAGGAAGTGCTTTTGCCTTTTCCACTTGGCAACTCTATTCCTTGACGAGCATATATATCAACTTCCATCCATGTGGTCTAAGAATGCCCTGTTCAATCATTAGTACTGTAACATTAGCTTTGGCTTTTCTACAGTAACTAAGTTGTAGCCTTTTCTTCATCGATCGGACCATTTGATATAGACTTTTGGTGGTGCAGGTCGCTATTTTGGCGAGGGAATCTTAGCAACTGCAGGAGAAATTAACCGAGTCCTGAACATGCAATATAGAAGAAAACACATTGTTTTATGATACTTGTTTAGCAGGCAACAAACTTCTTCTGAGTAAGCCTGTTTCTTTCCAAGCTTGATTCCTTTATTCTTTCATGAGCTTATTCGTCATCCTTGTTTGTTTTTTTTTCTTCTGGTTTTTTAACTTTCAAATGAGTTTGGAAGCAATATTGTGGCGAGCTTACACATTTTGATGGAATGCGACGATTTCTCTGTTGAGGCCTGGCATTTAGATGATGATTAACCTTTTCTATATGTTTTCCCATGGTCCATGTGCAGCTACACTGCTGAGACCAAGTCTCCATTTTTTGCTTGTGTACGAACACATGATGCTGCGGGGGGTTTTACATTTGAGAAAAGTTTACTCCACTGTGAGAAGTGCAAGTCGGTCGTATCTAAATTCACTTAGGAAAATCTATTAATTCATTTCGTGCGATTCATTGTAGGGCTGTACAAAATATGATCTAAATCGAAAAATCGAACCGAATCGCCGGTTCGGTTCGATTTCGTGGAGGTCACAGTTCAGTTCGATTTCAAGTTGGGAAATTGAACTTGAAATCGAAATGAACCGAATATGTATATATAATTAATTAATAATATATTTAATACAGAAAACTTTAAATGTAACAGTTCGGTTTGATTCGGTTCCCCTAAAAATAGGGTGAACCAAATCGAACCGAACTGTTGTACACCCCTAATTCATTGCGTTGCATCGTGATATTTTTGTTTATAGATTTTATAGTCCAATCTTTTATTTTGGTGTCTATTTTCTTTTTTATGTTGGCCTCCAAATTTCTCTTCCGACATTATTTTTTGATGTGGTGTGGTGTAGTTAACCCAGTTTGAACATCAAAATAGAAACTTGGGTGTCAAACTACACGCAGTGGATTCGAGTCCATAAAGCCAAACGGGGTGGAGGTTTTTCGATATCAAATAATAATAATAATAAAATAGGTGTCAAAATAAAAATTAGGTCTTAAACTTTTCAAAGAAAATGACATAGTTTGTACAGTGAAGTACTTGAGATAGATCAATAAACTTTTCAAAGAACATTGCTAGGCACCTCATTGGGTAGCTGTCTGAGCGTGGGACTCAATAACAAGACGCTGTCCAATAGAGATCGTCCGATCGCCCCCGAGCATTAAAGTATGGAAAATAGTTTAGTAACATCATTTGATAACATCATTTGGTAACATCACCAATTAAAGTGCACCACAACATCATCATTTAGGAAATGGTTTAGTAACACCATTTGGTAACATCATTTGGTAACATCACCAATCAAAGTGCACCATAACATTATCATTTTTAACTTTTTTACTCTTTTACTGATGTGACATAGTTTTAATGGTGATGCTACCGAATGATGTAACTAATTGGTGTTACAAAACTGTTTCTCCATCATTTATGAGGTGTTTTTAACTTTTTTATTTGAGTTGTTGATGTGACACAGTTTTAATAGTGATGTTACCAAATGATGTTATCGAATGGTGTTACAAAATTGTTTCTCTTAGAGTATTTCTCACTTTTCAAAATATGCTATATGACGTTGACGTGACGGAGTTGCATTTCAAAATATAATAAACTTTTCTCTTTACATTTTATGCGATTCTCTGAGTGAACTTTCTAAATTGTTTCAGAGGTGGCACCAGTTATCATGACAGTCTTGCAATTGCTGTGGTGCTAAACAGGTGTTGATGGTGCCATATTTTCTTGGATAGCCACGTCAGAAGATCATCAGATGGTTTCGTCTCTGGAGCACTGAGCTTGTCAGTCTGCCAGGTATTAAGTTTGGTGAGAAAGAGAAATAGGGAAAAAAAAAAAGGGAGAATTAATTAGGGGTCCTTGTCAGAGGGTTAGACTTAATTTGTAGTCCCTGTCAGAAAATCAGAAGTCATATGATCCTTACTTTTTGTGTTAGTTTAATTTCTAGTCCCTGCTTTTTGTTTCTAGTCTCTGCTTTTTGTTTCTCAGCATTTAATGAGTCTTGGAAGAGGAGCCGTCCTTTTAACATCAACTTTTTCCTATTTTGCCCTTCCTTCTTCTTCTATTTTCCTAGTTACATTCGTTACAGTTGCCTTTGTATCAGTTACAGTAGCTTCTATGTCAGTTACAGTAAGCCTTTATATCTGTTACAGTAAGTCTTTTTTTTCTTTATGCACTATTACATTCATTACAGTTACCTTTGTATCAGTTACAGTAGGTCTTTATATCTGTTACAGTAAGCCTTTGTAACTGTTACAGACTACAGCTATAAGCTCTTACAAAAGAAAAAAAAAACTTTATTTGTTTGCAAGTGGTAGGATTCGAACTCAGGTCTTCACAAAGACAACATGAGATACCCTTACCACTAAGCTACAACTACATTTGTGTTACAATAGAACATATAATATATTTAATTAAGTATTGTAGTAAATATAATACTCTATTACAACTTATGTTAAGTCTTGTTACAGTTAATATCATTCCCTGTTACAGTATACATTAAGTTCTGTTACAGTAACACTATCATCTATTATAGTAAACATAATACTCTATTACAACTTATGTTAAGTCTTGTTACAGTCAATATCATTCCCTGTTACAGTATACATTAAGTTCTGTTACAGTAAACACTATCATCTATTATAGTAAACATAATACTCTATTACAACTTATGTTAAGTCTTGTTACAGTCAATATCATTCCCTGTTACAGTATACATTAAGTTCTGTTACAGTAAACACTATCATCTATTATAGTAAACATAATACTCTATACAACTTATGTTAAGTCTTGTTACAGTCAATATCATTCCCTGTTACAGTATACATTAAGTTCTGTTACAGTATACATTAAGTTCTGTTACAGTAAACATTGTCATCTATTATAGTAAATATAACATAACATTTGTTACAATATACATTAACTTTTGTTACATATATATTAAGCTCCATTACAACTTGCGTTAAGTCTTGTTACAGTATACATAAGCTCTATTACAACTATACATTAACCTCTATTACAATATACATTAAACTTTGTTACAGTAAGTCTTTATATCTCTTACAGAAAGTATTTGTATCACTTACAGTAAGGCTTTATATCGTTTACAGTAAGTATTTATATCACTTACACTAAGTCTACATATCAATTATAGAAAGCTTTCATATCATTTACAGTAAGCTTTTATATCTCCTACAGAAAGTCTTCATATTTATTACAGAAAGTCTTTATATCACTTACATTAAGTTCTGTTACAACAAACATTATCATCTATTACAGTAAACATTAAACTATGTTACAACAAACATTAAACATTGTAACAAAGATTAATGTATATTGTAACAACGGTTAATGTATATTATAACAAAGCTTAATGTACATTGTAATAGAGCTTAATGTATACTATAACAAGACTTAACATAAGTTGTAATAGAGCTTAATATATATTGTAACAAAGGTTAATGTATATTGTAACAAAGCTTAACATAAGTTGTAATAGAGTATTATGTTTACTATAATAGATGATATTGACTGTAACAAGACTTAACATAAGTTGTAATAGAGTATTATGTTTACTATAATAGATGATAGTGTTTACTGTAACAGAACTTAATGTATACTGTAACAGGGAATGATATTGACTGTAACAAGACTTAACATAAGTTGTAATAGAGTATTATGTTTACTATAATAGATGATAGTGTTTACTGTAACAGAACTTAATGTATACTGTAACAGGGAATGATATTGACTGTAACAAGACTTAACATAAGTTGTAATAGAGTATTATATTTACTACAATACTTAATTAATATATTATATGTTCTATTGTAACACAAATGTAGTTGTAGCTTAGTGGTAAGGGTACCTCATGTTGTCTTTGTGAAGACCTGAGTTCGAATCCTACCACTTGCAAACAAATAAGTTTTTTTTTTCTTTTGTAAGAGCTTATAGCTATAGTCTGTAACAGTTACAAAGGCTTACTGTAACAGATATAAAGACCTACTGTAACTGATACAAAGGCAATTGTAATGAATGTAATAGTGCATAAAGAAAAAAGGCTTACTGTAACAGATATAAAGGATTATTGTAACTGACATAGAAGCTTACTGTAACTGATACAAAAAGGACGCTCCTCTTCCAAGACTCATTAAATGCTGAGAAAACAAAAACAGGGATTAGAAACAAAAAGCAGGGACTAGAAATTAACTAACACAAAAGTAAGGATCATATGACTTCTGATTTTCTGACAGGGACTACAAATTAAGTCAACACTCTGACAGGGACCCCTAATTAATTCTCCCAAAAAAATAGAAGAAAAAGTGTAAAGAAGTGCAGTACTGTGTGGTTGGGATGTCAGGAAGGTGTTGAGAATTGCCCTCTTTTACAGTCAGCATCAAGCGTGTTTGAGTCATCAGCATAAATACACAGACCGTCACTCGAACTCTCTCTAGAATTTTTTAGAGAGACAAATTTGGGGGTTTTCCCGTTCCTTTCTAACGCAGGTGAGTTAGGTTTCAAACAGCTGCCCCTCACTTCGGGGGGAGAGTCTGCGAAGAGACCCACCCGCCTCTGTCTCTGGCCTCGCGGAGGAGGTCTTTTTTTTTCCCTTCGGGTAGGGCTGCAAACGAGTCGAGTCGAGCCGAGTATTATGATGCTCAAGCTCTGTTCGTTAATTTTTAATCGAGCTCGAGTCGAGCTCGAACTTTATCGAATATTGAAAATGGTTGTTCAAACTTGGTTCGTTAAATACTCGCGAGTTCGAGCTCTTAACGAGTATCTTAACGAGCCCAGTTGAATTTGCTCTTACTCGACTCGTTTATGAAATGAGCTTAAATTTTTGTTTGAGCTTGACTCGTTTACTTTACTAAACGAGTCAAATTCGAGTAACATCTGAGTCGAATTCGAGTTACTTGTCGAGTGTATTAGTTCGTCTACAGCCCTTCCTTTCATAATTTGTGTATTCACACCCTCATATTTAATATTTTACATTTTAATATTCATAAGTATTTCGTACCTTAACAAAAAATTCTTTAAAATAAATAAATATTATATTTTCATATTTATAATAAGAAATTATATTGTTCAAGTATATTAACGAGTAACTAATCAGTATTTTAACGAGCATATTATCGAGTATCTTAACGAGCTACTCGCGAACATATTCGAGTCGAGTATATCTCTGTTCAAGCTCGACTCGTTTATGAATCGAGCTTATATTTTTGTTCAAGCTCGGCTCGTTTATCTAATAAACGAGCCGAGTCGAATTTTTATCGAGCCGAGTTTCGAGCTACTTGTCGAGTGTATTGGTTCGTTTGCAACCCTACCTTCGGGGGAGTAGTTTTGCTTTGAGTTCTCCATAGTTTTGCTCCCTCCTCGGCTCTGGTGGGGTTGGCGATATCTCCGATTTCAACTAGAGGAACTTTCTCTTTGGGGGGTGTTTTGCTTGGTTGGATTCGCCCTCTCTATTTTGTGCCCTTGTTGGGGCGGTGTTTCCGACTTGATTGTGCGAAGTGTTAGGTAGCGTTAAGGTAGCAGGTTAATAGTGGTTAGTTTGAAGATAGTTGGTCCAGTTAGAGATAGTTTGAAGATAGTTAAGGTAGTTGGTCCAGTTAGAGATAGTTGATTGCTTAATTGAACTAGTTAACATTGGAATGCCTTTTAATTGGCTGTTATGGGTGACTCACCAATCTGTTGTGGTGTAGCTCCCAATAATGAAAAATGTCTGCTATAAATACAAGAGAATGGAAGACCCGAGGGGGTCATGACAATTGAAATCCAAAACTTTCCAACTTCGTTATTCTGTCATATCTCTGCTCTTTCTTCCCATGCATATCTTCGCTCGCACCATGTTATCTTCTCCTCCCTCATTGATCCCGTCACGCGTCTTGTCGCTAAAATTGTTCGACTATGCGTTGTACCTTTGGGTTGAGGGTTTACTTCTTGTGTTTTGCACATTGGTCTTCGAACTTTGCAGTGTGCTTTGGGTTGCTTGTCAGTGACGTGCGTCGCTTGCTTTAGCTGTTGATGCACTTAACTTCGGTTGATTGAAATGAAACTACTTTTTCATTGTAAAAAAAAAAATCAGCATAACACACAGTCTTTTTTTTTTTCATGGCTACTTTGTCCTACCCGATTCCTGAATGGTTAAAAGATTTGGGTGGAGATGAGCGAGGAGTTGAACTTGAAATGGTATTTTAGGGCATTCCGGGGGGACACACAGGACATTGAAGGCCATCAAACATGGTAAATACTAAACAATGGTCTGGAGCGGAGCCCCGCCCCTGCCATTCTTTTAGTAGCACACATTTAAATTTATTTTTTAAGAAATATTTATTATCCAAATGATCGAGTAGAAATATCCTCTTAAAACAGCCGTGCAAAATGCCATTAAGTCATGTGGGTCTCACTATCTTTTTCCCCTATTTCTTAAAAATATATATCTATTTTTCAAATACAAAAAATTATTCATCTCCCTTAGTTGATTATTTGTCGCCCTTAATATTAAAGATGATAAATAACTAATTAAGAAGAGACCAAATAATTTTTTACATGTTAAAATTATCTCACTTTCGATGCGTTATTTGTCAACTATGCGATGACAAATAGTAAGGTTGCAATCAAAACTCGAATATCTAATATTCTGACTCCATTTCGTTAAAAATTATCGATTTTAGAATTGACAAATACTATCAATAATTTATCAAAATTGGTATCACTTATTCTTGATATGTTTTGAGAATTTAAAAAATAATCAAAATCAGAATCCATTATTTCGATGAATTATCTATAAACTAAGTCACAATAACGACCTTAACTCATGAGAATTTTGATTTCGATAATATAATCAAAATTAAATCAAAATAAGAAATTGATTATTCTAATTATGTCAGAATCGAAAAGTTTAAATAGTTATCAAAAGCTCATGTTTCTAATATCGAATAGGACTCGATTGTAGTCCTAATAAGTTAAAAATGACAAATAATTTCACGTAGAATGATGCAGAACATTAAATGCTGTTTTTGAAATGATGTTAGAAGATTTAAAGAGTATTAAATGCTCATGTTGCATGCGGTCTTTGGAGACATCGTTTGGAGTAAAATTATCAAAATAAATTGTCCGGGGCAGTTTTATTTGAAACTGCTCCAAGCCATTGGGGGTTTTGAGTATATACCCTCCGTGGGGACAACCGTACAACGTCGGGGTTTTGAATCTTGATGATGTCCACTTGATTGTTGAAACGACAAGATTTCATCTTTGTCAAAAACTTATGCCACTGCTCGCATTCTATCATCAACAGATGCAATCATCGAGTTAAGGGATACTAGAGGAGTCACTGAGCAAAAGAACTCGGTCCTGATGCGATTCAGAGCATGATACAATCTGGGAAAATGCTTTGTTAGGCGGGGCATCCGGGTATCATAATAATAATAATAGGGAAATGCTTAATGTCCGGATGCCCCGGACAAATGATTTGTCCAAACGCCCGGCTGGCGTGCCTCTCATTGGGCAGCGCTCTACTATGTGGGTCCCACACCCAGGCAGCGCCCAATGAGGGATGCGTCAACCGGGCGCCCAGCATTGCTCACAATAATATCCTGACGTAGACACAAGCAAAGGTGGTGGGTTCCGCCCCACCCGTACCGTGTCGGGTAACTAGCATCTCTCTACAAACTGAGAGCTTCCATCTTTTTCCTAAACTATTAGCTAGAGCTGTTCACGGTTCGGTTCGGTCCGATTTGAACTTCTTTTTTTAGGAAACCAAACCGAACCGAAATTATATTCAAACCGAACCAAACCAAATCGGTTCGGTTTGAACCGAACAAAAAAAAAACGCAGAATAAAGGCCGCTGGGCGGCCCTGGGTTTCGAACCCAGGACCGCCCAGCAGGAAGAGACGCACTAGCCCACTGGGCTAGGCGTTCTGTCTTGTTATTATTTATTATTTAAATATATTTAATATATATTTCGATTCATTCGGTTTTCCTGTGCAAAACTGAACTGAATCACGAGACTTCTCAATCCGAACCGAACCGAGCCGATTCTGTTTTTCGGGTTGGACCATATTATGAACAGCCCTACTATTAGCAAAGATTTGGAAGAAAGTATAAAAGTTTTAAGAGATGTGCCCAGAGGCATCCGGGACATCATCCAGCACAAAGGGACCCAGTTTGCCGGTTCTGAACAAAGTGATCAGCTTTTTGGAGACCATGGTACGAGCTCCTTCCTCGGATTTTGTAGATATCTTAAACAGTTCTTGCAGAGCTGCCAGTTGTGTATCAATGAGGCACTCTAGCTCATTCTCCTCCATTAAATCACCTTCAAATGAAGAGAATGTGGCATACAACGTTCGTCGAACCTCTTTCACAAAACCCTGCATTTATGGAGCACAGTCATAGAACTGTAAATTTTCCTCAAGGCAGCAAGAAAGGGCTTTTCATGTGGCTAGGATTGTGTATGTTTAAGAATAACAAACCCCTACATCTGGAAAACAAAGAGAGGAGAGAATAAAATCTGAAATAACAAGAATTGCAGAATATATGATTTGTAAAACGAATGGCAATGTGGCATTCCACATATTTTACCAGACACTTCATTTACAGAACCCTGAAAAGAATGATGTAGGAAAGCTTCAATCAAGTCATGGTAAGCACTAGTCCTATGTGACCTACAAAATTCCAACACAAACTTTATTCTGTTATTTACCCACATTTTGTACACGAGCTCCTAAAAAACCACCAACATGCGATACACCCCAAGATCACTAGGTACTTGAAAAGAGCCTCTTAAAGATGAAATTATGTGCAAGATACTCCTTGATGTTAGCATCCAATTGGGTAGATGATCCATTGACAATGAGATGATGACTCAACATTATTATTATTTTGCTAGGTAAATGTGACATAACATTAACTATATGTGGAGAATTTTACAGACAGGAAACCTACAACATTTTCCTCATATGCAGGGTTCTTTAGGGAGGATCTGTGCAGAAGGGTCAAGATAATTACCTCAACATATCGCACATCAGAATCATCCAACAGCAATTTTCTCCTCTGTACATCATGTTTAAGTATGCTCTTATTTCTCATACGTGGGTCAAATGGAGGTCTGCTCCTTTCCTCATTGTCCAAGTTCTTCCAATGAAGAGGTGTGCTCCGATTGTTCAAAACAGCTAAAAAATACTTAGCAAGGCGTTCCTCACCTACAACCGAATCCTTCACTGCCCCTGGACATTAAGCGATGTCATGCACATGTTCACTACCATTGAGTGGCCAATTGCAAAACAAATTGTCAAACTCAAGGCATTTGAAATGAACAGACCTATTTCTAAAAGGCATTACAAGATTTACAGCAAAGAAGAATAAGAACGGCAGATCAAGAGTTCTTAACACCCCCCCACCCACCCAACACGCACACACATACAAAAACTCAACCACAAAAGATTTATTAGGCCCGCTGGAAGGCCCACCATAACAATCAAAGACCAAAATATGTAAAAAGGCTGAACAAAGTCAAAATCAAGTTGACAAACTGTCATCATGATAGGTAACAAAAAATTGCATGGGTGATGATTTTAATCAGTCAAAGTCAAACTAACAGAGGAGGAACCTGTTAGAGCAAGCTTCAGTCCTGTCTCTATGTCTGGAATGCTGGGAACCAAGACACCAGGAGTGTCCAAAACGTATATGCTAGGTTGATTTGCAATCTGAGCACCACCTCTTCAATCTTAGTATCAGCATTGGAAAAGTAAAAATGCAATATACTCATTGAGATTGAAAATATCTACCTCTATAAATTGGATAACATGTATTTTTTTTTTGTCAATATAGCTTCTTTTGCTTTTTTAATATGGAAACAGAAAAGGAATTTAAAATGCATCCATGAGAAAAATGATGATGCTATGTACAATTACATGACCTTATTTAGCTGAAAAATTGTATGTGAGGTAGAAAGGAAACTGTGAGTTAGAGTACACTAACATATTCAGCAAAAGAAAAATGTTTTCAATAATAAACCGGTACAGCTAAAATAAGCCAGCATCATAGAGCACCTAGGTAAATGTATTGGGTAAAAAGAATATCTTTGACGGGCTAAAAGATTTTGATGCAATTGTTTGCAAAAAGCTACGGCGCTATGTAAAGTTACCAAAATAGCATCCATAACCATACATTTTGGATCTGAAGTCCTATCCCTTTTTTTATATCTAATCTGAATCTGAGGTCCTTGTATACATGGGACAATGATCATTATAATCATCTTCCTTTCACTTGATGATGAGATAAACCATTCCTTTCATATCCTATATTTCCCCTTCTTTTCATTTTCTCATTGAATATGATGCAGGTTATAATGTTCATGTATGTCTTTTGGTGTCGGAAGCCAGGTCCTATCCCTTTTTTTCAGATAAAGTAAAGGCTCTATGTTGTCCTTCCTGATGACATTGGATAGAATACATGCTACCCAAATCCAATAGTGGATTTAATATGACCATCCATTTCAACACATACATTGATTTTATCATTCAATAAGAAACTATTTGTTTCATTTTTTCAAAGTTGCATTGATGCTCCAACCAACCATGATAAGCAATTGAAAATGAAATAGCGGAAACAAGAGCTAAATGCTGATCCAAAAAAATTAAGTACCAAAATTTCCAGCATAGCCAAAATTCTATTATTTTAACCTTGTATCCAGCAATATCCTGCGTGACACCAGGCAAAGGTCCCACAGTTGCTCGCTTAATCTTTTCTTGTACTGTGGAAAACACCATTTCAAGTGAAAAAGACCACTCAATGTTTAAATAAATTAAAAATAAAACTGAAAACTGAAGCAGCTACCAGGAAATCGTGAAGCTGCAATCCGGTGGATGGAATTAATAAGTGCTGATTTCCCAATATTTGGAACACCAACCACCATCACAAGAAGTGTAGGTTCCCTGGATATAACTTCCTTTAATTTCAGCTCCACGAGTGTAAGAAGCTGTTGATTCAAAGACATGATAAGCATCAGGAACATTAATGGCAAGAAAATACTAGAGAAATGTGAGCTAAAATAGACAAACAGTGGTAGCTCCACATTTGGCAGCTTCACAATGTTCATAAGGCGTTATTTATGGCAAACTTGCACAGTTTTGTCTCCAAAGCACCTCAAAAGTTGTGGGTATGAACTCCGCATATATAGCTCAGTTCTAATATTGGACTGATCCATTGTTCTTTCCCTAGCCACTTCTATTACGGTATTAACTAAGTTCCACACTAAGAACTAGTCCACACTGTCTTATCCAGGTCTTACTTTGGAAACACCACATCATCTTATGCAGATCTTACTCCAATACCATACTCTGAGACTCAATTCAATTTTTTTTTCTTGAAATACATCATAAATTATCAAGCCCACATATATAACTCAGTGACTTTTCTCTCCTTTTGATGTGGGAGTAATCAGGTCCATTCCTACCGCAGCCCTCAAACACATCAGTGGCTCCATATTGCACTTTTTCATGCCTATATCCGAAGAGCCCTTTCTTATAAGTCTCTTCTAATACACACACAGCATGGACTCAACAATCAACCATTCGAAATTAATCCTCACCCCCCCCCAACCAAAAAAAAAAAGGGGTCCAAGAGGAGGCTTGCAAAATAAACAAATTTAAGCAGAAAGGATAATTATGAACTGTGAAATCAGAGAAATTTACCTCCTTAACCGAGCTTCTACTGTGTGCACTAATTGAGAGACTATCTTGCTTGGATCTTTCAAAGTACTGAATCCATCGCTATAATATCAAAAAATAAGAGTTAATGCACTGAAACTTTGAGCAAAGATTAGCAGAAGAGGACCTCTGGCAAGGATTTTTCAATTCGTCCCGTGGAAGACTTTTTTAACAAAAACATCAGCAACAGGAACAACACAGCAATATACAGTTCCATATGAAATGTGGACCAGATCTTACACGCATTATGTTAGGATTCGCCAAATCCTTCTTATTCAGAGCAATGATGCGCCTTTTACCAGAAAGAGCACTTTGCAGGTCAACGTTGGCAGAAGACAAGGGTATCTGTCACAAGTTAGAAATGAGTTTTCATAAGAAACTATCCACTGATACACTAAATGCAAATTGCAGAATTTCTAAGCCATACAATTCATATACCAACAGAATAGGTCAGCACAGAGATAACAGTTTCTCTCTGTTTTTTTTCGGGGGAAAAGGGTGTGATCCTTCTCACTAATCGCACAATCAAACGACCCAGAACACTTCAAAGAGCTCACCAGAAGCTCCCCACATGAACACAACGGAAGTACAACAACAGCTGGTGGAGGATAAAAAGAACGGGCAAGGAGTCATTAAGAGTATGTTCACATAATCGAATCTCAGACTCTCCCAGGAACTATAAACACGAAGCCGCCTCCCTTCCCCATGGCATCCCCTGAGTAAGATAACCCCGTCGTCTCCCAAAGGTCTTAACTTTGTTGACCTCTTCAGTTATTCCCTTCTCTACAAAGCATATCCCCCGTACACTACGTTAATTTGACAAAGAACTGTGGTGTCACTGACGCGTAGTTGCCGATTTCACTTCACACCTCCCGTAGATGTGAACATTCCTTCGGTTGGTCCAGTCCAAAGCAATGACCACTAATACCAGCAGCAGCAGCTAAAAAAGAACAGAAGGAGTCGCCATTGCGCAACTCGAGCTTTAAAAGCAGAGAACATGTGAAAGATGCATCAGAGAGAGAGAGATGGGAAGGTGTGGTGAGGGCGACGGAGGACTCACGCGAGCATCCCGGACTTCGATGACGAGGTCGGCGAGCTTGAGGCGGTCGCGGATGGCCCGGGTCGCGGCCGCCATGTGCCCCGGGAACCAGTTGATCACCCCGCCGCCGGCGTTGAAGCCCATGTCCCCGAGGCGCGGCGGCTTCGCCCCGACCAGCTTCTTGGCCCACCCGCCCATCGCGCCGCGACTCGTCGCCCGCGTTATCCCACTACTGCCGCCCCACCACCCACCCCCTCCCGCCGTCGCATGCCACCGCAACGCCGCCCTCGGGCACTCCCAAAGCCGCCTCCGCCTGCGGCGTCGCCCTCCCGCCGCCGCTGCGAAGAGCTCCGAAGCTCTCTTTTGCACCCCGCGTTCCCGTCGGCGGTCGACTCTTGGAGTGTTTTGGGCCGCCAAAAGGCGCAGGTGTTTGGGCCCAATTTCCCACTTCCCATGGCCCGTTATCTATATAACATGATCGCTACACATCAACACCCCTCACTAGTAGTAGTTATGACATGACAAGAGACAGGCATATTAACAAAAAGATAGTTTTTTTTTTGCATATATGCTTCTCTTATAAGTTATTTTTTTCTTAAATTTATATTTATACATGTATTCCTTTCATAGATATATCGTAATATCTGACGACGAGAGTGAAGAATATACTTCCAATAGTCATTTACCTTCATTTTTAACAGGGGTATAAATATAAAAATAAATAGAATATTTCAAATGTTTTTTAAAATCCATCGCGATATATTATGGAAAGGTGTTTGAAGATATTTGGTATCCATAAGAGTGTTATACAGATAAATATAGGGATAATTATTAGGAGTTTTTGTTAGAAATCTAATTTAATTTCTAGTCCCTTCAAATTTTCAAAAGTTACAGAGTCCTTACTTTCCTAAAAATAAAAACTTCAAATTTATGTTTTGACCACGATTGGCCATGCAGCACCCAAAGGTCTCTGAGACGGATGTTACAAACAAATATATATTTTTTATAATAAAAATTTTAGAGTTATTAGATCAAACTTAGGACGACTCCAATCGACACGATATGATACGCTTTGTTACCATACTATTCCAAATAATATTTGAGTTGGTCCGGTAAAATTGATCGACCAACCTTGATTTTGATTCATATGATTCACATTATATTATATATATATATGTTTTCTAAGATATTTGTTTCTAGATTCTCCAAACTTGGGGCATGGGTCGGAGGGGTGCGGGGTTGTGTAGGGCTGTAAACGGAGCGGATACGGAGCGAATATGGGTTTTCCGTGTCCGCTCCGAATATTTAATCGGATAATTCGTATCCGCTCCGAATAAAATTCGGATACGGAGCGGATATCTTAGTCGGATAATGATCGGATCCGGAGCGGATCGGATATTATCCGGTTCGAAGGGGGGGGCGGGGGCAGATGGGGGTGTCGCAGGAGAGAGAGAGAGAGAGAGAGAGAGGGAGAGGAGAGAGAGAGAGAGAGAGAGAGAGGCCAGGGGGGGGGGGGGGGGGGGGGGGCGCCGGAAGGGGGGAGGGAGGGAGGTACAGAGGGAGGGAGGGAGGACAGAGGGGGAGGGGTGCCGTCGGAGGGGGGGGCGGGGGCAGATGGGGGGGGTGTCGTCGGAGGAGGGAAAGAGAGAGAGAGAGAGAGAGAGGCAGGTGGGGGGGGAGCCACCGGAAGGGGGAAAGAGAGAGAGAGAGGCCAGGTGGGGGGGGCCGCCGGAAGGGGGGAGGGGTGCCGTCGGAGGGGGGGGCGGGGGCAGATGGGGGGGGGGGGGCGTCGGAGGGGGCAAAGAGAGAGAGAGAGAGGCCAGGTGGGGGGGGGGGGGGGGGCGCGGAAGGGGGGAGGGGGAGGTACAGAGGGAGGGAGGGAGGTACAGAGGGAGGGAGAGGGCCGGAGGGGTGATGTCGGAGCTCGAGATCGGCCTCGCCCGCGCCAGGCCAGCCCCCTCCATCTCCGTTCGTCACTCCGGAGGGCCTAGCGGGGAACGAGGAGGAGACCTCGGAGGCTATCGCGGTGCGGTAGTTACCGGCTTCCTCCGCCGCCTTGGAGGGCATGGCCACAAACGGAGGAGCGCCCACACAGAGGAAGGAGAGGGGGGAGAGCAACTGAGCGAGCGCAGGTGCTCGCCGAGGAGATGGCGGAGATTTAAATCGGAGTGGGGGAGGAAGGTGGTTGGGGCCCGCGGGGGTGCTGCGCGCAGCGGCGGCAGGAGCGGCAGGAGCGGTGTGTGTGGTGGCGGTGAAGATCTGATGGTCAGAATTAATTTAGATTTCGGATCGGATCTTAAACGGAGCGGATCTCCCATTTCCGCGTCCGCTCCGTTTAATATTCGAATAATATCCGTATCCGAATCCGCTCCGTCGGATATCTGTTAAACGAATACGGATATGCTTAACCGGATACAGATTCGGAACGGATCCGGATATTATCCGGATCCGTTTACGGCCCTAGGGTTGTGTGCATCCAATGGTCATTGGGCTGTTGAAACCCCCCCCCCCCCCCCCCCCCCCCCCAAAAAAAAAAATACTTTAAACTTTGGAATGTCAACTGCTAAAGTAAAAAAATATCAATGAAATTAAGCCAACTTTCCAGGCCAAAAGGGACACTAAATTAAAGGTAGGAGAAGATGCGACAGGCCAACCACCCGTGTTAGCTTTGGCAGATTGCCCAATCATACCTTGGACGGCAACCCAGTTAGATAATAAAACCAGTCGTATTGGGTGAATGCAACTGGACAAAAACTATATTACTAAATTAACATATATATATATATATATATGCAATAACGTTGGGTCCGGATTCTGACATTTGATTCAACCACTGGGTTGGACATGGTCCTCATCAAATTGCCCATTTCAAGTCCCACATATCACATGTGTGTATATATATATATATACATGGGAAGAAGGATGAGATTTTTGTACCTAACAGTCTGCTCAAGAACCCATGGATGGTAGTTGAAAGTTGTGTTGTATATCCAATTGGGAAGCATAAATGTACACACACAAAAATGTCATTTCATTAAGAGATGTTAATGTAGATTCAATGGGGGAGAAGGGAAACGGAAATGGAAAGAAAAAAAAATCTCACTCTTTGCTCTTTGAGAGGTCTTTTACGTTGAAATCTCACTTTTCTTATTTGTCTAAGATGAGAGATTTAATCCATAGATTATCATAAGCTCCTCTAGGTTGGACCCGAGGTTGCTAATTGGGCTCAGCCAGTGCTGGCCATCAGAAGAAAAGGCAAGGGGTGGGAAGAAGGGGAAGACATTAAGAGACTTAATCGCATATTAGATATCATTACGTTCTCATACTTTAGCTATTTTCAAGAGAAGATTAATAGCCACAAATAGATTGAGAGGACATGTGTCACTATATCATAGTCCAATTCCATACTTCACTTCGTCTCTATCTCTTTTTCTGAGACGAAATCTAGTTGAAAAGGACCAATTTGATTGTTAGAGATTTGACTTTAAAAATGTATTATTGTAATTGACTTCTATGCAAATCAGGCCGAGGATTGACAACAGCCGAGTTTTTGTTGCCCAATCTTCTGTAGCACCCGAGCTCCAACTTCAAATCCCTCAGAGTTCAATGCATTATAAAATCCTTGCGAGTTGAACCGATTTCATCGGATTCTATCAAAATTTTATCCAACCTTTTCAGGGCAACGCACTCTAGTCACCCTCTTAATAGAAGAATCACAACAACATATAAAGAGAAATCACAGAAATACTTGAGAGATTGTCTAGAACTTCCTAAGGGAAAATCAAAATGGACAATGGATTTAAGTATACCTTTGACATTGTTGCTTTCTTACATTATGCAAACAACATTGAGCCCTAAGTCATTATGTTGAATTTCTCGTTATTAAAAAAATGTTATGCAAACAAATAATATCGAAAAGAATATTAAACAATAAAGTGTTTTAATACCAGTACACTTGTCTTTATGCTGAATGAAGAGGACACAATCTCCTATCAAAAAGATTTGTATCCACATCTTCCCACTTAGAGATTTATAAGTTAAGTAGAGTCTTCATTGGAATGTGGTGGTGTTATCTATTGGAAGGGTGTGGAGTCGTTGTCCTCGAAGATCCACCAAGATCACATCAAACACTTACTTCAAATTTACCTTCTATCTTTCAAGTTACCTTTGGTCTACTTAAACATAAGTTTGCATCATGTGTGGCTCTCAAGGACACATATTTGTAGATAATTAATAGACCTTCATCAAATTAGGAGGAGACCATATGCATAAGCATAGCAACTATCAGGGTTCGCTAAATCAGCTAATTGTGTCAAATCGATAAACTAGTGATGTTGTAGTACGGTACAAACTATATTGTATGACACTACTTCGGCCATCCACCCATCCACATACTCTTATTCTTCTTCATCCTCCTCTACTTTTCATTCTACTTTTGAGTCGGCCTCGGTTGGGAGGCATCTAAGGTCCCCATTCCTAGGGCTGTCCAAGAGGATGGGGCCCCTCTAGGCTAGGGCCATGGTGTGGTCTGGTGGGCTAGGTACGACGAGTGGCAGTGCCAAGTGTTGGTTCAAGTTTGGGAATCGGGGCGTTGAAATCAAGGGGACCAGGATCTATGGCAACTAGACAACATGATGCGAGTTCAGGGGGAAACAACCAGAGGAAGAAGGGGAGGGGGGCAAGGATGTAAGTGGAGAGTTGTGGTGAGCCAATCTCCCCCTCACAAGGAGATAACTGTAGTAAGGGGAAGAAAAGAAGGAGGTAGCGTGGTGGCAGAGCAACGACGGAGGCATGTACGCCATTGATGTCACCACGACAGGTTTGGCTGGTGCAAGCGGCAAGCATGCCCCAACCCCCTGTGATAGAAGAAACACTTTTTACTCAATCGTAAAGTAAAAATGTGTGCCGGTTTGGTTGGTTGCCGCATTTGATTGGTCAGATGACTGATGTTTCACATGTCAATAAAATGTGGGATTCAACGTCTGACTAATCAGGTGAAAATATTTTTGATCTTGAGGGGAATTTTCGTGCCGAGATGACCATAATTTTTGACTGTTGTGGCAAGTCGACTCTAAATTATGGATTCATAGGTGATTCATCATAATCAAGAAAATGTTACATATATTTTTTTGCTAGAAGACTTTCTAAACATAGAGAACGTCTACGAGAATTATAAATTTAGCAAAATAAAGGATTTTTGAGTCAGAAATAGAGTCCTATCGCCAGAGGCAGTACTTGGTGTTGAGCGCCTCAGAGTTGACTTTGAATTGTGGTCTTATAAGGAATTCAAATGGCCGAGGAAAAAGTTATGCCCGTTTGACTGAAGAGGTGTCGTATTGGATCAGACATGTATTTGCAATAACGCTCTCGGATAGGAATTTGAGAATTGGAGTAGAGATCTCCGAATCTAACCTACTGATAACCGACTCGTAGTGTCGATTCTGAATTAGGATCTCGCAAGCAATTTCGATCATCAGACAAAGACATATTCATGTTTTATTGAAGGGATGTGATAATCGATCGAATTGTGTATTTATATTCATGCTCCAAAGGGGAATTTATGCCTCAAAATAGAATTTCGTAAAACTTACTTCATGTCGATCGTCTCAGAGTGTCGATTCCGAATTGTAGTCTTACAAATGATTTCAATAACTAAGAGAGAAGTTTAGATTATTTTTATTGAAGGAGTATGAATAAGCTAGAAGGGGTGAATATATCACTGACAGTTGTATACTTATATTTACAATATTGGCAGAAATTCTCATGTCGAGATAACCATAATTTTTGACCGTCGTGATAGGTCGACTCTAAATTTTGGCTTCACAACTAATTTGTACGTTCGAGTGCACATTTTGCATAAGACCATATAAATATGAAGAATGTCTATTAGAATTGTAATTTTATCAAGCAAAATGAAGGATTTTTTGGTCAGAAATGACATCTTACCATCGAAAGCAATAAGAGGTGTCGAGCACCTCGAGGGTGTCATTTTTGAATTGATGTCTTGAAAATGATTTTGATAACTGAACGAAATGTTATGCCCATTTGACTAGATGAGTGTCGTACTATATTAGATCAAAATGAAGGATTTGTGAGTCAGAAATTTTGCCTTACCATTAGAGGCAATAAGAGGCGTCGAGTGTCTTTGCAGGTCGATTTCAAATTTTATCTTATAAGCAATTTCATAATCGAGAGGAAATTTATGTTTGTTTGACCAAAGGGGTGTCATACTGAAAGATCGTATACCTGCAACTACGCTCCTGGAGAGGACTTTGGGCACCGAAGTGGAAATTTCTGAATCCGGCCTAATGACGACTAACTGAAAGCGTAGATTCCAAATGGGGCCTCACAAGCAGTTCTGTCATCTGGAGAAGAAATATTCACATTTTCCTAAATGGGTGTGATAATAGATTGAATCGTTTACTTATATTCACGCTCTGAAAGGAATTTGGCCCTCAGAATGGAATTTCATAAAACTTGCATCATGTCGACCCTCTCAGAGTGTCGATTCTAAATTGTGACCTTATAAGCAATTCTGATAATCGAGCGAAAAATTCTAGCCATTTTTATTGAGGGGGTGAGAATAAACCAGAAAGGGTGAATGTATCGTCGACAGTCGTGTACATATATTTACCATTTCGGGAGGAATTCAAGTGCTAAGATGAACACAATCTTTGACCATCGTGATAAGTCAACTTTGAATTAGTGATTCCCATAATTGAGAAAAATATGACACATATGTTTATGCTAGAAGACCTTCTAAACTTGGATAACATCTACTACAATTGTAATTTATAGAGTGAAATGAAGGATTTTTTAGTCAGAAATAGCATCTTACCATCGGAGGCTATAAGAGGAGTAGAGCATCTCATATTGCCAATTTTGAATTCTGGTCTTCTAAGCGAATCCGATTATTAAGTAGAAAGTTATGCTTGTTTGACTGAAAGAGTGCCGTATTAGATCAGATCGCGTACTTGCAATCACGCTCTCGAATAGGATTTTGGGCACTGGAATAGAAATATATGAATCTGTCTCATTGATGACTGACTTGAAGTACCAATTTCGAATCAAGATCTTACAAGCAGTTTCGAACGCCAGACGAAGAAATATTCATGGTTTACTGAAGGGGTGTGATAATCGATCGAATCTTGTGCTAATATTCACACTTTAGAGTGGAATTTAGTCCTCAAAACGAAATTTTGTAAAACTAGTCTCATGTCAACCATTTCGATGCGTCAATTATAAAATGTTGTCTTATAAGTGATTCTGATAACTAAGCGAAAAGTTCTGGCCATTTTTATTAAAGGTGACAATAAGCCAGAAGTGGTGAATATATTACTGATAGTAGTGCACTTACATTTACTACCTTAGGAGAAATTCTAGTGCCAAGATGACCACAATCTTCGACTGTCGTGATAGGTTGACTCTGAATTGTGGCTTTACAAGTGATTCACATAATCGAGAAAAATATTATGTATATTTTTACTATAGAAGACCTTCAAAACATGAAGAACATCTACTAGAATTGTAATTTTATAGAGTGTTATGCATATTTTTATGATAGAAGACCTTCAAAACATGAAGAACATAGGGGTGTCAATTGGGCCGGGCCGGCCCGGAGGCCCGCAAGCCCGGCCCGGTTTTAACCGGGCTTGGGCGAAAAAATAAGCCCGTTAAAGTTTTTGGCCCGGCACGGCCCGACCCGGAAAAAAATAGGGCCGGGCTTGGGCTTTGTGAGGCCCGGCCCGGTCGGCCCGCTGGCCCAAAAAATATAAATATAATTTATATTAAGTATGAATTTTATATTTAGAAAGAGAATTATATGTATTTTTTCTATAATAAATCTACTCAAAAATATAATCTTTTACAAGTTAAATGTTAATATAGATATAAGTAAAATATATATTATTTTTTATAGATATATTATAGTAGATATATTAAAATTATATATTATATAAATAAAAATAATATTTTTTTCCGGGCTTTTCCTGGGCCGGGCCGGGCCACCCATACCGGGCCTAACCCCTGGCCTGGGCCGGGCCCGGGCCGGCTTTTAAAAACCGGGCCTGGGCCGGGCCTAGCAAGGCCCGGTCCAGGCCCGACCCATTGACACCCCTAGAAGAACATCTACTAAAATTGTAATTTTATAGAGTGAAATGAAAAAAAATTTAGTCAAAATTGGCATCTTACCTTCAGAGGCAATAAGAGACGTTGAGCGCATCCGTGTTTTGATTTCAAATTATGATCTTATAAATAATTCTGATAATCGAGTAAAAAGTTATGTCCGTTTAACTGAATGGATGTTGTACTGGATTAGATTGCGTACCTACAATAATGCTTCCATGGTGAAATTTGGGCATTGGAGTAGAAATCTCTTAATCTGACCAAGTGACAATCGACTCGACGTGTCAATTTCGAATTAGAGTCTCGTAAGTGGCTCCGATCGTTGGGTAAAGAAACATTCATATTTTACTGAAGGAGTGTGATAATCGATTAAATCATATACTTATATTCACACCCCGAGTGGAATTTGGCTATGGAAAAGGAATTTCGTAGAACTAGCCTCATGTTCACCATCTCGGTGTGCCAAGTTTAAATTGTGGTGTTATAAGTAATTCTAAAAATTGAGCGAGAAGTTCTCGTCATCTTTACTAAATGGGTGAAAATCAACTAGAAGCGGTGAATATATCACAAACAATCGTGTATTTATATTTATGACCTCAAGAGGAATTCTCATACCATGATAACCACAAATTTTACTGTTGTGATAGGATGACTCGAAGAAGTGAGAATAAAATAGAAGGGGCAAATATATTATCGATGGTTATGTACTTATATTTACGACCTCAAAAGAAATTCTCATGCCATAATAACCATAATTTTTGACCGTCGTGGTAGACAGATTCTGAATCGTAGTTTCATAAGTGATTCATATAATCAAGGAAAATGTTACACATATTTTTATGTTAGAAAACTTTTTAAACATGGAGAGCGTCTACTAGAATTATAATTTTAGAGAGAAATGATGAATTTTTCAATCAGAATTGATGTTTTATCCCTAGTGGCACTAAGAGGCGTTGAGTGTCTTGATTCCTAATTATGCTCTTATAAACGATTCCGACAATTAAGTACAAAATTATGCATATTTGATCGAAATGGTGTCATATTCGATCAGATCGTGTACCTGCAATCACACATGAAGAGGAATTTAGACACTGACATAAAAGTTTTCGAATTTCATTAAGTGACGATTGATTCAAAATGTCAACTTTCAGTTGAGATATCATAAGCGATTCTAATTGTTAGGCGACGTATAACATTTTTAATGAAAGGATAATAACATTTTTAAAGGAAGGATAACTTTGATATATGGCATGCTATTGTTTTTTCATGTAAGTCCTTTATTCATGCTCGTTTTTTTGCAATTTATGTTATTAGATATAATAAGATAAAATATAAATGGATTAAATATTATATTAGTCGCAGTCAGACTTGGCGTTTGCAAGAGGCGGACCTCCCTGCTGTCGTGGCCAGCTTTGGAGACCATCTCTCCTCGACGTACTTTCTTTCGGTGCACATCGAAACGCACCAATCTCAGCTCTGAGCAGACGTCACCAGACACGGGGTTACACCGCGGCGGGCGCCGCCGTCCACTGAAGGCGCCGCCACCGCATCCACCCCTCGCAATGGGCAGAACCGCCCGGCCGCCCGCCACGCAACCGGAAGAAAAAGGAGAGACCACGGTGGGTGGGGGGCTTTTGCACATCTCCCCCCCTTCACTTCAAGATAATAAATTTAAACAGTCTTTTAGTCCTCATTTTTCTTGTCATTTTTTTGGCAATAAAATGATTGTTGATGATAAAATAAGTTACACAACAAGATAATGTAGGTAGATTTTTGATAAAGATTGAATAATGATGTTTAAATACTAATAGTATAAAATATGTCTTTTCTTATATATATGTGTGTGTGAAGGCGGTGGCGGACCTAAGTAAGGTCCAGTGGGGTCATGTGACCCCGCTGGATTCTCAAAACTTAGATTTTTTTATTAAATTAATTTTGTTGAAATTTTTTTCAATAAAAGTGACTCCATTGAATAACAAAATAAAATTTATAAATACACTATAATCTTAAGAGTGACTCCACTGAATTAAATTTCTAGATCCGCCATTATATGAAAAGTAGAACTGAGCTAACTTAAGAATATCCGCTTATTTGGCTCACTAGAGTTAAAGAAGGGGACAACACTTCACAACCACCCCACTTCCCGAAGGTGGCTTGTGAAGACTCAAGAGAGGGCTCGGCTTACCAAAATTCTTGTCTCCTTAGAGCACTAACATCTGATCCGAAATAGGTAGAAGTAAAACTTGAGGCTATCATCTCAACTTACCTCTTCTTTGTTAAGGTAGATCTTTGATTCTCTGAGTCATAGTAAGATTTGTCACTCTAATATCGACGGCACAACCAAAACACTCCTATTAAGATAGAGTTGGGTCTCGCCTATTGCCATGCACACTCTTGTCGATGACACACAAGAGCATGTAGTCTCCCCCCTACTCTTCTCTATCTTGTCCTAACTAGTTTTTTTTACTTAGAACTTTTTGACAGTCTACCTCAAGATCTACACTCTTGAGGACCTCAAATCCTTCTAGTTATTTGTATGTATAAGTAATTTTTTATTAACAAAATTTAAAATTATGTGGAGATCGAACTAGTCTGCACCTTCCAGACCATTACAACACGAGTAAACCCTTTAATATGTTGACCAGGGTATGAATAAAATGGATATGAACATAATTATAAAATATGACGGTGAAATGAGAAGTTATATAAATTGTCCGGGTGTAGAAGACAGTATAGTCCTTCTTTGTGATTGCCGTGCAAAGCGCAACTAGAATCTTCTTCTGCACAGACGCCTCCCCCTCCACAGCTGGAGCTCCGTTGGTGGTCTCCACCCTTTTGCCGGGGAGCTCGGCGGTGCTCATGGACGCGGTGCTCTGCGACGAGCTGCTGCAGGAGATCCTGCGGCGCCTCCCGCCCTCCGCGTACCCAGCCGCCTCCCTCGTCTCCAGGCGCTGGTTCGCGGTCCTCCGGAGTTCCCTCTCCTCCCTCTCCCTCCGCCTCCCTGGCGCCTCATCCACCTCCTCCTGGTTACCCCGTCCGGTTCCCTCTCTCCTCGCTCCTTACTCCTCCCTCACCGCCCTCGCTCTTCTCTCTGAACCCTCCCTGCCCGGCGGCGGCGGCGGCGGCGGCGGCGGCTTCTCCTCACCGGATGCACTTCTACTCTCCCTCTCTGCCTGTGCGGCCTCCCACCTCCCCCTCCTCCGCCACCTCCGCCTCCTTGCGGGCCCCGTCTCCCCCTCTGCCCTCCTCTCCCTGCCGCCCTCCTCTCCCCTCCTGCGCCTCGCCTCCCTCCAGCTCTCCTCCGTTCGCCCCCTCACCTTCCGGTGGCTCATCCGGTTCCATTCCCTCCGGGAATTTTCCGTGCTCGACTGCAGTGGGTCGTCTGTTACGGCGCAGGCTTCGGTAGCGGACGATGGAGCAGTAGAGGCAGCGGCGGTGGACGATGGGGCAGGAGTTGGCGATGAGATCGAAGAAGAAGAAGGGAAGGGATTGGCTCTGGAGGTCCTGTCGCTGACGGGCATCCGGGGGGGCAACCATGGCTTCGGCTGGCTCTGGCGCCGCTGCTGCAACCTCCGCAGGCTTCAGCTACGCGGCTGCGAGGCCACGGGCGACGGCCCGGCCTCCCGATCCTTCGCTCGCTGCCTCCCCAACCTCCAGGAGCTCGAGCTCCGGACCTGCCGCGCCATCGCTGACGTCGTGCTACTCCTAATCGCCGAACACTGCCGCTGCCTGGCCACCCTCATCCTGTACGACGGAGGCAGCCGCGACGGCCTCCACCGCTTCATCCGGCGGTGCGGGTCGGGGCTCCGAACGCTCGACCTCCGCCTCCCGCTGGACCTCAACAACGGCCACCTCGTGGCCGTCGCCGAGAATTTCCAGTTCCTCTCCTGCCTCCGGCTCCAGAGCTGCTGTCTCATCACTGGGGAGGGTCTTCGGTCTCTCGGGCGAGCGGCGGCCGGGGCGGCGATCGAGGAGCTGGTCTTGGTGAATTGCGACGTCGTGGAGAGGGAGCCAGGGCTGCTAACCTTCCTGGGGCAGCATCTCCGGAGGCTGAGGAGGCTGGATCTCTCGCACAACGAGATGCTACTCGACAAGGAGCTGAGTTCGATGCTGGCATCGTGCTGCAATCTGGTGGACATCAAGCTGCGCGGTTGCAAGTTTCTCACGGATGCCAGTGTGCTCTCAATGTTCAGATTCTGCGGACTCCTGGAAACCGTCGACATCACCCGGTGCCTGGGAATCACTGCCAAGGCTGTGGAATTTTTAATCCTCAACTCTCCCCGTCTGAGGCAGATTCATGTGGAGGAGAGCAAGATTTCTGATTCTGCCAGTTCATGGGCTTCCCGGAGGGTGATCCAAGTATGTTAGGTGGCAGAGTTGAATGCACAAAATCCCAGCTTGAGGTGCACTATGCTCAGTCTTGTGCTTATCGTCTGTCAACTGCAGGGGCTCTTTCAATCCTTCCTAGCAATTGAATGCCCGTGTAAGGAGGACAGGTAAATCCTGCCATGTATCAAATGCTTATATTTGTGTAAATTTATGTACAGGACACAGGAGATAACTTAAAAACTCTATGACATCCTATTCTTGTACCTGTATCAATCAAAACTTGAAGAGTTAACAGTGGCTCAATTGTACCTGATGGATGCATCTAAGGGCTGTAATTAATGTATCTTCTCTTAGTCTGTAATTACTCCATTGTTTCATCCAGTAAATGTTCAATGCTTTATTCCCATGTTCTAATAATGCAAGTGAGGATGTAAAATAGATACCTCTTTTCAACATGTTGCAACCTGGGTCCTGTTTGTTCTTACTTGTTCTCAGCCATGCTACTGTTGAGCCACTTATGGGGTCAGGTTAATTTGCTTTCTTCACATGGTAATTTTATAGCATGCGCAGATTTGTAGTGGCTAACTTCCCACTCCTTGTGTGAGTAAAAAAAATCGTCTCCGGGTGCTTTATGATGATGTACTGAATGGGGATGGACGGCTTCCTTTCTGTCTTCCTTTTTCTTTTTTCGCTTGGTTGCCGGAAAATTTCATGTATGACTGGATCTTAAGAGAATGATTAACATCAAAAAGGAAAGAGAAAAGGTTCCAGAGATTTCTTTGGACAAGCCAAGGATAACTGGAACATATGGTGACTTCATATTTTAGGGAAGTACAGCATATCTTGAGGATGTTTATATAAGAGCATTCTCTGGGATTATGGGACTATGGATATCCGTAGGACTTCAGTTGAGAGTCGGAATAGTGCTTTATATGCTCTGCAATCAATGATCGACGTAAATTTTCTTTTGGGACCCTTTTGCTTTTGTAAATTAATTCCCTTACAGTTTTTAGCCTGATTCCTTTAATTGTGCTGCATTTCAATAATTCTCTTGTTGTTGAGAAAAATTTAGATCACATTCAAGGGAGTTTTGGAGAACTTTCCTATGGTATCTTAAGTTTCTTCAAAAGAAGAAAACTGTTGAGAGTAGAGGAATTTTTTGGAGGAGGGAACTAAGATATAGAAGCTACTTGGGATGTCGGGTTGTTTCTCAAAACAAGGCTATTTTATTTTTAAGGAAAGTTCATGAAGACTAAACCACCTCCCAAACAAATAAGAGAGATGAAGCCTGACATTGTAGGAGCTCCATTTTCTCTCTCAAATAAAAATGAAAATTTCTCTACAGAATAAAATTTGAGGGAGAAAACGTTGAAAAGAATGTAAACTAATGGAGTCTATAATTGTATTCATTCTTTTAGACAATGTGGGCTGATGACCTTGTGAGAGAGGAATCCCTCCTTAGTCACTTGGTTGTTCTACCTCTATTTGTTTGAGGTAAAGTTAGTGTAAACACGAAAATTTCCTGAGGCTGAGGGAAGAAAAATAAATAACATCAAACATTTAATTGGGGGAAGATCTAATAATTGAAAGAAGAATGCTTTTGATGCAAATAAAATTAAATAGTCAATACATGAATTGTACAGTCGTGGTTGGGGATTGCTGCAAGAGTGATGTTTATTTTGGATAGGGAGCTGTGAATGACTAAGATACATGTAACAGACAAAGCAAAGCTTTGTCTTTTAACCAACTTCTTAGTGGAACAAAACAAGTAGCATCATGGTCAATAATGCAGACCACAATGTGACGGAAGTTGGTAACCTTCCTTCGTCTCTCCTTATTGACTTTGCTTCAATTACTGGATAGGTTATTACAGTTGCATAAAAGGAGAGAGAGTTGTCCAAACATCTCATTGTAGCTGCTCTATCGAATAATTCTGGTCACACCTCCAAGCAGTGCAGTCAGATTTATGAGAGTGACTATTGCTAATGAAAGAAACAAAAACCCCGATCCTCTGAAGTCATATATCCCCTTCTCATAATTCTGGATCTGTTCTTCATCTGTAACTTTACTTGTAAGGTCGAAGTTGACATCCATTGCACAGACAAGTTTGAGGAAAACCTCCACGGTTGCAATATATGGGCACTAAGGTGCCTCATGATACAAAATCTACATTCATTCCACCCCGGTGTTAAGGAACCTCCAGTAGAAATGTTGTCCCCTAAAAGATGATACAAAGTGGATGCATAAACTGAAGCAAGGATAAGAAACCTGCGATCTGTGGCCTGCATTCCAAATGACAAAGTGAGAGAAAGAAAGTAGAGAAGAGCATCTGAACATGATTCTCTTGCTATCATTCTCTTTTATGTAATGATGTGAGTGGCGCAAGAAGCCAAGAGTGTGGCCTCTTGCAGGATCCTTGATGGTGGGTTCTGATTAGGGATGCTACTTTGCAGGCCCGAAAGCAGTGAAGAAACAAAGTCATTTGATTGCCCATAGTATTGCTTGCATTGAAAGAGTTCTTTTGACTGGAGCTCTATCAAAGAGTGACGCCAAATTGTAAAAGATTCCTGTGGGTGATCGGTAGAACTTCGATCTGCAAGAATGTCTTTGATTGTGCTGCCCGGCAGCCCGGGGTGGCATCATACAAGGCCTCCCTTTTGATGTAGAAGCCCGTACCAGTTAGAAATGGCCCTGAGTCCATCACAACCACACCATAGGTCCTGGAATCAGTTTTTACCTTTTTTTTTCATAAGTTTGCTCCTTGGTGATCATGAAAGTTCATTTCATCTCACACAGGAAATTAGAAACCAGTCATTGAACTCACTCTGAAAGGCTCTCTATGCTCAGCACAGTAGATGTCATTCTTGGGGATGTTGTGGAAGTGCTGTGGAAACTGCACAAAAGCTAAGAATGGTGATACCCTAGGATCAAGGTGACATTGGGTTGTTTGGGTACATATCACAATCCAACACATGTAAGGGGCATTGCTGATCAAGCTTGAGACCCTCTGCATGTTTAAGAAGGTTGACATTCCATACACCTTGTCAACTATGAAAGATTTGATGAGAGAGAGATTAATGAAGAGTGTGGGGAGAACATATGTACCAGCACATTGAGGGCACCAGCTTTGGAATGATGTGGGATCGTCTTCTTCTTTTCCAGTGAGACGTAGACCAGTGTGGTAATCTTGTGTTCACCTCTTGACCATGGAGGACCTTGAATGACAAAATTTAACTGGTTTGACGACGGCTGTGTGAAAAAAGATAGCATGAACACTCTGATCATGGAAAAGGAGTACAAACAATGTTCGTGAGGTTCTAGCTGGTGGAGGGTCTTTTTTTGTTCTTTTAAATTACGACAGAAACTGAAAAAGTTTCACTCTGTCTGGTCTAAATTGACATTTCAATTTTGTTTAATATTAGATGAATTGGTCATGTGTATATATTTAAAATTAAGATTAAAGTTAATTATGTTTACGTTTTGTTTAGATGTGTTTGTTACTAATTTTTAATATTACAATATGTGCATTATATTGTATATATAAAACTATAACAAATTTAGTGTATAATAGGGTAGCTCGCTCTTTCTGCACAATATAGGTCCACCCGTTTCTGTTTGGTTCTTTCATGAATTAACCCATATCATACTTTGATACTCTAAATTCAATCCAACTCTTCTGAGATATTATTCGCTTTGGACAAAATTTTTATAGTTGTGAGACATCTTTTGAGGATAAAATTGTGCAAGCTTTGTCCAAAGTAAATAATTTCTTATAGTTTAGATTGGGTTGTGACAGAATGCGGGGGTGGGGAGGAGATTTAAATTAAGGATAGATTAGTCTTTTCTATTCCTTAATTCGGGTTCAACTAAACAATGTGTGATGTGGTACTTGTAAACACAGGATATATATGATGAAGTGAAGATTTCAAAAACATGTATGCTAGCTCATATATTTCAGAGGTGTATATATATATTAGAGTACTAAATATCGATGTCATATCGATATGGAGTGCCACAAGTTATAGTTAAAAAGGAAAAATAAAATTAAAAGTGTGAGGGAGACAAGACGTCTTCAGATCTCAAAATATGTACCACATTAATGCTTTTCTGACAATGTTGAGACAAGTGTTCAAGTTGGTATGGTGACAATTAACACCAAAGTTGATGAAGTACAACTAAACACCAACTAATTAATATCAATATCAGGGTTCTTATGCAACTATGATAGTAATATTCTACTGTTACAAATTTCTATAGCAATTGCTATCAAGATGAGCAGGTAAGATATGATAGTACAATGAATAAAGGGGGGGGGGAACCCAAAGATTAAGGGGATTTTTTACATTCCTAAAAACCACTGAATATTTCTCAAGAAAATGAAGAATTATCGGAAGTATTTTACCCAGAAAATATTTCGTAGAGGAAGTAAACCCTTGAGAAATAGGAAATATTTCTATTTTTTTAAAATAAAATCCTAACTACCATTTCTCTACCTTTGCAAATCATTTAAAAATTTAACTAATATTTTGTTAGTTGAGAAAGTGAATTTTCTAAAAAGATTTGAACTTTGCAAACCCCTCAACAAATCAAGGTCTAACCATATGAATGCAAGCTACTGGGACATGCTATAATTGACATTTAATATAATAACAGTATATTGATCATAGAATGGCCTTTAAAATGTCACCTAATTATTCTCCAAAAACTGGCAATAACCAAAAATAAAAAAAAAAATAAAAAAGAAGAATACTAAGCCGACCAGCACCTCTTACCACTACTTCCGCGGGGTCCGTCGTCTCCACCCCTTCTCGCCGGCGGCGACCCTTCCATCGCCGCCGTGGTCACCCCTCGCTCGAACTCCTCGTACAGAAGCTTCTCATATGCACATAATTTAAAAGATCAAAACCCCTGTGGATTTCCGAAGGAGACAAGAATACTGCCTGTTCTGCGTGCACACAACTCTCAACAGGAGGAGGAGAAAGATTAAGATCTCATGTAGAACTTGTTAGGGTTCGATCTCTTCGTGCTAATGACTAAAGCATCTTGCAGCAATCTCCAAGATCTTACAAATCGACAGTTCTCTTCTCTTGATTAACTGGGGAGAATGGTAGAGACTCCCACATAGTTACTTAAGGAGACTAAATGGGCAGTATCTGGTTTCAATCTTCTCAAGTACATCTAGAACAATTCAGAAAAAAAAATGGCATACAGATATCCATTTGAGATCATTAGAATATGTGGAGTATAATTCACATTACAATGCCTATATTCAGGTTTGCTAGCGGGGTAACCAGGATAATGAGGGCTTTAAATAACTAACTATATCCCAAGAAAAATGGTTCTTTAACATCAGATTTAACACACCAATAGAGTGTCAACTTAGTCATTTCTGTCAACTGGTGATTCTAGTCTTCCTTTCTGTCTTCCTCTCTTTTTTTCACTTGGTTACCATAAAATTTCTCTCTCAAATAAAAATGAAAATCTCTCTCTAGAATAAAATTGGAGGGAGAAAATGTTGAAAAGAATGTAAACTAATGGTAAGTCTATAATTGTATTAGTTCTTTTACACAATGTGGGCTGATGACCTTGTCAGAGAGGAATCCCTCCTTACTCACTTGGTTGTTCTACCTCTATTTGTTTGAGATGAAATAGGTGTAAACATGAAAATTTTCTGAGGAAGGAAAAATAAATAACCTGGAACATTTAATTGGGGAAAGATCTAATAATTGAAAGAAGAATCCTTTTGATGCAAATAAAATCAAGTAGTCAATACATTTGAATTGTACAGTCATGGGTAGCGACAGCTACAAGAGTGATGTTTATTTTGGATAGGAAGCTGCGAATGAGTAAGATACATGTAACAGAAAAAGTGAAACTTTTGTCTATAAACCAACTTCTTAGTGGAACAAGACAAGTAGCATCATGGTCAAGAACGCAGACCACAATGTGATTGAAGTTGGAAACCTTCCTTCATCTTTCCTTATTGACATTGCTTCAATTACTGGATAGGTGATTAGAGTTACATAAAAGGAGAGAGAGAATTGTCCAAACATCTCATTGTAGCTGTTCTGTCGAATAATTCTGGTCATACCTCCAAGCAGTGCAGTCAAATTTATGAGTGTGACTATTGCCAATGGAAGAAGCATATACCCCGATCCTCTGAAGTCGTACATCCCCTTCTCACAATTCTGGATCTGTTCTTCATCTGTAAGTTTACTTGTAACGTCGAAGTTGACATCCACTGCACCGACAAGTTTGAGGAAAACCTTCATGGTTGCAAAGATAAAGGCACCAAGGTGTCTCAGGATACTAAATCTACATTCATTCCACCACGTTCTTAAGGAACCTCCATTAGAAATGTTCTCCCATAAAAGATGGCACAAGGAAGATGCATAAACTGAAGCAAAGACAAGAAACCAGCGATCTGTGGCCTGCCATTCCAAATGACAAAGTGAGAGAAAGAAAGCAGAGAAGAGCAGCTGATCATGGTTCTGTTGCTATCATTCTTTTTTATGTAATGATGTGGGTGCTTGTTGTTTACCTGAGGAAACAAGGGGATTCCCTTCAACAAACACAGTGGAGGGATGGTGGTATAACAGAGTATGACCAAAGACTCAAGTGGCTTAAATGCGAGTGAAGCATAGCACAAGCACTGAAGCACAGAGTTTTTGCTCAGCATTCCATACGTGAGAGGGCAGAACCTTGAGAAGGCAAGCCCCAGCAACCCTGATGCCCACCTCTTGTTCTGAATCAGGGTTTCATGAACTCTTGTGGGGGTGGTGCCGAGGAAGGCTGGCACTGGAGGATAGACATAAGCAGATCTCCACCCTCTACCGTGTAGATGGTAACCGGTGTAGAAGTCCTCAGCAACAGTACCATAGAGGAATCCTATCTGCACTGGGTGGTAATTTAAAGAATTAGAGGCACAGTATAGGAAATGCATGTGTTTTGGTGGATGGATTTTTCATAAGTTTGTGCCAGAGACTTGCCTGCGCACCCCACCTAGTATCATTCTCATAAGCGCAAGAAGCCAAGAGTGTGGCCTCTTGCAGGATCCTTGATGGTGGGTTCTGATTAGGAATGCTACTTTGCAGGCCCGAAAGCAGTGAAGAAACAAACTCATTTGATTGCCCAAAGTATTGTTTGCATTGGAAGAGTTCTTTTGACTGGAGTTCTATCAAAGAGTGATACCAAATTGTAAAAGATTCCTGTGGGTGATTGGTCGAACTTCGATCTGCAAGAATGTGTGCCACATACCTTCTTTGATTGTGCTGCCCGGGGTGGCACCATACAAGGCCTCCCTTTTGATGTAGAAGCCTGTACCAGATAGAAATGGCCCTCTGAGTCCATCACAACCACACCATAGGATCTGGAATCATTTTTAATTTTTTTCAAAAGTTTGGTCATGGGTGCTCATGAAAGTTCATTTCATCTCACACAGGAAATTAGAAACCAGTCATAGAACTCACTCTGAAAGGCTCTCGGAGCTCAGCGCAGTAGATGTCATTCTTGGGGATGCTGTGGAACTGCTGAGGAAACTGCACAAAAGCTAACAATGGTGATACCCTGGGATCAAGGTGGAAGCACATGGCTTGTCTAGCTGACATTGTGTTGTTTGGGTACATATCACAATCCAACGCAAGTATGTAAGGGGCATTGCTGATCAAGCTTGAGACCCTCAGCTGCATGTGTAGGAAGGGGGACATTACATTACATACAACTTGTAAACTATGATTGATTTTATGAAGAGAGATTAATGAAGAGTGTGGGAAGAAGATACCAGCATATTGAGGGCACCGGCTTTGAAATGATGTGGAATTGTCTTCTTCTTTTCCCGTGAGACATAGACCAGCCGCGGTAATCTTGTGTTCAGCTCTTGATCTTGGAGGACCTTGAATGAAAAGATTTAACAGGTTTGACAGACTACTGTCAAAAAAGATAGCATGAACACATTGATAATGGAGAAAGGAGAACAAACAATATTCACATTTGAGGTTCCAGCTGGTGAAGGGTCCTTTTTTTTTTTTTTCCCCTTTTAAAGGGACACAAACTGAAAAAATTTCATTCTGTTTGGTCTAAATTGAGATTTATGTTTAATATTGATGAATTGGTCATGTCTATTGATGGGCCCTAGTGGTCAGTCCCAGCTAGGTCCGATCCCGCCCAGCAGCTTCCTCGGATGATCTAGCAGCGGTCCAAGACCAACACAGCAGGACAGTCAGGAACTTAAGAGTCAAATCCACCTGCGCCGAGAATCTCGGCAACCAGATTGGTTAGAGATGTCAGTCCAGCAACTGCTGCATGGGAGAGGCTCTCCAACCAGGAGGTTGGGGAGAGTGTCAGAAGTGATCTATGTGGAGAACCCTCTGAAGCTCAAGTTAGGAAAGCTAGTCGGAATGTAGGAGAGCGGAAGAAAGGGAGAGGGGACAGGGCTTTGTGCCAAGTTAGGGGGCCTCTCCTCGCAGGTGGTAATACAGGACTCTATAGTACTTCTTAAACCATGCTTCAGCGGTGTTTCACTATTCAGTTCAAATTGAAAAATCAAACCGAATCGACTGGTTTGGTTTGGCTTAGTTTTAAAAATAGGAAAAATTCGGTTTGGGTTGAAACTGAACTAAAAAAAGGAAAATCACTTCGGTTCGATTTCCAAGCTCTATAAACCAAATCGAACCGATTAAACCAAATTTTAATAATAGGGTTTTAATTTGTTTATATATCTATCAAGTTTGTTCTATAAGTATATATATATATATATATATATAATTTTTTTTCCATGATGCATGGTTATTAGTTAGATATCTCATTGTTAATGAATGAGACTTGATAGTGATTTTGTAGAGAATTGATTATTTTTTATAAATATATATATTGAATCTTCACTTATAGATAATATTTCCTCATTGTAAAAGTTGACAGTTAAGTTGAGCCAACATGTGATTAAAGCCTTACCCCCCAAAATTAGAAACATGTGGTTAAAGTCTTATTTGCAAGACTAATGGGCTTAAAGGCCCCATTTATCTTCAGGAAAAATCAAAGCAAATCGAACTAAACTGAATTATTTCAGTTGGGTTTGATTTGGTTTCAAGGAACTTTGATTTGATTTGGTTCGAGTTGGTTCCAATGATGGTTTAGTTTGATTTCTCAAAAATTTCTCTAAACTAAATCAAACCAAATTATGAACACCCCTACCATGTTTATTATCTAGGCTTTCTTTAAGTGGGCCATAGCTTAATAACCAGGCTTTCACCTATTAGACCAGATTCAGTAATTGGGTTTTCTGGTTTGGACTAGAGGGCAGAGATTTACCCTCTTCAAACACTAAGTTATGAATTAAAACTAAACACCTCCTAATTAATACCAATATCCGAATTTTTATGTAGACTAGGGGTGTTCACGGTTTGGTTCGGTTCGATTTTATCCATTTTTGGGAGGAACCGAACCGAACTTACTGTTTGAACCAAACCGAAATATGACATTTTTGGCATTTTAAAATATTTTTATGGCATTTTTGGCGTTTTTTATGGCATTTTTGGCAAAAACCTGTTAAAAGGGGCTTTTTTTGGCGGTTGCGAGTTTCGAACTCGCGACCGCCAGGCGCGTGAAGCCGCCTTCCAAACTCGCAACCGCCAGGCGCGTGAAGCCGCCTTCCACTGCGCTACTTTTATTTTTTTGTTTAATTCTATTATTTATATAATTATATATAGGTATTCGGTTCATTTCGATTTCCCAATCAACAACCGAACCGAACCACCCAGCCCATGTTCAGTTTGGACCATATTTTACACAGCCCTAATGTAGACTATAATAGTAACAATTTGCTGTTATAAATTTCTATAGCAATTGGCATCAAGATGAGCAGGTAAGTTATGATAGTTCATCAAATAAAGGGAAAAATACCCACAGATTAAGGGGATTATTACATTCCTAAAATTCCTAAAAATCACTGAATATTTCTAAGGGAAATGAAGATATGGGAGGTATTTTATTACCCAGAAAATATTCCTAGAGGAAGTAAACACTAGAGAAATAGGAAGTATTTCTATTTTAAAAAAATAAAATAAAATCCTAACTACCATTTCTCTACCTTTGCTGCAAATCATTGTAAAATTTTAACTAACATTTTGTCAGTTGAGAAAGTGAATTTTCTAAAAAAAAAATTGAGCTTTGCAAACCCCTCAACAAATCAAGGTATAACCATATGAATGCAAGCAAGTGGGTGTGGGACATGCTAAAATTGACATTTAATATAATAATAGTATATTGATCATAGAATGGCCTTTAAAATGTCATTTAATTATTCTCCAAAAACTGGCAATAACCAGAAAGAAAAAAAAAAGAAAAAAAAGGGGGGGGGGGAAGAAAAGAAAAATCGTAAGCCGAACAGCACCGCTTACCACTACTTCCGCGGGGTATCCGTCGTCTCCACCCCTTCTCGCCGGCGGCGACCCTTCCATCGCCGCCGTGGTCACCCGCCGCTTGAAATCCTCGTACAGAAGCTTCTCATATGCACATAATTTAAATGATCAAAACTCTTAAAAAAAGAAAACCACTGTGGAGGAAGGAAACAAGAATACTACCTGTTCTGCATGCACACAACTCTTAAACAGTAGGAGGAAGATTAAAATCTCACGGGTTAAAAGGTTGCCCCAATGGTGAATGAACAGGGGACCTTTCTCTCACCACATCTTGCATCACAGATTAGAAAAAAAAAAAAAAAAACTTTCTTCAACTTTGTGTTGCTCACCCTTGTCAAATTAAGGACCTGAGAGGCTATATGGGTAAACATCCTGAAAGCAAGTAAGACAAACCACACAAGGGTCACAGGCATCCATGTTATCCTGCAGGCAACTTATCCAGAAAAGATTTAGTGGTGTTGGGTGGTCGGCGAATAAGGATTCAATTCCAGTATCTGATCAGGAACAGCGTGGATTCTACAGATGGAAGGATCTCATGCCCTCAATCTATTTCTCCAGCTTCAGCTAGCTCCCAAGTATATGTGAAAGAACCCAGAAACTGTCGAATCAATCAATGGAAGAGGGTGCTCATGCATGAAAGGTTTCCCCGGGGAAGCTAGTCGATCAGATGGTAAAGGGAATCCTTCTTATTACAAGAAGAAGCTAGCTAGCCTCCAAAATGCAAACGTTAGACAAATTGTATAGGAACAGATGCAAATGGTGGGAGAGAGAGAGAGAGAGACCTGGACTTTCTCCTTCTCCTTCATGAACTCACGGCTGCCCTGCTGCTGCTCGTGATCATGGCGAGAAGACCCACCACCCCGTGCAGAGAAGTATGCCTCCGGGGCCCTCACTGGGAGCTTGTGCTTCTTGCAGAAGGGCAACCACGCGGCAGCGAACCTGTAGGCCTCCCTGGCGGCGAACAGTGTGAGCGGCGATCCCCCGTCGTCCGACAGGTACACCGACAGCTTCTCGACGGGGTAGTCGAGGCACATGGCGGCGACCATCGTGTTCATCACCCCCACGGCAGGCTCCGTCACCGGGTCCGCGGTGCACAAGAACACGTCGATGGGGGGCAGGTGCCCGTCCCCGGGGAGCCGCTCGGGGAACGCGTCCCTCGCGTAGGGCCTCCAGCGGAAGGCCTGGCTGATCGCCCAGAGGAAGGACCCCAGGAGCTCGGCGGCCAGCATGAGCGCCCAGGCCAGCGCCGCCGCCGCCGGCCACTTGGAGCGGTGCAGCAGGAGGTGGGTGGCGCGGTAGTAGAGGAGGGAGAGCAAGGCCGCCGAGTGGACGAGCATAAGGAGCCGGTTGATGGCGGCGCGAGGCTGCTGGACGCGGCCGGCATGGAGGGGAGCATGGCGGGCGGGGAGTTGCCGGTTCCCATCCCCCTCCTCGTCCCCTCTGCCTCCTGCCATGGCTTCTTCTCTTCTTCTGATCTTCTTCTACTGCTCGTGGTACTGACCTCTCCTCCTCCTCCCCACCAACAAATAACTTAATTAAAATATTTTTTCTGCAGAAGATGGTACAGTTGCGTTGAAGGGTGGATTTTTTTTTTTTTTTTTTTGGGTGTAATCAACAATCGGTCCATTTCTTGACCGGTTACTTATTTTTAAGTCTTTTGACCAATTGGGTTTAACATCCAGTCCATTTCTTCTAAATACTTATTTTTAGGTCCAAAAGGCCTTCCACCGTCAGTTAACTGACGGTGGAAGGCAGTGACTGGCGTCGCCCCCACCCTGCTCTTGGGCACCTCGCAGCTCTTGCTTCTGGGGATGATGCCGACGTTCACGGCGTCGCCCCCGAAGTCGCAGGGCCCGTCCTCGTCGATCTTCGCCATGCCCTGCATTGCCTAGTCTCCAGCCGCGGCCCCCACCTCGCCCTCGTCGCCCCCGCCGGCCGCGGCACCGCCACCCTCCTCCACCCCGCCCGTCTCTTCTCCCCCACCTGTTTTAAGTCCTCGATCCAGTGGCCACCCCACCTCCAATGGCGTCTCCTCCCCCCGTGGCCACGTCCCCTCCTCCCGTGGCGTCTCCTCCCCACATGGCCACGCCCCCTCCGGTGTCATCTCCTCCTCCTCCGGTCTCCTCTCCCCCTCCTGTCGCCGCCCCCGTGTCCTCCCCGCCGGTCGCCACCCCTGCGCCTGCTCCATCGACATCCGCTGCCGCCCCTGCACCCACCACACCCAGCCAGGCGTCGGCCGTGGCCCTGCCAACGATCTGAGTTGCGACGCCGAGCGTCTCGGTGTCTCCCGCCCCAGCCCGGCCGCTGACACGACCCGTGTCCTCCCCGCCGGTCGCCACCCCTGCGCCTACTCCATCGACGTCCGCTGCCGCCCCTGCACCCACCACACCCAGCCAGGTGCCGGCCGCGGCCCTGCCAACGATCCGAGCTGCAACACTGAGCGTCTCAGTGTCTCCCGCCCCAGCCCGGCCACTAACACGACCCCCAACGGATCGAGCGCCCACGCGATGGCGGTCAGCTTCGGCTTGCTGGTTTTGGCCGGAGGGGTTTCCCTCCTCGTCTAGAGATCGCAGTGGAGTGCCTCTCGGTTCCAGGCGAGGTGGCCGGGGTTGTCGTCCGGCCCCCTCCGACGGTTCCGAGCTGTGTGAGGAGGCGGCGCGCACGAGCTCCCTCAAGTCGTCGTCGCCGCCGCTACTGGTGCTGCCGCTGTAAACGGAGTCCTCACGGAAGATATACGGAAGGGGGTTAAAATAATGAAAATTGGGTTATTGGATTTAAAAATAACTTTTCTAGTCAATGGACCTAAAAAAAAGTGGGAGGTCAACAAATGGACCTAAAATCAAAAAACTTTTTTTTTTACTAATAAGATATGTTGTCATTCACTCAGCAAACAGTACGTGATAAGGTGGAGGGGATAGGAGCAAAGGCTTCCCATAATTTGATAGCAGTCTAGGGCTGCAAACGGGTCGGGTTCGGAACCGGAAACACAGATTCCGATTCTGATAATCAAAATATGGTTCCGATTCCGATTCCGATAATATCGGAATGGTTAATTCTGATTCCGATAACATTACCGGAACCGAAATTCTGATAAGGTAAGATGTTTACCATAATTTTTTCTTTTAATTTTATGGATAATTTATCGGAATAACCGATTTCGATTCTGATTATTTTTCAATTCCGATTCCGATAGCTTATCGAAATATCCGATACTGATTCCGATAAGCTATCGGTATCAATTTTCAATTCCGAAACCGATACTTTTTATCGAAATCGGGTCGGAATATCGGGTTATCGGGTTCCGTTTACACCCCTAGATAGCACCATCTCAACTGCTAAGAGTAATCTCTTGAAGGACCACAAGGCCGAACAAGGAAGACAACAGCAGAAAAACCATTAAGAAGAAAAAAGTTGAACATGTCGTATGTCGCTCTGAGATATTGTAAAGGGTCACCGGACTACATCGACGACAGGCCAACGAGAGAAGCATACCCACGAACTCCATGTACATCGCGGGGGGAGCTCGACATGGACGACAAGATTCGAAAATGCCGATAGATGTGCCCAAGGGCATAATAATAACTCTGTCTGAGTTGTAAACAGAGCTACCAAGGATAAGTCGTTTGATGTGAGATCGGCGAAGAGCGCAACCTTCCATAGAACCCAAGTCTTTGACAGTGCTCGAATTGGCCAAATAGGAGACGATACATGTGACGGAACACCTCGTCCAAGCCCGTTAAACTTGTAACGTACTTGATCCGAGTCCCTCTCGCGAACGGGCTGAAGTCTCGCAAGGGATATCACACCATAGTCCGTGTAAACACAAAGGAACACACCATTTCATATATATATATCACAGGTTTACATAGCCATATTTCCAAGAAAAGAAAAGAAAGTACAAGAGCCTGGGGCATACTCCGAGGTACAACTGAAGGAAGTAGACAAACTAGCTACACTACACTGCTGGAGGTGCTGACCCTGCACCGCTACGACGCGGCTCCGAACTGGACGATGGCCGAGAAACGTCCTCCTCGCTCTCACCTGTGGGGGTAGGGGTGAGCCTCGCTAGTCACTGGCTCAGTAGGGAACTCCCCCAAAACCGAGCAAACCAAAAACACAGGTACAGAAGCAGTAAACTGTGCTAAAAATTTATAGAACAACTAAACAGAATATTAAAGCTGTAAATGTACTCACCGTTTGCCGACTACATAAAGCAACTATAATAAATAAACGGCAAACCCAAACAGGTGTACGAGCTACAGTAGCTAGAGATCGCCACACACGAGCCACGTGTACTGGTTCGCGACACCAGTGACTGACTCGGACAAACTAACACCGGTCTACCTCTCAGTCTCGCAGCCACAGACGAAAGGTCCAGCTGTCGCTCCACGTGAAAAGGTCAAGCAACTGTGGAGACCAACTAAACACCACCACCTGCGGACCACACGGTCGCAGGCCCATGCCTGACACCTCTGGAGACCCTGGCCTAGGCCCTCTAGAGTGAGGCATTGGAAAAGGACTAGTCGGGACCAGTGTCGACAACCGGTGTCCGTACCCCCAACTAAGAGTGCGCTACAAGTGACTAGAAACAAACACTAGAGTCACTGTCCCACTGTCGTTTTTCCCTTGGTCGGACGTACAACTCAAACACAGGAGTGAGGATGTCCAGGTCAGACGACACAGACCTCAAAGGTACAACACAAGTACCGGGACAAAGCCCCGAGCTAACAGCCTGGCTCACAGAGAACCTGAGGCACCCAACTGGAGAGGTAACCACGGTAGGCGTCGTACTACTTGCCACGTGCACGTCACACACAAACCACGTGAAGTCTCACGTAAACGGCGTGCACTAATAGTCCACTACACGTGAACACCACGTAAACACATAAAGAACTAGCTAACTGCGTACCCAGTACGCTAATCTCAGAAACCACGTGCACTAGGTGCACCACAAATACCAATGCACCGCTTGATATCAATAAATATTCAATATAACAACATTTAAATAAAACATGCTGGCGGCAACATTGACTGCCGTCGATGGGATGTACATGGCAAGGTCTCTAGCCGTCTATCTCCCAGCTGAAGATCCTGGCGTCAATCGATATTGACGCCAATATCCTCGGCTAACAGCTCTTACAGAACCCTAGGCCGATTCCTCAGGTATTCTCTACCCTAAACTCAACGGAAAAACACAAGGAAACACTTCCTCTAACATGCATGCATCTCAATCAAATCGAAACAACATGTTTCACTCGTTTAATTGCTCAAACCACCCATTGACCCCACATGGAGTACCTTTACCCAAAAATATAATTAACATGCAGATTCATGCGTTCCAGATGCATTATCTCAACCAGAAGGAACTAAAGGGATCATTCCCTACCTCACGACGCACTTAAACCTCCTAAATCCTCCCGATTCGAGCCAAACCCTCCGCGAGCTCCTACGGAGATTACACCTCGCTCCGGCGTTTCCTTGTCCGATTCGTCACCACCTCATGTTCCACGATCCCCCAACTAGTCTTCTGCAACCATTAGAAGCAGTGGGGAAGCAAGGGTATGAAAAATAGGGCGAGGGAGAGGGAGAACGGGGTGAGGGAACTGCCCTCGGGTAGACCTATATTCTGCAGGTCGCACAGGTTGACGTCAACCCTATTGTCGCTTAGGGAACCGTCACAATAAACGTCCACAAAGCCTGCCGTTAAGTTCATAAAGTTGACGTCACCTTCAATGGACGCTAAACCAGTCAACGACCACACCTGGCCGTCAACCCCTAATCAATTACAGCAGGTCCTATCTTATTTCAGGACCAAACCTGCGCGCACCACACATCCAAACCACACTGGCCTCACGATGGCCACCACAATCATTACACACATGATCCATAAGGATCCGAAAAACACGCGACGTTACAATACACCTGCTATGGAGAGGCAAAAGGAGAGGGCAAGCATCGCCCCTAACAACAAGAGCTCCACACACATGGAAGCCATTAAAGGGGAAGTAAATAGGAAACATACTGTTAGTTGAAACTACAGGCAGTTCAGAGAGAAGCACCGAACCGCCGTAGAGAAGATCCTCCACACAAGGTAGAGAGCAAAACCCTCCCCAAAGAAGGGAGATAACACTGGGAAACTAGCCGGAGACGAAAACTAGTTCCCCAAAACAAAAAAACACAGGGTTAAATGGTGCCGGAGACGGAGGCGAGGAGGAGAGGCTCCGACCAAAAAAAGGAAACCCCCTGCCTTTCGAGAAGTTACGCGAGCAGCAAGGGCGAGGCAAGCCTTCAATACGACCACGGTTGCCGGAGATGGAGGTGGAGGGGGAGGGGGTTCCGACTAGAAAGGGGAAACCCCCTCCCTTCCGGGGGGAGACGCTGACGGCGAGGTGAACTAAAAAAAAAAACCCAGAGCTTCTCACTCTAGAAATTCTAGAGTGAGAAGCACCGAACAAATTTTGTTGATGGGTGGTGATGTGGGAGTATCCTAACAGGCCGGCTCAATCCTCAGGCTCGACCGACCTCATCAAGGGTACAGGCCGACATCCTTTCTATATCAAGGGAAAGCATACCATCTGAAGAACCAGGTCGGAGATATCCAATCAGCTTTTTCCTAGGCCATCTTCTTAAGCTCGGCCATGAACTCTTTCTTCTCGGACGTAGCCGACGTGGAGCTCAGCATAATCGCGGGCTCCCCGGAGCGTTGATCATGTCGCCGACAAGGCAGGTAAGGTAAGGTCCGAAGATTACGGGACTGATAATTGCAGCTATTAAGACCACGGTCACGATGACCTAGTAGGGCGGTGGCAGCTTCCAATCCAGCATTAATCACGGAAACCCCCAGCGAGATTGATGGGGTCGTCCAGCTGTTACACATGTGTCCTAGCATTATATAAGAGGCAGACACTCCACAGGCGTAGGTATGTTGTTCTACCCCAGGCTAGGCCATCTTGCTCGGCTAGCGACTGACAAGAGCGTCGGAGTGTCTCCCCATCGAGGATTCTCGGTGGGCTTTCTAGATCAGGTCGGGAGCTTGGAACCAGCGTCACACGTTGGCCAAGTGCGCCTCAGATGGTATTCTCCAGCTTGGTTGTCTCGGCTTACTCTTCGGCGAGAAGCACCTCAGTGGTCACCTCGGCCTAAGCCGACCTATGTTACGCTTACAGTAACATTGGCGCTGTCTGTGGGAAGACGCTACTAAAGGTCAATACGGCTTTCCCCACCTCTCTTTAGTCGAACTCAACTAAGTACAGACGTTGAGAAGCCCTTGAGGCATTATCTATGAACCACAAGGGGGCCAACCAGAGGTGTATAAGGTCACCCCGACAAGAATTTCCAGAGGACAGTTAGAGGGCAAAGGACAAGTCGCTCAGAGCATCTTCATGAGTTAATCCCTTGCTTTTTCCCAGTAGCTGTCGTAACTACAACCCGAGGGCCTAATGGTCGGCCATCAGACGTAATCGTCGGCGAACTCGTCATTTGTTGTCCAAAGAGAATTCAGTTGATCACCGGCAGAACGAGAACCGATCGTAAGACGTGGACATCGTAGTTCGTCGAAGGAGGTCGCTTAGGCACTCTTCGGGAACAGAGAGATGACGTCCGGCGTGAATTAAATCCGTGGTCGCTTCGGCACACGTGAGACGTGGATGTCATAGTTCGTCGAACGAGGTCGCTTAGGCACTCTTCGGGAATAGAGAGATGTCGTCCGACGTGAATTAAATCTGTGGTTGCTTCGGCACACGTGAGACATGGATGTCATAGTTCGTCGAACAAGGTCGCTTAGGCACTCTTCGGGAAATAGAGAGACGACGTCCGACGTGAATTAAATCCGCGGTCGCTTCGGCACACGTGAGACGTGGACGTCGTAGTTTGTCGAACGAGGTCGCTTAGGCACTCTTCAGGAACAGAGAGATGACGTCCGACGTGAAATAAATCCGTGGTCACTTCGGCACACGAGATGTGGACGTCGTAGTTCGTCGAACGAGGTCGCTTAGGCACTCTTCGGGAACAGAAAGACGACGTCCGACGTGAATTAAATCCGTGTTTTCTTCGACACACGTGAGGCGGGGACGTCGTAGTTCATTGGACGAGGTCGCTTAGGCACTCGTCAGGAACTGAGAGACGACGTTCGACATGAACTAAATCCGTGGTCACTGACGAACGATTTCTCTTGTTCTAAGACACTTTAAAAAAAGGTGACCCAACCTCAAAAGTTGTTTTGGTAGGCATGGGCATTCTAGGTTGTCCAGGGGCCATAATCTGGTTGGTTTCAAACTGGCGTTGACAATGAGGTCGCATCGGCACTCATTAAACTCCGACATACTAGAAGGCTAAGCTCGTCATGATAGAGTAGCAATGGCCTATATAGCTGTATAACCTCGGTATTAGAAACCGTTCGAAGGACAAGTTCTCGGATAGACCGATGACAAACACATGCGACCGACGACAAAAAGTGCAATTCTATTGATAAAGAGAAGGGGTACAATGTACGGCGAGGCGCCATGTACAAATGAGGAATCTAGTCCACGACGACTTCGTTAGTGCCGACATGAGTCTCCTCGTCGGGCGCTACTGGTTGATCTGCTACAACGTCGTCGGTTGCGGCCTCCAAGATATCTTCGACAGTAGTGGCCAGCACGTCGTCGACGACGGCATCAATGCTCTCGTCTCTATCGCCGGCGCCCGCCTCTTCGTCATCATCCTCATCAAGTACGACCTTCGAAACGTCAATGCTCAGGAAGTGTTCCCGAACACGCTTGAGGCAGAAGTCGCACACTTGTCGGAAAAGCTTAACGACCTCGGCTTTGAGCTCGTCAGACTCACGGTACTCAGCAACGACCTCAGGATCGCCTTCTCACGTCGTCGGCCACCAGTTGAGCAGTGGTAGCCTTGGTCTTTCGTGAGATTCGAGCTCAGCTTGGTGGGCCTCCTTCTCGGCCTGGAGTGACTTCAAGAGCTTGTCGGCTTTAGCCTCAGCTTTGTTCGCCCGCTCGGCCTCCTTGGCACGAAGGTCCTTCTCGACCACGAGCTTCTTGGCAGTCTCGATTAGGCGCGCCTCGGTAGAAGCTCTGGAGGTCTCGACCCGATAAAGAATAGCTTCAAACTGGGCCATCACGCCTTGAACTAACGAGTAGAAATCTTCAATTATCTGGTTCGACCTCACACCCGAGGTCGGAACCTTCACTTCGGCAAGGAGCGCTTGCTTACCCCATTCTGTGGCGGTGAGCCCTCCTAAACGCCCAGATGACCTCGGTTGAGAGGCAATCGAGGTAGTGATGTCGGCTGACTTGTCTGCTGCCGGCCGAGGACGTTTGGTCGGCCCCGTCGCCTTGGGGACATTCGACCCTTCGTGAGGTGCCGAGGTGTGGGCAACGGTCGGTACGTCGGCCTCCGCGGGGCGAGCACGTTTTTCCCCTCGGCTTGCTTTCTTCTTGCCCTGAGACATAAGCTCCCGTTCGGCCAGCTTGGAGAGAGGGCGGCCGCTTCTCCCCTTGGCTGAGGAAGCCGACGACTTTCCCTTGTCGGCCATTGCTGCAAGAAAAGGAGGTCGGTTATCCTAAGATTATAGCAACAATCAAAGATAAAAATTACAGTTCAGACCTCGGCCGGCCTTAGCTATCAGCTCGAACAACTTCTCGGAAGGTTCGAACAGGTCGAGAGGCTCCACCACTTGTAGAGACTCGAACTCCGAAAGCTCGGATTCGACAAGGTTCGGGGAACGGAAGGCCTTGTCTCGAATGTTGATTGCCGACCAGGTGGTCGGAAAGGGCCATCCAGACGGACAATGAATGAAAACAAAGTTCCTCTTCCAGTTGTGGACAGAGGAAGGTATTCAGCCAAGTATTTGGCGACCGGACTGAGTTGCGAAGTACAGCCAGTCACCAAACGCCTTAACCAAGAAGCAATAGAAGAAGAGTTGAGTGGTCGGAAGGACCTCGGCCAGAGCACACGTCGCTAGGAAGCCGACAACCGACCTCCAAGAGTTCGGGGTCAGCTGCGTTGGAGCGGCTCCCAACTTGAGAAAAAGAAAGATGGTAAAAGGATGGAGAGGTAGCCGAAAGCTTGCTCGGACGGCCTCAGAATAGAGAGAGAATCCGCCCTCCATGGAGTAGTGGGCTCGAAGTTGTTTTTTTGAGTAAACGGTGGAGTGCTCGGGAAGGATGAGACCTAGATGGTTCTTCATCCATTTGAAGGTCTCAGAATCAATCTCACAACGGGCGTCGGCAACACTGTCGGCTTGCCGACGAGAGCCCGAGGTGTGGGAAGATGGTTTCCTGGGTACATACGACCCCGGACTGACCTGAGGCACGTTATGACTTCAACTCCGAGCCCACTACTCTATGGAGGGCGGATTCTCTCTCTATTCTGAGGCCGTCACATATTAGGTTATGACTGAGCTCTCTTCTAACAAATTATTTCTAAGATGTTGGAGGCATGTTAATTCATCGACAAATTTTTATAATATGTGGGATAGAGACCATGATATTAAAATTTTAGTGTTTTACGTAATAAAATATGATAATTTTCAGATAAAATATAGATAAAGTAAATTTGCATGACTATTTTTATGGCATTTACGGCCGTGGAAAAATTGCTATTGCAAGCATATATTTTTTGGACGGCTGTCATCCTTTGTCACAATAATAGATATTTGCGTCGCAAATAATTTATCACTAATATTTTTTTTCTTGTAGTGATCGAATTTTACGGAATTGGAAATTGACAAATAAGCTTAACTTTCCATTCAGATTCACAAGGATATGGACGCCATGGGATGGTTGGATCTTCGGATGTAATAACCGGTCACTTTTCTCCACCGTCACTTAACTGACGGTGGAAGGTCTTTTAGATCTAAAAATAAGTATGTATAAGGAACGGACCGGTTGTTAAAAATAAGATGTAATCAACAACCGGTCCATTCCTTGACCGGTTACTTATTTTTAAGTCTTTTGACCAATTGTTTTTAACAACCGGTCCATTTCTTGTACATACCCTACATAAAACAACAGCTCACTTATCTGTTAGAACAAATGAATGGACCCGATCAACCCAAAATTACCGAACCAAGACGGGTCGGATCCGGACCCGTTTCAGCCCCGCCATCCGTCACAGAGTCAGGTGGTCACGACGGTCGGAAGAACCCACGAGCTCCTCCCCTTCACCGCCGCGCTGGTGTCGGGGAAGACGCCCCCTCCCTGCTCGAGATCCCCGACGGCGCCGTCCGCCGACACGGCGATCGGGTAGCTCACGAGGTGGACGCCCTCCATGTCCGCCACGGCCTCCCCGCTGTACGCGCCCCACGCGGCGTCCGCAATGCCGTTGAGCTGTCTGGCGCACTCCACGCCCTGTGGCTCCCGGAAGACCTCGAGGGCGGCGCCGGTGTGCTCGTACCACAGCGACAGCCGGTAGGTGTGGACGTCCCCCGCCACGCGCTGCTCGCCGACGTAGCCGGGCTGGTGGCAGCCGACGGCAATCTCCGTGTCCCGTCGGCCGTCCATAGAGCGCTGGTTCACGTTGGCCGATCCGATGAGGAGGTACTCGTCGTCAACTGTTTAGACGTACAAGACAGAAGCCTTCAGTGTGCTAACAAGTAGTGGGTCGGACTTCGACCATCTTTGTTAAGAGTTGTATGAAAGCCCACTTATTATCTCTATAGTGGATTCATGGCCCAATGGGCCAACCATTACCCAATCTCTAACGAAGTCAGCCTAGCTCGGACCTCTAACAGTCTACATTGCCCCAGTGGCTGTGTGTGTGTGTGTTGGGCCGCAGGGAGTCCCTCCGGCGACCCGTCCGGCTCCCATCTCCACCCCGTCTCTCTCTATCCCGGGCTGCGCCGGAGGGGACCCAGCTACCGGGTCCCCATCTCCACCCCCGGCAGGGGCAGATGCTTCAGAAGCCAAGGCGCACCAGTTCGTCTTCACCTGCTGGCCTGGCCGGCCCTTCTAGGATGGACTTTGACAAGTCAAAACGATGCTACTTTTGGAAAATAAAATATTAAGAGTGTTATTTCGGTAAATTAATATTTGAAATGTGCTATTAAAAAAACAAATTTCTAGTAAGGGAGTTGTCGAGGTCTATTTATAGATTTTTTGGCTATTTGTTATGGGATTTTTTTATTATAAATGTTTATTATTTTTTATAAGTTATAAAAGGAACATAATTAAAAAAAGGCAAGGCAGCTGAAATTAAGTTTTTTTTTTTTCGTTTTTTTCCCTACCGATCATGAGCTTGGAGTGCACGTAGATCATGAACCTCCTGTTCTGCTGCGCATTCCAGTACTGCGTCCCGCGCGGAGGAGCCGCCGCCGGAGCGAGCTCGTCGCCGCGCTTCTCCTCCCTGTTGGCGAGGCAGAAGAGACTCAGGTAGTCCCTGGGGTGGCCGCCGCCGCCGCTCTCCCTGATGGCCTTCCCCACCAGCCGGTACATCATCGCCACGGTCAGCCTGGCCCAGTGTAGCATGGCCTGCACGGCCTCCCCGTCCGGCGCCCCCTCGGGCCACATGGGTATCACGATGTACGCCGCGAAGCGCTCCCCCGCCCTGATCTTGCTGGCTACCTTGAGTGCGATCTCCACCGGGATCAGGTTGGTACAGCCGCAATGCCGGTCTTGTTCCCAGTGCTGGCAGCCGCCAAAAAAGTACTGGTTCTCTATGTAGATAAACCTCTCGGCCCTCCTGATGGCCCGGACGTAGGCTTCGTGGATGCTGCACTCGACGGGGAGGTCCCCCGGCAGGTGGTCGGTGGAGTGCCCGTCGATGGACCTGAACACCTGCACGTTCCACCCGTCTTCCCCGGCTCCGGCGAGCGCGGACTCCGCGAGGAGGATTTCCGGGATAGTGTGGATGGCTACGAGCGAGGACGGGTCGCACTGCTTGCTCCAGCGCTGCTCGAAGTTGGCCAGGACGTCGTAGGCGGCCGCGCCGGCGATGCGGGCGTGGGTGTCGTGCCAGGGCTCCCTTGGGCCGCCGTGGTGGAGGTCGGCCCGCGGGATGCTGGTCTGGTAGAAGTCGATGGCGTGGGCTCCACCGGCATCGAGGGTCCGAAAGAGGGAGTGTTCCTCGGTGTCGTAGCGGCCGTCGTAGAGGTCGAGCCCGCCCACGAAGCTGATGATCTCGCGAAGGCCGCCGCCGCCGCCGTCGCTTATGTCGTAACCGGAGGGGCCATGATGGCGGTGGGGGCGGCGGCTGGAGAAGTGGCCGGCGGGGGAGTCGACGGAGATGGTCTTCTGGTGGTGGGTGAAGAAGGAGGAGAGGAGATGGTGGTGGCGGGGGCAGAGGCGGCAGTCGACGCGGGTGTGGCGGAAGAAGTCGGCGGTCTGCTCGTCGTGGGTGCGCATGAGGCCCTCGCTGTGCAGGTGGTGGATGGAGGTCTCGTCGTCCCACAGCATCACCCTGACGGCGACGCCCTGTTCCGCCTTGCTCTTGAGGAGGTCGCCCAGCTTGACCCCCACCGCGTGTTCGAGCTCCGACTCTGGGTCCCGGACCTGCCTCGCGAAGAAGAAGATGTTAATGACATGAAAATGGGGAAGAACAAGAAAGAAACCGTACTGTTCACTACTTAATGGGGGATTGTTCTTGCCACATACCAGAACCAAATTGGGGTTGAACGACCACCCTGCAATGTACACCAAATGCTTGGCTCCATCGATGGCCCTGTACACGTCCTCCCACAGCCTCCTCGGTCGCAACCCCACCTGCTCCCCTCCACAACGTCCGCCCACCGGCGGCAGGAACGAGCGGCGGTGGTGCGCGTCCTGGTACAAAGTAACGTCGCAGTCGGACCTCTGCGGGAATAACACGCCGTCGACGAGGCCGCCGAAGCCACCATCCCCCAGCCCCCTTCCCCAGCGGGGCTCGAGGTCCGCGCGCTCGAACCGGAGGAGGAATCGCAGCTTCAGCTTCGGGTTGGGTCGCCCCTTCTCGGTGAGGAGGGGGAAGGAGGAGCCGTCGAGGCAGGTGGGCTCCCCGCCGCCGGGGTCCTCCAGCAAGCGGCTCGCCGGGATGGAGGTCCTGCCCAAGGTGGACGACCTCGACGTCCTAAGCGTTACGACCAGCACCGCGTCGGCGGGGTGGGCGCAGAGGACCATAAAGGTCTGGTTCCAGGTGCGGTCGCGCTCGTGGGTCGTCTCCGCCACGGTCTCCTTGCCTAGCTCGACCGTCACGTACGCCGGCTGATCTCGCGGGGACAGGCACTGCCGTGAGAGAGAGAGAGAGAGAGAGAGAGTCGGAGGATGAGGAGCCATATGAATCTATAATTATAAATGTGCAAATCTGGTATGGTCAATCTTCGAACTGTGATGTTAAAGGAGAGAGAAATGAGGTGCCAGAGACCTCTTGAGCAGGTTTTTGATCGATATCAAAAACTTCTCATGCTACGAGCAGGATCATATATATGTATGTCGTTCAGACTTGTGTGAGAAGAGTTACGTACTTTATTCTACGTAGAAGGATACAACTAACAGCTGGTTACACCACATTGTTTTCTATATATCTCATGCATGCTAGCTTATTCGCAATGACGAAGAGCTTGAGGGAGCTAATCACGCGCAACCAAGTATGTGTAGAGGAACATATTTAGTTCTGATCATATATGCATGAGATCATGGGTAGAGCCCAACTCCAATAAACCAGAGAGCTACCACAATATTCCCCAACTCATGATTGTGGAGTACTATAGATCATATATATATGACCAATTTTAAGACGGATTATTAGATCGATCGATAGAATGCCCAACCAGGAGAAGGATTGAGATGTTGTTCAGTACTACTCACACCCCAGGGAGACGGCGAGGGGCTCGGCGTGGCATCGGAGATGGTGACCTCGAGAGTCCCATGCAGGAACCCGGCGAGCTTCCCTCCTTCCATTAATCCCTTGCCCAGGAGGACAAACGCCGTAATGTCGCCTCTGGCCCCCAGCAGTATGCACTATTATTAACAAGTTGCAATGGACGATCTCTATCTGGGAAGCCCCACAATACTTATACTTGGGGAGACAGCAGCTCTGGGTTTGTAGTGCAAGGGAAGAGAGAGAGAGAGAGAGAGAGAGAGAGAGAGAGAGAGAGATTAACGCGGGGAGCTTGGAAGACATAACACGCTTGGAGGTCACGCTCCAGCCTGCTCTAGCGTGCTGCACTCTCGCCGGCGGCTGCCCTTTCCCTTGGTTGTGAAGGTTAGCTAGCTGAGGTCTGTATCTGTACTGTCTGGCCATTCGGACATGCATGCTACAGCGGGGAAGATGTGGTTGTGAAGAAGAAGGAAGAGGGGGTAACGTACGGAAAGAAACGGAGGGGGAGGGGGTGGAGCAGAAGGCACGGTTCTTCTTCTTGCGAGATTGGGCATGTCTTGTCCGGATTAAATACCACTTTGTTTATGATCTGTGCGTTGGCGAGGTTGCCTGCAGGGCTTCCGGACTCCGTCGACGCCGCCGCCGAGGTGATCGCTTGCCTCGCGGCCGGACAGCATCGATCACATGTGAATCAAAACAACAGCTAACTAAACATATAAATATTCACACACACACACACACAAACACAAACACATCTCTCCATCCCTCCCCAAAAGGATCATACTTGTATGCGAGGGTGAGCAACTTGGTGAACAGAGAATTAAAATTTCGCGTGTATTATATTATAAAAAAAAATTAATACATTTGAGATTTACACTTGTATTTTTTATTTTTTATTAGATGGAGACATTGTGGCATTCTTTACCGTGTGTCTTGGCGTCATCCCTGCCGTACGTACGTACGTAGATGACTTCCAGGACGCAAGAACCAAGCTGAGGACAAGTAAAAGAAGTTATTAGAACTCTCAGAGCCCATCACTCCAATCAAAACGTTAATAAAGAAGTTATTAGAGAAGATCACATTTGTACCAATTCGAGAACATTAGGACAGAACATACCGTGGCATGTTCTAGGGGTATGCCATGGCGGATGCGTACGGCTGTAACCCAATGTTATAATGAGTTCGGAAATGCTTATATAAGATGGCAACTGCATGAGGTGGGGCACGTCTCAAAGGTTCCTGTTCTCATAAGCAATAATCTCCTATAGAGTTTTGCTCCGCGTATATTACACTATAATGATGGGTTTCACGTAAGCTATTTTAATCGTTTACTTAACAAGAATTGAAGGGAAAAAAATTGCTTTCCGTGTATCTTTCTTCCTGAGTGGAACAAGATGATCAGCGAGAATATCCTTCCACCACGGTTAATTAATAAGAATAGTCGAGGAAGAGATGACAGAGGACAGCACGTCGTGACATGTTGCCAGCAAGTTCTTCTCTACATTTGAAGTGGCCGGAAAAGTATTGCCGATCACCTATTTGAGACAAATTAACGATTCAGCCAAACTTGCTCAATGCATACATCTTACGATTTCAAGAGTCCTCAATGTTTGATAGTTTTAGATCGACTTCAAGAATTCCCTAGAGTGTGGTATGGTGGCCTTTGATTGATTCTGACTCGGTAACCCTATTATGCACAAAGATTACGACCTCTTCAAATTATGGAAGCTTCTCAAGTGAATGGAAACACCAGTTCCTTCAAATATTAATTTTTTTAAAATGCATGTAGAGGTAAACAAATAGTCGCTTAGCTTTTACCATCCAAATCTCCATAGGCTTCTAAATTTGTTGATGATGGGATTACTGCTGGCACATCTAATTAAGAGAGAACAAAAAGTGATTTCAGAGGAGAACCATTTGAAGCTCAAATCAATAAACAAAAATAACCAAATGGAGAGAGAGAGAGAGAGAGAGAGAGAGAGATGCTCAGTGCTCTCGTGTTTGGATGTGAAAATCTAGGGGTAAATTATCTCCTCTACCCTGTCATTCCTAATTTAAATGTGTCGGATCCCTCAGCATTTGTCATCCCCTTCTCATATTATGCTGCCTAGTCATAATTAAGAGAAGGTGAGAGCTTGCGTAGGATTGAAGTGGCCTTAAATAAGGGGTAGACCATGTTATCTAACCCAACCTATCAAGCATAGAAGGTGCCTTGCCAACATTACTAAGTTCTGAGAGTGGGCGGGCATATAGAACAAGTGGCCATTCCATATCTTGGCATAACAAGGACATACTAGATAGTCGATGTTGTCTTACCTTGGCACAATAGAAGTTGTATCTAACTGTTGATGTGGCCATGCCCTTGGCAGCAAAGATGAGCCTCCCCATGGCGCAAAAGGCCGATGACTCGATCTCAGAGGCCCGTGGATAATTCGATGATGATAGACCCAAATTGGGGGTTCCATACTATAACATAAGCTTTACATAAGAGAATCCAAGTGAATTTTTGTAGTAGTGAGTAGAAAGTTTTCCTTCGTAAGCATGGAAATTAAGCACAGTGGTGTGCAATACTTTCATCAACCTTTGGATCCAGACACCATCCTCAAAAAACCCCCCAAAAATAAACGAGAACCATGTGTTTTGCATCTTTCTAGGCGGCCATGTATCTACACATCCCTAAAGTGTCAGTCATCAAAAACCGGAAACAGCTCCAGCTCTGAAGTGCAGCAAACCTTCTGCTCGGGGATCCCGTGCTGAAAGGCAGAACTGGAGAAGTAATATGTACAGCATCTGCACCTTTCTAAGAAAACATCAAAAAATGGTGTCATACTTAAAACCTATCAAAGGAATATGCAACTAAAGATGCCCAGTCTCTTGGATGTGTCCATCACCCCCCTTTTTTAGCGACCTGTAAGCAGCTCCAACATCCCCAGTGTCATGCCCTGCTGAAGAGTATAAAAGAAACAAGTATCAGAATAATGGATGAAGAAATATGTTCCAATCAGCAAAATCAAGCAGAAGCACAAAGAGTCAAATAGCATCCTTCTGAAGCAAACAGATATGACAAAAGTAGCAGAAGAAAGAAGTACAGCAATCATAGTTGCTCCAGAATGGTTCACTCATGGAAAGCCAGCTCAACCTTAGGTGGAAGTGATATGAAAGAAATCAGCAATCACATACTAACTGTACAATGAAAAACCAAACAATCCAGTAACAGCCTCAGGTGAAACCAGCTGAAGCAGATGGGGGTGTCATCTCCCGGATCATTTGAAGATCGTGAAGTCATTTCATGCACTACCAGGCTTAAGCATGAAACTATTTCCACGTCCTCCGGTAATTTCATGATGTCCATAAGTTACACTTACACCGAATACGACTTCTATAGGCTAAAGAATGAAACTACTTCCACTTTCTCCAGCACTTTCATGACAACCATAGCGACACTGTTCGAAATCCTACCAGTATCTGGTGTGGACCAGACAGTAACTGAGGGAGAGGCATCTGCTTCCTGAAATGGGGTCGACAACTTGCTCACTGTATCTCTTATCACATTTGCACATGCAGCAATATTCTTGTCAGAACCAACAGAAAAGGAACCTGCAAATATCTGCACCAATTGCATACTAACCTTCAGACTTTAGGGTAAAGGATGAAGCCAGAAAATTGATTTTAGGGAAACTAGAAAAGGAACAGAACTGCAAACACCTGTACAGTGCCAGCAGCCATTAGTGGCCCACTAACTCCACCTCCAATAGTGTTCTGCGTATTCGCAAAGCAGACACTCAGTGCACCAGTTCTTGAATATGATCCTCCAGTTTCAGTAAGCAAAAAGGAACCAGACAGTGAAACAATATCGAAGTGACCCTGAGTCATCAAGAATTAGCGGGATGCATGAGACTTGTAATTGTCAGCATGACAAAGTTCATTTGAAATAAAAAATTTCTGCTAAATCTACTCTAGAAAATTCAAAGAAGAAGAAATACACAAACAAATTAGCAGAGTTAAGGCACTAGGAGTAATCTGAGAAAATTTCCAGTCTAGTCAGGTGGCATCTTTTAGTATAGTAGTACAAGTAAAATAGTCTCCACAACTTAAGTGTTCAAACTTCAAACAGCCTCCAAATTTTCAAATTCAAAAATGAAAGAACCTGAATCTTATCTAGCTAGTAAGCAAACAGGCAAGTGAGACGGACACATTTCAGATAAGCACATGAAATAGTAAAGAGCAACCCTTTAAATAAGATTGCAGAATATTGACTTCTCATGTGGACATGGGTAGTATGAAGGGCCCTTTTTAAAATGAGAAGTACGAAGGGTCCTCATATTGCTAAATTTAAAGGGAGAAAAAATGAATCTCTGACTAAAACAGAAGGCATTGTGTCATATGACATAATTTGCTACTTAAAAATTGCAGTCAACTAAAAACTAAGCCAGAATTAATGTCCAAGAAAATGATGTTGGAAGTAGTTGTTCCCTTGTTTGAAGTAAAAAAGATGATCATGATGATGGTTGCACATATTACAACCGTGTAACCCCCTGCTTATGATATTCAGTATACCCTAGCATTTAAAACACAGAAGAAATCAATGAAGAGAGAACCACCATTAATAAGAGACAATAGGGAGACAAGAGAGACAATACCTCATATGTTACATGGCCCCCAGACATGGCCGGCTGGCGAAGCGTGGCACTAGAAATTGTTCCAGAAGCTGAAATAATGCAAACAGCTCGCCTTTGTTGTTGCACAAATGACATTATTTCTTGGACAACATCCTATTTATTAATTCAATGACCAATGGTAAAATAAGCAGTCATCTAAATATCATCAAGGCTATTTACAGACACGTCCATGGCAAAAAGACAGGATGGCCAATTAATTTAATTAAATTGGAGGAGCACCATAAACAGTTCAGAAAACCAAGTGCATGTTAGCACCGTAAACAGTTCAGAAAACCAAGTGCATGTTAAAGATAAAAGGAAATTTTTTATAACACCTAATCAGCACTGATGCATCAACAAATTGGCAAGTATTGAAGTTGAAATAAGCAAAATATTTCAGGACAAGTTTAACTAATGAATAAAGACATGGGTACATGTCCTTTGAGTTTCCATTTTCCTTTTTGAATCAGTAAATATTTGTGTAGATAGAATTGGATAAAACTAGAGGCCTGCAGTCCTAAAGTAGTTAGATAAGCGCTTCTTGCAGCAGTCAGCCAGAAACAATTAAGGCTATAGTTCAGAAATGGAACCGAACTGATTCTTGCGTCCAAAGTCAAGCAACGGATAAGCAAGTAAGCAACCGTGGATTATGGTGGCAGATGGCGTCTTGGGATCAGGCAAACAAGATCTTATCCAGATTGAGATAAACATTGACACAGGAGTAGTTACGGATCAATTGATTTCAGATCATGTCCAGCTAAACCAAGCTGAAAGAATCTTCTTAGTTCATTTTTCTATTCAAGACTTTGATCAAATTTCCCCCTCAGAAACGGATTAGCATTTATGGACCCTGATCCAAATTGGCCAAGCCCTCAAAACCACCATAATGGGTGCATAACTGGTTCATTAACTTGCTATTCAGCTTTTATTATCTATTGACAGATTTTCTGGTGAAAACAGGAATCACAAGTGAAGGTGGAGTAAAAATGAAACTACTACCATACCATCCAACCTTTAAGTCTTGTATCAATGGAAAATTTTCAGGAAAGGCAGCATTTCGCCGAAAGGAGGGGAAGAAAAATATGCTTCCAATAATATATTTATATGTACATGGGTAGGTGTAGAAAACTATAGATTCAACAAATTAAGAAAATACAAAAAAACGTAAGCATTATTATAAAAGGAGCTAAAACTATCAAAGGAAAGTTAGAAGGCACACTTTGCCGGCTGCAACAGTGAGTAAATGTGGGGTGAAGCTTCGCTCTCCTTTACCTGCATCGGATAATTAGATTTTATTATTATGTTATACACCTAACTAGGGATTTAAAACTTGAGCAAAAGATGGTGCAACTCTTAAGCGAAAGACAAAGCATAATTTTAGTGTTTCTAGGCAGTATCTATCAATGAAGAATTGTGATGCATCTGAATATTTGGTATACAAACCACGGATGGTATATCTTATGAAGAATTATGAAACATGAATCTTCGGTAAGTTCAGGACTGGAATTGGCAGTTCTGGCATGACTGAACTGGTTTGGGCCAGTTCCACAAGAAAGAAGGCTACAACCTTCGAAAAATGTTAAACATCAGTTAGACATTCAAAATAAACGATAAAATATGTCTGAGAAAAAAGACAGGGACATTAAGCATGCAACGGCTGCGTTTAGGCAGTTTCTAGCTGGTTCTGTCTGGTTCACCATCAAACTGCCAGGGTTTCAGCCACTTCATTATAATTGTCAAACTTTTTGGCTACTCCGGATCAAAAGAGGGTAAACCGACAGTTCAACAGAGCTATATGATCAAAAGGCCAGCTATACGACCAATCCGCAGCTCATATGGAAAGGAAGAGACATAGTACTTTTTGCACCTCCCAAACACAGAAAGACTCACTGATCAAATCTAAATCTCTTGGTACGTTTGCAAGAGCCCTTGCCATTTAAATATTAATCGCTAGGCAGTTCAAACATAAAAACAGAATAGAGAAGAGCAGCGAAAAAGTTCTGTTTCCAGTTTCCACTCGAGCAAAAGTTCAGATCAACACATGGAATGTTAGGAACCATTTGTCCTTCCCCAAAACCTAGGCATTGAGGTAGGGGATTCCGTTTCTTTTAAACCAGTCCAACTCTTTGTGAAATCCAATGTGGGACTAAAGTCACTAGCAACTTTAGTTGGGTTGAGGGCCTCACACTCCCTCTTGGATGCTCACACCATCCACCCCATAACATGGAACATCCATGTCTCGAGAAACCCCAAGTTCCCCTCCATTGCCCAGGAACAACTCCACGGCTCGTGTTGCCAGGAGATGCCCGCAGAAGAGGGGAACACCCAAAGACTCCGCAAGAAAAAAATAGAAAGAAAGGCAAGAAAAATAAGAACAAGCGCCCGCATTCTCACCGACAGGTTCTTGATGCGCCTTCTTGCGGCCAGGAGACACCCGCGGAGGCGGGGACGACGCGAGAGGGACCAACTGCGCAGACGGCGACAGCTTGCTCCCGCCGAAGCCGGAGGAGGGCGGAGAGAAGGCCGCGGCAGCAGGGGCCGACGAAGAAGGGGGGACGGGAGAAGAAGAGGTGGGCGCTGCGGGGCCGTACTTCCGGGGCCTCCCCCTCTTCCTGCGCGGGGGCTCCGCTGCCGGGGCCACCGCGGAGGCCCTTCCGCCGGCCGCCGACTGGAGGAACAGCAAGGGGTTCCCCGCGCCGTCCGCGGCCGCGGAGGAGGAGGACGGCGAGGGGAACAGCATGGCGGCCTCGCCGGCCTCGCCGAAGCCAGCGCCGGCCTCGCCGAAGCCAGCGCCGGCCTCGCCCTGCCCGTGGGAGAGGTGGAGCAGGCGTTGAGGGAAGTAGTAGGGGAGGCCGCTCCCGCTTCCCTCCATGAGAGAGAGAGAGAGAGAGAGAGAGAGAGAGAGAGAGAGAGAGAGAGAACGGGAGAGGTGATGGAGGGAAGGAGGGAGATGTGGGGATTTGGGATGTGGGGTTTTCCTGGGTTTTCCCCAGGTTTTATATTTTTTTCATATTTATTTAAATAATCGTAATTTCCATTTTTTATTATTGTTTTTGATCAGAGGATCGGACGGCGGATATGGCGTCCCTCCAGAGTGCGGCGCCGTAACAAACTCGGCATTTTGGGTTCGGTATATCGCGATGCGCATCGCATGCGTGCACATCCAGATAGACCCGCTACACGCGACTCGCTGGGATGAGGAGAGGTGCGGGCGAAGGGCGCGGGGTTGGGACGGTATCCGTTGGTGCGTGCCAGTTATCCGCTGGGGGAAACACCCAAGAGTCGGGCGTTGGTGAGGCCACGACTCCGGGCCGGGGGCCGGGAGTGCTGAATCGGATTGGGGAGACGGGATCGGATTCTTTTTAAATGGGTCGGGATCCGATTAGGAGGTTGGCGGTCTAGACAATTATGGCGAAAGAAGTTGAGACGACGTCTAATAACATCAATTTAATTGAGTTTTGTAGAAGTCGAAAAATAGTTGACACACTTCTATCATCTGATCTTCATAAATTTTTTAATTTGTTTGATAAAATAAACGCCGACTTACACCTAGGAAACAAAGAGTAGGATCAGAGAGTATTTGAGAATGATATCAGAGAATAACTCTTCAATGCTCCTTAGAGATAAAAAGAAAGAGAAGAAGGTCATAGTGGAAAGATCTATGGCCTAGGTGCTTAATTAGGCCGATGAAGGGCATGCTTTGCTCTAGCATGGGCCAAGAGTTGGAGGTCATCGCTAGCCTCCCTATGATGGAGAGGGACATGCAAGTAAGGTATAGCCTCCTACAGCTATTGTAGATATATGCACCATGGACCCATTGAGTCATGTCTTAATGTGACAAGAACATGTTGGACAATGAGAGTGGAGGGCCTTGCGCCCTAGAAAATGAAGTCATATCGTGACCTACCAAGGTCGAGAACTCGACATTGGTGGCTATCAGGTTATCTAAAGATAGTATAAGGTTTAGAGATCGAAGTGTTGAATATAAAACGTGGAACATGGCACATCCATGGCAACAATCGGATATACAGATATGCATGCACAACCATAGTAAACAGGTAAATAGAAATCGTTCAAACGACAACAACCAAACAGTAACATACATGAGATGAACTGGTGAAATATACATGCTTAAAACGACAGTAAAAGGTGCAGTAGAAGCGTCTCTAAGGAGACTCCCCTTAGAGAAGATATCGCCCCCACAGAAGTAGTGCGACGGGCAAGGCAATCTCCTCCCAGGATATGGCTACCACCACGAAATTAAGAACCGCACTAATCTTAATTTCGCAAACAGAGCTACGCTAAGCCTAACTCTCGTTTACAGGAAAAAAGGAACGGGAACAAAGAGCATGCACCGGTCACCGGCGGAGAACGACGCAGCGGCGACGGCCGGAGGCGCGGTCGACGATGCCGGAGTGGAGCGGTGCAGCGCCGAAAAGGGAACGGGAGACGAGCGGCCGGACGGCGAGCGGTTCGTCCGTGCGAGTCGAAAGGGCGCTTCGGTTTTTTGCAGAACAGAAGTTTAACCACGCGATTAGGGAACCTAATCGCCATATGAAGCACCCAACGCCCGCGCAGACCGCAACAATGGGCCGGTTCAAATAACAGGCCCAAACAGGTCTAATCTCCCCAAGAAAGGCTCAAAACGTAAAAATAAGAAGTAAAAAGGTGCCAAGTCAAGCCGGCTGGACCGCGTCATCACACGCGCGCGCTCGCCCAGCCCAGCTCGGCCCGGCCCGGCGGCGCGCGTGTGTCCTTAACACCTTTTATTTCCAACAAGAAGTCAGTGTCTAGATAGGCTAGGCGTACTCCTGTCTTCTCTGTGCATGGGCTACCACTAAAGGTAGGGCCAAAGGTGGTCTAGGCTCGATTTTTCGATACTAGTAGGTCAGATGATCGACTGGATCTTAATGCGCAGATATGATTGTTCCATGTCTCAGGTTCTTCAAATAGTTACACTCTGAAGAGACGTGATTTAAGTGTGTCTCCCAAGAGGTGTTGTCCCCATGTTTGAGATTTTATCCTTTAAAAGGGCCCTCTTAGGAGAAGAGGTGCCCCCCAGTGAGGATAAGGGTGTGCAGGTCTCATGAAGATGGGACGCTCGGGTAGGGCGCATGGCCTCTCGTTCGTTCCCACAGACGGCGCCAATGAAGAGACGTGATTTAAGTGTGCCTCCCAGAGGTATTATCCCCATGCTTGGAGTTTTGTCCTTTAAAAGGGCCCTCTTGGGAGAAGAGGTGAGGCTCTTGCTGATAAGCACACACTTGTTCTCACTATCTTTCAATGTGGGACTAAAGAATATCTCTACACACTCAATTAAAGATTTTTATTAATTAAGAACATTATTTGTCATAGTGACTTAAATATGATGCATTCACTAAGGGTAGCTTGATATATATATGAAAAATACTTATTATAAGACATGTCTTGCAATAAGTGGTAATGCAGAATGCAACGGAGCAATTTCATTAGTTGAAAGAGAGAAAAGAGACATGTCAAACTCAAGCAACAATAAAAATTACTCTCTTCCAACTTACATCACCATATATTACAAGATTTGTTTTGTATATATATATATATATATATATTATATATATATATATATATAGTTTTAATAATTTTGACAAGCAATTACCGTTATTGGGGTGTTATGTAGTGAAAGCAAATTTCTGATATTTGTTCTTCAACCCCCACCAAGCCAGTTCCATCTTCGAAATTCAGGACTCATTCCAACCCCTCTCTCTCTCTCTTCAAACCCTCCTCTTAATTTAGCTTTATTGCAAGATTATTAATCTTTTGCTCCAAACAATTCCTAGTGGTTGGATGATTATATTCACAAGTAATACTATGCTCCCGTGCCCATGGTGATTGGGCCATGTGGGATGTGCTCTCCAAAATGTATTTAATGCATCACAATTTTTTGTGTTAAAAAATAATACACATAAATAATTGTATAACGTATATAATAATAATTTAATACACATAAAAAATATAACAATACACATAAAATAGTGTAATAATGCACCTAAATAGTACTAATTGTGTGCATTGTCACATTATTTTGTGTGTATTACTGTACTTTTTATGTGTATTAAATTACTATTTATATCTGTTATATAATTATTTGTGTATTATTTTTTAGCAAAAAAAAATTACAATGGATTAAATAAAAAAGTATAGTGAATTAAATATATTTGAGAGCGTGTCCAATCATCGTGAGCCATCTCATACTATGCTCCGGTGCCAGTTACTCATATATTCACAAGAATATCTTTTTGAATCTGTCTGTGGTCGCTTATGAAAAAGATATCCTTTTTTCGCTCAATTTTACAACACATATCTGTGTATAATAAATCAAGGGCATAATTAACCTTCGAACTATTGTATGATCACAACATTAATACTACCACAAACAGCAAAAGGGCAAATTTTTTTTTTGTCTCTCTTTTGGGCTAAGAAACAACGTCAAGAGGACAAGTGTACACACCTTTTCTTGGTCAAGATGTCACATATATTTCAGGAATCACATGAACTAGCTAGAGAACCTGATCACTGCATGCACAGGGCACTCCAGCAGTGGTTTGCCGCTTGGCATACCTCCCTCCACTGGCTAATTAACTGGTGACAGGAGAACCCTAACATCAACATCTTTGCATACGTGACCCCTGGAATCACCACCGCCGCACCAATCAGCACAGATTATAGTGGCTTTCTCCTCGATCCCTTCCGGCGCTTCACAGGTGGAGGCTTCACGTGAATCGCCGGCAAACGTACGTCTCACATGAATCGAAGCAGCTGGTATGGCAACAGCTCCAACCATCACGGCATCACTCCTCTCGCAACACTCAACAGCCTCCCAGCTGCTACCAATCCGGTCTCCCCGCTTTATATCATCATCTCCACCGTGGTCATCCCGGGGATGTAATCACGGAGCATCGAGCTGTGTAGAGAAAGCTAGGGCAGCTGGTGATGGAGCCGGCGGGGGCGGCGGGGTTGCAGAGGAGGAGGGAAGGGAGCGGCGGCGGGGGCGGGAGGGCGTACCCGGTGGAGGCGAGGTCGTACCGCCTGTTGCACGAGATCGGGAGCGGGGTGAGCGCGGTAGTGTACAAGGCGGTGTGCCTGCCTCTGGACTCGACGGTGGTGGCGATCAAGTCGATCGACCTGGAGCGGTCGCGGGCGAACCTGGACGACGTGCGGCGGGAGGCCAAGGCCATGGCGCTGCTGTCCCACCCCAACGTGCTCACCGCGCACTGTTCCTTCACCGTCGGCAGCCGCCTCTGGGTGGTCATGCCCTTCATGGCTGCTGGCTCGCTCCAGTCCATCATCTCCGCCGCCTTCCCCGACGGCCTCGCCGAGCCCTCCATCGCCGTCATCCTCCGGGAGACTCTCCAGGTACGGTACCTGACGGAAGAGTCCGGTTTCTTTAACGGATAATCCGAAGTCCGCTTACTTATTCTTATATGTAGGCCCTGCTGTACCTGCACGGGCAGGGGCACATCCACCGGGACATCAAGGCCGGCAACATCCTGGTCGACTCTAATGGCTCCGTCAAGCTCGCCGACTTCGGCGTCTCCGCCTCCATCTATGAGTCCCAGCATTCGTCCTCCTCATCTTCCGCCGGCGCCGGCTACCCCCACTCCTCCTCCTGCTTCAGCGAGATGGCGGGGACGCCCTACTGGATGGCACCGGAGGTCATCCACTCCCACGTCGGCTATGGCATGAAGGCCGATATCTGGTCCTTCGGCATCACGGCTCTCGAGCTCGCCCACGGCCGCCCCCCTCTCTCCCACCTCCCCCTCTCCAAGTCCCTCCTCATGCGCGTCACCCACCGCCTCCGCCTCGACGTCGACGCAGCCCACGACTTCGGCGGGGGCGGCGTCCTCAAGCAGCGGAACGGCAGCGGCGGCGGCAAGAAGAAGAAGAAGTTCTCCAAGGCCTTCAAGGAGATGGTGGCCGCCTGCCTCTCGCAGGACCCCGCCAAGCGCCCCTCCGCCGACAAGCTCCTCCGCCACACCTTCTTCAAGGGGTGCAAGTCCCCCGACTATCTCGTCAAGAACGTCCTGCAGGCCGTCCCCTCCGTGGAGGAGCGCTTCAAGGGCAGGAGGCGCCCCGTGCTGGAGGAGGAGGAGTATGAGGGGGTTACCCCCGGGGACGACGACGATGGCCTCGACTACGTGCTCTGTTCCGGTAAGAGCCGCCGCATAAGTGGGTGGAACTTCAACGAGGACGTCTTCCAGCTCGATCCGGTTTACCCCGCCGATGCCGCCGAAGAGCAGCTTGCCAGATGCGTGCGCTTCGCCAGGGAAGACCAGGTCATGGACGACCAGCCATCCCCCGGCTCGGACGATCCTAAGTTCCGCAAAGTTAGCAGCAGCAGCAGCAGCACTAGCTGTAGCAGCGGCGGTGGCAGCAGCACCGCGGATGGCGGTTCCTACGCCTCCGCCGACATGTTGCAGGAGAGAGACGTGATCGGGGAAGGGGGTCTTCTCCCCAAGAAAGCAGGGGAGTACGCTCCTCCTCCTCGGCCTCTGTCGAACATGGTGATCAACGAGGCGTTGGTGCCCAACCTGGTGTCGCTACTGAGCAGCCTGGACATGCAGCGGGGGATGGTGATGGACGTGCTGGCGTGCTGCGCCGCCGGGGCCGGGAGGGACGCGCGCGATCAGGAGGCGGTGAAGGAGCAGAGGGAGGAGCAGTTGGCGGTGCTGGTGCGGTGCCTGGAGCAGACGGTGGAGGAGCTGAACTCGCAGCTGCACCGGGAGATGGCCAGGAACGCCGAACTGGAGGAAGCCCTGGATGGGTGCAGAGGGACCTAACGCAGTTGCAAGTGTATACTTACCATGATATCCATCTCTCATGCATGCTGGGCATCTATCGGTTTACAAGCTAGCTAGTATATCGAGAATAATATTGTCATAGAACATTACATATATGTGTCTGAAATCTGCATCTGTACGTTTTTATGTGAATTGTCTACACCAAGGAGAACAACAGGTTATTATTATTCTGTGTGACTTATGTGTTTGTTATTCTGTGTGACTAGAGGGGTACCCCTAGTTAGTTAGTGGGGTTTGATCCCTTGCCAAAGTGAAAAAAGGGACTAGAGGTATACCCCCACTTTAACCAGGGGTAACCCCTCTATTCCAGGCTTGGGAGTGGGTCACACTCTCGGGTCATCCCCGTTCCATTATAATATAAAATGAGTCATGCTGTGGTAGTAACATAAACTACCCATGGGTAGTTTAACTATGGGTCTCTTAATAAAAAAGTTATCCACTTTAATTTACTTTGACATCTTACCTCACTAACCACAGTATAGATTTACCCACTTTTTATTTTTTTAGTCACTAAAACTTTGACTGAATTTATCTTTTTTTACAATTAAAAAGTGAGATAATCTTCAGGTATATGTATAAAATAATATTTAAAATTTAATGATATTTTTTAAAAAAAAATTCAAAAAATAAAAAAAGTTACCCATGGGGGATAACTCTGCCCCACTGTTGAGCAGGGGCAAGGTTACCCACGTTTTTTGGGGGTAACTCTGCCCCATCCTGGTTAACCCTACCCACCCTGCCAAAGTGAAAAACTGACTTTACTTAGGGATACCCCTGGTTTAACTAGGGGTACCCCCTGTCAAACCGGTAGAGCGGTGTCCATCTTTATGATGCGTCATGTGAAATGATGCGTGAGGTGTATTTAATATTTTATTTTTTATTACCTAAAATAATTATATAACACACATAAATGATAATTTAATACACACAAATAACATAATAATATATAAAAAATAATATAATAATACACAAATAACACAATAATATATATAAAATAGTGTAATAGTGCATGAATATTATTATTGTGCTATTTGTGTATACTAAATTACCATTTGTGTATTATATGTACTTATCTATATACATTGTTTTAAGTAAAAAAAATTAAAAAAATAATATATTAAATGTACCTGAGGTCACGCCCCTCCACATGACGGGCTGTGGAAGAGATACAGTCCCTCCAAATCATACTATGCCGGGAGCATAATATATATTTCTCATATAAAATTCACCATTGAAGACGAAGACGGAGATGTGAAGAGTAAAATTAGGAGTTTTATTTAAAAATAGCATGATTGGAAAGATTATTTATGTAAATAACATCTTAAAATTTTTAATCCGCAATCTAGCAATAGGGGTGTCAATGGGCCGGGTCTGGACCGGGCCTGGTCTGGCCCAGGTCCAGCCCGGTCTCCAGATAACCGGCCCAGGCGCGGGGCAAAGCCCGGTTTTAAAAAAAAAGCCCAGCCCGGGGTCAATTTTGAGGCCCGGCCCAGGCCCGGTCCGGCCTGGCCTGGGGCGAGCGGCGTGCGAGGCGGGGGCGCGGGGAGGCCGAGGCGGGCGGGGGCGTGGGCCGAGGCGGGGGGCGGGGAGGCCGAGGCGGGCGGGGACGCGGGTCGAGGCGGGGGGGCGGGGAGGCCGAGGCGGGAGCGCGAGCCGAGGCGGGGGCGAGGGGAGGCCGAGGCGGGCGGGGACGCGGGGAGGCCGAGGGGTGCGGGAGGTGGGCCGGCCGGGCCGGGCCAGGCCAAGCCCGGAATGGGCCCAGATTTTTTCGGGCCGGGCTGAAATATAAAATTTAATAAAAAAATAGGCCCATGTTATACCGGGCCGGGCTTCCGGGCTTCCGGGCCTCCGGGGCCGACCCGGCCCAGTTGACACCCCTATCTAGCAATGACCGTTAACGGCCCTTTTTTAAAAAAGTTTTAATAAATAGAAATCGGTCAAGGCACATGATGGATTTGTTTACGGTCTCTCTCTCTCCCTTCTTTTTCCTCCTCTGCATTTTCTTCTTCTTACTATGAGTTTATTAATTTTTATATATTTAAAATGAGACTAAAATTTAAAATATAAATATTATATATTTTAGTAAAATCCAAAACACAGCCACCCCTTACTTAACAAACAAGCATATATTTTAGTAAAACTTTGTCGTGTAAAAATTACTCTACATAATAATAAATCAAATTAATCTTAATATTTGTGCACCAATGATTCTCAATATTCTCATATCTAGAATCCTCATATTTTTTTAAAAGATATGGTGGTCTTAGATCTCAAAATTTTATTTCAAAAAAATAAACTAAAATCACCATAAAAGTTATCATGTTCCAATTAACTTATGTTTGAAATTCACTTTAATTGGACATAGTTTAAATATAAAATTAAAACCCAAAAAATCTAAATAAATTAATTTGATTTTATTTAAATAGCTATACCGTGTATGCTTGTTTAAAGGTTAAGAAAGGGCTGGCTGCGTGTTGGATTTTACTAAAATATATAACATTTATATTTTAAAATTTAGTATAATTTTAAATATATAAATTTTAATAAAATCATATATATAAGAAGAAGAAAGTCGAGAGGAGGAGTGACTCAGTTGATTGGGCACTCCGTCGTACACCTGGAGGTCAGGAGTTTAACTTTCAATGATATGATTTGCCAAAGATTTATCCCTCACGGTGTAATAGATTAATATTTTAATAAATAATTTAAAAAATTTGAAGAGAAGGAAGAAGAAGGGAGAGAGGAAGACAGACAATTCGGCCATGGCATGAACGATTTTCTATTTTTTATAACTTTATTTTAAAAAAGAGCCAGTTGACCGTCAAAACCACATGCTAAATTGTGAATTAAAACTTTTAAGATGTTATTTACTTAAATAATCTTTTAAACCATGCTACTTTTAAGAAAACCCACTAGAAAAGCTAGTTATCCTACAATTAATTTATCTAGACCTGGGCATAATCTTGGGGGTTGTGACTGGTCCCAAGTGCCGGGCAACAAGTAATATATATTTTTGTGGAGAAATTGATCACTTATAATTAAAGACTTCAAATAAAAGTATGGTGTGGATTAAGAGGAGCTTTAGGATTGTTAATTTCATCTGCAGTTCATTTAGCCATTGTATGGACTCATAGGGAGATGAACGGGTCACTATTGAATAGAAAATTGATTAACTAAGCTGAAAATAAAATAATCTGCTCTAAGCGGAAGTATTTAGAATTAACATTCGAAGGATACAAATATTTTTTTCCTAGTTCAGAGCTGATCAACCTCTCAGCCTCTTATGTCGAATCCCCAATAAAAACTTCTCCCTAAACTTTCATTAATTAATTGCCTCAGATGGGCACAATTATTTGACGTACAATTAACATCCAAGTCTTTCTCCCCATGCAGGGAACAAACTTTCACCATGCTGATCCTCTTTTTAATAAAGAGAACAACTATATGATGTTACAACACTCAAATTTTCCTCACACTTGAGGCCACAATAATGAGCACGTAGGTCCAAACTTTCTTAGAAGTGACTTATACCAAAGAGATGTCTTCTTAATAAGATAGATATGACACAGCGAGAAACGAGAAAATTAAAATTCGATGTCAATTGCTGGATCTGATCGAGCAAAAATATCTGAATGGTTGTACTTATAAGAATGCACGAAGAAGAAGCTTGAGTAGGAAACTATAATATTATAGGATTGACAGCTCAGTCTTCTCTCTTCTTTGAAGTATGTTCACAATGCACTTAATTCTGCACTATTTACACAGCTTATATCTTGTACTCTTGTACTTCTCTTCTATGTTTTTTTGCCTGTATATATAAATGCTTGTATGTCCTGACCATTGGAACTTTTGTGTTGATCCTTCTTTTGTCTATTAGATTTGTTACATGTTTCTCTTCATAACCATTGTAACCTGATCATAGTACTTTTGTTGTGCAACGACTCTTAAAGTGCTTAATAGCTCGCTAAATCTTGAGATTTGATCCTTGCAACTAAATTGTGTGTTTTTTCAATCAAACCAAAAAGAATAGATTCTCTGACAAAGTGTTTCTATTACTTTAGCAGATCATTAGTGCGCCAAATATTTGAACTCTTCTGCTAAAATTTGAACTCTAAGTATATATGAAAGATCGATCTTACTTTATCACAGCACAATAGTCTATGAGGAATGGCACCGTATGGTGAGGCAACGAGCATTGGACTTTTTGACCTCACACTAGCTACTCTATTGCGTTGTTCATATAAATATTAGTGACAGAGTACTCATCAAATGATTAGTTCAAGAGTTACATGGAGCAAAATTAATGTCAGTCCAGTTCTTCATACATAATATGAGTAATATTCAAAAAATATTTCAAAAAAAACATCGAAACATCATTTTGTCGGTTGAAATAGTCAAGTGCATAATCGATCAAAAAGATAATTACATGTAAAGTATTGATTACAACACTTCTAATCATAAGATATAATTGATTTAGGAAGATAAGCATGGTCAATTCTGAAGCTAATGAAACTCATGAAGATTAGCTGGTTGATGTTTACACATTGTTAGGATATGCTCGTTCCCAATTCAATTTTCAACATAGATTAAGAGACAATCCAACAAAGTATTCACTAATTGAGATTAAACTTCGTCAGAACTAAAAATAACTCCTCTTATTCCAAGTGATAACTTAGTCGATTTTCACAGAGAAACTTAATCGCTTGTCACTCCTATAAAGACTTAGACGTTTTCTGACAAGGAAATACTTCGTCGATTTTCCACTTCATAGAAGATTTAGTCGTTTCTTGTCAGTTGTTTCTTGTAACAAGAGTGAAATCAACACTTAAAAAAACTTCTTATGCTTGATAGATATAGTGTGGATATCATAGAGAATATAAATGATTATCAAATATGTAGAGTGAGACTTAATTAATTATCCATGCTGTGAGAATTTAACTAAAATTTGAAAGCTCAGAAACAAAGTCACTTGGCTAGGTTAGTGTTCGATATTTAGAGAATTTTTTTTGAAACTCAGTTGAAACTTAATTGATCCCTATGACAAATAATCAATTATTTTAATGTAGTGTTATATACTTATAAACTTTCTATTGTTGAAACACATAATTGATTTCAATGCAACATAATCAATCTCTTCAATGAATACTTAGAAAAATTCCAATTTGACAACCACATACACTGATCACTTAATCAATTATCATAATGAAAGTATATAATTAATTATCAGTATGTAGTATCCAATATTTTTTTTTTTAGAATTTTTCTTGTCATACATATAGTGGTATAGTCAGTCAATTTCCGTAAGTCACAAATATCGATACCATATAGCTATGAAGCACTTAGATAATTTCAAGATTTTCTTCTCGTCATGATACATAATTAATTATCGATAGAAACTTCAATCACAGTTAGTGTCCTTAATTAGCACTTAGAATTTTTTTGATGTCCATACAATTTTAGCATTGTGTGTGGACTTAGAAAAATCATCTCAGAGACACGTGATGATTTAATAATGTTTGAATAAGTAAGCTAAGTTCATGCAACATAGTTAACATTTAAACATGAAAATAATAATGTAATTATTAAGAGTATTTAATATTAAATATGATGACTATTTTGTTAATCACATGTATGCATAATGAATATTTTGTTAATCACATAAAATAGAATGAAACATTGTTATACTTTCAAAATATATTATTAATATTTTGTTAATAACTCAAAACGGAAACTATAGTGCAACCTATAATATATTTATGAGTTAAATGTCAAGACAATTTTTCTAGATAGACTTGTCAAAGAAAAGGTCTATGTCAACCAATCAGAAGACTTCATTGTTCATGGGAAAAAGCACATGGTTTATTGCCTAAAGAAAACCCTCCAATATGGGCAAAAGCAAACACCACAAGCCTACAATTCATGTATAGATCGTCATCTGGACGGAAATGGCTTGATCAAATGTTCGTATGAGTGTACCATCTATGTGAAGAAATTAAGGAGACTATATATGGAGAAATCTTCTTTATATGTCTTTATATTGATGATCTATTGTTCATAGAAAATAGTCAGCAGATGTTTGCAAAGTATGTTCAAAGAGTTCACGATGATTGATTGTGAACTTATGTCTTGCTTCCTCAACATAAAAGTGAAATAGTAAGAAGACAAGATTTTCATATCTTAGGGAAAATGTGAAAAGGAAATCCTTTGAAAATTTAAAAACAAGGATTGTAGGGTTGTAAGTACCCCTGTAGTGACAACCAGTGGCGGAGCCACCTTGAGATCAGTGGGGTCCTATGACCTCACTGGATTGAAAAGTTTATATTAATAATGTAAAATTTTATTATTAATGACTCCACTGGATCAAAAAAATACGTCTAAGGATACACTTACTGAACAAAATTTTTAAGTCAGCCACTGATGACAACAGGTCTTGAAGCAAATAAAAAAAAGACAAGAAGAAGTTATTGAACTAATCCTGTACAAGAGCTTGGCTGACAACTTAAGATATCTTACTATCTCTAGGCCCAATATTATCTATGCTATTAGTCTTGTGAGTAAGTATATAGAAATGCCAAAGAATTTTCATTGGGTTGCTACCGAGAGAATTAATGTAAGGCATTTCAGTGTCTTGATGGAGGATGGTACCCTTTAACCGTTCAAATAACCCAAACTACTTGGCTACTCTCCGATAGTGACTGGGCTGGTGACATTATTGATGAAAGAAAGAGTACTACTAACTATGGCAGTGTTTGGCATTGCTCCGTAAAATGTAAGAAGCGACAGAAGTCGATTTCATTGTAAAGTATCAATAAAAGTACTTTGTGTTTCTGTCGCCCGCGCCACACCTCGTCACACCTTGTCCTCTGTGCCACACTCGCGAATGGGGTGACATAAAAAAAAATTGTTACCTTTCAACAAAAACCGTCGCCTAAACTCTAAAATCACTATAAAAACGGCCTGACATCCGCTTTTTCTTAGAGGAGAGAGAAAAACACGGTTCTCTCTATCTCTCACCTACCTACAAAATCTGTCTTGCACGGAAGTCGAAATGACATCATCTCATTTGAAAACGTCCACGGTCACTTCAAAAATTTTTACCTCAAAATCTCCTCCATTAGTTTTGCCGAACGGTGCCTATGTCGTCTTCTTTGGATTGATGACTTTCTCATGGAGTTTAGAGAAGTAAAGTGTGGTGGGTTTGTCGACTTGTGAGGTCGAGTATTTGGCAACTTTGTCTATATATTGTGTGTGAAGCATGATGGTTGGGAAATTTTTCTAAAGGAGTTATACCATCTGCCATTCTTTTCTTTTTTTTTGTAGATAACATGTCTATTATAAAGCTCTTGAAGAATCTAATAGAGCACTATACATAACAAACATATTGACACGATCAGATTCGACTTTATTCAAGACCACGTGAAGCTGAAGAATGTAAAACTTGATTATTACAACATTAAAAAGTAAGTGGCAAACATATTCATTAAGACCTTATCTAGTGACAAATTTGTAAAGTTTCCAAAACATGCTTGGCCTGAAGGTAGTTCATGTGGGCTTGTTGGATAGGACTGTAAACGGATTCGGATAATATTTGGATTCGATTCAAATTCGTATCTGATTATCCTGATATTATCCGATTAACAAATATCTGGCAGAACGGATTTCGGATATGGATATTATCCGGATAATAAACGGAGCGGATACAAAAATGAGTGATCCGCTCCGTTTAAGATCCGCTCCGAAATAAAGTTATTTTTTACCATTATATTTTAGATCTAATGATTCATATATAATATATATAATTTAAAAATATATAATATATCTAATACTATTTTTTGTTTAGAAAATATTTTTGACATTTATATTTAATATATATATATATATGTTTTTAAATTTTTATGATTTTTAGACCACTTAATATCTTTTATTAAATTTATATTTTCAAAACAGATAATATCCGTATCCGTTCCGAATCTAAAAATTATCCAATTAAATTATCCGCTCCGTATTCGAATTATATTCGGAGCAGATACAAATTATTTGATTAATTATTCAGATCGGAACCAAAAAATCTATATCCGCTCCGTATCCGCTCCCTCCGTTTACAGCCCTATTGTTGGAGTTACAACTTTGAAGCACCTAATTTATTATCTGAAATAAATGAGTGTGACCTACATGTGCTTAATTTGGAGAGTTAATTTGAGAGATTTGATCACATTACTATCTTGTGACTTGTGAGTTTGGGGTTACATAGTTAGATGTCCACGGGAGTTGTAAAGGCCTATATAAGGTGGCTCATTCCCATTGGTTGGAACACAAGCCCAACAAGTATTTTTTTTTTAAGAGTTCTTTTAATGTCCTGATTAGCTAGCTATAGAGGAACCAACATCCTTTGCTGCGGGAAGCGTCGCAGACGAGCGCGTCGGCCGGCGAGCCTCCGGCGGACTGCTCAACCGTTCCACTTCTCGACGAGCTCCTCCAACCGCTTTGTAGGAGCCGCCGTCGGCTCCACGGCCGGCCCGTCCTCACTGCGTCCTCTTGCAGCTTTCCCACGCTGGCCGGCACCGTCCATAATTAAGCTCCCTCACCGGCGCGCCGCCCGATCTCCTCCCGCCTGCCACCTCGTCTTCCCCTTCCCCACGCCGCCCTCTCGGCCGCCCCACCCATCCTCACCACCCACGCGTTCGGCCTCTACTCGCTCACGCGCACCCCGCGTTGCACCGCCTCCGCCGCCGCGTCGGACCCGCATCGGCCGACGAGCGACCAGGCATCGCGGGGCGGCGCAGAGAGAGAGAGAGAGAGAGAGAGAGAGAGAGAAGGTAGGAGTCTTCTTTCCCACGTCAGCAATTTGTGGAAATCTGAAATATGATCAGACGGATCAGATTGTGTCCTTAAGCCGGCTGTGCGGTGGATCAGAGTCGGATCCAATTCACCGGCACACCACAATCTCTTTTTTGTACCAAACCCCATAATTTGTTCTTACAAAAATTTCTAGTTTATCAAATAAAAACTAGGCGCAGTCCGCAGCTACTTGACCCCCAAGGCACGCCGTGGCCAAGGTTCCAGAGTCGCCGTCGACACTGATCCACGTCAACTTTCGTACTCCACAAGACATGTATTCTTCCTTGCGAAGATTGATTTGAATACGACTCTTTCTTTTACATCTATATTTATATAGAAAATTAATTAAAAAAATATGTGATTTATTTTCTTATCCCCGTCAAAATACAACAATTTGTAGGCTCTTTATTTTTTTATGTGACTTAATTTTTAATCTCTATCTTTATTTTTTAAATATTTATGAATTTGGAACGATAATTTTCATCTTTTTGACGTAGATCTCCTTTTTAAACTGTCTTTTTGACACTAATCTCTTTTTATACAAATTCTATCTTGTTTAGCACTAGTCTCTTTTTATACAGTACTGTAATATAATTGAGATATAATATATGTGAGATTCAGTTACAAAATGCGTTATGTTGAATTACAGCATATGTGATACTCACTAATTACAATATGTATTATTTTGAGTTACAATATATATTATACTCAATTACAATACTATAATTGAATATAATATATGTGATAACTGAGTATTATAACTGAATATAATATATAATGTAATTCAACATAATATATATATATGTAACTCAATATAATATATATGTGACTCAACATAAACATGGACTCGATATAATATATACTGTAATTCAATATATAGTATAAATCAACATAACGTATTTTGTAATTTAATATATACGATTACATATAAAAAATAAATAAATATCAGAGGTCTTTTTTTTAAAATGTCTTGAGTGGGCCCCGCCTAAGTCGGTTGCCATTTCCCCTATATATGGGCCGCTCCCTCCGACCGGACCGCGGCTCGCTCTCCGGTGTTAAGATGGGCTGCTCTGTGTCGGTTCCCGCCTTCGCCTTCGCCTTCGCCTTCCTCACCGTCAACTCCGTGCTCGCCCTCTACCGCGTGCGCGGCGACGCAGCGGCCGTCGCCTTCGTCGTGTCGGCGTACGTCCTCCTGGTGCTGCTCTTGCTCTCTCTGCGCAGGTACGAAGCTGCGCCGCCCGCCCGTAGAAGCGCGGGGAGAGTGGTCGTATGGCTGCTGGCCGCAGCTCTGAACTCGCTGTTCGCCTGGCACGTGGCGTCGGTGATGCCGCCGGAGTTCTCGGCCGCGGTCTGGACCCTGACGGCGGTCGCCACGGGAGCTGGATTCTATGTGCTCTTTCTCCTGCAGTAGCTGGCTGGTGCATATGTATGTAGATACAGTACGTACGTGTGCATGATGCGTTTGTGATGAACTACCAAGAAACGAAGAAGATCTGCGTACGTCTGCATGGCACACACGTCTGCGTCTGAGGATCTCAGAAGGGTTCTATGGATATGTACCCAAGAACAGTAATGTTACAGTGATGGATGCTAGCTCGTATCGTGGATTGCTATATATGGTGCCACTGCCACATCCGGCAGAATCATATATATGTATGTACTCGAAAATTTTCGGTGCCATATGAGGCTGAATAAAATCAGCCATGTCTGTAAATAAGAATGAACAATATACAACTTTGTCAATGAATCGTTCTTGCAATAAATATCATAAAATTGTGCGTACTTTTTAATTTTACTAGTCATTGTTTCACTGGACATATATGTTAAATTTGGTACTTAGTTTTGTGATCAAAATACTACGATTGCTCGTGAAAACCCTAATGAAGGGGATAAAAAATATCCGGTTATTTTAACTGGAGGGTTGTTTAACACTATTTTAAAGGAAAAATAGTTTGGAGAGATTAGTGGGCTTAGGGGTTAAAGATGTTAAACTAGTTAAACCCCCAAGAAAGGTGGATAGGCTAACCCCATCCATACCTCCATTTTCCTCAATAACTTTGGGTTAAGCTAACCCTTCTGTCAAATCTCTCTTATTTCTCAGTAGTCTAAATTGGATTAATGAGCTGTCTGCAACTATATTCATTGTCAAATGTTTCTCTTCATGTATGTTAGAGTTAATATTGAATGGGCCTTCCAATTTGAAATTTTAAGGTGATGAGTGGAGAAGATATCACTATTATAAGCACACAAATTATTTTATCTTTTTTCGATGTGAAACTATTTAATACGCTCTTTTACGTGCAAATTGATTTTTAAGCTCTGGTATGTGGACTACAAACACGGGGTGACGTGGCCTAAATCATATCTTGAACTCTGATACCATGTTAAAAATTTAATATTAGATTGGACATTCCAATTCAAAACCTTAAAGTGATGAGTGAAGAGGGTATTACTATTATCAGTACAAAAGATATTGTATTCTTTTTCAATGTAGAACTATTCTAATAATATAAATACAAAGTCCTGAGAGGCAGCAGCAATAGAGATTGTATGCCTTCTCCTGGGTTGCCATTTTCATGAGTATGTGGAGGAGCACTAGTTCCAGGTTTTGGAATACTTTTGCATGGAGCTAGAGCAAAACAATTGGAGGTGACCAGGTCCCCAACGCGGTGCTTGCTGAAGAAGGGACAAGTAGTCGTCCATTCCTTTAGCATGGAGGAGGAAATAATTAAAACAACCCTGTTGGAAGTGAGAAGATTGATGCAGATTTCTCTCTTTTCTAGCCTTAATTCATCTTAAGTTGAGGTAAACAAACAGAAACAAGAGAGGTTTACATATTATGGGAGTATACATGACAAAATCTTCTGTTTGTGAATGAGTTGTATATCTTTTCTAACTTGGAGATCTCAATTCAGAGAAATTATACCTTTTTTTTATTCGGTGGAGGCTTTTTTCCCCCAAAACTTCCTGATGCTTCGACCAAGACCTCTCACTTCATACAAATCCACTAGTGCCCGCTAGGACATTCCTGATGTGCAATTTGTTTCTAGTCATCTTGCGAATGACACCACCATTTCCACACTAGAAGACAAGACCCGGAGACGAGAACCCACAATTAAGAAACCCGGGAACTTTCCGGCACCACCACAAGCTCACAGATCAAAGAAGAGACCATTAGGAAAATGCAGGGCAATCCCACTGGTAAACAACAGAAGATATCACAACGTGTTTAAGTTGAAATCCTGACACTGAGTGAAATGAGAGGAACTGAGTCATTTCAGAATTTGTGATCCAGAAGAATATGTGTATTTATTGGAAGGATGAAGTTACATAGCTGACAAGAAATTTGTACGAGTCTGCAACGAATGGGGGGTGGGAACAATCCTTCTACTCCCCCCCCTGACAACAAATTTCGAGAAAAACAAATGGAATCTAGACTCCGGACTCGTCCAAATGCCGGCAGGATCCAGGCAGTCGACCGAACATGTCTTAGGACAACTTAGGCAGTTCCTCCTCCTCGGCCCAAGAACCCGCCGAGTTTGGCCTCATTAAGCACCATGAAAGAACAGCAGAAAGCAGCCGAGATGGTTCAAGGCTTGAAAGGTGCAAAGACAACACTGGAGTTGTGTCCTCCGAAGCCAAAAGAATTCGAGATAGCTGCAAAAGGAATTCAAAGAGGATGTTGTGAGCTGACTTCCTATACATATATGTGATATGTAAACAGAGGCTGTTTGCCGGAACGATGGACTCCACAACACTCACCAACATTCACTTCATGCTGCTGCTTTTTGTTTGCCACGGTGTCGAACTCAACTGATGGTTCAGGGTTCTGTGGTCAAAGTAAAATCATGAGAGAGACGATAAGTTAATTTTGCCGAGAACTTGAGCAAGTTTCAGACACCTGCTCGATGTGCTTCAGGTCGTATAAATAAGAGAATTATTAACTTAAAGAACTGACAGAGTGATAGTGGTATACTTATTCCAAGTGAGAAGGCTCAATACTTACAAATTGGTTTATAGAGGGATGTAGCCATCCCGTGGTTATGGCTTGCAGTGTAGCAATGGCCTCTATCCCACCTGCTGCACCAAGGCAGTGCCCTATCATAGACTGAAGCAGGAGAGCATGTAAGATAAGACACAAAGCATGGGGAAAAAAAATGCAATATTGCCTTTTCTTTGCTAAACATCCCATGACGCTAGGAAAGAAGGGAGGGGAGCTTGCAACTCAAATCTAGAAAGGGAATTCACCTTGGTAGCATTGATTTTGATTTCTGATGTGTTCTTGAAGACCTGTTTAATTGCATTCACCTCAGCTAGGTCTCCAGCAAGGGTAGAGGTTGCATGAGCATTTATGTAGTTAACCTGGTTCAATCACAGTAATGCCTTGTTAGCGGCAATTCATTGCCTATCTTGTTAGTTTTCAAGCAAAACATATGACATTTAACATGCCTTGGGTACCAAAATTGTAATGCCACAGTAGATCCTCTCAAAAAATGTTGTGCATAGAGCAAAATGATTTTCTCTGCTGAAACTTTTTCCCTTGCTACAAATTGGAGGTAGATGATAATCGATGCATATGCAAATGTATTCAGATGGTTGCAGGTATAAGTGAATGGTAGGGCCTAGTTTCATCAGTGATGAATAAACACCAGGTGAATGTCTCACCCAAGAAGAAACATCCTGGATCAGAGACCACAAGCATCAAACTGTTCAAACATCAAACGCAGGCTAGCTCCTCCTCAGTAGACTGAGGAAGAGACACATACATTGAGCCTCTTCAGTCCAAGCAAAGAGCACAGAACTGAAAATTCCTTTTATTTGGACATCAAGTACTATGTTGATGAAGATTCAGTAGACTGGGTTTAACAATTGATGAGACCACCCTAGTAGGTTTGGGCTATTTAATTGATTTTTTTTTTGTTATAGTGCATGCAGGCACGCATGGGTGCATACATACAGCTAGACAAACACACTCTTGCATCCTACTTCCTAGCCCCGGCACAACTCAACAATTGGAACAAGTCTCCATGTTGATCAAAGCACAACTAACAATGTGTAAAAAGGGACATACCTCCTCTGGTGCCACCCCAGCATCTTCAAGACTTTTCTTTATACAAGTCGAGACCCCAAGCCCATCAGCTCTAGGATCAGTCATATGATATGCATCACAGTTTACAGCGCCACCCAGGTACTCGGCAATAATTGGTGCGTTTCGTTTCATGGCATGTTCCAAGCTTTCCAGTACCTTTCCAGTCCCCACAAAGTAGTGTCAGGCTAAATGGAGCATGCTAATTCCATATTGCAAACAGTATCCGTGCCACCAAATGAAAAGTAATGCATGGGCAAAGAGCATGTATATTTTTAAAACACAAACAAGCATCCAAATCACTTGTTGATGGTTATCAATAATAAAATACTCACCAAAATGCCAGCTCCTTCACCCATGACAAAGCCATCCCTGTCCTTGTCCCATGGCCTCGACGCAGTCGTTGGATCATCGTTCCTCTGCGACAAGGCTCTGCATGCCACAAAACCCCCTACACCGGTGGGAATAATTGGAGCTTCAACTCCACCAGCAAGAATTACATCCACGTCCCCGCGCCTTATGTGGTTGGCAGCAGCATAGAAACAGTAGTTGGATGTGGCACAAGCAGTGGAAATCGAATAGTTCACACCCATAAAGCCAACATCCATTGCAAGCAGTGCAGAGCTCATGTTTGTTAAACTGTATGGAACAAAGAATGGAGTAATCTTTCTGAATCCCCTTTGGACAAGGTTCTGGATTCCGCCAGAAAACACAGTGAGCCCACCCATGCCAGTTCCGACAACTACACCTGCTCGCGCCTTGTCAATCTGCAAGGTTAACATCCAGAAAAGGAAGGGGATAACTCAGTGCCTAGAAAATCATCATCACGCTGCCAATCCACTTAGAAAACTCATGGCACTTTCTATAGGTGTAAAATTTTAACAAAGGAAAAGAATCATCCATATGCTTCACATAACCAAGTAGATAAATAGGACTATCTGAACTATATAATCACATAACCAAGTACATAAAATAGGACTATCTGAACTATGTAATCACATAACCCAGTAGAAAATAGTTGGCTTCAAAAGGTAGAGGACAACATAAAAGCTAAAAATTGTGGAAGAAAAGAGGAATTAGCCCAAGTTATCTACAATCGGATACTTTTAAATGAAGGTGGCTAGAATAATCACATGAACAATCGCAACCGGAGGAGAAAACTTGAATTAGAGACTGGAGAGGTTTGCTTCCAAAGAACAAAACTCAAAGAGGAAAGAAACAAAGTGCAAAATTTCAGATCTTTGCAGAGGAAATCATCTGACCAGGCAATATTCCTGATCATGAAGCTGTGGACTAAGATTGCAATTGGGATGAAACTAACATATGCAAAGACATCAAAGGGAAGGTAGCCAAAAGGGGGGGGGGGGGGGGGGAAATGGGGAATAGGGCGCACAAATTCGAGGGGGCACCTTCTCTATGTCGGCGCTGCCCGGGGCGAGACCGGCGCTCTCGAGGGCCCTCTTCCCCCCGACGAGGGCGTACCGGAGGCAGTCGTCCAGGCGGCGATCGTTCTTGCCGTCGATGTAGCCATCGGAAGTGAAGCCCCGGATCTGGGCAGCGAACCGAGTGGGGTACTCGGACGCGTCGAAGTTGTCGATGGGGCCGACCCCACTCTCCCCCTGCAGCAGCCGCTCGTAGAAGGCGTCGACGTCGTTGCCGAAGACGGAGACCAGCCCCATCCCCGTCACCACCACCCGCTTCTTGGGGTCGGTCTCCCTCCGCGGTGGCTGGGCGACTGCGGCCCGGACGGAGGAGCGAGCCCGGCGCCCGGGTCTGGGCAGGCGGGGGCAGGGGGCGGCGGAGGCCCGGCGGGGCAGGCGGAGGCCCTCCGTCTCCGGGATGTGGACGACGGAGGGGCGCTGGAGGGCCTGCATGGTGGCGATGGGGGGCGTGTTAGGGAGCGGAGAGCAGAGCAGAGAGACAGAGCAACGGGAGCAGCTGGGAGGTGAGAAGGCAGCGGCGTGGGAGCGGCAAGTAAAATAACGGTTGGGAGGTGATTCCAGTCACCTCTCACGGTGACCGTAAGCAAAGTCCCCGTGGGCATACGAGGCTTATCTGATTCCAAGGGAGAAGAAGGATGACCCGAGCCCTCAGGCGGTAAGTTCACTGACCATTGCCGAAGCCAATGTGGTCCACGTGCGCTCATGCCTGCGGCGGTCGGGGCGGCGTCGCACTCGGAGAGCGGTCAAAGAGGGCGGTCATTTTAATAGCGTGGAGGGTGGGTCAACTTGGTGCGGCTGCCCAGCTGAGCCGGAGTGCGCACATAATTAAAAAAAAACCCCGATATTATTTAAATAATGTAATTGCCCGTCGACAATGCAGTCTGACTTATTGTTGGGCTGATGTGTTCTACTAAAAAAAAAAGACAGGCTGATGAGACATTATTATTGTTCGAACAGAGGCGGACGGATACTATCTATCCAAATATAATTGAGTGAGATAAATTCTTTAACAACTAAGACCCATCTCTCTTAATTGTGTTTAGGATAGACATTATCCGTCTATTTTAAATTAGTTAGCAAAGTCTAATTTTTATTTGATTGTGTCTAGGACGGGTGTTATCCACCTATCCTAAATTAGGTAGCAAGTCCATCTTTTGACTGATACATCATCATGTGTTGGTTTCTTTAATCTAAACTATCAAACTTCTCAGCATCGACAAATCTCTATCTGAAAGTGCCCCCTGAGGAGATCGAGGACCGCAGCGTGACATATCACGGTCAACAATTGATTAAATTAGTCCCCCCAAGAATGTATCAATCAAGATGCCAAACAGCCATCATGTTGACTCCACAACACCCACCAGCATTCACTTTCGTGATGCTTCTTTTTGTTTGCCACGGCGTCCAGCTCAACTGATGGTTTTAGGATTCTCAAATCGAAGTAAAGTCATAAGAAGATAGGTGACACATCAAGTTTTGCTGTGAGCTTGAGCAAGTACAAGACACCTACTGGTGTGTCAAGTCTGTGAACTTGAGCAAGTGTTAGTTTAAAGGACTGAGACAGTAACAGCGAGCTTCTGGTTCCAAGTGGAGAGGCCGAACACTTAACAAATTGGTTTTATGGAGGGATGTAGCCATCAGTGTAGCAATGGCCTCTATCCCATCTGCTGCACCAACGCAGTGCCCTATCATAGACTGAAGCAGGGGAGCATGTCGGATAACACACCAAGCAGGGAGAAACTCGATTATTGCTGCTGCTGCAGCTACTTCTTCTTCTTCTTCTTCTTTAATTTGTCTTAAACAACCCATGATGACAGGAAAGAAGAGAGCTTGCAACTCAGATCCAGAAAGGGATCATGAAGAGGATGGTTCTTAGTGTTTTGTTTTGTCTGCCCAGTTATACTAAGCAAAGCAAGATCACTAATATAAGTAGAGAGAGCAACCCAAGGACAACATATTTAATATATGGGCAGATGAGGACATGTGATCCTCGAACCAGGCATTCCTTCTAAGTTTTTTCGGGTCGTGACAAATCGGTGAATTCCCATCTCCACACACAATATAATTTTAGAGAGAGAAATAAATAATTCTTGAGTTAGAGACGATGTCTTAATTATGGCCGGAGGCAGTAATATGCGTCGATCATATCATAGTATCGATTCTGAATTAGCGATCTTATAAGCGATTCTAATAACTAATTAGCGAAAAGTACTATCCATTTGACCGAATGAGTGTCATATTCGATTAGATTGTGCGTCTGCAATCACATTTTCGAGAATAATTTAGACACCAGAGTAGAAATCTCTGAATCTAATCTAGTGACCACTCACTCGAAATGTCAATTCTAAATTAGGTGCTCTTAAGCAGTTCTGATCGCCGAATGAAGAAATATTCACTTTTTATTGAAAGGATGTGATAATCGATCGAATTGTGTACTTACATTCACACTCCAGTGAAGAATTTGAGTGCCGAAATGGAATTTCATAAAATTAGCCTCATGTCAACTATTTTGAAACGCCAATTCCCAACTGTGGTCATATATGTGATTTTGATAATGGGCGGAAAGTTATGTCTATTTTTACAGAAGTCTCGTCGATGGTCGTGTACTTATATTTACGATTTTAGGAGAGATTCTCGTGTCAAGATGACCATAATTTTTGATCGACATGATAAGTTGACCCTAAATTGTGACTTTACAAATGATTCATACAATCGAGAAAAATGTTATGCATATTTTTCTGTTAGAAAACCTTCTACATATGAAAATGTCTATAAGAATTGTAATTTAGAGAGAGAAATGAAGGATTTTAGAGTCAGAGATGATGTTTTACAGTCAATAGTATTAAGAGGCGTCAAGCGTCATAGAGTAATGATTCTGAATTATGATCTTATAAGTGAATCTAAGAACTAAGTGAAAGGTTACAACCGTTTAATTGAATGGGTGTCATGCTCAATTAGATCGGGTGCTTATAACCACTCTTCCAGAGAGAAATTTGGGCATCATAGTAGAAAATTTCAAATCCGACCTATTGGCGATCAACTCGAAGTGTCGATTCTAAATTGGGGCCTCGTAAGTGACTCTGATAGTCGGACAAAAAATATTTGTATTTTACTTAAGGGATGTGATAATTGATTGAACTGTGTATTTATATAAATGCTCTAGAGAGGAATTTGGGCCTTAGAATAGAATTTCGTGAAATTAGTCTCATATTGACCATCTCAAAGTAATAATTATGAATTATAGTCATATAAACGATTTTGATGATGGGGCAAAAAGTTATTTCCGTTTATACAGAAGGAGTAAGCATAAGTCAGAAGGGGTTATTGTGCCAAGATGACTATATCGTCGATGGTTGTGTACTTATATTTACAATCTCATGAGGGACTATTGTGCCAAGATGACCACAATTTTCTACCATCATGATAGGCCGACTCTGAATTGTGACTTCACAAATGATTCATATAATCGAGAAAAATATTACGCATATTTTTCTCCCACAAAACTTTTAAGCATGGAGAGCTTCTACAAGAAATATAATTTTAGAGAGAGAAATGAAGAAATTTTTAGTCGAAGACGCTGTCCTATGGCGGAAGGCAGTGAAAGGCGTCGAGGGCCTTGGAGTGTTTATTCCGAATTGTGATCTTATGAGCGATTCTCATAACTGAGTAGAAAGTTATATATGTCTATTTTGACTGATGGAGTGTTATACTCGATCAAACAGTGTGCCTGTAATTATACTCCCAGAGAAGAATTTGGGCACCGGAGTAGAAATATCTGAATATAACCCAGTGATGATTGACTCGAAGTATCAATTTTAAATTGGGTCTTTCAAGCGGTTTTGATTGTTGGACGAATAAATACTCGCATTTTACTGAAGGGGTGTGATAATCGATGGAATCATGTACTTATATTCACGTTTCGAGGAGGAATTTGGGTCTCGAAATGATTTTTTTTTGAAATTAGTCTCATGTTGACTGTCTCAGAGTGCCCATTCTGAATTGTGATCACCTAAACGATTTGGATAATTGGGCAAAAAGTTATATATGTTTATCCTAAAGGGGTGAGAATAAGCTAGAAGGGGTGACTATATCGCTGATGGTCATATACTTATATTTACAATCTCGGGAGAGATTCGCGTGTCGAGATGACCATATTTTTTTACCATCATGATAGGCTGACTCTAAATTGTGACTTAACAAGTGATTCATATAATTGAAGAAAATGTTAATCACATTTTTCTGTTAGAAAATCTTCTAAATATAGAGAACGTTTACAAGAATTATAATTTTAAAGAGAGAAATTAAGGGTTTTTGAGTTGGAAATGGTGTCTTACAATTGGAGGCAGTAAGAGTAGTCGAGTGCTCTAGAGCTAGTGTCGATTCCGAATTATGATTTTATAAGCGATTTGGATAAGTGAAAAGTTATACCCGTTTAGCTGAATGAGTGTCATACTCGATCATATCGCGTGTCTGTAATCATATTCCCAGAGAGAAATTTGGGCACTATAGTAGAAATATATGAATCTGACCTAGAGACGATTGACTTGAAATCTCAATTCTAAATTGGAGTCTCGTAAGCGGTTCTGATCACCGGGCAAAAAAAATATTCGTGTTTTACTGATGAGATGTGATAATCGATTGAATCGTATACTTATATAAACGCTCTGAGGACGAATTTCAGTTTTAGAATGGAATTTTGTGAAACTAGACCTATGTTGACCCACTCGAACTGTCGATTCTAAATTGTGATCACATAAGCGATTTCGATAAACGGGCAGAAAGTTATGCCCATTTTTACCAAAGGTGTGAGAATAAGTCAGAAGAGGTGACTATATCGCCGATGGTAGTATACTTATATTTATAATCTCATGAGGGATTCTCATGCCATGACTACAATTTTTGACCGTCATGATATGTTGACTCTGAATTGTAACTTCACAAGTGATTCACATAATCGAGAAAAATGTTACACACATTTTTCTACTAGAAAACTTTCTAAGCATGGATAAATTCTATAAGAATCGTAATTTTAGAGAGCAATGAAGGATTTTTAAGCCAGAGATAAAGTCTTACGGCTAGAGACAAAGAGAGGCCTTGAGCGCCTCGGAGTGTCGATTCCAAATTGTGGTCTTATGAGTAATTTTGATAACCGAACAGAAAGTTATACTTATTTGACCGATATTGTGTCATAGTTGATCATATCTTGTGGTTGCAATCATGCTCTCGGAGAGAAATTTGGACACCGAAATAGAAATCTCCGAATCTAACCTACTGATGATCGACTCAAAGTGTCAATTCTAAATGGGAAGTCTCACAAGGGGTTCCAATTATCAAGCAAAGGAATATTCACATTTTATTAAAGGGGAGTGATAATCGATCAAATCGCGTACTTATATTCACGCTCGGATGAGGAATTTAGATCTTAGAGTGGAATTTCGTAAAACTAGCCACATGATGACCATCTCGGAGTGTGGATTCCTAATTGTGGTCATATAAATGATTTCGATAACTAGGCGAAAAGTTATGGCTATTTTTACCAAAGGGATGAGAATAAGCTAAAATGGATGACTATATCACCGATGGTCCTGTACTTATATTATGATCTTGGTAAGGATTCTCTTACCAATATGATTACAAATTTTGATGATGGTGATAGGCCGAAAAATGTTACACTGATTTTTCTGTAATAAAACATTCTAAGCATGGAGAACATCTACAAGAATTGTAGTTTTAGAGAGAGAAATGAATGATTTTTTAGTCAGAGACAACATCTTACCATCAGAGCTAGTAAGAGGCATCAAGGATCTCAGAGTGTTGATTCCATTTAAATTGTGGTCTTATGATCGATTTCGATAATTAAGTAAAAAGTTATGCTCGTTGAAGGGGTGTCATAATTGATTAGATCGTATGTCTCCATTTACGCTCTCGATGAGAAATTTGGGCACCAAAGTAGAACTATATGAGTCTGACCTAATGACCAATGACACGAAGTGCCAATTCTGAATTGGAGTCTCGCAAGCGATTTCGATTGTCGGATAAAGAAATATTCGTATTTCATTTAATGATATGATAATCAATCGAATCATATATTTATATTCACACGCTAAGGAGGAATTTGGGCTTTGGAATAGAATTTTGTAAAACTAGTCTCATGTTGACCATCTCAGAGAATCGATTCCGAATTGTTGTCATATAAGCGATTCCAATAACTGAACAAAACGTTATGTCTATTTTTATTGATGGGGTGAAATAAGCCAAAATGGGTGACTATGTCACCGATGGTCGTGTACTTATATCTAAGATCTTGGGAGGGATTCTCATGTTGAGATAAACAAAATTTTTGACCGTCACAATAGGCTAGCTTTGAATTGTGCTTTCACGAGTGATTAATATAATCGAGGAAATTGTTACCTACATTTTTCTTCTAGAAAATATTCTAAGCATGGGGAATGTCTTCAAAAATTGTAATTTTAGAGAGAGAAATAAATAACTTTTGAGTCAGAGATGATGTCTTACGACCAGAGATAGTAAAAGGCATTAAGCATATTTGAGTGTCAATGATTCGTACCGATTCTGAATTATAATCGATCATATCATAGTACCGATTCTGAAATAAATAATTCTTGAGTTAGAGACGATGTCTTAATTATGGCCGGAGGCAGTAATATGCGTCGATCATATCATAGTACAGATTCTGAATTATAATCTTATAAGCGATTCTAATAACTAATTAGCGAAAAGTACTATCCATTTGACCGAATGAGTGTCATACTCGATTAGATTGTGTGTCTGCAATCACATTTTTGAGAACAATTTAGACACGAGTAGAAATCTCTGAATCTAATCTAGTGACGACTCACTCGAAATGTCGATTCTAAATTAGGGACCCTTAAGCAGTTCTGATCACCGAACGAAGAAATATTCACTTTTTACTGAAGGGATGTGATAATCGATCGAATTGTGTACTTACATTCACACTCCAGGGAAGAATTTGAGTGCCGAAACAGAATTTCATGAAATTAGCCTCATGTCAACCATTTTGAAACGTCAATTCCCAATTGTGGTCATATATGTGATTCTGATAATGGGCGAAAAGTTATGTCTATTTTTATAGAAGGCTCGTCGATGGTCGTGTACTTATATTTACGATTTTAGAAGAGATTCTCGTGTCAAGATGACCATAATTTTTTATCGACATGATAAGCTGACTCTAAATTGTAACTTTACAAATGATTCGTACAATCGAGGAAAATGTTATTCATATTTTTCTGTTAGAAAACCTTCTACATATGAAAATGTCTATAAGAATTGTAATTTCAGAGAGAGAAATGAAGGATTTTAGAGTCAGATATGACATTTACAGTCAATAGTAGTAAGAGGCGTCAAACATCATAGAGTAATGATTCTGAATTATGATCTTATAAGTGAATCTAAGAATTAAGTGAAAGGTTACAACCGTTTAATTGAATGGGTGTCATACTCGATTAGATCGGCTGCTTACAACCACTCTTTCGGAGAGAAATTTGGGCATCAGAGTAGAAATTTTCAAATCCGATCTATTGATGATCAACTCGAAGTGTCGATTCTAAATTGGGGCCTCATAAGTGACTTTGATAGTCGGACAAAAAAATATTTGTATTTTACTAAAGGGATGTGATAATCGATTGAATCGTGTACTTATATAAATGCTCCAGAGAGGAATTTGGGCCTTAGAATAGAATTTTGTGAAATTAGTCTCATATTGACCATCTCGAAGTAATAATTATGAATTATAGTCATATAAACGATTTTGATGATGGGGCGGAAAGTTATTTCCATTTATACCGAAGGAGTGAGCATAAGCCAGAAGGGGTGATTATATCGTCGATGGTTGTGTACTTATATTTACTATCTCATGAGGGATTATTGTGCCAAGATGACCACAATTTTCTACCATCATGATAGGCCGACTCTGAATTGTGGCTTCACAAATGATTCATATAATCGAGAAAAATGTTAAGCATATTTTTCTCCCACAAAACTTTTAAGCATGGAGAACTTCTACAAGAATTATAATTTTAGAGAGAGAAATGAAGGAATTTTTAGTCGAAGACGTTGTCTTATGGCGGAAGGCAGTGAAAGGAGTCGAGGGTCTTGGAGTATTTATTCTGAATTGTGATCTTATGAGCGATTCTCATAACTGAGCAGAAAGTTATATATGTCTATTTTGACCGATGGAGTGTTATACTCGATCAAACAGTGTGCCTGTAATTATACTCCCAGAGCAGAATTTGGGCACCAGAGTAGAAATATATGAATATGACCTAGTGATGATTGACTTGAAGTATTAATTTTAAATTGGGGTCTTTCAAGCGGTTTTGATTGTTGGACGAAGAAATACTCGCGTTTTACTGAAGGAGTGTGATAATCAATGGAATCATGTACTTATATTCACGTTCTGAGGAGGAATTTGGGTCTCGAAATGAAATTTTTTGAAATTAGTCTCATGTTGACTGTCTTGGAGTGCCCCATTCTGAATTGTGATCACCTAAACGATTTCGATAATTGGGCAAAAAGTTATATATGTTTATCCTGAAGGGGTGAGAATAAGCTAGAAGGGGCCGGTGACTATATCGCCGATGGTCATATACTTATATCTACGATCTCGGGAGAGATTCGCATGTCGAGATGGCCATAATTTTTTACCGTCGTGATAGGCTGACTCTAAATTATGACTTAACAAGTGATTCATATAATTGAAGAAAATGTTAATCACATTTTTCTGCTAGAAAATTTTCTAAATATAGAGAACATTTACAAGAATTATAATTTTAAAGAGAGAAATTAAGGGTTTTTCATGAGTTGGAGATGGTGTCTTACAATTGGAGGCAGTAAGAGAAGTCGAGTGCTCTAGAGCTAGTGTCGATTCTGAATTATGATTTTATAAGTGATTTCGATAAGTGAGAGAAAAGTTATACCCGTTTGGCCGAATGAGTGTCATACTCGATAAGATCGCGTGTCTGTAATCACATTCCCGGAGAGAAATTTGGGCACTATAGTAAAAATATCTGAATATGACCTAGAGACAATTGACTTGAAATCTCAATTCTAAATTGGAGTCTCGTAAGCAGTTCTGATCACCGGGCAAAAAAAATATTAGTGTTTTACTGATGAGATGTGATAATCGATTGAATCGTATACTTATATAAACGCTCTGAGGATGAATTTCAGTTTTAGAATGGAATTTTGTAAAACTAGACCTATGTCGACCGACTCGAAGTGTCGATTCTAAATTGTGATCACATAAGCGATTTCGATAAACGGGTAGAAAGTTATGCCCATTTTTACCAAAGGTGTGAGAATAAGTCAGAAGGGGTAACTATATCGCCGATGGTCGTATACTTATATTTATAATCTCAGGAGGGATTCTCATGCACCCATGACTACAATTTTTTACCGTCATGATAGGTTGACTCTGAATTGTAACTTCACACATGATTCACATAATCGAGAAAAATGTTACACATATTTTTCTACTAGAAAACTTTCTAAGCATGGATAAATTCTATAAGAATCATAATTTTAGAGAGCAATGAAGGATTTTTAAGTCAGAGATAGTGTCTTACGAATAGAGACAAAGAGAGGCCTCGAACGCCTCGGAGTGTCGATTCTAAATTATGGTCTTATGAGTAATTTTGATAACTGAATAGAAAGTTATACTTATTTGACCGATGTTGTGTCATATTTGATCATATCTTGTGGCTGCAATCATGCTTTTGAAGAGAAATTTGGACACCGAAACAGAAATCTCCGAATCTAACCTACTAATGATCGACTCAAAGTGTCAATTCCAAATGGGAAGTCTCACAAGGGGTTCCAATTGTCAGACAAAGGAATATTCACATTTTTATTAAAGGGGAGTGATAATCGATCAAATCGCGTACTTATATTCACGCTCTGATGAGGAATTTAGGTCTCAGAGTGGAATTTCGTAAAACTAGTCTCATGATGACCGTCTCGGAGTATGGATCCCTAATTGTGGTCATAGAAATGATTTCGATAACCGGACAAAAAGTTATGGCTATTTTTACCAAAGGGGTGAGAATAAGTTAAAAGGGGCGACTATATCACCGATGGTCCTGTACTTATATTTATGATCTTGGTAAGGATTCTCTTACCAATTTGATTATAAATTTTGACGATGGTGATAGGCCGAAAAATGTTACACTAATTTTTCTATAATAAAACATTCTAAGCATGGAGAACATCTACAAGAATTGTAGTTTTAGAGAGAGAAATGAATGATTTTTAGTCAGAGACAACATCTTATCATCAGAGCTAGTAAGAGGCATCAAGGATCTCAGAGTGTTGATTCCAATTAAATTGTGGTCTTATGAGCGATTTTGATAATTAAGTAAAAAGTTATGCTCGTTGAAGGGGTGTCATAATGATCAGACCGTATGTCTCCATTTACACTCTCGATGATAAATTTGGGCACCAAAGTAGAACTATACTAGTCTGACCTAATGACCACTGACACGAAGTGCCAATTCTGAATTAAGGACTCGCAAGCGATTTCGATTGTCGGATAAAGAAATATTCGTATTTCACTTAATGATATGATAATCAATTGAATCATATATTTATATTCACACTCCAAGGAGGAATTTGGGCTTTGGAATAGAATTTTGTAAAACTAGTCTCATGTTGACCATCTCAGAGTGTCGATTCTGAATTGTTGTCGTATAAGCGATTCTAATAACTGAGTAAAAAGTTATGACTATTTTTATTGATGGGGTGAGAATAAGCCAAAATGGGTGACTATGTCACCGATGGTCGTGTACTTAATTATATCTACGATCTTGGGAGGGATTCTCATGTCGAGATAAACACAATTTTTGACCATCACAATAGGCCGACTTTGAATTGTGCTTTCACGAGTGATTCGTATAATCGAGGAAACTGTTACATACATTTTTCTTCTAGAAAATATTCTAAGCATGGGGAATGTTTACAAGAATTGTAATTTTAGAGAGAGAAACAAAGAACTTTTGAGTCAGAGATGATGTCATACGACTAGAGACAGTAAAAGGTATTGAGCATATTTGAGTGTCAATTCCGAATTCTAGTCTAATAAGTAATTCCGGTAACCGAGTAAAAAATTATACTTGTTTGACCAAGATTTGGCCGTTTTTATGGAAGGAATGAGAATAAGTCAGAAGTGATGAATATATTGAGATGGTCGTGTACTTGTATTTACCATCTCATGAGGAATTGTAGTGCCAAGATGACCATAATTTTTGACCCTTTACAAGTGATTCATATAATCAAGAAAATGTTACGCTGATTTTTATACTGTAAAATTTTCTAAACATTGAGGACGTCTACTAAAATTGTAATTTTAGAGATAGAAATGAAGGATTTTTACAAGTGTCTCAAAGCGTCGATTCCAAATTATGGTCTTATAAGTGATTTTAATAACAGAGTAAAAAATTATACCCATTTGACCGAAAGGGTGTCATACTCGATTAAATTGTATTCCTACAATCTCGCTCCCGGAGAGGAATTTGGGCACCAAGTAGAAATCTCTAAATCTGACCTAGTGATAACTGACTCAAAGTGTCGATTCCAAATGGGTGTCTCGTAAGCCATATCGATCACCGAATGAAGAAATATTTTCATTTTATTGAAGGGGTGTGATAGTCAATCAAATCGTGTACTTATATTCATGCTTCAGAGAGGAATTTAGGCCTCATAATGAAAATTTGTGAAACTAGCCTTGTGTTGAGCATCTCAGAGTGCCAATTTTGAATTGTAATATTGTAAACGTTTACAATAACCGAGTGAAAAGTTATAACCATTTTTACTTAAGAGGTGAAAATAAGTCAGAAGATGTGAATATATTACTGATGGTCGTGTACTTATATTTACGACCTCAGGAGGAATTCTCATACAGAGATGACTAAAATTTTCGGCTGACATGAAAGATCAACTTTGAATTCCTGCTTCACAAGTGATTTGTATGATCGAGGAAAATGTTATGCTGATTTTTCTACTAAAAAATCTTCTAAATATGGAGGACGTGTATTAGAATTATATTTTGGAGAGGTAAATGATGGATTTTTTAGTCGAAAATGACATGTTACTACCAAAGGCAATAGGATACATCGAGTGTCTTAAAGTATCGATTCCAAATTGTGGTCTTATAAACTAATAAACTATTTTGGTAACCAAGTATAAAGTTATGCCCATTTCACTAAAGGGGTATCATACTCAATCAAATCGTGTGCCTACAGTCTCGCTTCTAGAGAAGAATTTGGGCACCAAAGTATAAATCTCTGAATTTGATCTAGTAACGACCGATTTGAAGTGTCAATTTCGAATTGAGGTCTCACAAGTGGTTCCAATCTCTAGATGAAGAAATATTTACACTTTGTCGAAAGGGTGTGATAATGGATTGAATCGTGTACTTATATTTATACTTTGGAAAGAAATTTTGATTCCAGAACAAAACTTAGTGAAACTAGCCATATGTTGAGTCTTAGAGTGCTGATTCTAAATTATGCTCTTTTAAGAGTGATGTAGATGAAGCACTCGTACAGATTGGTGAACAAATGATGTATGATGAAATGATTCAGAATCAGCAGATTAAGGTGTCCATATTCAGTAATCGATGTAGCACTCATACTGATTGGTGAACAAATGACGTATAATGAAGTGAACTTATTCACTAATCGGTAGAAACCTTCTATAATCGATATGACACTTGAATTTCACATATCTTTAAAGCGATAGGAATTTTCTTATATTTTGATCATAAATTATCTTGAAAATATATACTATTAAATATATTCATGATATTTAAAGAGTGAAAAATATTGATAAATATATTTATGATATTTATGAGTTTTAGTTATCATCAAAACATATGGATAAACATATGTTAATGGTTCAACATATTAGAATTGTAATTTTGGTGAGAGAATGAAATGAAGTATTTTTTAAGTCAAAAACGATGTCTTATCGTCAAAGGCAATAAGAGGCGTCGAACGTATCAGATTGTCAATTCTAAATTATAGTCTTATAAAAAATTTCGATAAGTGAGCGAAAGTTATACCCATTTTAATTGAAAGGGTGTTATATACTAGCAACAAAAATCTCTCTCTCTCTCTCTCTCTCTCTCTCTTCTCTCTCTCTCTCTCTCTCTCTCTCTCTCTCTCTCTCCAAGTTGAGGGAACGCATAGCGTTGTGGCCTGTGCTATCTTTGTGGGTTTTGGTAGGTTGATCAGTGACACTGGTTAGTGTAGTTATTTGGTTGGATGTGTGTGGGAAGGGAAGGAGTTTAAATCTTTCTTACCTAGTTAAATTCATGCATAGCATGGGCTATTCTAGGCTGGGAACTACTATGTTGTGAACTTTGGAAGGCTGATTAGTAAGTTCACATTCATTAATCTAAGAGAAATATTTATCGCCAAAGTAGTTGGATAAAAATGCTCAGTTGGAACTGCTGTGCAAAATATTATTGTACCATGTTGTAGACACGCCAATTTGGCAGCACATCGAGTAAATTTCATGTTATACTGTGATGTCTCGAAGTGGCTCTCTTCGATTAAGCTCTCGAGTGATTTTCTCATTTTTCTTAGATTTTTCTAGGAGTTTTTAGGAATTTTCTCGAAGGTCTGTTGAGCTTCATTTATTCACGGCGAACACAGCAGACGCCCTTTTAGGGTGTTGATCTGCGTCCGATACAATAGACGCAATTAATGCGCGTCCTGTCGACTCGCCGTGATTTAAAGTCAAAGATTCTGACCGTGCCCTGTCAGCTCCATTTAATGGACGCCATGTCGACAATCATGATGTCTGTTTGAAGCGCGTCTGGGCGGCTCACCGCGTTTTATGAGTATCAAATCAAGGATCGAATTTTGTCAAAGATTCGATTTGCCTAAGAAAACGTAGCCAGCCACCCAGACACGATTCAGAACCTAGCTTACAGCTACGATCATCATGAAAATGTCTAATCGCACGCAAATCAAGCGATCTTATGAATCGCGGCCTGTCAGATGGACACCTTTCATTCGTAATAGACGTTCGCTGAATGGGACGTGATTTTGGCTATAAATACGGGCCCTGGGGATCCTCATTTGGAACCCAATCCCAACCACGGCGAAGCCTTGCCGAATTCCCACCCTGACCTCCGGACTCCAATTCTCCAACCTTCTAAGGCGAGACTCTATCGGATCGGAAGCTCGTGTTCCGGAGGCGGAACGCAACGCATACGTCACCTTCCCATCATCTCCTTCGCGAACCGGAGCTTCCGAGTGTTGGGGTGTGGCGGGGGAAGCTACACCGGCGTCTCCTCTGTCCTCTCCACACTTCGTCATCAGGCTACGCCGCCATTCCACCTCTTCCTCTTCTTCAATTCTCCTTTTTTGTTTAGAACATGCATTGCACACTTCTACACACACATAGCATTTCTTTTACCCGCCCACTTCCTAAGGGTTTAACACCACCTCCATGAGGTGTGTTAACCTCCATTTATATGATTTTTATTTATTATTATTATTTTTTACATTTCTCTTCATGTACATTTCGCTACACTTCATAGCCTAACCTCCCCTTTCACTTGTTTCTTGTTGTTTTCCCATTTTGCAAGGTAACCGACATCGAATCTTCTCCGTCGGCCGGCCGGCGTAAGAAGGAAGGAGAATCCACCACACATTCCCGCGCTTTTCTTCGGGCAGAGGTAAGTACACCGCATCATTTCCCTTCCGCCCGTTACATTCGGTGCCCACGTGCACCTGGCGATCGCGATATATTCCTCGTGCACACACGCACGTTCGTTTTTATTTTCACATCCTCATCCCCATTTCCATTTCCCATCATTTCTTTTTTTTTTTAATTCCATATTTTTCGTCGTGGGACGAGTGTTTTCCAGAGAGTCGGGGAAAAATGCCGTCTACACATGTGTGCACTATATGAATCTTACCATCTTTTTCCTCTTTTTTATATGCAGATTCACATTTTCAATGCAAAAAATTAATTGCCCCCTTAATAGATTATCTGTCTTTTTTAAGTAGATATTTGTCACTCTTAAATTCTATTTGTCATTCTTAACATGTTGAGAGTGACAAATAACTTTATGGAGGATGATGTAAGAGTATTTAATGCAAATGTTTCAGATGTATAACTATTTGTCTCCCTAGTTATCTAGTTGACCTCTTCATCGGAAGAGATAGAGCATCATCTTCTATCCATAGATAACTTTAGTTATCTTTGATTAGTTTATTCAATCACTTCAAAGTAAAATAACTTTTAACTATAGATTTATCTACTCTTCCCCCCCCCCCCCCCCCCCCCCCCCCCATCACCCCCGCCAAAGCTACACTAACTTACTATTTATCACCCTTAGCCGATTAGGGATGACAAAAAACTTTAAGGAATGATATAGAGCATTTAATTCTCCTATTTGAGATGTATAGTCATCTTAATTATTTGTCATCTTTAACTTGTTATTTATTATCTTTATCAAATTAAGGGTGACAAATAACTTTTTGAAAAGTGATGTAAGAACATTTAATGCTCTTATTAGAATAATACAAGACTGTTTAAACATATTAAATACTCTTATTAGATGGGATCCACAGAGTAACTACTATCTATACATGTAACCAGGTGGCTAGCACTTTTCTTGATCAGCAGATTTGTTAATGTACCTTTTCTTCTTGGTGGGTGGGCAGGGGATGTTGAAGTCTAAGTCCTTTTTTTCATGGCAGTCACCATCTATGTTGTGAACTTTTGGAGAGTCCATCAGCAACCAAACATCAACCAACCATGTAATTCCTCCATTTGGTGGGTTTCTTGAGTTGGGTTGGGTGGGGTGGGGGTGGGGGGTGGGGAGGTTAATTAAAGTCCATGTTTCTTTTGCTCTTGGTACTCACTTATCTTTTTTGTGAATGAGAAATGATGCTATGAGAACTTTGTCCACATAACAAGTTGGAGTTTTCATTTGTCATCCCCTGAAAATTTTGTGCAATCAACCTGTTTGAATGGGTTTTTTTTTTTGGGTGAATTTTAGATATTGAAGGTGGCTACTTATTCAAACTTGCTCATACTATTAAATTATACACATGGTGTGAGGTAGAAAGAATGGCAAGAATAACTTAGAACCAGCATTTCCCCCTAGCCTTCTCCTTTTCCTTTTCACTACATCTTAAACGATGATGTCTCATGTCTCCACAGTCTTCTGTCTAAAGAAACAGTGAGTTTCTCCCTCTGTCTTGTTGCCAAACGTGAAAGTGGTTAAGCAATCGGAAATACCTAGATTTGTTGTCCAAATAGCCAAACATTAGGATAACGCAGATGTGTGTTTCTGTAGTACCAAGAAACTTTGGGAGTCCACCCCAAGTAGCTAGCTGGAGCTGGAGCTGGATCTAGTTTTTACCCACATCAAACTATGTGAGTTCTCTTTCTTCTTTGTAGTAGATGAAGATTTCCAGGATGGAAAAAAAGAAAAATAAAAGAGAAAGTAGAAGGGATAGGCAGCATCAAGGATAAGACAACAAAGAATCTCCACTGGATCTCACTATCAAGAGTTTTGGGTTTCAGCCACAAAATCCAACTCCTCTATCGAAATCGCACCAAATTAAGTTCTCATATAAGAACTTTTGGACTCGGTGCATTACCCGACCAATAAAAAGATATGCCATCACTCATTCTTGATGCATAAGTTAGGTAGCTAAGTCAATTTCTTGACACTAAGATGACTAAAAATAAATAAATAAAAACTACATCACTAAGTACTCGATTAGAACTTAAAAGGGCCAGCCTATTCTAGTTTGGAGCCGAATAGATCTACTAATTCTTTTTATTTCAATAAGCAAGCAGGTTTTAAATTAAGAAATAGACCCTATAAGCTAAAAGAGGGTATCTTCATTGGTGTATTGTACCATGGAATGGTGTAGTGTGGGGTCATGCCAGATTGGCAGTTAGCCGTTAAACTACGAAATTGTTTGATGGGAAGAGGGGGCCGGAGGGTGTGCCTGTGGATGATTGATGTCTGAAGGATCTCCTCAGGTGCACGCCCACCACTCGTTTCCCCTCACGCCCATCCCCTTCCCTTCTCCACCAAAGCCGCCTGGCATGCCTCCTGGTCTTCTCCTTCCTCCCCACCAACTCTGCTGCCATGGCCGGGCGCCCTCCACCCCACTAGTCCCCTCTTCCCCTCCTACCGCTTCACTGCAATCTCCTCCTCTCCCTTTGCCTCTGCCTTTGGCGACTCCATGACTCCCGCCCGCTACTCTTGCCCGTCTTCCACCAGGAACTACCTCGGAGGAGGTGGGGGAAGCCTCGCTGCCTTCCTTCTTCAGAACCCTCTTGTGGGTAGGCGGCACTTCTCTCTCCATCCCCATGGAAAGCTCTCTCTGCTAACGCCGCACCTCACCTATCCCTCCGAACCCATCTCTCCCCTCCGCCTTGGGCGTCGAGCCCGTGGCCTCCTGCCGATCCCGTGGGCGGCGGTGTCGTCCTTCGCCGAGTCGGAGGGGGAAGACGAGGCGAAGCAGCATGAGGAGGGGAAAGAGGGGCAGGCCCCACAGGCGAGCGAGCTGCCCGCCATGGCGAAGGCCTTCCACATCTCGTCGCAGACGGCGTCCGCCATCTGCATCTGCATCGCCTTCGCTGCTCTCACCTTCCCCCTGCTGATGCAGTCCCTGGTGCAGGCGGGCGGCCTCAAGCAGAAGGCGCTCACCTATGTGACGCTGCTCCTGGGGTTCTACATGGCCTGGAACATCGGAGCGAATGATGTTGCCAATGCCATGGGGACTTCCGTGGGATCCGGGGCGCTGTCCCTCCGGCAGGCCGTGCTGACCGCCGCCGTGCTCGAGTTCTCCGGTGCGCTGCTGATGGGGACCCATGTGACGAGCACGATGCAGAAGGGGATCCTCGTGGGCAGTGTGTTCCAGGGCAAAAGCAGCTTGCTTTTTGCCGGGCTGCTCTCTTCTCTTGCTGCTGCTGGGACCTGGTTGCAGGTTTGTGCTTGTGTGTCCGCAGTTGACAGTTCTTTCTCAAAATTGCTCGGGTAGTCCCTGGTTATCATCTTTCTTGCGATTCATATATTTTTGCCACCACTTGGATGTGTTGCTTGTGTACGTATTCTCTACATCATTTCTGAACCTGTCCCTGTCCCGTGGTTTTGTTCTGTCATGCAACTGTTTGACGAATTGTGTATGTTGTTTAATTGTAAAGAAAGGATCAAGTTGGTTTCTTCTGATTAGTCCGAAGGTGCTAAATTTGGAAACATATGATGCTTGTAGCAGTAGTTCGAGGACTTCTCATGTGTTCCTACCTTGTTGGTAGCAGTACATTAGCACAGAATAATGGGTATACATATAAATATCTTTTCCATATTCAAACTCCTGGTGACTAATGTTAATCCTAGTTAATTTATGGACACTACCTGGAAATGTGCAGGCTATTGAAATTCAAGAGTAGTCTTTGGTTTCCCTGACTCTTTCAGAGTGAATAGAGTATCCTTCCAAGAGAGTGCCATTAGATGTTAGGGAGTACCCTATGCTTGTTTATTCACATGGTTCTGACGATCTGGAAATATTTGATGTCAAACTTCTTCTAGCTGAATGATGAGAAATATGCTCCTTGTGTTGTCGTAGACTTTCCACTGAAACAAGAGAGGATGCTAAGAGTTGACACCGTTGCATCAGGCTATGCTTTAAAGGTAATTAAATCTTTAGCACATTATTAGAACAGGAATCAGAGAAATAAGAGGAATAAGTGTACTTTTCCAAGGAAATAAGGAGGCTTCAAAGTGATTCTGTATGCTTCCACTGCCAAAGACCTTTTCTAGTATACATGCCTATGCAGCTTCTTCCATCGTTGTTCATCACTAATTTCCTGACAGACTCTTCTGCATGCTCCGTCATCTCCTGAGGTTGTGCACAATATTAATTATTATTTATTAATAATAATAAATACAAAATATTAATTAGAAATAATAGAATATAGATTATAATTATAGATTGGATCGGATCGGGCTGGACCTGTCGATCCTCCGGAATTATGGTTAATCCTGGATTGGCTAGATTAAAAAAAAAGAAAAAACCAGAAGAAATTCAGGAAAAATCAGAAAAAAAAATCAGGAAAAATATGTCTTCAATATTTACATATATATATATATTTATGATATATGTAATCATACATACAAATTTACACATTCATATATGTATACATAGATATGTCGTATTAATGTAGAAACATAATTGATATGTATATCCTTATGCATACATTATACATATATCACAATCATTAGATTGTGAACATTGGAGCTTGAGGCTCTAAATTCTCCAATGTGCGGCTATGCACACACGGATCAACCTGTGCAATCAGGTCGCGTGGATCGACCTGAGCAGTCAGGTCGCAAGAGTCAAGGGGGCAGCGCCCCTTGCAGGGGTTTTAGGGGCAATGCCCTCAGAAAGAAAATTTTAATTTGCAAAACAAAAGAACATACCTCATTTGTTTATACATATGTGGATTTGATATATGTAATCATATAAATAAATTTCTACACCAATAAATGTATACAATATATATGTAATCACATCCATATCTTTTAAATTTACAACGATAATTAATATTATATCTTTATAGTATGTATATCATATTAATGAACACTTTATACATACATATATGTGTGTGTGTGTGTGTTAATGTACATACAATCATATATAATGTAAATATAATAATAATATGTACATGTATATAGTTAATGTGTGTGTATATATATATATATATATATATATATGGAGGTTTGGATATGGCAGGGCCCTTTGTTAAGGCCCTGCCGTATCCAAGCGAGAGCTGTTGGATGCAACGGCTCCACGCGACTCAGCGCGCGAAACGACGTGGTCCCGATTTTTTTTTTACCCTGTTGGATCGTGCAGCGGGGCCGCACTGTCGTACTATAGCATATATTATGAGACAATGAATGTAAATGGTTGTACATATAATGTAAATATAATAATACTATGTACATATATATACGATACTCATCATCATCATCATTATCATAGCCTTATCCCATTATTTTGGGGTCGGCTACATGAATCCTTTTCTGTCGAAGATTTCTATGAAGTGCTATATTCGTGTTTAAACTTAAGAAGTCTAAGTCCTTCCTGATAACAGGAGGAGGGTTTGCATTAGGTGGACAACCAGCAGTAAAAATAATGTCAAATCCTTACATATATATGATACTATTTATAAAAAAAAATTGTGTGGCAGTAAATATAATAATACTATGTACATATATAGTTAATGAGTGTATATATATATATATATACATATATGATACTATATATAAAAAAAAATTGTGTGGCAGAATTGGTAGGATTGGCCGATCCTTGCCGATCTGGGCCTATTTGGTCCGATTCTGGCCGATGCGGTTGGATTTCTACAATCCAGTGGGCTACCTTCTGGACTAGGCCAATCCAATATGGAATCGGGATCGACCAATTCTGCATTCCATGGTTCTTTCTTGTCAAGAGAAGCTTGGAGAGGTCATCATTACTGGGGCTTGGGATGTTTGGATTCCCAAATGTCAGAGCAAAACTTATCGAATGAACCATATTGGCATTATAAATGATCATTACAGTATTGATGCATTTTATAAGTACTAATATTTATTATCATTAACATAGTAATGACAGCAGTTTCTCTGATTACAATCTCAAACGTATTGATGCATTTTATAAGTACTAATATTTAATTATCATTAACATAGTAATGACAGCAGTTTCTCTGATTACAATCTCATTACAGTATGGCATTATAATGATCATTACAGTATTGATGCATTTTATAAGTACTAATATTTAATTATCATAACATAGTAATGACAGCAGTTTCTCTGATTACAATCTCAAACGCACCAGAAATAGAGTAAGAAATGCCTTTGTGGTCTACCAACTGTGTTGTGTAACAAAGGGTGCTTTGCCCTCTGTTTTTCCCACATGAAAGGAACTCTCTCAAATCAACATTACTACATTCATTTAATACACCTCTATCTAATGAGATTATATTCTGAACAAGTCCAAGTGATAGAATTAGTTGAGACTGAAGTGTGATGGACCAAATTGGCCCGTTAGGACTCCTATTTCTGGCAAATCTGGATGATGGATGGCTCATCCAATTTGATTCCTGAGTGTTGTCAACCATGGGAATCTGCTTTTATGCCAGAGTATTTATTCATATCTTATACAACTTTCATAATAAAATGACAACCCTAAGATAGGTTCAAATCAGAGCTGGACTTCACGGACATGGACATTCAGGATCCATTTCATGAATCATGTTACAGTTTATTGGAATTGCACTAGTATTTTGTATGCCATTTTGATGAACGTTGACATCCCTTTCATTGGTTCATATAACTCTGCCTTGACACAGGTGTGTTAAGTGGACTTGCTAATTTTATGTTTGTTGTGTGCTTTTGCATAAATCTCAAGGTGGCAAGAAGATAAACTTGAGGTAGGTCATAGCAGATGAAAAGCTGTCAAGTCTTGGATTCTTTTGAACATGCCATGTGGTAGCTCAATTGATTCACAATTTTGAGTATATACGAACAACCATTGATCTCAGAAAGTTCATTCTGATGGCATCCGTGATCTATAATTCTCTTGCAGGTAGCTTCGTTTTATGGCTGGCCTGTCTCCACCACCCATTGTATCGTAGGAGCAATGGTTGGCTTTGGTCTAATCTATGGAGGTGTCAATGCAGTTTTCTGGAGTTCATTGGGTCGTGTGATCTTATCATGGGTCATCTCCCCACTCATGGGTGCTGCAGTCTCATTCCTTGTTTACAAATGCATTCGCAGGGTATGCTTTTTCCCAACACAGAATATGGTTCAATCAATCTCTTCTTCTAGCATATGATATGAATGTGGCATAAATTTAGACATACGCTAGAAATTCATGTGAATGGTTTGTGTTTCCCTCTCTCAATGTTCTTCCAATTTTCCTTTAGTTTGTGTACAGCGCTCCAAACCCAGGACAGGCTGCTGCAGCTGCTGCACCGATTGCTGTTTTCTTGGGCATCACTGGCATCTCATTTGCAGCTTTCCCCCTTAGCAAGGTCTTACTTGTTGCAGTAGCTCAGGCTCTTGCTTGTGGGACAGCAGGAGCACTTATCGTCAACAGAGTTATATACAAACAGCTAGGTGGTCTTCTCACCTCCGAATCAGCAAAACAAGAAGTGAGAGAGAGCCCGCATCATCAAAACATTGGGTTTCTATCTGATATTGCAGGGCCTACGGGTCCCCAGTTAGAGATAGTGTATGGTGTCTTTGGTGACATGCAGGTCCTATCTGCATGTTTCATGTCATTTGCGCATGGTGGCAATGATGTCTCCAACGCCATTGGTCCCTTGGCTGCTGCACTGTCTATTATTCAAGGTGGGGTGACCGGGACAGAGATAGTAATACCCAATGATGTCCTGGCATGGGGAGGATTTGGAATAGTTGCAGGGCTTACAATATGGGGTTACAGGGTGATAGCAACAATTGGAAAGAAGATTACAGAGCTGACACCAACCAGAGGATTTGCAGCTGAGTTTGCTGCTGCTTCAGTAGTTGTAGTGGCATCCAAGCTTGGCCTACCCATCTCTGCAACTCACACCTTGGTGGGTGCAGTGATGGGTGTTGGTTTTGCCAGGGGTTTCAACAATGTCAGAGCTGAGACAGTGAGAGAGATTGTGGCCTCTTGGGCTGTCACCATTCCTGTTGGTGCACTTTTATCTGTTGTGTACACATGGATACTGACCAAACTGTTGGCATCTTTACTTTGAGCGTGTGTTTACTGTCTTGGGTTGAGAAAGATCAATTGCTCCAATTTGAATTTAACCTACAGATGAAAGATTTTGTCAGCTCATCCAGGAGACTGGTTCAGGTTTAGGGTCAGGACAAAAGTGAGTACAACTTGTGCTCGGCAAAGAAACATAGCCTGAGAAGAATAAACAGGAAAGATACTTCATTGTGGGTTGTTTTGCCCTTTTCTTTTCCAATTGTCATGAAAACGTACATTGGGTGCATATTCTTCTTCTTTTTTTTGCATCCATTTTCATGGTCATTAGAAACAATCTTCTCTGAGGAGGCATCATGTGGCCAATCTTTTGTGTCTCTCAACTTTTTTCGTCCTTGTAGTTGCACATAAGTTGGCAGAGGCCTTTATCTTTCTCATGCAAGGCTTACTTTCTGACACGAATGAATGTCCTGTTGGGCTGAAAAAATCCAAAGATATTTTCAAAAGTAGAAAGATTGTGTTCACTTGTTTGTACATTTGTGAGGTAATACTGCACTTTTGTTTATGCAATAATGGTATTTTTGCACTTAGTAGTTAAGCAATTAAGAATATTTTCAAGTGTAAATAAGTTTTAAGTTGAATTAGGTATAATCACCCAATGAAGTCAGAACAGGCAGAATGGTATAGAATAACACCCCCCCACCTCTAGAGACAAATGCTCAAGAATACTTACTGGAAGCCCCCCCCCCCCCCAACTTCTCTCTCTGAACTTGGGCCGAGCCAGACTTTTATGGGCCCGACATGGCTGGGCCAGCCGGCCAGGGCCTTAGAAGAAGAGAGGCACAGCCGCATAGACCCATATATATATAGAGGCCGGGCTGGGCCTGGGTTCTCTCAAAAGCAGCCAGTTGACATGGGGAATGTGTTGTAAACATTCATTAGAAGGGGGAGAAAGCAACTATAGAATCCCTCTTCTCTCCAAGAACAGGAGTCTTAGATTTACCTTGTTGAGAAGAAGATTTTAACTGTCTTTCTTTTCTTGGTCATCTTTTTACCTCCACATTGAGCTTTAGGAGTTCTACAAACTCTCACCACAATATTCAACTTTGCTTGTGATGAAAAAGGGGAAAAAGGAAAAAGGGAAAAAGGTGCTCCTGGTATCATTCAATGATGATATCCCACAGGGGAAAAGAAAGGCAGGCAATTTGATACAGTGGGAGAGCTTCAAGTAAAGATAGGAAGATGGATCCATGGTGGCAGGGGCTTCCAACCAAGTGAAGAAGAGTTCATGGGTCCCAAAAGCTCCAAAAGGTTTGGTCAGTGGGAGAAAGCTTCAGAGAGGTAGAAAGAATCAGACCCAGAGTGGGGAACTGGGCATCTTGGACATGGTTTGAAGGTGGTTTATGGATCTGACACCATTTCTGTACTCTGAACAATTATGAGCAAGCCAACCCAACTAGTACCACTTCCCATGAGCTGAAATCAGCAAGTGAGCATGAGAAGTTGGAGTTGCCATTTTGGATCCTGAGCCACATACCGAGAAACCATCTGAATTTGTTAAGTGCACTCCAGTACTAAGTACATGTCGAGTCTCTGTCAAAAGAGACTGATCATGCAACAGTCCATTTAAAATCACACACAGTGATTCTACTCTTTAGATCAGCACTCAGCAGCAGTAGCAGTATGCTCCTGGATGAGAGAGAGAGAGAGAGCATCTCGGTCCCTCCCCGCGTGCATCTTCTGGAGCAAGCAGGTCGTCATCATGGGCGCTGCACTACTCACAGTGGAAGCAGCCGTGGGCGTTGCGTGCCCGGCCGTGCCGAGCAGACGCCGGCGTCTGCACTCCACGCGCCGGCAAGGAGCACACGCTGGCACGGCTTTCTGCTGCAGCCTACTCAGCTGTTGCTTCTGTGGAAACGCCGATCGACGAACGTAGGAGGATCAATCCCTGGTATATATAATCATCCCTGCACCTCTCGTACTGCAGCTGCCCCTGGAGGTCCTATTGATCACACGCGCGCGCGCGCACACACACACACAGAGGTCCCATTGATCTCATACACACAGGCTGGGCCGCTGAGGGTGGGGGGATTGGCACCGGCATCAGTCATACACTCGTATATCAGAGGTCATGTGCATGTAGCCAGGGAGGGATGTAGAGATTTTGTTGAGTGGGGTCACTCGAAATATTTTTTTAATATTTATATAATATATATAATATATATAAATAAAGAATTTAAAATATATATTTAGAATTAAAAAATATTTTAATAAAAATAAGATAATTCATTACAATCATTTTTTTCTTACAATTATCTATGACGATCCGACGGAGAGGTCCGTCCGATCGACGATTGTGCGAGGTTGATGATGCGACGTGAGCTCGACGACGACTGCGCACGCGAGGTCCGTCGTTGCCTCTGCCGCTTCCTCCTTGCTCACGGCTCACGGAGCAGGGGCGTAGGGAAGAACGCGAAAGATTATGGCCAAAAAAATTAAAATTTTAGGATCTTAGATCAGGTCACCTCAAAATAATTTTAGTAGGGTCGCCTCTTTATAAAAAATCTCAAAAAATTGTAGCTGTAATGGACATTTCAAAAAATTTTTTTTCCAATGATCACGTGATCCCACTAGCTTCATGCTACATCTGTCTACGCATTTAGAGAAAAATTTGTCCAACTCAGCTGAGAAGAGAAGGTCAATGGACACAGGGGAAGTCTTTTTCTATTCGAGAAAAAAGCGCAAGGACCCATAATGATGTATCTATCCAAGATGAGAGATGCTACCTACACGTCCGACGCGCCTGGGCGCGCCCACATGGGGCGCCCCCCCTGGGCGTGTCCTGGCATGTCGGGACGTGCAAATTCGACGTGAAAATAACATTTCTCATCCAAGATATATATTGGTGGGGTTCACTCATTATCATTGTAAGCTCCACTCTCTTGTGTCTACAATGGATAGCATTCGTTCGTATCTAATATGGGTAGCAGGTCTCTATTATACATTTGCCATGATTTCATACTTATTTTTTATTAAAATAAAAAATATTTTTTATAATATTTATAATCAGCTTACAGTGAAGCTAGTCACAACTGCAGATAATTTTGAACTGTTGATATTCGGAAGATTAGAATTATATAGGCCTTCTCATACATATCTCCTCTGACTTGTATGCAAGAAAAAGTGGAGCAATCCTTCTTTATGGGGGGAATAACAACATCCTGTCCCACCATCACGTATATGATGATTGCTATATGATTCTATCAGGACTTTGATTCTTTATATTCCATTATGTATAAAGTATAATTAAATTACCTAATATTCATGTGTATGAGTGTGCAGTAAAAGAGATGAAGTAATAAATATATTTTTATGTGATTAATTATATATCTCACCGCTAGTTATGTAAATGAAATTTCTCTTTCTAAATTGAATATTGAATTGAATAGAAAGAGAAAACAAGATGATGATGCCTCCTTAGAGAATGGAAAAGAGCACAATTGAAAGGGAAAGACGAGATAACGACGACATTGGCAAGAATTAATGATGATTGGGTTGACCATACATATGTTGCTATCTGTTTGTGATGTGTTCTGGACCTCCTTAAGCACTGATGGCAATCAAGAGAAAAAGAAGAGAAAGGCCCAAGTGGTGTGAGAAATTTGCTTCCATCATCTACCTCATGATAACCACCTTAGAAGCCCCCTCATTGACAAGACATCACTCTTTATATATATATATATATATTATATATATATATTGGTAGATTGTGATTCATTAGATGTCTCACCTCACATGCAAATGCCATCCTCCTCTTTCTAAGCACCAACAAGGGAACACATTTCCTAGCCACAAGTGAGTGTTTTACCCACAAACCCTTCTTGTCATTGGAGCCTGGTGGAGTAGTTTTAATCCAAGTAGCCTCTCCCATTGCTCATAATATATATATAGTAATGCTATGATATGGCATAGTCTTTGTGTACGGCCCCGTCGTATCATCAATGCAGACTGTTAGATTTTAATCTAACGGTCTATCTATACTTATCAAACAGAATCGAACACCGAACAAAAAATATTTCGAGCATCCGAACACCGAGCACGGATGTACTGTAGCGTTCCGCCGTTAGATTGAAATCTAACGGTCTGTGTTATACTACGGCGGAGTCGTATCAAAAGATCTCGCCGCACCATAGCATATATATATATATAGAGGTAGATTGTGATTCAATTAGATGTCTCATAGAAATGGAAGATCTAATTGAAATAGTCATAATTATAAGAGCAATGTTCACCTGTCCACCTCACATGAAAATGTCATCCTTCTCTTTCTAAGCACAAACAAGGGAACTAATTTCCTAGCCACAAGGAGTGTTTTGCCCACAAACCCTTAATTCGTGTCATTGGAGCCTGGTGGAGTAGTCTTAATCCAAGTCGTTGTAGCCTCTCGCAATGCTTCACTAAGGCCCTAAGATATTGCTGCCCCTGTCACCAAGCGGGTCCTCACTCTCGTGCATGTTTGCTCAATCAAATTAAACAGGAGATTAAGAGAGGAAAAATAATTATTTCCTTGGTAAAGAAAATACCTTTATAGTGCAAAACGTCCTGCCATGCATGAATGTTCATACAAGAAAAGTGGGGTAATTGATCAGTGCACAAATGCTATGTATATCTACCACTGGATCTACATATGGGTCTCTATTCCTTTTCAAAATGATGGTTAATATAGACATGCGCGACGTGTCAAGTCTTGTGTCCACTTACTTCGTGATTAGATAGTACACGGATAAATGTAATATGTCACCCGTGTACCGATCAATCACTATGATATCATCTAATCATATATTATAGAAAAAGATTTAATGTATTTTCTTATTATACTTAAGTGCAATATGACTAGGTACTAAATTCATATGACATTTAATAATTGGGTTGTTACTTTATCACTCCTCATGTGAGAAGTGTCACATGAGTTTACTGTCTAGTCATATTACACTTAAGTGTCATAAAAAAATATACTAAATCTTTCTGCATACCATACGTACAATAACTGTAAATTTCTTTGATTAATAAGGACATTCACTTGAGGCTGAGGACTATCATGACATCATGACTAGTGTTACTTTTCTCACCACATAGCTAGGTATGATGAAAATTTTGACACAATGCCCTCCCTTGGTCCTTCCCTTATATACATTAATTGGTACTTTGTTGACAACAAGGGATGTGGATTGACTCTAACATACATATATGGCATGAGATTCCAACACATGTGTTTAACACGAGGGCCTTGTTTAGCCATCAAGCATGACCCCCCTTATACGACAGGCCTAGTTGAGAGGCTACTTGTGTTAGACTCAACTTATATTTGATGACAAATGCATACCATTAAACCACATGATCATTGATCTAATTATAAGCCGTGCGTCTTCCACGCACCCTGTTAAATAAAAGAGATCTTATCCAACCAAATGACCATGCTAATGGAATTTAAATGTATGTTCACATTTATATGTATGATAAATGATGAAGTAACATATGCTCGTCTAAATAATTAGTTTATATGAGAATAACATAAAAAATGATATGAGATGTAGTGATATTACTATTATATGAATCAATCATACCGAGATGTACCTTGTTAAAAAAAATTACAATGATATTCAGATGTACCCGCCACCTTATTCACTTGTAAGCAAATATTTCCGATAAGATACGGCAAAGGCTTGATCCATCACCATAGTTAAGTTGATACGTATGGTATTCCCCCGAGATCTCCCCAAGTGACGTCTGCATGATCTATCTATCGCCCACCGCACTTGGCACGCAGAAGTTATCAAAAATCCAGTCTTTAGCTACGGAATCTCATCTTTCATCGCCAAAAAGCACAGAAGAAAACAAACGCAACTTGTCCAAACCCTCCTGGCGAGTGTTGACCGTCCCCTCCGGTCACATCAGCCCTCCTCCTCCTCCTCCTCCTCCTCCTCCAAGAGAGATCAACCTGGGAGGTGGGGGGGCGCCCCCACAGAGCGCCGACCATGGCTCTGCTAAAGGCGAGGAGCACTACCCAGCAATGTGGGCGCAGTCCCCAACTTTCCTCCAGTCTCTTCCAGGCTAGGCAATCCAGCGCCTATAAATCCCCTCCCCCGTCGCCGCCCAGTGGCAGCGGCGGAACGAATAAAGCCCAGAGGTATTTGGGTAGTCGATTTCTGGGAGGGAGAAGGCATCTATGGCGGCCGCATCGGGCCTTCTGCCGGCGACGAGGCTGCTGGTGTTGGCGGCACTCACCGTGTGGGCGTGCGTGTGGGTGCTGAAGCCGACGCCGGTGTGGAAGAGGTCGTGGCACGCCGCCGAGGACTGGGCTGCTCGAACGGTCCTCCGTGATGTTGGTGATGATCGATAGCCCGCTTGCTTCATGTCGTTTCTGGAGTGAATCTTACCTAGTCTTGTCTTGTAGGTCTCCACGTTCTGGTTTTCTGCTTTCCGGTTCTGACGGCGGCTGCGATGGCATATCTGTCCATGCATCTTCTGTCGAAAGGAGGAAGGATCAGGTAAAGCTCCTCACCAGTACAACTTGCTGGGAAATTTGGAAGGCAATGGAAATGTTATTCTTATTTTCAGACGAAAAACTCGAAATCCATCCACCATGGGCCATGGCAATTGAACTCACCCTTGACTTGCCTTTTGGGTTTTTGAATTATTTTTCAGAAGGCAGAGGAGGCTAGTTTGGATGAGCAATATGGCAAATCCAATCATCGTGAGAAGCCCAATCGGTATACTATCAGGCTTTGAGCTTCTTGCTGCAGCCTTGTTTCTTGTGTTGTTGGCATGGACATTCTACACCAACATATCTAGTGACTTTAAGAAGGCAACTTCACCAAAACTTATGCACCTTAGCAGGTGACTAGATTTTTCTGTGGTATCAGATGTTTCAATTGTTCTGACAAAGTTAACTCCTTTGAGGTAAATTGTGATGTCTTGCTGATTCTTCAGCCAGCAGGTTAAGGTGTCCAGGGTGGGCGTCCGCTTTGGTTCACTGGCTGAAATATGTTTAGCTGTGTTGCTCCTACCTGTTTTGAGAGGCATGGCGATATTCAAAGTTCTTGGGGTCCAGTTTGAGGCTGCAGTTAGATATCATATCTGGTTGGGGAATGTCATGGTTCTTCTGGCAGCATTACACGGTATCATCATCATGTCTGTGTGGACAGCCAAGCATATGTTTCTCAGTGAGGTACTTGTTTATATTTCAGTGCTAGAATGAGTTTAGAGCATATTCTTAGTTATCTACTATACAATGCTGTACATGTGAAAGATTTAAAATCTTTCAGTAATCTTGTTGAAAGATGGATGCTTGGAAGTTGTCTTCTGCTCAATCTGGTTTCCAAAAAACAGTGGACTATCATTTCATAAATGGGTACAACACTAAGCAATAAGTTGTTCTCCGAATCACTTCAGAGAAAAAGTCTGGAATACCAGATTAGATCTCCTTGCAGTGTTAGCGAATATCTTGCAAAAAGCTGCATATTTATTCAACTGATAATACGCACACATATTATACTCATCTGAAAGAGAGTCTTGGAAGTCTTGTAGAAATCTTTTCCACCTTATTCCAGAGAGGTGCGGATTCACTGTAAACAGATTTTTTTATAACATGATCTGCAGTACTGATTACCTACATGATACCCACCAAATTCATAAGCATTACAGGGTTAGAAAATGCAATAATGCTACGGCATCAAAGAATAGGTAACCTGATCACAGTATACAGTTGATACCTAACTACAGAACTACAAGCATGCTCCAGATGCATGACATATATAGGACCCATAGCTGCACTTTTAGCTATCCATCTAAAATTATGAACCCGCTCATGTTTTTCTGATTTACATGTCATGCACAATTAGCATGATATGCACAACTTAAGGAGGCTATGAAGATGGAAATTGCATAACAAAGAGCTTGTTCTGAACATCCAGTACCAATGGCAGGAATATCTGTGGTCATCCTGTTGTTCCCCTTAATATGTGTGCTTAGTCTTCTCTGAAATCAACTCCAAACAGTTTTTATGTGCACTTATTTTATTTTCTTGGAACTGCATATGTTTTCTACTGAGCCGGTCCAACGAATTTCACTCCACCATATCTAGTTCTCACGGATTAACTTTTTGCATCACAGGTAACAAAGTGGCAAAGCACCGGCCGTGTGAACCTTGCAGGCGTAATTTCCTTAGCAGTGGGTCTGGTTATCTGGGTCACCTCCCTTCCTCCAATAAGAAGAAAACAATTTCAGCTTTTCTACTCAATCCACCATCTGTACATAGCCTTTATAGTATTCTTCTTGCTTCACGGTGGAGACCGGCACTTCTACTTGGTGATATCTGGAGTTATTCTCCTAGCCCTGGACAAGATCCTGAGAATCATACAATCAAGGTGTACTCCATGCTTGGTTTCTGCAAAGATTTTGCAGTGCAGGGCAATAGAACTCACTCTGTCAGTAAAAGGTAAGTAGCAATTTCAATGGAACTCCATCTTTCCATCTGTAATTCTGTGTTCATGTGAAAAATACTGTGTCAATGGTGCTCTGTTTCAGGTATTAAGTACACCCCAACCAGCGTGATCTTCATAAATATACCGAGTATATCTAAATTGCAGTGGCACCCATTCAGCCTAACCTCAAGCTCCAACATGAACAATGATGAAATATCATTCATTGTCAAATGCCAAGGGCAGTGGACTAATGCACTCTATAATGAAATTAAGTCAATGCAAAATTCAGATGATGCTACCATCAAATGCTTCTCAGTTGCAGTGGAGGGTCCATATGGACCTCCATCCATCACATATCAAAGGTATTTATATTTATCTCAAGAATTTGGATGCAATAACCCCTGCTGCATCATACCTGACTGATTGCTCCTAAGCAGGTTTGACAGTTTACTTTTGGTTGCTGGAGGATCTGGTATAACTCCGTTTCTAAGCATCCTACAAGATATCTCATCTAGGGAAGGTAATACAGTCAAGCAACCCACAAGAATACAACTTGTGTATGCTGTGAAAAAATCAGAAGACCTCAGCATGTTAAACTCTATTTCACCATTACTGCTGGGAAAAAAAAAGAACCCTGGGCTGCTGAGATTAAAAGTTTTTGTGACCAGAGAAGAGAGATCTGGACTCTCATTAAGGGAGATACTGCAAGAAGCATCCCAAGCACAAACTATCTTCTTTGGCGCAAAGTGTCCATTAACAAGTGCCCCAAGACCTGAAGGATTTCTGAGTATGGCTGCAATCACAGGGTTGTCCGCCATTGTCTTTCTTGTCTCTCTTGTGTGCTTGGGCCATGGTTTCCTGTCCCCTGGAAAGAAAGGCACTGAAGAGAAATCCCCTTCATGGCTTCGTGATCTTCTAGTTGTTGGTGCATTTGTTATTGCAACTGGTTTTACCACATTGGTCCTAGTCGTTTCCAGAAGGATGAAACCAGAGACCAACATTTCATCAGTTATTCAAAAACATGATGCAGATGTAGAAATGCACTCCGATGGTGTACTAGCTCCACAAGAGGAACATGAAATGTACTTCGGAAAACGGCCTAATCTTATAGGTACCATTTTTATCTCCATCTGTAGTTTAGAATGTCCAAAATTCTCCTATCCCCCACAACAATTTATCGCTTAGTCTTATGATCAAAATAATTTTTTATTCATCTGCAGAGATACTGGAAGCTCTATATGAGCAGACTGAAAGAGCAGATGTAGGAGTTTTTGTCTGTGGCCCGGATTCCATGCAAGAGTCAGTGGCATCATTCTGCAAGAAGCATCAGAAGTTTACTGAGCATGGAAGACAGAAGCGTACACTGGCTTTCCACTCTATCAAATTTTCCCTGTAACTATATATTTCTACTAAGTGGTGTCTATGTTGAATACAAGCTTTTTTTTGCCTGGGTCAATGGCAGAGATAATTTTATACTAGTTTGCAATAGCAGAAGCACATCCCAGACATGTATGTCAACTAATCTGATGCACACAGATTTTATTGCTAGAAGATACTCATCCCACTCAAAACAGCTCATTATAAAGCATGAGGTGCGAAATCTATGGAATTCTCAATCGGATGTCTTCTCAAGATCTTTTGGACATTTGCAATGAGTCTCCTTTCATTTGGACCTTTGGGTAGTGTATCTGTGTATGGCTAGAATATCCCAAACCTTACACACATTTTTGGATGCTCCATGCCTCAGACTCCATGCCTCACAGACTCTCTGTGCATGGTATATCCACAAGAGGAGGAGATGCTACCCATGAGGTGTGCGTACACTGTCTCATACCCACCCTCACATGGTGGTGGGGCCACCCTGCCACGTGGCAGTGGGCCCCACAACTCTGTGAGCCATCTCGGGTTTTAAGCATTTCTCTATCCACACAAGGGTTTATGTGGAGGAGAGAGGAAGTTGATTTGAAGGCCTTGACCTGCTTAGACAGTAGCCCATCTTTCTCTCACTCTTCTCTTCTCTACTTCCCTTTAACCTATGATAGAATCTTGAAAGGTTGATCTCTGGGGTACTTTGGAATAGTTCAGTGGACAAATGTTCAGTGTATGAGGTGTTCAGATCGTATGAGGTAAAAGTTCTTTAATATTTGCTCCATGTTTTAGTATTGTTGTTTTTTCTTCATCAGATTTTGGTATTCTTCTTTTGGGTGGATGCCTGGGTTTCGTGTTCTCCCCGGACTAACCTTGAAGCCTCAAACTTTCCTCCTCCACATGCTCTGACCATTTCTTAAGAACAAGCATCATTCTTGGACCTGTCCATTACTTTTCTTCAGAAAAAAATGCTTCAGCTGATCACTTCAATCAGGATCTCACTTTTTTCCTTCTTTTTTCTCATATGATCGAGACCATTTTTGTCATATTTCATATGATTATTTTCACTTTACAAGTTTGATCAGGGATAAGAAGCGTGTGAAAATTTCAAAAATCTATTGAGTTAAATCTCTCCTCCTATGCAATATTATTAAGAGATATGAACGACATAAGCCCATATAACTGGTTCAAATAAGAAATTTTAAACTCAGAAAACAAAGTTGGATCTCTCCTAGACCTGGTATTGAAGGTAGGGTTTGCCGTGCCGCTGGTGTCGGGAGATTTGCGATCTTTGACACAGTCGGCACAGTTCAGTAATCGGTTGGCTGATTTTTTCGTATTGGTCGACCGATTCGTCTAGTAAGCACACTCAAATACCTAATAGATCAAAGTCTAAAATTGATCGATTGATTTTTTTTTATTGGTCGACTAATTTATGTGAGGGTAACAGTTATATCTCATGATCTATTTGGTCTTTAAAAAGAGACAAAAATTAGTTGACCGATTTGTTTTATCGGTCGATTAATTTTTGTCAGAATAACGTCTAGATCTCATGATTTATTTGATCTTCAATGAGAGAGAAAAATCGATCGACAAACTTGATTTTTCGGTCGACAAATTTGATTATTTGGTCGACCGATCGGTATGGTACAGAGAGTATTGTACCGTATCACAGAGAATGCGGCACAGTCAATCCGCGCGATAAGACCAACCTTGATTGAAGGTGAAGTTTTCCTATAAAACTTCTCCCCCTTTTTTAGTGTTTCCAAGTCACAAATTTGTTGATACTTGACGGAGCCACCACTTTTATCCACACATAAAGAAAAAAGAAGAGAAACCAGTGAAGAGAAGAAGTCATGTTTTTCTGTAAAAATAAAAAGGAAAAAACTAAGTGGATATAGGACTTGGGAATATGCACGTGGGTGTTTCAACGACGACACGTGCGATGTGGTTCCAGAGTTGGGCCGCCGGCCGGTTTGGCAGGCCCACTTCAAGCTACCACGGATACAATTTCCACACGTGCACATTTGTTCGTATGGAACACCAGAAAAACACGTGCTCATCTACGTTTCTTTTATATACTCAGGTATGTAAGAAAATATTTTCAGAAACTTTTTTTGTAGAATAACTTATTTAATACCCCTAAAAAGTTAATCTATGAAATCTTTTACCCAAAATTTATAAATTTCGACATATTTGTTGAGACCCATAAATTATTTTCTTTGTTTTTTCTTTCACGTAAGATTTTTATGAGTGATATTATAGTTTCTACTCTCGTTCCAATGGCCCAGTGCCTAGTGCCCAGTGACAGCAGTAGCCAGTGTTCGACAGTCAACGCCTAGCGCTCTACACTTGACGATCGGCACCCGGCACTTAACTCCCGTTGGCGACTAGCGATCGACGCTCGATGCTTGGTGGCCAACGCCTGGCGTGTGCCAGGTCCTCCGGCGCTCGATAGTTGGCACCTAGCGCCCGACGATAGGCGCACAACGCCTGACGATCGACGCTCGACAGTCGGCACTAGGTGGTCAGCGCCCGACGATCAGTGCCTGGTAGTCGGTGCCCGGTGGTTAGCTCCTGACGGCCGTTGGCCGGAGCCCGGCACTGGACGATCAGAACCCTACGCCCGACGGTCGACGGTCGGCGCCTGCCGCCGGTCATCAACCGACAACTAACGGCTGATGCTCGACAGTCGACGATTGACGCCTGATGCCTGATGCCCAATGACTAGTCGTCGACAATCAACGCAGGGGGGTTGACGCCCGAAACATATTTTTTTATTTTTAAAATATTATTTTTTGAAAATTATTTTACTAAAATAAACACCAAAAAATATTTTCAAAAAATTATTTACATGGATAGCAAACGAGTAATTATATGTTTATTTTCTTGTAAATACTCTTTCTAATTTTTTCTCTATGAATATATTTTATAATCAACCAAAGAACCCTTCGTGAAAAAAATAAATATGGTTCACAAAGAATACATTGACTTAATAAAAATCTAGTAATTGCATTTTTTTAGCGTTCACCTTTGATTCCTCTGAAAAGTCTGAAAAATCCCTCCTCCCCATTGTATCAAGGCTATAAATTTAACCACCAATCGAAAAGGGAAAAAAAATAACGCACACATTGAATTAAGAAAAATCTTGTCAGCTTATTGGTGTTCGAAATCTTAATATTGATGTTATGTACGTACAGAGTGTTACAGATGGATGCATGAAATCGGTGAAAAGGGCTGTCCTCTTCCAAAATCTAAACACCAATTTGATAATTAGATAGGGTAGCCTCGGATAAGAAAATGTTTTTTTATTTTTATTTTTTAAAAAATTGTACCTTCACATATAGAGTGATAACCTTGAAAAGGATAGCATATGATAGCTAAAAACATAGATCACGAATGGGATATGTAGGCGATCAGAGATTTATCTTGGGGACAACAAGGTTTCTTCTTGAGAGTTCCTATATATCTTAGCTATCAAACTAAATATTTATTTATCCGTGTGAATTTGAGATCTTTATCCTTGTATCAAACCAGAGGGTATAAACTGAGAAAATATTAAAAAAAATAACTTTTTTTAAATCTCAGACTGTCCTATGCTAGCCTAGATTAGTTATTAATAATTTAGAGGTGTTTGGGTGCATTGTGTATGGTCATTAATATTCTCTTCTCACATCTAATGGTATCTACCTCAGACCTTGCTTGCCGTCACAAGCTTTATAAGTTAATATCTATATTTCTCTAACTGCACATCAAGATTGTTAGAAATCACATGGCATGAAGCTAAGCCACCAACAAAAAGGGCAAAGACTAACCAAACCATGTATTTATAGACCCATCTTATACATGCCCAACTTTATTCTCCTATAGTTCCTTGATACTACCTTAAACCCCCCTCTCCACCATCCATGTGAAGAGCTGTAGCAATATCTCTGAATGACACCAATGATTGTCTGCACCCACACACCATGCTATATATGCTTCTCTAATAAAAGAGGAAGACACACCGACCACCGTCCATTAAGATATGTCATCCCTCCAAAGAACAGCTTTCTTTTAGCTAGCTATCATATATATTCCAAATGGGTGTCTCTTATTTCCATCTGATGTCACCTTATGCCTTCCTAAGGGAAGGGGGGGTAGTATCCATTCCTTTTGGGAGGAGATAAAACTTAGATATTGAAGAGACAATGACAACACTGTACAAAGATATGATGTCTATTATCAAATTAACTAATATGAGACAATCTCACACGGCCTCACATAAGGTAAATATCACATAAATTTTAATGGAATGATATGAGATTCACAACCGGAAGAATAAAATCTGCTTAGATATTATGTGCAAATATAAAATCACCTTTCAAATTTAGGATCGAGGACAAATGCAACATTATATCAGATGAAGGATCTCAGTTGATATGATGTAAGAAAAACTTGATCTTTGTAAGGAGTTTGGGAGTGGCAAGGTGTCAAAGAGGGTCATCAGATGGACAGACTGATAAACTGATACAGATGTATATGGTCCGATTACACATCTGAAAGATTTGTGTTACAGATGTATATATGTATCTGGGCTCAGACGTTGTTCATGTCTGTATGTTTTGCGTGCGCCTATGTTTCACTTCTCCAAGTTTAAAAACATCTAATGCATGCATCCACTCTTAATATCTTAACTTTTAGGCTCTTAGGCAATGGTCGGGATCAGACAAGCCTCTCCGGATTTGTCCGGCCGTGCTGGCAACCCTACTATCTTTTAATATAGGAGGACACCGGATAACTGTCCACCCATGATCCTTATCCGAGGATCTGATATTTCAAGAACAGCCCACACAGAAGCCCCCCACATATGTAATGGGATGTCTGATCTTTTTGGCTTCTTCCAACATTTCGGATTCAGATATTTATGGTAAACCTTCCAAATATCTTTGCTTTCTCCGACTCCAAGCCAATTGAAAGGTTGGTTTGTGTGGAATCTTGGGCCATTGATTGGGACAACAAAGAATCTTCTGAATTTCCAAAGCACACATTAATGGCCCCATCTGCATCTGTAAACTCACAAGATTGCAGTGTTAGAAGAAAACAAAGACAGTGCTCACTTTACCATTGACCCATATATAGTTGCGGCTTCGAATCTAAATAGCTACTTGTTACCATTAAAATTTTAATGGTATCAAAAAGATTAAGACTGGGTCTATCCAAATACCAAACATAGCTTAGAAGTTCCAATTCATGGAGTTGTCAAGTACTGGGGATGCCAGCTTTATTTAAGGGGCCAGTTAGTCATCTACTTGTTCTTTCAAGATCCACCACACATTTGAAGGAATGGAGATGGGTATTATCCTCGGATCCTTATCCGGTCCGGATAACATGGCCTGTACGGGATTCAGATAATTGTTCCAGGAATCCGCGTAACTCCATGACATCCGCAAACATGAGTTGCTCGGTTCGGATTCTCTAGGATATATACCTTCTCCCTAGCAACCCCCCGGCACCTTATCACTGACTTCCCATCACATGGAGTTCTATCTTCTATCAGGCTTTGATCTCGGATCCTCACGCTGTTCGACTCTTTTTGGAATATGCTTCGAGAACTTTGACGAATTTTCTGCAAATTTCTCCCAAACTTTGACACCCAAGTTCTTTAAGATCACTACTTTTTCTGGGCGACTTCCTTTTCTCCCGTTTGGAGATCCACAGGCTCGATGGAGTTGCATGTGGCGGTGATCACAAGCTTTATTCTGACCATTTGGGGACTTATCCAGGAGGTTATCCTCAAAACCGGGTGGCCCTAACATTTCTAAAAGGCTACATTTAGTCATTGGGGGGTCACAAAAAACAAGTCCTTAAACATCCTTCAATTTCATATCCCCATTTTGACGGGGAATCCCGGTTTCCTCCGCCACCCGGATATCCCCGGATTATTCCTGGAGCGCCCTCCACTCTGATCCACACCCACACACAATCTCTCCTCCCTTACATAACATAGAATTATCAAATTATCCACACATGGCCTCACCAACATATATAAATAGGGATTTTTATTCATGAATCCACCAATTTAATCTTATATATATATAAGGAGAAGAAACCAGTGAACAAGGGAAAAGAAAAAAGAAAAAAAAGAGTAATTATGTCCGTTTGACCGAAGGGATGTCGTATTCGATCGCATTAGAAGTTTGCGATCACGTTTTCAGAGCTTAATTTGGGCGCTAGAGTGGAAATCTCCAAATACGACCTAATGTTGACCAGTCCGAAGTGTCGATTCTGAATTGAAGCCTCGCGAGTGGTTCCGATCGTCGGGCAAAGAAATATCCGCGTTTTATTGAAGGGGTGCGATCACCACAAGGAAAAGCGGGATTACCGACAGATATTTCCGACGGATTAATTGCCGTTGGTATTTTCCGACGAATATTCCGACGGAAATATATACGACAGAAAATACGTCTGAAATTCCGACGGAAATTAATCCGTCGGAAATATCCGTCAGTATTCAAGAATACTGACGGATATTCCGACGGATATTTCAGTCGGAATATCCGTCGGTAAACCTGCTACACCTCCCCCGCGAAACCCCCCCTCTTTTCCTCTCCCGCTCTCTTTTTCCCTCTCCCGCTCTCTCTCTCTCTCTCTCTTCTCTCTCTCCTCTCTCGCTCCTCGCCCCCGTTGCTGACGACGGTCGCCGCCGCCGCCGCTCGCCTTCGCCGGTCGCCGCTCTCCGCCGGTCGCCGCCGTCTCGCCGCCGCCGCCGCTCGCCGCCGGCGCTCCCTTCCCGTGAGTAGCTCTCCCCACCCCCCCCCACCGTCCTCCGGCCTCCCCCCACCCGGCCCCCCTCCCCCCCTGTGCGATCCCCCCCTCCCCTGCACTCGGCCCCCCTCCCCCCCACCCGGCCCACCTCCCCCCCTGCGCGGTCCCCCCTCTCCCCCACCCGGCCCCCCTGCACGATCCCCCCCTCCCCCTTGCACTCAGCCCCCTCCCCCCCACCCGCCCCCCCTCCCCTTCCCACCCCACCCCCCCCCCCCACCCGGCCCCCCTTCCCCTGCACTCAGCCCCCTCCCCCCCACACCGACCCCCCTTCCCTTCCCACCCGCCCCCCCTCCCCTGCACTCAGCCCCCTCCCCCCCACCCACCCCCCCTCCCCTTCCCACCCCCCCCACCCGGTCCCCCTACATATTGTTGATGTGAATGGTATTATCGTTTTAAAGTTGAATACTTGATAAATAAAATGATGTAAGAACATTGATTGACTGTTTAAATCTAAGCTATGATACTTGGATTCTTGGATACACTAACATCTAAGATGTTAAATGGTCTTAAAACTGGTGCTAAAAGGGAGATAAACCCCCTTATCTCATTATCAAACTCCCTTTCATGTTTTGGTTATGCATGTATGCCTCTTATTTTAATTAGTTTGGGAGTGATCTAAAGAGGGATAGTTACAAAAGGGTGTAACTTTTAATTAGAGTTATCAGCTTTTGTCTCTAGTTTGATATCATTTACATTAAGGGGGACACATGGTTTTCTAAGGAAAAAATGCATCATTATTGAGTTATCTCTAGGACAACTTTTATCCCGCTCCATGGTGGGATATCTACCCCTTTAATAGCCCTTTAACCATGTATAAAATATCTCCAGGCTTATTCTAAATTGATTATCAAATTGGGTTAAAGTTTATCACCCATGTTAAGTAGGGTGCAAAACCTTTTAACAGGTTATCAAAACCCGCCATAATAAGAGGATCAGGTATAAGTAATCTGGTATAGGCTATTTATCTTTAGGGGATTTTTTGGTTTGAGATGGTTTAAATGAGAGATAGTTATGTAGGGGATAATTTTTAATGTGATGTACAATGTGATTTGATGTTCGTTAAGTTAACGAAACGGACGGTTATCGGGTTATTGGTTACCGTTGACATCCCTAGTTTGCATGAATAATCCATATTCTTTTGCCCTCGATACGGATGAATTGACTGTGCATATTCAAGAAGATTTGTCTTGGTGTACTCTAGTTGCAAATGATGTATTTCTATTGAATGTGATGGGACAGGTCAGGGTATAACTGAGACTACAGAGAACATCCTACAAGGTTTAGTTTTGATGAAAAGATTAAGAGTAACCCACGTACACTATCCTATAAAGTATACTTTTGATTTCAAACAAAGGAACCCTCCACACACCTTGACATACAAGGGTATTCTCAAAGGACCATTTTATATGAGTGCATATTCTGTATCTGTCTCACCTAGATACATTGACAAGATATGGATATTGTCATGCCCCGCCAATTTAGCAGCGGAATAAATCAGGGAGGCATGAACAACGAGTATGGTAATGTAAATTGCGCATACATTCGCAAATATCAGAGCATCTAATGAACAATAATTGTAATAAAACTCCTCATTTTATTGATAATTCATCTAAACTATTACAATCACTAATTCAGAGCCAAAACATAGGACTCAACGACATTATTACATTGTAAAAGAAATCCAAAGCATTATCTAACTAGACTCTAAGGTACTAAGGACATTCCATCGCTATGACTTCAGGACGCTCATCACTCCAGTCCAATCCCGTTGTTGTGTGTAAGGTCATCACTTGACTTACCTGAAAACACAATAACAAATAACGAAGGGTGAGCGATAACGCTCAGTAGGACTTAATATCTCGTGTAAACAAGCATGCTTTAAGTGATTAATGTCTTGTAACGCAGGTTAACTAGAGAGAACGATCATGTATAGTTGAGAGAGTAATAGTACAAGATAACAAGTGAATGATAATACATTTCTCAAGAGTATTGCAAAATTAGGATGACAACATAACGAGATAGCGTGTAACAAGATAGTGTATAACAAGATAGCGTGTATCAGAGTGACATGTAATATGATAGCTTGTATCAAGGTGACGTGTAACGAGATAGCTTGTATAGAGATAGCATGTATGGTTGCACCACGGTGCACTAGTCGAGTACGACAATAGTCACTTTGGGACAGTAGCCGTTTCACGATGGTACATTTCGTCTGAACTCCTCAGACTAATGTTATAACAGTCAGTGCCAACACATAATAGCACAGAACTGGCACACTATGTCTGAACTCCTCAGACTAATAGTAAAACAATTAGATGTCTAGCCAATGTCGAGATAGTCAGAACCGGTGCAATGCATAACACCGTCAATAGCCCCTGCAGGTATTTTCGGGGGCTCTCTGCCCCCAGGACTAGATTGGAGCCCCGGACACTCTCCGTGCCCTGCACACTAAGCATTCAAGTCAGTAGGTCACCAGACCCATATTATGGCGCTAGACAGTCATGTATAGTACAAGCAATGGGAGCCACAACAGCTCAAAAGTTCAAGAGAGTACTAGATGAATAGACGAGATAGTAGAGGGAACGTGAACAGATGAGAGTACAAGGATAGTAGACGAGATAGGGGATAATAATCAAACAAAAAACAAAGATGTAACGGTTGTACAGCACCAGGTACGTGGCAGGTCAGGTAGAGGCAGTCCAGGCCATCAGCCGCCGCCGCGTACACGCGCGATGGTCCGGCTGGATCACAGATAAGAGAGAGATCTCACTAAGGCTGTTTGGATCGTACTGATCCCTAAGAGTGTAACGGGATTTAAAGGTACAACCAGCTCGTCGGCTAAGGACGTGCGCCAAAGCCAAGAAGACTTACGGAGGCCTTGACAAGGAGTCCCTGGTCCAGTCGAGAGTATTCCCGATGGAGAGGTGGTCCATGTCAAGAGAAAAGTGTGTAGAAAACGGGTCCGTCGTGCCTCGAGTGCTCGAAGGCCGAGGGAAAACGGTAACGATGTATAATCACGCGAATAAAGCGAAGACATGTGTCATTTAAATAATAGGGGAAATTAGGTAATTAATTTCACTTAATTACCAGATACTTATTGAGTAATTTAATAGGGTCAAATGGCAATAAACAATGTTTAGTGTGCAAGTGTAAAGAAATCATGAGAATAGAATAAGTCGTGCTCACGGCTTTTAAATTAATAAGAATCATTTAAATATTATCAAATAAAAATATTCAGATCATTTATTAAGCACAGTACATGGTTTAACTTGTACAAGGATTAGATGGCATTTAAAGCAGGGATATAAGAGCAATTACAGGTTCTGGCCGAAATTTCAAGAACGCGACGGACCTACCCGTCGCGATTCAAGTCGCGACAGGACGGTCGGACGCGACACGGGGCCTGGCGGTCTGGCCCGGTCCGGAGCGAATCGCGGCGGCTGGTGCCGCCGCATTCTTGACGCGACGCCATCGGCCGGCGCGACCCCACTGTTATCGCGGCGGGTCGCGCCGCGCGGATATAACAGGGGTTTGCTCCTTTTCTCTTTTTCTCAGGGCGAGTCCTCTGTGATACAGGGACGTTGTAAATTGCATATAAAATAGTATGGTGATCCAAAAAGTACGAAACCAGTTTTAAAAGAAAGTAGACATGTATATCTATCAACATGCACGATTAATTTGAAAATAGACAAGGTTTAGATATGCATTGATCAGGTTACATTTCGGTGACCTAAACAGGCGCAGTCACGGTTCAATGAATTATTCAGGGATGAATACATCATGAAAAATTATGAAACCAGCGGCGTTTGAAAGCTAACATGTAGTAATATTTATGATAATTTTATCATGGAATGATGTCAAGTGTGCACGAGATAAAAATAAAACAAGGAGGTCGAGTGCACAGGTCTGACAGATATTCAAAGATTTAATTCTCCTCTCATGAGAGATCAAAATTAAGCAAGACTGGGGCGTTTGAAAGCTAGTGTGATGTAGTATATCTAAAAATTTTATCATGGCATGAGAGCATGTACACATCGGGAATTAGAGAAAACATGAGATTAGGTTTCATGGTGACAGCAGGATTTCACGAATTAAATTCGCCCAAATGGGTGAACAAAATATCACGAAACCATAGGGCTTTTGAAGAGGTACATGAAGGCTACCTAGGGTAATTATTTCACGATTTTAGCTTGAGAGATTGCCTACCTTTTTCGTGGAGCAAGAAAACCCTAGTTTGGATGACGAAAATCCGAAAACCCTTCTTGTTCTAGCCTCCTCCTCCTTGCTCCTTGTCTCCAGCCCTTCTCCTCTTCTCCAGAGCTCTAGCCACGAAAATGGGTTGCTAATGATGTGTTTTTGGTGTATATGGCCAACTATAGGAGTCCTAGTCATTATAAGAGTCCTCCTTTCCATTAAACTCTAAATTTCCTTCCTTATCTCCCACTTTCTCTTATTTATCCACCTAATATGGCTAAGGAGAGAGCTAATTTCATGGGTAATGGTTTAGGATAGGATTAGGACTTTATTAAGATATTTTAGCTAGTTTAGTCATTATCTTATCCCTTTTTAATTTATTTAAATATTAACTCCGAATTTACATTTATCTCCCATATTCTAGCATTAATCCACTAATTGGCTTAGGGAGAGATCTAATTTTATGGCTAATGTGTTAGGATGGGATGGGGACTCTTTTTAAGATATATATGAGTCATATTAGTGCTTTAATGACCCCTTTTTAATTAAGAGATAATATAGTTACGAATTTCCCTATTTAATTTGGGTCTCTTATATTTAACCCAATTGTCTCATATCTAAATCCCAATTTTAGATTAGGATAGAGTCCTATTGGGTTAGACTAGGGTTAGGACTCTTTTTAAGATGATTAAGAGTTAAAATACTTATTATCTTAACCATTTTCTATTTATTAATATTTTAGGTACGAATTTAGCTTAATTATCTCTCATCTCATGATGGGCTCTTCTTATTTGGGCCCAACAATCTATGTTAGGTCCATTAGTAAAACCCATTACTAATTTAACTTAATGGGTATTGATTTAATTCCAATTATTCACCCTTTATCCTTAAGTAAATCTATTTATCACACTTATTCAAGTAAATTCATATTTTTTAAATTGAATAAATATTATTCATACCAATATTTCTAATATCATCATTTGGGCAATTACTCTTAGCCCAATAACTCATGTGAGCTTAATTGTACAACTCATGTACTTACTTTACTTAATGGGTTTTTATTTATCCTTTTATTAGATAATTTATTCATGGGTCAAGATTGTCTATTGGTCCAAATATCATAATGGACGCATCCCATATTATTTAAAGTCTACTCATATATTTATTTTAATTTATATCCACCTTGGATCATAAAATAATAGATTCTTCGACTTATTCCTTAATTATGCTAATAAGTCGCATAAATTCTTAAACTAAGTCCAAATGATTTTTCTACGCCCAAATTTCATGATGGGTCATTAGAGAACATTATTTATAGTATAACTACCATTTTTACGAAATTTTTATAGGGGCTTATACGCATGTGATAATAATGCGTACCTTTTTAATTGATTGAATTTATTAATTGATAAAATTTCAATTTATCTATAATTATTAATTAATGGATTTTCCGGGGTACTATAGATATTTTGTAACAAGTTTGCATAAATGGAAAACAAAATCTGGAGGTTCTACTTTGAGTCGACTGAAGTGAGAGTTTATATTGTTGATTAATCCTTCTTTATTCCTCTCATTAACTGTTCTGGCATACTGCATAAAAAAATCTGTAGCCTTGTAATGAATGTTATCATTTAAGATTGATGACATGCCCTGAAGTGCTTTTGTTCTGCAGGTTGACAGTTCTGGAACAATGAACCTTGTAGAAGCATGTAGGAAAGCTGGAGTGAATAGATTTATCCTGATAAGCTCAATATATACTAGTTAATGGAGCTACAATGGGACAGATATTTAATCCAGCTTACATTATTCTGAACATTGTTGATAGCTAAACTCCGGGCGGAGAGATATATTAGAAGATCTGGTATAAATTTCACCATTGTAAGACCTGAGGTTTAAGAAATGATCCACCAAGTGGAAACATAGTCTCTAGAAAATGACATTCACTTCATTAATTCATCATGAAAATGGCCAGTTAAAACATTTTTCAAAAATTAAGACATTCTCACCAAAAAGATAACTACAAGTAATGCATTTTAGGTCATATGGACGCCATTCTTTCAAGGGTTCTCAAATTAAAATAAAAACTGAGAGAAAGGATAAGATGGGGGAGGAGAACAGAGAAGCCCTAAAAATTAGTATGCGAAATAATCTCAATATATACATGAGCTTAACTATCTCTCCAAACCCCAAAATGGGGCTATCTAGAATCTTACGGAACAATGAACGTCTTACTGATGGCAACGGCCGTTTTGTACCAGAACAAAATTGACAATAAGAAACAAAGACACATTAGTAATATGCCAAACTGAACTCGTCTACTCAGCTCATCTCAGCTCAAGGTTAAAATCTCGCCACTCTAATAAGATATACATCCCAATTTAGGAAAACAAAATTAGTACGAACTCTTCCTTCTAGACATTAGTTTAGTTTACGCTTAATTGTTCACTTTAAGTTTAATGATTAGTATTACACTTCTTATTTGAATGTATTTGCTTATTATTGCACTTGATTATATGTAATTTTATTACACTTGATTAGTATTAGTTTTTACATTTATGTAATTCATGTACATGTATGTATGAACTTGTTTTATTATTGCATTTGTTCACATATATGATTTTGATTTCATATTCATTTCATTTTCATGTCCGTTTGAAATTGATCTATGCATGTATAGTAATTTTTCACTGCACCACATCACGAGAGCGTGTTAAGCCCGTGTCAATGAACATTCCCGTTCAAGACTTTGAGATTGATGTGCACGAGTCTTATTTTCAATAATGAGAACGTGTATATAACTCAAAGTCTTGAATTGTCCCGTTTTGGACAGTCTGTGAATGTTTGATCGGAGTTAGGTGGTCATTTATTATGTGATTGTATTATTTGTTGAAAATTTCGGGTGCGTCTACTCACTCCTCTCTGATATACCTTTATTGATTTAGAATATTTTCTTAACCACTTATTAGTAAGTGTTTAAGAAAATATCTAAATCAATAAAATTTTTTGGTATATCGGAGAGGTGTGAGGAGATGCTGCCGAAATTTTCAGCAAATAATACAAACACATAGTAAATGGTCATCTGAGTGCGATCAAATATTCACAGATGGGTAAAAAGTGATAATCTTAATAATATATCCTACCTATTCATTTTGACTTACTCGAACGATGTGAGGTCTGTTGGATTTTAACTTGTGACATGACATTTAATTGTGTAGGAAAAATGTCTTATGAGAATCGGTCATGGATGTACCGTGAAATGGTGAATGGAGTTGTCACCGAGGAGTTTAAAGACGGAGTTGACAGTTTTATTCAGTTTGCATTGAGTAATTCCTCAGTAGCAGTCGATCCGATGGGTAACATCTGATGTCCGTGTTCGGCTTGTAAGAACATAAAGTGGATATCGACATGGGATGTGTAGCATCATTTGTATACGAGAGGATTGTTGCCCATTATGAGATATGGTCGTGTCATGGTGAGCATGTTATTCAGTCGTCTGCACAGGCTCATTACTTTGCGTCCACAAGTACGTACGTAGACATGGTTGTCGATGCTGCTGGTCCAGAGTTCAATATGCATGAAGATGAAACAAATGAAGAAGTGCCGAATGATACAGCTCAGAGATTTTATCAGTTACTTCGAGATGCTGATGAGCCATTATGGGATGGTTGTGAGAAGCATACACGGTTGTCTGCAGTGTCGCAGCTACTGAATTTGAAATCTGAATTTCATATAAGCGAGAGCTGTTTTGACCGGCTTCTCTTACTCGTCAAGAGTATGCTTCCTCAATCAGAGAGGTTACCTGCTGACTTTTACCGTGCGAAGAAGATGGTGAATGATCTGGGGCTTGGTTTTATGAAAATTGATGCATGTCCGAATCACTGTATGCTGTACTACAAAGATGATGCAGATAAGACATCATGCTGTATTGTAATCATGATAGATTCAAGCCCAGAGAGGGGACAAGTCAAAGCAAAGGATGTTCCGTATAAGTCATTGCGGTATTTTCCGATCACACCCAGATTGCAGCGGTTGTTCATGTCCCCGAAGACAGCTGGACATATGACTTGGCATGCAGAAAGAGTCCGTCGTGACGAAGGTGAAATGATCATCCTGCCGATGGTGAGCTTGGGCTCATTTTAGTCGTACTCATTCTTACTTCGCAAGGGATCCACGCAACGTGCGGCTGGGTTTATGCACAGACAGTTTCAATCCATTCGGAGGCTCGGTGGCATCTTACTCATGTTGGCCAGTATTCCTAACACCGTATAACCTTCCGCCAGCATGTGCATGAAGCGTGAGAATCTGTTCCTTTCATTGCTCATTCCGGGTCCAAAATCTCCAGGAAAAATATAGACATATATCTTAGACCGTTGATTGATGAGCTGAAATTGTTATGGTCAGATGGGGTTCTCTGTTATGATGCATCTAGAAAACAGAATTTCAATTTGAAGGCTGTATTAATGTGGACAATAAGTGACTTTCATGCGTACGGCATGTTATCTGGTTGGAGCACACATGGGAGATTGGCATGTCCTTATTGCATGGAGGATTCTAAATCATTTGTGTTGAAATCTGGGGGAAAATCATGTTGGTTCGATTGTCATCGTCGGTTTCTACCGAGTGACCATCCTTTCCGAAAGCAAAAGGATTCTTTTATGAAAAATACAACTGTAATGGAGCAGGTGGATATGGAACGGGTGTCTGGTGGAAACATGGCGAGGCGGGTCCAGAATGTACCGACGGTAACACAACTGGCTGGTATACTCGACAAATCCCTGGCTTCGGGAAGGATCACAATTGGGTGAAGCAAAGCATCTTTTGGGAATTACCTTATTGGTCAACACTTTTGATACGACATAACCTTGACGTCATGCATATAGAGAAGAATGTTTTTGATAATGTGTTCAACACAATTATGGACATCAAAGGCAAACGAAGGACAACGTCAAGGCACGTTCGGATTTGAAAGTACTTTGCAGACGCCCAGAACTAGAGCTGCAGCATGTTCAAGGAAAGTGGTGCAACCTAAAGCTGCATATGTGCTTGGGGCCAGACAGATTAAGGAAGTGTTGCAATGGTTGAAGCAATTGAGATTTCCAGATGGATATGTCTCGAATATTGCCCGTTGTGTAAATATCAATGAGGGAAAAATATACGGAATGAAGAGTCATGATTGCCATGTTTTCATGCAAAGACTGATCCCACTTGCTTTTCGTGAGTTGTTGCCAAAGCAAATATGGGGAGCAATGACTGAGCTGAGTCATTTCTTCCGAATTTTAACAGCATCAGACTCAGACTTCTTGACTTGCAAAATATGGAGAAAAATATAATACAGACAGTCTGCAAATTAGAGAAGATATTTCCTCCAGCATTCTTTGATTCAATGGAGCACCTGATCATCCATTTGCCATATGAGGCTAGGGTCGGAGGACCAGTACAATTTCGATGGATGTATCCGTTTGAGAGTATATTTCTATATCCGTAGTTTATTCACATTACGGTGAATTTTATATTTCATATGTATTCATTAGATCTATTTTATCGTAGGTGCATGCACGATCTTAAGATGAAAGTCCGCAACAAAGCACAAGTTGAGGGTTCCATTACCCAGGCATACCTCATTGAGGAGATATCGAACTTCTGTTCGATGTACTTTGACACGGAAATACAAACCCGACGCACTCAACCTCCACGTAATGATGATGGTGGAGAATCCTATGTGTCGGACCAACTCTCTATATTCAAGTGTCCCGGACGGCGTTCGGATATTCTTCTACTCGCCCACTTGAAGACAGAGAGTTGGTAGCTGCGGAGATCTACATCTTCATGAATTGCGCAGAACTAGAGCCCTACATTGAGTAAGTTGTGCTCACTTATCATATACATCATTTACATGCAATGCTGGTAAACTGAACGGTTGTGTGACATTTACATTGCAGAGAGTTTGACTCGTTCATACTACAACGAAATCCACGTCTGACGGACGTGCAGGTTGAAAAGGAATGGGAGAAGTCTTTTCCGAGTTGGTTAAGATCTCGAGTATGTGTCTAAATATTTTGAATCATATATGTTACGTTCTTATGCATAATTAGTTGTTGTAAGTCTGTCTATTTTTTTGCTAATAGGTTGATCAAGGTTTTATTACCGATTTAAGAGTACAAGAGATCAGTTATGGACCCTCGAAGATTGTACGTGTCTACCCAGGTTGCATTGTGAATGGATACAGATTTCACACGAGAGATTATGGACGCAATAAGTCTACGATGAACAGCGGCGTATGTGTGAAAGGAAGTGCCTACAATGAAAATGAAATGACTATTATGGCATTCTCGAAGAAGTCATTGAACTGCAATTTTTGGGACAAGACAACATTATATTTCTCTTCAAGTGTCATGGTTTGATCCGACATCTATTCGTCATGACAGAACATATGGAATTGTCGATGTCAAGCATAAGTCCAAGTTGAGTACATACGAGCCATTCATACTGGCGGCACAAGCGCAACAAGTTTATTATTCAAATTATTCATCCCTGAAATTAAGAGATTGGTGGGCTGCATGTAGAGTGAAATCAAGGTTATTCCCTGAGTATGAGCTTCTGCCGCCTGATGATGAGCTCGACGGTGTTAATGACAATTATTTCCAATCGGAAAGGAGTGACGCACGAGAGTTGGCAGCTTCTACGCAGTTCAATATTCATGATATAAATGAAACAATTTGCTTACATAAGGATAACGAACAGGAAGAAGTTGACCCCAATGCCCTTGAGCGAGAGGTGGAGTCTGATGTGGATGAAGACTCCCCGCATGAGGAGGATGAATTCCAAGATGATGCTGAATTAAACATGTCGAAGCATCTAATATTGAATTACGATAATATACCCTATATTTTGTAAGAACTTCGTGTTATTGCTAATTATATTTTCATATTAAATTGCTACTTCTAAATTTATTGCTGATGACAATTTGGATGTATGTTTATTTATCTCAAGAGAGATATGGTACGTGGAGGACGGAGTCGGACGGTTTCTACGTCCGTTGGCAGAGGGTCTGGGACCCCGTCCCGACAGGTATATGTATATGTAAACACAATACTCTATATATTATTGTTCATAATAAATTCACGACAGATCTAACGTAAGAACTTCATTTTGCAGGGTCTGCCTCCCCGTCTGTGCCGGTCATCCCAGCGACAGGTATATGCATATGTACAGAAAGAACCACATTTACGTTATTGTTCATATTTAATTCACGAGATATAACGTACATACAATTTTGCAGGGTCTGCCTCCCCGTCGACGTCTGCTTCCCGTCCACGCCGGTCGTCCATGCGGCAGGTATACGTATATATTGTTGTTTAGTTAAATTCATATTTCTAATGTGTAAAAAAATTTTCAGCGACCGCCTCCCCGCCGAGCACGGGAGCAGTGCCACCTTTCCCTTCTTCCTCACCACCAGTACGTGTCAGCTTCCATACATTAGTATGTTTGTTGTCTTGCAATTTATCGAACAATAGTGTGCTTAATTGTCTTCAACAGAGGTCCAGGGTCCGCATGCAGCAGCGGATGAGGGGGGCCCTCAGCTACCGGGACGGCATCCATGCTGGATCTCCGGGTAAAGTTGATCAGTTCAAATTTACTTTATTTGTTATTGATGTTATACATTTCATGTACAAAATTAATGTGCAATTGCAGGGGGAAGATAGATCCCGGTTCTGCTTCCCGTCATATTACGACGCTGGTCTATGCACATATTCCAGGACCAGTGGACACATGAGAGAGTTCCCGGTGTCCGTCCGGATCAGTTATTTGACATGTTCACGGTATTTTTAAATCTTAGATAACTATCTGTCATTTATGTAATTACTATCCATGTTCGTGCAGAAAGCTGAGTAATTTCATTTCTTTACAGCGGAGGTTCACATTCACGAGACCCGAGGATCTCCCTCGAGCTCGAGCCGTCTGGGAGTCTACTGCCCAGACTAATTTAAGAAAGTCGATGTGGGAGGCCCGGGACAAGGCGCAAAAGAGCACAGGCAATAGGGATCCTAGGGCTTGGCTTGATGACGGCCCTTCTTGGCTGAGGAAGGATTATTGGCAGTCCCTTTGTGAGCGATGGGCTGCTGGACCATGGCAGCAGCGGTCACAGGCGGCCATACGCAACAGATCAACTCATCCGGAGAAGAATGTGCATACTAGTGGGTCCATATCTTATGCGACCCACAGTAAAAAATTGGTAAGCATAATATTGTTCAATTGTTTAGTACATTGATTATTATTGTCAAACTAACTACGTCCGTTGAATTATAAGCATCACGAGCTCGAGCGTGCCCCTACCTTTCGCGAGTTATTTGATCGGACTCATAAGCGGAAGGGGACGGATGACTATGTTAGCGAGAGTGCCCGCACGATCGTTGTAAGTCAACCTATAAATTTTGAATTCAATTATGATATTAAATTAATTTATTTTTAATAATTTAATTTTAATTTATTTTGCAGGAGAGGTACGACAGAACGATGACGGAGCGTTATGCAGAGGGCACTCCTCAGCCAGACTTGGATGCAGAGGCTTGGGTCGAGGAAGCGGGAGAGCCGAGGAAGGGCCGAGTGTACGGCTTTGGGGACAGCCTGGATACTCAACCAGTGTTGTCCTCATATGCCAGTTCGATCGCTCCCCCAGCATACGCGAGTTCATCTGCTGCGCCGCCCGCTAGTTCCGTAGAGGAGATTAGAGGCCTCATTCGGGAGGAGCTACGGACGCAGTTTGGCGACATGGTTCAGCAGTTGATCTCAGCCATGCAGGGAGTACGCCCTCACAGCCAGCACCTCAGGTCAGTATTAGTATTAATTTAATATATTGTGCATGAGATAAAACAACTAAAGAATGTCAGTTTAATAAAAGCCTTAAAAACCCAACTTCATATAAAAGCCTTAACACACACACCCGGGGTCTAAAATCCCAAATAGGGATCGGATCGACGTGCCGTTTTCTCCGACACGACCGGGTGGGTTAAAGCGACGTGTAGAAACTGACGGAATCCAATTTGGATCTCCGGATTGGCCTGGCCATTCAAACGACCGATCTAAAAACACCCAACTTCATATAAAAGCCTTAACACACACACCCGGGGTCCAAAATCCCAACTAGGGATCGGATCGACGTGCCGTTTTCTCCGACACGACCGGGTGGGTTAAAGCGACGTGTAGAAACTGACAGAATCCAATTTGGATCTCCGTATTGGCCTGGCCATTCAAACGACCGATCTAAAAACACTCAACTTTATATAAAAGCCTTAACACACACAACACGGGTGTCCAAAATCCCAAATAGGGATCGGATCGACGTGCCGTTTTCTCCGACACGACCGAGTGGGTTAAAGCGACGTGTAGAAACTGACGGAATCCAATTTGGATCTCCGGATTGGCCTGGCCATTCAAACGACCGATCAAAAAACACCCAACTTCATATAAAAGCCTAACACACACAACCCGGGTGTCCAAAATCCCAAATAGGGATCGGATCGATGTGCCGTTTTCTCCGACACGACCGGGTGGGTTAAAGTGACGTGTAGAAACTGACGGAATCCAATTTGGATCTCCGGATTGGCCTGGCCATTCAAACGATCGATCTAAAAACACCCAACTTCATATAAAAGCCTTAACACACACAACCCGGGGGTCCAAAATCCCAAATAGGGATCGGATCGACGTGCCGTTTTCTCCGACATGACCGGGTGGGTTAAAGCGACGTGTAGAAACTGACGGAATCCAATTTGGATCTCCGGATTGGCCTGGCCATTCAAACGACCGATCTAAAAACACCCAACTTCATATAAAAGCCTTAACACACACAACCGGGGGTCCAAAATCCCAACTAGGGATCGGATCGACGTGCCGTTTTCTCCGACACGACTGGGTGGGTTAAAGCGACGTGTAGAAACTGACGGAATCCAATTTGGATCTCCGGATTGGCCTGGCCATTCAAACGACCGATCTAAAAACACCCAACTTCATATAAAAGCCTTACACACACACACACCCGGGTGTCCAAAATCAAATAGGGATCGGATCGACGTGCCGTTTTCTCCGACACGACCGGTGGGTTAAAGCGACGTGTAGAAACTGACGGAATCCAATTTGGATCTCCGGATTGGCCTGGCCATTCAACGACCGATCTAAAAACACCCAACTTCATATAAAAGCCTTAACACACACAACCCGGGTGTCCAAAATCCCAAATAGGGATTGGATCGACGTGCCGTTTTCTCCGACACGACGGGTGGGTTAAAGCGACGTGTAGAACTGACGGAATCCAATTTGGATCTCCGGATTGGCCTGGCCATTCAAACGATCGATCTAAAAACACCCAACTTCATATAAAAGCCTTAACACACACACCGGGGTCCAAAATCCCAAATAGGGATCGGATCGACGTGCCGTTTTCTCCGACACGACCGGTGGGTTAAAGCGACGTGTAGAAACTGACGGAATCCAATTTGGATCTCCGGATTGGCCTGACCATTCAAACGACGGATCTAAAAACACCCAACTTCATATAAACCTTAACACACACAACCCGGGGGTCCAAAATCCCAACTAGGGATCGGATCGAAGTGCCGTTTTCTCCGACACGATCAGGTGGGTTAAAGCGACGTGTAGAAACTGACAGAATCCAATTTGGATCTCCGGATTGGCTTGGCCATTCAAACGACCGATCTAAAAACACCCAACTTCATATAAAAGCCTTGACACACACAACCCGGGTGTCCAAAATCCCAAATAGGGATCGGATCGACGTGCCGTTTTCTCCGACACGACCGCGTGGGTTAAAGCGACGTGTAGAAACTGACGGAATCCAATTTGGATCTCCGGATTGGTCTGGCCATTCAAACGACCGATCTAAAAACACCCAACTTCATATAAAAGCCTTAACACACACAACCCAGGTGTCCAAAATTCCAAATAGGGATCGGATCGACGTGCCGTTTTCTCCGACACGACCGGGTGGGTTAAAGAGACGTGTAGAAACTGACGGAATCCAATTTGGATCTCCGGATTGGCCTGGCCATTCAAACGATCGATCTAAAAACACCCAACTTCATATAAAAGCCTTAACACCACAACCCGGGGGTCCAAAATCCCAAATAGGGATTGGATCGACGTGCCGTTTTCTCCGACACGACCGGGTGGGTTAAGCGACGTGTAGAAACTGACGGAATCCAATTTGGATCTCCGGATTGGCCTGACCATTCAAACGACGGATCTAAAAACACCCAACTTCATATAAAAGCCTTAACACCACAACCCGGGGGTCCAAAATCCCAACTAGGGATCGGATCGACGTGTCGTTTTCTCCGACACGATCAGGTGGGTTAAAGCGACGTGTAGAAACTGACGGAATCCATTTGGATCTCCGATTGGCTTGGCCATTCAAACGACCGATCTAAAAACACCCACTTCATATAAAAGCCTTGACACACACAACCCGGGTGTCCAAAATCCCAATAGGGATCGGATCGACGTGCCGTTTTCTCCGACACGACCGCGTGGGTTAAAGCGACGTGTAGAAACTGACGGAATCCATTTGGATCTCCGATTGGTCTGGCCATTCAAACGACCGATCTAAAAACACCCAACTTCATATAAAAGCCTTAACACACACAACCCAGGTGTCCAAAATTCCAAATAGGGATCGGATCGACGTGCCGTTTTCTCCGACACGACCGGGTGGTTAAAGAGACGTGTAGAAACTGACGGAATCCATTTGGATCTCCGATTGGCCTGGCCATTCAAACGATCGATCTAAAAACACCCAACTTCATATAAAAGCCTTAACACATACAACCCGGGGTCTAAAATCCCAAATAGGGATCGGATCGACGTGCCGTTTTCTCCGACACGACCGGTGGGTTAAAGCAACGAGTAGAAACTGACGGAATCCAATTTGGATCTCCGGATTGGCCTGGACATTCAAACGATCGATCTAAAAACACCCAACTTCATATAAAAGCCTTAACACACACAACCCGGGGGTCCAAAATCCCAACTAGGGATCGGATCGACGTGTCGTTTTCTCCGACATGACCGGGTGGGTTAAAGCGACGTGTAGAAACTGACGGAATCCAATTTGGATCTCCGGATTGGCCTGGCCATTCAAACGACCGATCTAAAAACACACAACTTCATATAAAAGCCTTAACACACACAACCTGGGTGTCCAAAATCCCAAATAGGGATCGGATCGACGTGTCGTTTTCTCCGACACGACTGGGTGGGTTAAAGCGACGTGTAGAAACTGACGGAATCCAATTTGGATCTTCGGATTGGCCTGGCCATTCAAACGACCGATCAAAAAACACCCAACTTCATATAAAAGCCTTAACACACACAACCCGGGTGTCCAAAATCGCAAATAGGGATCGGATCGACGTGCCGTTTTCTCCGACACGACCGGGTGGGTTAAAGCGACGTGTAGAAACTGACGGAATCCAATTTGGATCTCCGGATTGGCCTGACCATTCAAACGACCGATCAAAAAGCACCCAACTTTATATAAAAGCCTTAACACACACAACCCGGTGTCCAAAATCCCAAATAGGGATCGGATCGACGTGCCGTTTTCTCCGACACGACCGGGTGGGTTAAAGCGATGTGTAGAAACTGACGGAATCCAATTTGGATCTCCGGATTGGCTTGGCCATTCAAACGATCGATCTAAAAACACCCAACTTCATATAAAAGCCTTAACACACACAACCCGGGGGTCCAAAATCCCAAATAGGGATCGGATCGACGTGTCGTTTTCTCCGACACGACTGGGTGGGTTAAAGCGACGTGTGGAAATTGACGGAATCCAATTTGGATCTCTGGATTGGCCTGGCCATTCAAACGACCGATCTAAAAACACCCAACTTCATATAAAAGCCTTAACACACACAACCCGGGGGTCCAAAATCCCAACTAGGGATCGGATCGACGTGCCGTTTTCTCCGACACGACCGGGTGGGTTAAAGCGACGTGTAGAAACTGACGGAATCCAATTTGGATCTCCGGATTGGTCTGGCCATTCAAACGACCGATCTAAAAACACACAACTTCATATAAAAGCCTTAACACACACAACCCGAGTGTCCAAAATCTCAAATAGGGATCGGATCGACGTGCCGTTTTCTCCGACACGACTGGGTGGGTTAAAGCGACGTGCAGAAATTGACGGAATCCAATTTGGATCTCCGGATTGGCCTGGCCATTCAATCGACCGATCTAAAAACACCCAACTTTATATAAAAGCCTTAACACACAACCCGGGTGTCCAAAATCCAAAATAGGGATCGGATCGACGTGTCGTTTTCTCCGACACGACCGGGTGGGTTAAAGCGACGTGTAGAAACTGACGGAATCCAATTTGGATCTCCGGATTGGCCTGGCCATTCAAACGACCGATCTGAAAACACCCAACTTCATATAAAAGCCTTAACACACACAACCCGGGGGTCCAAAATCCCAAATAGGATCGGATCGACGTGCCGTTTTCCTCCGACACGACCGGGGGGTTAAAGCGACGTGTAGAAACTGACGGAATCCAATTTGGATCTCCGGATTGGCCTGGCCATTCAAACGACCGATCTAAAAACACACAACTTCATATAAAAGCCTTACACACACAACCCGGGGGTCCAAAATCCAAAATAGGGATCGGATCGACGTGCCGTTTTCTCCGACACGACCGGGTGGGTTAAAGCGACGTGTAGAAACTGACGGAATCCAATTTGGATCTCCGGATTGGCCTGGCCATTCAAACGACCGATCTAAAAACACCCAACTTCATATAACGGATCTAAAAATACTATTGTATCACAAGTTTTAAATTTCACTATTGAAAATAATGTATGTCTTTTATTTATTATTAATGTTTCTCATTTTAATTTGTTTTAATATAGGATCCAGCTCCAGACGATGACGAGGCAGGGACAGCAGACGATCCAGCAGATTTATCTTGATATTTGTATTCATTATTCTGTATGATTTTATATTTATTGTATGTTATGATATTATGTTGATTGTGAGTATTTGTTAAATTTATGAATATTGTAGCAGGTTTGACATTGTAGCAGGGTTCACAAACCATTTTTATTTCCTAATTTTAAAAATATATATATTGTTTAATTTCCGACGGATTTACCGACGGTTCATTATCTGTTGGAATTACCGACCGAAATATCCGTCGGTAATTCCGTCGGAATATGCTGACAGATGGTTTCCGACCGAGAATGTGTCAGCATTTACGGACCGGTATACCGACGTATTTGCCGACGGATAAACCGTCGGTAAATACCGACCGTGTTTCCGACCGATATATCCGTCGGAGTTACCGACCGAATTCCGACGGATAACATATCCGTCGGAAATTTCTGACCATCTATTTCCGACGGATCATTTCCGACGGGCTTTAGACGGAAATCGGTCGGAAGGACTCATTTCCGACGGAATACCGTCGGATTTCCGATGGATTCAATTCGTCGGAAATCCCGCATTTTCTTGTGGTGGATAATCGGTGTACTTGTACACACGCTCTACAATGGAATTTCTGTCTTGTAACAAAATTCCACGAAACCAGCAACTTGTCGACCGTCTCGGAGTGCCGATTTCGAATTGTGGTCACATAAACAATTCTGATATCCGAGACAAAAGTTATACCCAATTCTTTCACTGAAGGGGTGAGAATAATCCGGATGTGGTGAATATATCTACGATATTCGTGCATCCATATTTATGACTTGGGAAGGAGTTCTCGCACCGAGATGACCACAACTTCCGATCTTCGTGGTAGACCGAATTTATGTTGCGGGGCCACAAGTGATTCGCGTAATCGAGCGAAATGTTACTCTAGAAAATCTTGGAAACGGGGAGATCATCGGTTAGAATCGCAATTCTGGAGCAGGAAACGAAGAATTTTAGATTCGAATTTAAAACGAAGTCTTATCGCCTAAGGTATTAAGGGGCGACGAGTGCCTATGAGTGTTGATTCTGAATTATGGTCTTATAAGTGATTTCGATAACTGAGCGAAATGTTATGCCCGTTTGACCAAAGGGGTGTCATATTCGATCGCATCGGGAGACTGCAATCACGCTCCCGGAGCTGAATTTGGGCCCTAGAGCGGAAATCTCTGAATCCGACCTAGTGTCGACCGAGTCGAAGTGTTGATTCCGAATTGAGGCCTCATATGTGGTTTTGATCATCAGGCGAAGAAATATCCTCGTCTTACCGAAGGGATGCAATAACTGGTGTACTTCTACACACGCTCCTCGGTAGAATTACTGCATGGGAATGGAATTATGTAAAACCAACATCTTGTCGACCGTCTCAGAGTGCTGATTTCGAATTGTGGTCACATCAGCGATTCCGATGCTCGGGCGGAAAGTTATACTCAGTTCTTTCACTAAAGAGGGTGAGAATAATCCGGATGGGGTGAATATATCGACAATGTTTGAGCACCCATATTTACGACCTGAGGATGAGTTCTTACACCGAGACGACCACAACTTTCGATTGTCATGGTAGGCCGAATTTGTGTTGCAGACCCACTAGTGATTCACATAAACGAGGGAAACGTTACTGCTAAAAAATCTTGGAAACTGAGAGATCGTCGGCTGGAATCATAAATTTTGCGTGGGAAATAAAAGATTTTCGATTTGGAAATGACGTCTTATCACTAAAGGAGATAAGGGGCAACGAGCGCCTCTGAGTGCTGATTCCGGATTGGGGTTTTATAATCGATTCTGATAACCGAGCGGAAAGTTATGCCCGTTTGACTGAAGGGGTCTCATATTCGATCACATCAGGAGCTTGCGATCACGCTCCCAGAGTTGAATTTGAGCGCTGGAGCAGAAATATTTGAATCCATATAGTGTTGACTGGGTTGAAGTGTCGATTCCAAATTGGGGCCTCGCAGGCTGTTCCGATCGCTGGGCAAAGAAATACCGACGTCTTACCGAAGGGGTGCAATAATCAGTGTACTTGTACACAAGCTCGTAGACGCGAATTTTCCCATCGCGGGTATATTTTCGAGTTGCGCTATAACACCCAAAATGACCCCCTTTTTGCCCCACAAGAGTGTTTTTTTCAATATTCCTGAATTTCACCCATTTTTCCTTGGTGCTTCCCCCAGGAGAGGTTTGGTCGCAAAAGGTCACTCAGCGACGGATTAGCGATGATAAAATATTCTGTCGCTGAACCGCCTTCCAATTCACGACCACTTCAGTCGCCGCGTTTCTGGAAGAACATTAAAAGACGGCAGGGTAGGTGGACGCGATTTTAAGGCGGTTGGGCTATTCCGTCGCTATTTCTGTCGTTGTTCCGTCGCTAAATCAGTTGCCGACCTATCTCTTTATTCGTGCCCGTTCCAGTCGACGCATTTCTTGGAAGAACATTAAAAGGCGTCCACTGTACTGGACGCAATTCAGAAAAGTTACATCAACGTCCCCGTCGGCTGACAACGTACTCACGGGTCAGTTGCCTCGAAACCATGCGAGTCTTAAACGCGTCCATTGTACTGGACGCGATTTTAAGGCGGTTCAGCAACTCGCGCTTATCAAATCAACCTTCTTAAAGGCGGCGACTGTCCTAGACGCGATTTTGACCCAGAACCTTAAAACTCAGCCATCGCTTCACCTAAAAAAGTTTTTTTCATTTGGGGTTGGTCGGGAGTTTTTAGAGAGAGAGAGAGAGAGGGTTTTTAGAGAGAGAGAGAGAGAGAGGGTTTTTAGAGAGAGAGAGTGAGGATTCTAGAGAGAGAGAGAGGGGGTTCTTCGCGGCGAAGCCTTGCCTCGTCGCCGACTTCCTCGCCATCCCTGTCCTCGTCTCCGGCCCGATGCCGCCGCTTCCTCGCCATTGCGCATCTTTCAGAGGCGGATCGTCGTCTTCCTCCTCTCGTTTGCCCTCCACAGCGCCGTCACGCCGTCCGACCACCTTGGGGCAGCACCCCGCTTTTCCTTCCCTCCGGACCCCACGTGGTCCTTTCCATGTTCGTTGGGCCCTACGTTGCCCCTTTTCCATTTTACACATTACATTCATGCACACACATCATACCTTTTAGTTGGGGGTTTTAAAGACCGCACAAAAGGTGTGTTCTTCCCCTTTTTCATCTTCGTTATTTTATTTGTCTAGATTCATTTACTACACATCAGGCTAATCCGTTGTTTCTTTTGTTGTCTTTTTTGTGTCAGGTACCCCGAGCTGAATCTCCTTCGCCGACTGGTCGGTGGAAGGAGGAGGAAAGAACCCACGCCCACACATCCCGCGCTTCTACGGGTGAAAGGTACACATCCTTTCATACCCGTCCCTACTTTTGGTGCTTTTTAGGAAAAGTATCTGGCGATCACGGTCTTTATTGCTTTTATTGTCTTTTTATCGCCCGAAGGGCCACTGTCTGTTGTTTTATCGGTTTTTTCCACGTGTATCCGTACACGTCGTTGTTGGTGTGGTCCGTTGTTTTTCGCCCCCTCTTCCGAGAGTGGGCGGGAAATAATCGAGTCTACAACGCTCCTGGTAGAATTTTGGGTTGGAACAAAATTTTACGAAACTAGCGTCTTGGAGTTTCGATTCTGAATTGTGGTCACATAAGTGATTCCGATACCCGGGTGGAAAGTTATGCCTACTTATTTCACTAAAGGGGTGAGAATAATCTGGATAAGGTGAATATATCGGCGATGTTCATGCACCCATATTTATGATCTGGGGAGGATTTCTCGCACCAAGATGACCACAACATCCTATCATCGTAGTAGGCCGACTCTGTGTTGCGGGCCCACAAGTGATTCGCGTAATCAAGGGAAATGTTACTATTAGAAAATCTTGGAAACGGGGCGATCGTCGGCTAAAATTGTAATTTTGGAGTGGGAAATGAAGGATTTTTTATTCGAAAATGATGTCTTTTTACCGAAGACAATAAGAGAATATGAGTGCCTCTGAGTGCCGATTCCGAATTGGGGTCTTATAAGCGATTACGATTACCAAGCGGAAAGTTATGCCCATTTGACCAAAGGGGTGTCATATTCGATCGCATCGGGAGCCTATGATCACGCACCTAGAGCTGAATTTAGGCCTGGAGAGAAAATCTCCGAATCCGACTTAGTGCCAACTGTGTCGAAGTGTCGATTCCGAATTGAGGCCTCGTGGGTGGTTTCGATCGTTGGGCAAAGAAATATCCGCGTCTTACCGAAGGGGTGCAATAATCAGTGTACTTGTACACAAGCTCGTAGACGCGAATTTTCCCATCGCGGGTATATTTTCGAGTTGCGCTATAACACCCAAAATGACCCCCTTTTTGCCCCACAAGAGTGTTTTTTTCAATATTCCTGAATTTCACCCATTTTTCCTTGGTGCTTCCCCCAGGAGAGGTTTGGTCGCAAAAGGTCACTCAGCGACGGATTAGCGATGATAAAATATTCTGTCGCTGAACCGCCTTCCAAATTCACGACCACTTCAGTCGCCGCGTTTCTGGAAGAACATTAAAAGACGGCAGGGTAGGTGGACGCGATTTTAAGGCGGTTGGGCTATTCCGTCGCTATTTCTGTCGTTGTTCCGTCGCTAAATCAGTTGCCGACCTATCTCTTTATTCGTGCCCGTTCCAGTCGACGCATTTCTTGGAAGAACATTAAAAGGCGTCCACTGTACTGGACGCAATTCAGAAAAGTTACATCAACGTCCCCGTCGGCTGACAACGTACTCACGGGTCAGTTGCCTCGAAACCATGCGAGTCTTAAACGCGTCCATTGTACTGGACGCGATTTTAAGGCGGTTCAGCAACTCGCGCTTATCAAATCAACCTTCTTAAAGGCGGCGACTGTCCTAGACGCGATTTTGACCCAGAACCTTAAAACTCAGCCATCGCTTCACCTAAAAAAGTTTTTTTCATTTGGGGTTTGGTCGGGAGTTTTTAGAGAGAGAGAGAGAGAGGGTTTTTAGAGAGAGAGAGAGTGAGGATTCTAGAGAGAGAGAGAGGGGGGTTCTTCGCGGCGAAGCCTTGCCTCGTCGCCGTCTTCCTCGCCATCCCTGTCCTCGTCTCCGGCCCGATGCTGCCGCTTCCTCGCCATTGCGCATCTTTCAGAGGCGGATCGTCGTCTTCCTCCTCTCGTTTGCCCTCCACAGCGCCGTCACGCCGTCCGACCACCTTGGGGCAGCACCCCGCTTTTCCTTCCCTCCGGACCCCACGTGGTCCTTTCCATGTTCGTTTGGGCCCTACGTTGCCCCTTTTCCATTTTACACATTACATTCATGCACACACATCATACCTTTTAGTTGGGGGTTTTAAAGACCGCACAAAAGGTGTGTTCTTCCCCTTTTTCATCTTCGTTATTTTATTTGTCTAGATTCATTTACTACACATCAGGCTAATCCCGTTGTTTCTTTTGTTGTCTTTTTTGTGTCAGGTACCCCGAGCTGAATCTCCTTCGCCGACTGGTCGGTGGAAGGAGGAGGAAAGAACCCACGCCCACACATCCCGCGCTTCTACGGGTGAAAGGTACACATCCTTTCATACCCGTCCCTACTTTTGGTGCTTTTTAGGAAAAGTATCTGGCGATCACGGTCTTTATTGCTTTTATTGTCTTTTTATCGCCCGAAGGGCCACTGTCTGTTGTTTTATCGGTTTTTTCCACGTGTATCCGTACACGTCGTTGTTGGTGTGGTCCGTTGTTTTTCGCCCCCTCTTCCGAGAGTGGGCGGGAAATAATCGAGTCTACAACGCTCCTGGTAGAATTTTGGGTTGGAACAAAATTTTACGAAACTAGCGTCTTGGAGTTTCGATTCTGAATTGTGGTCACATAAGTGATTCCGATACCCGGTGGAAAGTTATGCCTACTTATTTCACTAAAGGGGTGAGAATAATCTGGATAAGGTGAATATATCGGCGATGTTCATGCACCCATATTTATGATCTGGGGAGGATTTCTCGCACCAAGATGACCACAACATCCTATCATCGTAGTAGGCCGACTCTGTGTTGCGGGCCCACAAGTGATTCGCGTAATCAAGGGAAATGTTACTATTAGAAAATCTTGGAAACGGGGCGATCGTCGGCTAAAATTGTAATTTTGGAGTGGGAAATGAAGGATTTTTTATTCGAAAATGATGTCTTTTTACCGAAGACAATAAGAGAATATGAGTGCCTCTGAGTGCCGATTCCGAATTGGGGTCTTATAAGCGATTACGATTACCAAGCGGAAAGTTATGCCCATTTGACCAAGGGGTGTCATATTCGATCGCATCGGGAGCCTATGATCACGCACCTAGAGCTGAATTTAGGCCTGGAGAGAAAATCTCCGAATCCGACTTAGTGCCAACTGTGTCGAAGTGTCGATTCCGAATTGAGGCCTCGTGGGTGGTTTCGATCGTTGGGCAAAGAAATATCCGCGTCTTACCGAAGGGGTGCAATAATTGATGTATTTTTACACATGCTCTGCGATAGAATTTCCACATCGGAATAGAATTCTGCGAAACTAGCATCTTGTCAACTATCTCAGAGTTTCGATTCCGAATTTTGGTCACATCGATGATTCCGAGACCCGAGCAGAAAGTTACACCCAGTTCTTTTACTGAAGGGGTGAGAATAATCTGGATGGAATGAATATATCAGCTATGTTCGTGCATCCATATTTATGACTTGAGGAGGAGTTCTCGCACGGAGATGACCACAACTTTCGATCGTCGTGGTAGGCCGAATCTGTGTTGCGGGCTCACAAGTTATTTGCGTAATTGAGGGAAACGTTACTGCTAGAAAACCTTGGAAATAGGGAGATTGTCGACTGAAATCACAATTTTGGAGTTAGAAATGAAGGATTTTCTATTCGAAAATGATGTTATATCATTGAAGTCAAAAAAGGCAACGATCGCCTCTGAGTGCCGATTCTGAATTTGGGTCTTATAAGCGATTCCGATAACCGAACGAAAAGTTATGCCCGTTTGACCGAATCGGTGTCGTATTCGATCGCATTGGGAGCCTGTGATCAAGCTCCAAGAGCTGAATTTGGGCGTCAAAGCAAAAATATCCAAATATGACCTAGTGTCGACTGGGTCGACGAAGTGTCGATTCGGAATTAGGGCCTCCGGGCGGTTCCGATCACCATACGAAGAAATATCAATGTCTTATCAAAGGGGTGCGATAATCGATGTACTTATACACAGGCTCCGCAGTGGAACTTTCGCTTCAAAATGAAATTTCACAAAACTAGCGTCTTGTCGACCGTCGTGGAGTGCCGATTCCAAATTGTGGTCACATAACGATTCTGATACCTGTGCGGAAAGTTATGCTCAATTCTTTCACTGAAGGGGTGCGAATAATCCAGATGAGGTGAATATTTCAGAGATGTTCGCGCACCCATATTTACGACCTAGGGAGGAGTTCTCGCACCAAGATGACCACAACTTTTTATCATCGTGGTAGGCCGACTATGTGTTGCGGGCCTACAAGTGATTCACATAATCAAGGAAAACGTTACTGTTAGAAAACGTTGAAAATGAAGAGATCGTCAGCTGAAATCATAATTTTGGAGTAGGAAATGAAGGATTTTTTATTTAGAAATGATGTCTTATCACTAAAAGCAGTGAGGGGCGACGGGCGCCTCTAAGTGTTGATTCCGAATTGGGGTCTTATAAGCGATTCTGATAACCAAGCGAAAAGTTATACATGTTTGACCGAATGGGTGTCGTATTCGATCGCATCAGAAGCCTGCGATCAAGCACCCAAAGCTGAATTTCAGCGCCGGAGCAGAAATCTCCAAATTCGACCTAGTGTCGATCGGGTTGAAGGGTCGATTCTGAATTGGGGCCTCGTGGGCTGTTCTGATCATTGAGCGAAGAAATATCTGCGTCTTACCGAAAGGGTGTGACAATCAGTGTACTAGTACACACGATTTGCGGTGGAATTTTGGCCTCAGAATGGAATTCTGTGAAACCAGTGTCCTTTCGACCGTCTTAGAGTGTCGATTCCAAATTGTGGTCACATAAGAGATTCTGATACCTTGGAAAAAAGGTATGCATAGGTCTTTCATTGAAGGGGTGAGAATAATCTGGAAAGGGTGAATATATCGGCGATGTTTGTGAACCCATATTTACGTCCTGTGGAGGTATTCTCGGGCCAGGATGACCACCACTTCCGATCGCCATTATAGGCTGACTCTGTGTTGCGGCCCCACCACTGATTAACGTAATCGAGGAAAATGTTACTATTAGAAAACCTTGGAAACACGGAGATCGTCGGTGGGAATCATGATTTTGGAGTGCGAAATGAAGGATTTTTAAATTAGACACGATGTGTTATCACCAAAGGCAATAAAGTGCGACGAGCACCTTTGAGTGCCGATTCTGAATTGGGGTCTTATAAGTGATTTCGATAAACATGCAGACAGTTATGTCCACTATAGCGAAGGGGTGTCCATTTGAGATCACATTCGGAGCTTGCGACCATGCTCCCATAGAGGAATTTGGGTGCCGGACCAAAAATCCCCGAATCTAATATACGTGTCTTAGAGAAGGGGTGCGACAATCGGTGTATTAGTACACACGCTACACGGTGGAATTTTGGCCCTGGAATGGAATTCCGTAAAACCAGCGCCCTATCGACCCTCTCGGAGTGTCGATTTCGAATTGTGGTCACATGAGCGATTCCGATACACGGACGCCAGGGGGAAAGTTACGCCCAGTTCTTTCACTGAAGAGGTGAGAATAATCCGTAAGGGGTGAATATATCGGCGATGTTCGTGCACCCATATCTATGACCTAGGGAGGCGTTCTCGCACTAAGATGACAACCACTTCCGATCACCGTGATAGGCCAACTCTGTGTTGCGGACCCACCACTGATTCGCGTAATCGAGGAAAATGTTACTGCTAGAAAACCTTCAAAACTGGGAGATCGTCGGCTGGAATTGTGATTTTGGAGTGCAAAACGAATGATTTTCGACTCAGAAATGACATCTTGTCGCCAAAGGCAATGAAGGGAGATGAGCGCCTCTGAGTGCCAATTCTGAATTGGAGTCTTATAAGTGATTCCGATAATTGTGCGGAAAGCTATGCCCGCTTGAGAGAAGGGGTGTCCATATGGGATCGCATCGCGAGACTGCAACCATGCTCCTGGAGAGGAATTTGGGCGCAGACTGGAAATCTCCAAATCTGACCTTATGTCGATGGGGTCAAACTGTCGATTCCGAATTGGGGACTTGTAGGTGCTTCTGATCGTCGGACGAAGAAATATCCACATCTTACCGAAAGAGTGCGACAATCGGTGTACTGGTACACACACTCAGTGGTGGAATTTCAGCCCCGAATCGGAATTCCGACAATCGGGTGGAATTTCGATAACCGCGACGAGCACCTCTAAGTGACGATTCCGAATTAGGGTCTTATAAGTGATTCCGATAACTGGGTGGAATGTTATACCTAGTTCTTTCGCAGAAGGTGTGAGAATAATTCGGAAAGGGTGAATATATCGGCGATGTTTGTGCACCCATGTTTATGACCTGGGGAGGAGTTCTCATGTCGAGTTGAACACAACATCCGATCGCCGTGAAAGGCCGACTCGGTGTTGTGGCTTGAAGGAGATGATATGAACAAAGAGAGGGAGAAAGAAGGGGTGCTTCCCCGATGATTAGTGGCGCAATAGCCACTGCTGGAATTTGAATGGATGAATAGGGGGAAGAGCGTCCTCCCGCCTCATTCCGATGCACGTGAGGATGACGGAGACTCCGAACTCCAAGAGATGAAGGCTCGGTGTAGCTTAGAAGTGAAGGTGTTCCTCCTTTGTTCGGAGTTATGTCTCCAATCCGGCAGGGCTTCACCGTAGTGTGGGGTGGATGCTCAAAAGGGTGGCCTCAGGTCTGTATTTATAGGGAAAAAAGGGCTTAAATCGGGTCCGGTACAGTGGACGCTATTAAGGTTGAATAGCGACTGGGATAATGGACGCGTTTAAGAATTGCCATTTTCAGCCATCAACACGGCTTTAAATCGTGTCCAGGTAACTAGATGAGTTTCAGAACTTCCAAAAAAATGCTTTTAGAAAGCTTCCAAAACAATTTTAGAAATTAGAATCGCGTCCGGGATGATGGACGCAATTCAAAAAAATGTAAAAACAAATTTTGGGGAACATGTGAATCGCGTCCGGGTCCCCGTCGCGACAATGAGTCTGAATCGCGATGGGGATTCAAACAAGCGTGACAGAGAGTCTGAATTGCGACGACATAGGCCGCCGTGATTCACGATTCTTGCCCAGAAGCCCTAAAATTTGATGGGGAAGCACCGAAAAAATTGGGATAAATAGGGAAAAATAGGAAAAACTCTTGCAAGGCAAAAGAGGGCCATTTTGTGGCATTACAGTGCAATTTAAAATTGCCCACGGTAGAGTCAAATTCGTGTGTCTACAATCGCCAGAAGGTAATAAATGGCGACGAGCGTCTCTGAGTAACGATTCCGAATTGGAGTCTTATAAGCGATTTCGATAACTGAGCGAAAAGTTATGTCTACTTGAGCGAATGGGTGTCCGTTTGCGATCGCATCGGGAGCCTGCGACCACGCTCCCGGAGAGGAATTTGGGCACTGGACCGGAAATCTCCGAATCCACCCTTGTGCCGACCGAGTCGAAGTGCAGATTCTGAATTGGGGTCTCGCCGGCGGTTCTGATCGCCGGGCAAAGAAATATCTGCGTCTTACCAAAGGGGTGCGTGATCGGTGTACTATTACACATGCTCCGCGATGGAATTTCGGCCCTGGAACGGAATACAGCGAAGCCAACGTCTTGTCGATCATCTCGGAGTGCCGATTCCGATTTGTGGTCATAAAGGCGATTCCGATACTCGAACGAAAAGTTATGCACAGTTCTTTCACGGAAGGGGTGAGAATAATCCAGAAGGGGTGAATATATCGACGATGTTTGCGGACCCATATTTATGACCTAGAGAGGTGTTCTCACGCCGAGTTCAACACAATATCTGATCACCCTGAAAGGCCGACTCCATGTTGTGGTCCCAACAACGATTCGCATGATCGAGGGAGGTGTTACTGTTAGAAAAACTCGGAAACAAGGAGATTGCCGACTGGAATCACAGTTTTAGAGTGCAAAATGGAGGTTTATTTTAACTTGGAAACGGCATCTTATCGCCAATTGCGATAAATGGCGACAAGCGCCTCTGAGTGACTATTCCGAATTGGGGTATTATAAGCAATTTCCATAACCAAGCGGAAAGTTATGCCCGTTTGAGCGAAAGGGTGTCCATATGCGATCACATCGGGAGCCTGCGACCACCCTCCCGAAGAGGAATTTGGGCGTTGGACCGGAAATCTCCAAAGCTGACCTTGTGCCGACCGGGTCAAAGTGCAGATTCTGAATTAGGGTTTCGCGGGCGATTTCGATCACCGGGCAAAGAAATATTTGCGTCTTACCAAAGGGGTGCGCGATCAGTGTACTAGTACACACGCTCTGCGGTGGAATTTTGGTCCCGGAACGGAATTCACTGAAGCTAGCGTCTTGTCGATCGTCTCGGAGTGCCGATTTTGATTTCTGGTCACAATAGCAATTCTGATACCCGAGCGGAATGTTATGCTCAGTTCTTCCGCGGAAGGGGTGAGAATCATCCGAAAGGGGAGAATATAATGGCGATGTTTGTGCACCCATATTTTCACCGTGAAAGGCTGACTCCATGTTGTGGCCCCACCAACGATTCGCATGATCGAGGGAGACGTTACTGTTAGAAAACCTCAGAAATAGGGAGATCGCTAGCTACAATTACAGTTTTGGAGTGTGAAATGGCGATTTTCTCAAATCGAAAACGGCATCTTATCGCCAGATGGCGATAAGTGGCGACGAGCACCTCTGAGTGACGATAACCGAGCGGAAAGTTATGCCCACTTGAGCGAAGGGATGTCCGTATACGATCGCATCGGGAGCCTATGACCATGCTCCCAGAGAGGAATTTGGGCACCGGACCGAAAATCTCATAATCCAACCTTGTGCTGACCGGGTCAAAGTGCAGATTCCGAATTGGGGTCTCGCAGGCAGTTCTGATCGTCGGGCGAACAAATATCCGCGTCTTACCAAAGGGGTGCGCGATCGGTGTACTAGTATACATACTCCGCGGCGGAATTTCGGCCCTAGAATGGAATTCAACGAACCCAGCGTTTTGTCGGTCGTCTCGGAGTGCTGATTCTGATTTGTGGTCACAAAAGCGATTTCGATACTCGAGCGAAAAGTTATGTCCAGTTCTTTCGCGGAAGGGGTGAGAATAATCCGAAATGGATGAATATATCGACGATGTTTGTGCACCCATATTTACGACCTGGAGAGGAGTTCTCGCACCAAGTTGAACACAACATCTGATTTCCCTGAAAGACTGACTCTGTGTTGTTCTCCCACTCCCAACAGTGATTCGCGTGGTCGAGGGAGACGTTACAATTAGAAAAACTCGGAAACAAGGAGATCGTCGGCTGGAATCGTAGTTTGGAGTGCGAAACAGATGTTTTTTTTACTCAAAAATGGCATCTTATCGCCAAGTGGCATTAAGTGGCGACGAGCGCCTCTAAGTGACGATTCCGAATTGGGGTCTTATAAGAATTCTGATAACCGAGCAGAAAGTTATGCCCGTTTAAGCGAAGGGGTGTACGTATGCGATCGCATCAGGAGCCTGCGACCACACTCCCAGAGAGGAATTTGGGTGTCAGACCGGAAATCTCCGAATCTGACCTTGTGGCGACCGAGTCGAAGTGCAGATTCTGAATTAGAGTCTCGCGGGTGGTTCCGATCGTCGGGCGAAGAAATATCTGCATCTTACCAAAGGGGTGCACGATCGGTGTACTAGCACACATGCTCTGCGGCAGAATTTCGGCCCCAGAATAGAATTCGGTGAAGCCAGCATTTTCTTGATCGTCTCGGAGTTCCGATTCTGAATTGTGGTCACAAAAGCTATTCCGATACTCAGGCGGAATGTTATGCCCAGTTCTTTCGCAGAAGGGGTTAGAATAATCCAGAAGGGGTGAATATATCGCCGATGTTTATGCACCCATATTTACGACCTGGGGAGTAGTTCTCGTGCTGAGTTGAACACAACATCCGATCGTCGTTAAAGGTCGACTCCGTGTTGTGGCCCTACCAGCGATTCGCGTGATCGAGAGAGACGTTACTGCTAGAAAATCTTGAAAATAGGGAGATCGCCGCTTGGAATCGCAGTTTTGGAGTGCGAAATGACAGTTTTATCGATCGAAAATGGCATTTGGCAAAAATTGGCGACGTGCGCCTCTGAGTGACGATTCCGAATTGAGGTCTTATAATCGATTTCGATAACCGAGCGAAAAGTTATGTCCGTTTGAGGGAAGAGGTGTCCGTATGCGATCGCAACGGGAGCCTAAGACCACGCTCCCAGAGAGGAATTTGGGCGCCGAACTAGAAATCTCATAATCCGACCTTGTGCCGACCAGATCGAAGAACAGAATCCGAATTGGGGTCTCGCGAGCGGTTCTAATCACTGGGGGAAGAAATATATGCGTCTTACCAAAGGGGTGCGCGATCGGTGTACTATTACACACTCTCCGCGATGGAATTTCGGCCTTGAAACAGAATTCAGCCAAGCCAGTGTCTTGTCGATTGTCTTGGAGTGTCGATTCTGATTTTTGGTCACAAAAGCGATCTTGATACCCGAGCGAAAACTTATGCACAGTTCTTTCGCAGAAGGGGTGAGAATAATCCGGAAGTGGTGAATATATCGATGATGTTTGCGAACCCATATTTATGACCTAGAGAGTAGTTCTCGCGCCGAGTTGAACACAACATCCGATTACCCAAAAAGGCTGACTCGGTATTATGGTCCAAACAGCGATTCGCGTGATCGAGAGAGACGTTACTGTTAGAAAAACACTGAAAGAAGGAGAGCGCCGGTTGGAATCGCAGTTTTAGAGTGTGAAATGGAGGTTTTTTTTTGACTTGGAAACGACGTCTTATCGCCAGGTGCGATAAACGGCGATGGGCTCCTCTGAGTGACTATTCCGAATTGGGGTCTTATAAGCGATTCCTATTACCGAGTTAAAAGTTATGCCCGTTTGAGCGAAGGGGTGTTTGTATGCGATCGCATCGGGAGCCTGCGACCACGATCTCGGAGAGGAATTTGGGCGATGGAGCAGAAATCTCCGAATCAGACCTTGTGCCGACCGGGTCGATGTGCAGATTCTGAATTAGGGTCTCTGGGGTGGTTCCGATCGATCGCCAGGTGAAGAAGTATCAGCATCTTACCATTGGGGTGCGCGATCGGTGTACTAGTACACACACTACGGCAGAATTTCGGCCCCGGATTGGAATTCAGCGAAGCTAGCGTCTTGTTGATTGTATCGGAGTGCCAATTCTGAATTGTGGTCACAAAAGTGATTCTGATACCCGGGCGGAAAGTTATGCTCAATTCTTTCGCAGAAGGGGTGAGAATAATTCGAAAGTGGTGAATATATCGGCGATGTTTATGCACTCATATTTACGACTTAGGGAGGAGTTCTCGCGCCGAGTTAAACACAACATCTGATTACCGTGAAAGTCGAACTCTATGTTGTGGCCCCACCAGCGAATCGTGTGATCGAGGGAGACGTTACTGCTAGAAAACCTCGTAAACAGGGAGATCGAGGGCTGGAATCGCAGCTTTGAAGTGTGAAATGGAGGTTTTCTCGACTTGGAAACGATGTCTTATATTCATATGGGATAAGCAGCAACGAGCGCCTCTGAGTGACGATTCTGAAATGGGGTCTTATAAGTGATTCAGATAACCGAGCGGAAAGTTATGTCTGTTTGAGCGAAGGGATGTCCATATGCGATCGCATAGGGAGCCTACGACCATGCTCTCGGAGAGAAATTTAGGTGCCATATAAGAAATCTTCAAATCCGACATCTCCAGTTCCTAGTATTATCAAAAGGGTGTGGGATCGGTGTACTAGTACACATGGTCCGCGAGGAAATTTTAACCTCGGAATAGAATTCACCGAAACCAGCGTCTTGTCGATCGTCTCGGAGTGCCGATTCCGATTTCTGATCACAAAAGCAATTCTGATGTCTGAGCAAAAAGTTATGCCCAGTTCTTTCGCAGAAGGGGAGAGAATAATCCGGAAGGGGTGAATATAACGGCGATGTTTGTGCATCCATATTTACGACCTGGGGAGGAGTTCTCGTGCCTAGTTGAATACAACATCCAATCACCGTGAAAGGCCGACTCCATGTTGTGGCCCCACCAGCGATTCGGGTGATTGAGGGAGACGTTACAGCTAGAAAACCTCGGAAACAAGGAGATCTCTGGCTACAATCGCAGTTTTGGAGTGCGAAACATCGATTTTTGTGACTCAGCAACGACATCTTATTGCCTGATGGCGATAAGCGGCGACGAACGCCTCTGAGTGACGATTCCAAATTGGGGTCTTATAAGTGATTCCGATAACCGAGCAGAAAGTTTTGCCTGTTTGAGCGAAGGGGTGTCCGTATGTGATCGCATCGGGAGCCTGCGATCATGCTCCCGGGGAGCAATTTCGGCGCCAGACCGAAAATCTCCGAATCTGACCTTGTGCCGACCGGGTCGAAGTGCAGATTCCGAATTAGGGTCTCGCAGGCGGTTCTGATCGTCGGGCGAAGAAATATCTGCATCTTATCGAAGGGGTGCGCGATCGATGTACTAGTACATACGCTCCGCAGCGGAATTTTAGCCCCGGAACAGAATTCAACGAAGCCCGCGTCTTGTCGATCGTCTCAGAGTGCCGATTACAATTTGTGGTCAGAAAAGGGATTCCGATACCCAAGCGGAAAGTTATGCCCAGTTCTTTCACGAAATGGGTGAATATATCGGCGATGTTTGTGCACCCAAATTTACGACCTGGAGAGGAGTTCTCGTGCCGAGTTGAACACAACATCCAATCGTCGTGAAAGACCGACTCCGTGTTGTGGCCCCACCAGCGATTCGCGTGATCAAGGGAGACGTTAGTGCTAGAAAACCTCAGAAATATGGAGATCACCGTCTGGAATCACAATTTTGGAGTGCGAAATGGTGATTTGCTCAACTCGCATACGGTGTCTGATTGACATATGGTGATAAGTGGCGACGAGTGCCTCTGAGTGACGATTCCGAATTGGGGTCTTATAAGTGATTCCGATAACCGAGTGGAAAGTTATGCCCGTTTGAGCGAAGGGGTGTCCGTATGCGATCGCATCGGGACCCTGTGACTGCGCTCCTGGAGAGAAATTTGGGTCTCGGACAGAAAATCTTTGAATCTGACCTTGTGCCGACCGAGTCGAAGTGCAGTTTCCGAATTGGGGTCTCGCGGGCAGTTCTGATCACTGGGCGAAGAAATATCTACATCTTACCAAAGTTGTGCGCGATCGGTGTACTAGTACACACGCTCTGCGGTGGAATTTCGGTTCTGGAACGGAATTCAGCGAAGCCAGCGTTCTGTCGATCGTCTCGGAGTGCCAATTCTGATTTGTGGTCACAAAAGTGATTCTGATACCCAAACGAAAATTTATGCCCAATTCTTTCACGGAAGGGGTAAGAATAATTCGGAAGGGGTGAATATATCGGTGATGTTTGTGCACCCATATTTATGACTTGGAGAGGAGTTTTCACGCCGAGTTGAAGACAACATCCGATCGCCGTGAAAGGCTGACTCTGTGTTGTGGCCCCACCAACGATTCGCATGATCGAGGGAGACGTTACTGCTAGAAAACCTCAAAAAGATGGAGATCGCCGGATGGAATTGCAGTTTTGAAGTGCGAAACGACAGTTTTCTCGACTTGGAAATGGCGTCTTATCGCTAGTTGGCGATAAGTGGTGACGAGCGCCTCTGAGTGACGATTCTGAATTGTGGTCTTATAAGCGATTCCGATAACCGAGCGAAATGTTATGCCCATTTGAGCGAAGGAGTGTCAGTATGTGAGCGCATCGGGGGCCTGTGTCCTCGCTCCCGAAGAGGAATTTGGGCGCCGGATCGGAAATCGCCGAATCCTACCTTGTGCAGATCGGGTCTATGTGCAAATTCCGAATTGGGGTATCGCGGGCAGTTCCAATCGCTAGGCGAAGAAATATCTGCGTCTTACCAAAGGGGTGCACGATTGGTGTATTAGTACACACGCTCCGCGGCAAAATTTTAGCCCCTTAATGGAATTCAGCGAAGCCCCCATCTTGTCGATTGTCTCGGAGTGCCGACCTGATTTGTGGTCACAAAAACGATTCAAATACCCAAACGGAAAGTTATGCCCAGTTCTTTCGCGGAAGGGGTGAGAATAATCCGGAAGGGGTGAATATATTGGCGATGTTTATGCACTCATATTTATGACCTAGGGTGGAGTTCTCACGCTGAGTTGAAGACAACATCCTATCGCCATGAAAGACCGACTCCTTGTTGTGTCCCCATCAACGATTCGCATGATCGAGGGAGACGTTACTGCTAGAAAACCTCGGAAACATGGAGATCGCCGTCTGGAATCACAGTTTTGGTGTGCGAAATTGCGGTTTACTCGACTTGGAAATGGCATCTTATCTCCAGGTGGCAATAAGTGGTGATTAGCGCCTCTAAGTGACGATTCCGAATTGAGCTCTTATAAGCGATTCTGATAACTGAGCGGAAAGTTATGTCCGTTTGAGCGAAGGGATGTCCGTATGTGATCGCATCGGGAGCCTACGACTACGCTCCTGGAGAGGAATTTGGTGGTCGGTCCAGAAATCTCCGAATCTGACCTTGTGCCGACCTGGTCGAAGTGCAAATTCTGAATTGGGGTCTCGCGGGCAGTTCCGATTGCCGAGCGAAGAATTTCAGCCCCGAAATGGAATTCAGCTAAGCCAGCGTCTTGTCGATCGTCTCGGAGTGTCGATTCTGATTTGTGGTCACAAAAGTTATTCCGATACCCGGGCAGAAAGTTATGTCTAGTTCTTTCGTAGAATGTGTGAGAATAATCCGGAAGTGGTGAATATATCGGCGATGTTTGTGCATCTATATTTACGACCCGGGGAGGAGTTCTCATGCCGAGTTGAACACAACTTTCGATCGCCGTAAAAGACCGACTCCGTGTTGTGGCCACACCAGCGATTCGCATGATCGAGGGAGACGTTACTTCTAGAAAATCTCAGAAACCGAGAGATCGCCGCCTGGAATCACATTTTTGGAGTGTGAAACAGAGGTTTTCTTGACTCGTAAACGTAGTCTTATCGCCCGATGACGATAAGCAGCGACGAGCGCCTTTGAGTGACGATTTCGAATTAGGGTCTTATGAACGATTACGATAACTGAGCAGAAAATTATGTCCGTTTGAGCGAAAGAGTGTCCGTATGAGATCGCATCGGGAGCCTACGATCATGCTCCTTGAGAGGGAATTTAGACACCGAACTGAAAATATCTGAATCCAACCTTGTGCCGATCGGGTCAAACTACTAACCCCTTTTCTAATGTTACAGTTTATTGACCATAAATTTATGAGACATGAACGTGCCCCACACATGACATAGCATATATACCTGTGGACTTGTTTATTGTGGGAGAGAAGATGGGCACCACGATCACACAGTTGAATCACATAATAGAGTGAAATATATAGCAATACAAAACGAACCCAGAGCATATCCAGGGACACTGGGAAGACAGACGTGCGTGCTTAAGCAAGCCATGAACGGAACAGATCAAGAAGGAAAGCACAACACAAAGAAGCTTGGGGACGCTTCTCCACTGTTGGTGATCTTTAATTTCCTTATGCTTTGCTTACTTTCCAAAGAAGGCTAAGCTATATCCCTTCAGAGGTGGAAACAAGTGAGTCACATCACACGGACACAGCTGAGTTTAGAATTCTCATCTCTCTACTAGTGTTGATTCGGGATATGGTTCTGTAGAACTTGACTTTGGCTAGAATATGAAGAAGTTAGTACTGCATTATTGTCTTGTGGTCTGAGGAACTGGAGATGTGGATTTTTTTTTTTTTTTTTTGTGGTTGGAGAAGATGTCAAATGACTGAAGTCATCAGACACCCAAAAACAAAAGAAAACAGAACTACATACGCACAGTCACCAGAGAAACTACAAAAGCTACATAGATATCAAACTAAACTTCTACTACTGAAACCACGAATCTGCCCTCTTCATGGAGGTTGCCAATCATTTCCCGAGGTGTGTCGCGGCGGCACGCCGCGTACCGGATCGGTCCGGTCGATCCGGTCCGCTAATTTGATTTTTTGTTTTCATAACTTTTTCATATCCAGTGCATTAAAGTGATGTAAATACTGTCTAATTGAGATGAAATTTTAAACATAAACTAATTAAGAGATGATACAAATTATAATATTTTTAGTTTATTTTTTAAATTAATTTTTTGTCAAGTAAATATTGTCCCAAAAATTATTAGATCGACTTAATCACTACATTTAAGTGATCTAAATGGTGTCTAATTGACATAAAATTTCAAACATAAGAAGTAAGAGATGATACAAATTATAGTAATTTTAGTTTAAATTTTTAAATTAATTTTTTGTCAAGTAAAAATTGTCCCAAAAATTATTAGATCGACTTAATCTCAACATGTATATGTATCAATAATTTTTGATATTTATATTTCTAAAATCAGTATATTTTCTGATAATTATAATGATATTAGATTTAACTTTACTTTCGGAACCGAATATCGTCCCGTCGAAATACGCACAATCAGAGATAATACATATGGTTCGTCGTATCGCGGCAAACCACCAGAGTACGTGCGAACCATACCAGTCTAGTCACAATCGGATCACCCCAATGAGGTTACCCAAGCATGCCATGACACGTTGATGATCGGTCTGGTCTGGTCCGCTAATTCTGTTTATTTTTTTTTTTCATTCCTCTCTCACATCCGGTATATTAAAGGGTCTAAATTATCTCTAATTGAGATGAAATTTTAAATATAAACTAATTAAGATATGATACAAATTATAGTATTTTATTTTAAAATTTTTAATTATTTTTTCTTCAAATAAAAATTATCCAAAAAATTATTAGGTCCACTTAATCTCGACATCTATGCATCAATAACTCATGATATTTATATTTTTAGAATCAATATATTTTTCTAGTATTTATGATGACTTCGGATTTGACTTTATTTTTGGAACCAAATATCGTCCCGTTGAAGTGCACAGAGGGTTCGTCGTACCGCGGCAAATCCTGTGTGCACTTAAGGGGTCTAAATTGTATTTAATTGAGATAAAATTTTAAGTGTAAACTAATTAAGAGATAATATAAATTATAATAATTATAGTTTAATTTTTTAATTAATTTTTTGTCAAGCAAAAATTATCCCAAAAATTAGTAGGTCGACTTAATCTCAACATCTATGCATCAATAATTCTTGATATTTTATATTTTAAAATCAGTATATTTTTTTATGAAAATTATATCCCCTACTACGAGGGTTTTGTGGACATACATGCTCAACATGATGAGGAAGATTTGGTAAGAACTTGTTAAATGTTCTTAGTTACATGTTAAGGAAGATGATATTAATTAATTTGTAATTTTTCATGTATATGGCAAAGAGAAGAGTTAAAAAAGAAGGGTGAATCTTCAAAGAAAAATGATGAATGTGAGGACGACGATATATATATATATATGTATGAGTATTGTATTTGGCTTGTAAGAGTTAATGATTATATTCTTAATATTAGATGAACACTAAATAATTGTGTCATGATTTTGGTATGATTGTATGTATGTTAGATGAATATTAAATGGTTGTGGTGGGTTGACTTAAATAACTAAATAAATTTATTTATATTTTTCAACATCTTTATGTGATGTTCTTATATTTTATTTATTTTCTTTTAAAGTTCAATCATTTTAAATATTAACCAAGTCACAAAACTAAAAAATAAATTAAACAAGTCATTTTTCTACCGTACCTCAACGATACAGTACAATACAATACGTATCTTCTCACTAAAAATACGATACGACCGATCCGAACGGTACGACGAACCTTGGGTGAACCAACTCTGCATTTTACCAGCAATTCGAGTAAAAGACAGAACTAGAGATGTGGATGACGGAGGGTACTGTAAAGGCTTAATTAGGAGAACAGGAATCGTCGAGGTAAAAAAAAACATCCCTTTTAAGAGGGCAGGCTCCTCTCTTGAAGTGGTGGGAAATGCTAACATATCTCTATATCTATCTATATATATATATATATAATATATTATTCAGGGGCTTCTTGTCCGGCCCTCCAACATACAACATCGTCGACTGAATTGAGCAGCTACTGAATGATGCAAGTAGTTGTTGCATGTGATATCAAACCCACGGTGTTCCACTGTTCCCCCCGCCCGGGTTGGCTCAGACTCTCTCTCTCTCTCTCTCTCTCTCTCTCTCTCTCTCTTCTCTCTCTCTCTCTCTCTCTCTCTCTCTCTCTCTCTCTCTCTCTCTCTCTGTGTGTGTGTGTGTGTGTGTGTGTGTGTGTGTTGTGTGTGTGTGTGGACCATGGAGGACAGTGACCGCTATATAATCGCAGAGCTCTGTTTCCCGCAGTGCAGTTGGTGTTGTTCTCAAGAATCTCAACCTACACTTGCATGGAAGATGCCCTGTCCCTCTCTTGTCTGTGGAGGTTTTCTATCAACTAGCGCAGCTGGTGGGGTGGAGACAATTCGGACTACCTCACATATAGCCTTTCGGCATATACGTCTCAAAATCACGACACATCTCGGTGCTGTAGTGCATCATGGTACTTACATATGGTAATATCAGGTAACTGTTTATGACTATTCCATGATGTACATAAGAGATCGAGCTTTATCAAAAGGTCACATCCAGGTGGTGCCGTACGTCGCAAAAATTAATTAAGAACACGTATGACTCGATCAAATGCATCATGTTGGGGAAAACAAACCAGCATATCCTTAATTATATCTTTTCCGTGTAAGGTTGATCAAAATCAAATCGATCGAACAGCTTTAATTCTTCAAAGCACGAGTATATAATATATATATATATCTATACTATATATCTTTTCCTGCTCTTTTTTTCTTGGTTGTGCGTACAACATACGTATGCTTGACGGTGTAGTTCTTGAATTAATGTCCCTTTATATCATTGCGTCCAGATTCCTAAATTTCATTTACGTAACAATTAATCCTGGAAAACCCGTTCAGGATATTCTCCTGATCATTGAAGCCACTTGCTGCTTTATGTTGGGTTCATTATTCCACCATGCCAGACCTTTTACTGTCACAAATGGAGGAAGGAAAAAAAAAACAAAAAGTGTATTGCTTGGTATGATACTGGAAAGTGACTTTATGGAGTAAAGGGCAGAATTAATGTAGTGCCCTAGTTTTGCTTGACTGAATGAATGTAATTGTGTATGAGTTTTCTGCGTTTAACAGTCTACTGTAATATTGATGAATTTGACGTCAATATCTACTGACGTTGACTACAGTTAACGGCATGATCGATTGCCGTCTACTCTCTGTTAATGACAGAAGATAGTGATGTTTATAATTTTCTAGAATATTTAGTTTTTCGGACAAATAAGTTGACGACATGATCAATGGACACGTCTATTTCTTGGTCGACGACAACAGGGGTTGACGTTAACCTGACTTGCCAGTTTTTGCTGTTACCGTTCCGGAGAGATAATGTCGGCCGTTTCTAATGCATTTAATGGGAAGATCGGGGCATTTTTGGCTCAAGGGTCAGGATTAAGGCTAAGGTAATCCGTAGGGATCCTTATAGGACCCGGATTTAGCCTTTAAGAGAGGGTTTTTGCACTGTCTTGGAGGAGAGAAAAGAGGGCCGAAGGAAAGGGCTACAGAGCATTGTTCGTGTGATCTGGAGCAAGTTGGACCAAGGGAGAACTATAAGGATTGTGAACAGAAGGTTCTCCAGGCGTGGTTGCAGTTCTAGAGGTCGGATCAAGCGTTTGAAGACGGTGGAAGAGGACTGTCTTGTGACCAAGGCGGGCATCTTCAAATCTTTTTCCGTGACTCTAGAAGGAGGGTTAGAGGCAAGTAGCATGGGGGAACGGTTTAAGATGCTATATGCTATAGATTTACTATTTTTACGGATTTTTAAAACCATGAAATAAAATGTGGGAAGGGCTTAAAGTTCTGTCATTTCATGTGCGGTTTTCTGCATTTTCTGGTCTGATGAACTAAACGTCAACATCGACCGCCGTTTAATTCATGTAAACGTCAAGCTTTTGGATGCCTACTATATATTAACGGCACTATGTGCCGCCGTCAACTGATGTTAACGACATAGTATGTTGACGTTAACCTGTGTAAACGTCACATACCTTACTGTTAAGTTCATCATTGTTGTTTTCTGCCAAGATTCTGATGTTCTGTGGATTTTCTGTAATCTATGCATGAGTAGGGTGTTCAATTAGACTCTGTCATGTATGATTGTTACTGTTACGCAGCAAGAAAATTATGGCAATGATGTGTGGATTTTGTGTAATATTCTAAAGCATTTTTTGTTTAATTAAATAGAAAATGAATTAGTTACAAGCTGATCCATGATGTGTTGTTTTAACTAGGATTCTTACTGTGAGATTTCAGACCCATTGTGCTCAACTTTGCATAGTAAATTGCATGATTTTTTCACTATTGTACCATGTGAATTAGTTTAAGTTTATGAGAATTAATCATGAAAAATGATACATAATTCAGAAAATTATGAAAATTTAATATATGAAGTATGATTAGAATTAGAATTTATGTCAGAATTTTGGAATTTTTTTAGAACTGTACACACTGTTATGATTTTTAGAATGGAAAGAATGTGCATAGAAATCAATTAATGGAGAAAAGAGCATGAATGATAAATCACGATGAAATCAGTATAAGTAGTGTCATGTTAGGTTATTGTTATACAGTAGAAAAATGACTTCAGAAGAGAGATAATGTAATATATGATTTTGCATTATAGTTTAGCTAGTTATGTATGAATTTATGAATTGCATAAAGTAATTCCATAGTTGCATGAAAATATGTATATTATAATTTCTAAAATAAAATGGCCAATAAGACATTGCTATTATGGAGATACCTACATGGAACTACACCATGGAATGTCCCTATGGTAATGGTACACCTACACGAATTGACTACATGAATCCATGGGCAACGACTTAAAATCCTGGAGGTAGACATGTTCTACTGGTTAAGGTGGAAAGGACTTTCCCCGGTATTGTGCAATAACCAAGACTTTATCACTATTTTGCATAGGTGATAAGTGAATGTTTTCTCTACATGATCTCTATTAATAGTGGGGCTATGTCTTGTCAACTATTCTTACATGACAAATGAACTACATGCTAAATGTTAATTGACTACATGCTATAAAATGATTGACTACATGTTACAAGATATGAACCACATGTTACATGATACGGATTATATGCTGCTTGAAATTGATTACATGCTACATGACATTGAACACATATTATAAGACTTTGACTGCTATATGCCAAGCCACATGAAAATGTTTAAACCATTAGTTTTATTATTAGATGTAAGCCACATGTTATATGAAATTGTTTTATTCTTCATGATAAATAACCATGCCATTTAAAGAGTGATTGTCAAATGAATTAGAGCATGTTGATAGGAAGAGTTATATGATATCAAGAATAAGAAAGGAAATATGCTATCATATTTTTAAACTTAGTATATGATATATCTTGAACTGTCTTTTCTTGTTGCTTGCTGGGTCTAGTAGACTCACACTTGATTAACATTTTAGGAGAGATTGAGGACACTCAGGAGTTAGTATACTCTGACTCGGAGTGTGAGGACATAGAGGCCTAGTTCTTTTCTTTGTGTGTGTGTTGAGAGAGACTATGTATGTGAGAATAAGTTGTACTTTGAGTTTTATGTTATTTGGACTTATAAACTGTTATAACTTTGGACTATTGTAATTCTTCTTTTATACTTTAGACTTGATATTTGGAGACAATGTTGATTAAAAGTTTAGTCCAATATTTCGTTGCAACTTGTTGGAATTTAAATTGTTATTTATGTATATCTCAATCTGAACCAATTATTGTTGGATATTTTTTACTGTAATACTTCTATTAGATTTAATGTGAGTTGGAACAACTGTACTGGGTCCAAGAGGAGCGTTACAATTAAAGTGTTATTTTCATAGACTTATTAGTATTTTAATGAACTATGCCATATATACATATATATGAGAAATATTTTCTACATGTTATGAACAATCAGATATTGCTCGCCTAAGACACATATGAGTTGAGTCCGTTGGATCTCACGTAAATATATATATGTATTTGAGACAGATAATATCCACTCACCTCAAGATAATAGACAATCTTTTTTTCCCTTTCTCTATATATATATTATTAGGTTGATCCAGTCGAAACCTAATTTTCTTAATTTGGTGCTCAATTTAAGCAGTGTATACCTGGATATATACAAGCAACACAAAACTCAACCCATCATATTTATAGAGCATGCATGTGTCATTAGCAGCTGTGCTTATTTTTATTTGTTTTTTGGCTCCCTGGTGCTCGGATGAGCATGCACTGGACCTCTCCATCAGCATCAATGGTTGGTCCAAATTCACATTGATTTGAACTGGAACTTTGGTGCATGCGGATTTTAAAACAGGGTCCATTAATGTGCTCTTCAGATGCCAATTTGCGTCGGTTGAATCTGTCTGTCTGCATGCAGTTCAATGCATGGAACCCTAGGGCACCAGCCCCATTTGCACATGGACCACAGAGGAACAGTGACTTGGGTTCCCTTTCGAGCCACTTGGTCCTCATGCCCATCAAGATTCAAGAGTCCATATATATGTTGAGGTGGACATGCAGGTAGATCATTAACGTCAAATCATCTTGTTCAAGTGTATAATGGTACCATATTGATGTGGGTTTAAATAAATAAATTGAAATGGAGTTCGACCATCATAATTCATTACTATAAAGGTGTGGGAATTGATCTTTAATTGCAGATGGGGGGGGGGGGGGGGGGGGAAGGTCAGCTAGCAGAACTGACATTAGAGATGCCCACCTCTCTCTCTCTCTCTCTCTCTCTCTCTAACAAGTCTTCGAGTAGCAACTTGGCAGAGCAACTGCATTGATAAATATGTAATGACATGCATATTCTATTGTATTATTTATGTTCCCATTTGTGAATATTTCCCCAAACCAGATGATGGGTCACTTTTAAATTCGAGGTATATATATGACGTTTTTTTTAGATTAGAGTAGAAAAGTTACAATCTCTACGTAACCAAAATTCGCCATGCCATATTGTACTAATGCGGCACGGGCGGATTGTATCATACCAAACATAATTTGGTTCTCGACACGATCGATGTTGTACGTATGGATATGGTTAATTTCTTATGGTGTATTGTTGGGTTAGAACTAGGTGATGATCATATCGATCTGATATGATATGATAAGCTTGATACCATACTATACCAAGAGAAACTCAGGTCAGCCGATCCTAATAGACCCAACCTTGCCCCTATCCCATGTAAAAAAAAAATCAAATTCAAATGTAGGCGAAAAATATCAAGAGTAATGTTGTATGAAAATAATGTTTTATCAGACTATCTATGTCCCTGGAATTAGATCCCCAATCACATTTTCATCATTCTCAGTAAAATCAAGTCCACCGCCGAGACGATCGTAGACCGCGCTATCGTAGTTTTTCACCCACTAAGTCCGGCTATTATGTGCGCGCGATGCTTTCTTTGTAAGCATTCATCTTAAAATGAGAACTGTACATGCAAAAGGTTATCTTAATTAGATCTGTATTTGCATATATGATCAGTTTCACTTCAAAAGGTGTGTTTAGGGGTGAAAAGACCTCTTATATATATACACATCATCCCACCTAGAACACGATGCGAGAATAATATGGCCGCAAGGTACTAATTATTCTCTTCAAAACCAATGGGGAACCCAAATCCGAAAATTGCATCACCAACAACGTTACGAAAGGTTCTTGAATATATGACGACATTCTTAGACGAACTAGTACTGTAAAAACCCTGGCCCTTCCTAGACCATCAATAATCTCCGTTATTTGCGTAAGCTTCTAGTTCTACCTTCCTTTCCTTTTCCAGAGAGGTATATATGGTACACGCGCGGCCGCCTTCCCAATCGTGTTCAAGCACGGCACAACTTTGTTCTTCCCCGAGAGGTGATCTCTCCTCTTTATGCCCAGTGTGCATGCATGGCATCCCTCCCATTTGGGAAGGTTGGCCACATGATTAATCTTAGGTTTCACTTCCGTCAATCTTTGTCTATTCTCCGGCCGAGCTATCATGTCGTCCGTTGCTTTAATTTTTTTTGGTTCATTAATTCCACCACTGCAATCTTCTTCATGCATGCCAAGTGGAGGAAGAAAGACCACATGATATATATGCTTCTCATGCATTCATAAAATATTAGATGTACAGGTTGTAACTTTGCTTTTTCTTAGTGCTCGTAAAATATTGTACCTTTCTAGGATTCTCTTGCGTTTGCCACCGCCTTGTGCTCAAGGATTGGCTTTTTAGATTGACACAGAATTTCGAAGGGCTAGCATTCACTCATAAAGTCTGAAGAAATCACTTTGAGTCTGATACTACGATTTCATTCGGCTTTTGCAAGGGGTGTGAGTGTTCATCTGATCAGTCAGTAAAGACTCGTATGCACGGTTCCAGTTATACTGAAATATTGGTCCAGAAAATCTTATATGAACTCAGAAACTGAATGATCGGAGAGATTTGTATTGTTAACCTGCAAATTGGTGCATCGATCTTTCAATATGTGGTATCGTAGATAACTACATCCATCCCTAGATTATCCCCATCCAAATGCCAAACCGGTACTGATCATCATATAAGATAATATAATATATTAGATAAATAGATAGATAGATATGTGAGACGTATATATGTCTCGTCTTGGCGTCACTTGGATCGATGGATTTGGATCAGATACTCGTGGTGGCTCTTCCCGCGGAAAGCTACGCACCAGAAGCTTTTATATATGTATCGTCGTCAAGCCATGCCCGTAACCGGCCGGTATTCTACAGTACCTTTCAATCGAGGTGGAAAAGTAGCAACTTTTGTTGCACCAAAGAGCAGATTTTGGACGGCAAAATGAGCTTTTGTTTTGGTACGAAGATGTCGTAGTTGTGGGGGGAGGCCAGGGGAGTATCTTTAAATATCTTTGATAGATCTTAGTAGGAGAGTTGTCCAAGACTGTTCAATCTAGTCATGTTAGTTGCTTCCTAATCTGATGTTACAAAATCCAAAAGTGCACAAGGGAGATTTTGCCGAAGATGAAGAGGTGATGGATCTATACCCCTCAAGAGCAAAAGGGGGGTGGAAGATCTTCACCAAGAGTGACAAGATCTCCCTAGAAGGAAAAGGGTCCCTTGAAGAGGAAGTGCTGGACGAAGAAGATAACAGAGGTCGTGGTGGAAACGTCAAGGTTGAAGATAGGGCTGCAATCGGGTCGGGTTTGGCACTGAAAACATATATTTCGATTTCGATAACCAAAATATAGTTCTGATTCTGATTCTGATAAAATTAGAATGGTTCATTCTGATTCCGTTCCGATTCGATAACATTATCAGAACTGAAATTTCGATAAGCTAAGGTGTTTACCATGGTTTTACATTTTGAGTTTATGGATATTTATCGAAATAACTAATACCGATTCCGATTCCGATTATTTTTTTAATTTCGATTCCGATAATTCATCGAAATATCCGATATCGATTCTGATACATTATTGGTATCATTTTTTTATTCTGAAACTGATAATTTTTATCAGAATCGAGTCGGAATATCAGTATATCGGGTTCCGTTTGCAACCCTAGTTGAAGGGAAGGGAAAACACATATATGAGGAAGAGAAGGATTTTACTGTAGACATGGCAGCTCACATAATACTATATAAGATATCATATAGATTGGCGGTGAGGAAGGTGGGAGATGTGCGACAAACGACGATAGTTAATTTTGATCCAAAGTCCTTATTTCTAAGTCCAAAATTACCATTTATGAGCGCACAATTTATAAACCTACATTAACTACTAAAAGATCAATATATAGTTCTTAAATTCTAAAAGAATATTTTTGAGTTCAAATTTATATGTATGAGCCTAAAATTATTATTAAAGCTCAATCGATATTTTTAAATCTGAAAGTTAATATTTTAAAATTTGATATTTATATTTTTGAACTTAAGTTATAATTACTAAGTCCATTACAATTTCTCGCCATTGTCATCCGCTGTCGCCTACCGCCCATTATTATCGGTTGTCATACATGCATGTGCCCTATCTATCAGCCCTCATGGTATTTGTAGAGGTATTATTTAGTCCACATTGAAAGATAATGAGAAAAAGTATGTATTTATCAGCAAGAGCCTCACATTTTCTCTCAAGAGGGCCCTTTTAAAAGATAAAATATCAAACATGAAGACAATACCTCTTGAGAGACACACTTAAATCACGTCTCTTCAGTATTCAACATAATGTTGCGTAGATTTTCATATCACTGAATAAGTACATTAAGTATTCTCGTACTATGAATACTAACTTCCCATCTTAATCGAGATTGGGTTGCGCCGGCGGCCACAAGGCCCACCTATGTATCACATACTCCCAATGTGAAAATTTATCTGTAATTTTTGAGTAATTATTTATCATTCTTAACATTAAAAGATGATAAATAATTATTCTAGGATGAAAAATAATTTCAAGAGAGACGATAATATTGAAATTATTTGCCATCTTCCAGAAGTTGTTGTCATCTTTAATGGCTAAATATGATGAATAACTTTTGTATTAACCAGAAAAGGGGAGGAAAAAAAAAGGTAGTGAGACCTGGGCGCCCCATTCACAGAAGCCAATATTATTGAGTCGGAAAATTAAGTACATATTTCTCCATACATATTTGTTCGAGATATGAGGTTCTCAGCTCATATTAACCATGTAATTACCTAAATACGAAGCTAATAAAGCTATAAAGTGATTCTTTTCTTGGAAGATATATAGCCACAAGTCTCATTCACCCAGAGAACGAAAGAAAAACTAGCTATATATATATATATATATAGTTGAAAGTAATATTCAGTGCAAAAAGCCCTATTAATTGCAGTTATGAGGTGCAGGCAATCGGTGGTGGGGCAATTATCGGTGACGATCAGCGGCATTAAAAATTCATATTTATTTGTCCAAAATTTTAAATTATGAGTTCAAAGTTTTAATTTGTGAATTCAAATGTATTACTATTAAAAACTTAGTCACGTATTTTTACATCTTGAAGATTAAAGTATGTATGAGTTTGAAATGGGTCCGCCGCTATCCAGTACTTTGCTGTCATTATTTGTTGTCATCGATTGCTGTCACCTAAAATACTAAGTCCAAATTAATTAAAGAATATATATATAACTCGATAAAAAGGCCATCCTTGCAGTAAGTTTTTGTCATCGTTCAATCTTTGAAACGGGAACGTGTTGCAGCCGTTTGATTTGTCCACCGTCCAGATTCTTTATTGACCAGTCAAGAACAATGAGGAAGAGGCTGCTCTCTGATCTCCCTCTCAAACCCTACCAAGGAAAAGACCTACTAATAAGGGGACGTCGTGACTAGTTCCCGTCGCAAAGGGAAGGAAGGAGAGAGATGGGGACAACCGCAATGTGATAGATTTTAAAAATATATGTATTTTTTTTTTGACAAATTAATTAGGAGTCCCTAAAAAATATTTAACTTATTTTCTAATCAGTAACAGAGCTATAACTCATTACAGTAAATATTATCTTCTGTTACAGTATATGTTAAATTATGTTACATTAAGGACTTCTCTAGCTATTACAATTAGGGACTTCTAATAATTTTTTTCTTTTTTAATTGAAAAACTACTTTAATTACTACATAATCTTTAACTTTTTTTTATAAATCTACTCACAAAGAGAGTTGAATCATCCTACCTATCTTTTCTCAATGTACATAGAGGACTAATTAGACCACTTTTTGAGTATACCTATTGGTGACATTTGCTGACTTGGACTTTCTCTTCCTAAGGGCTAGGCAGGACAACCAAGGGGTGGGTAGCCAATCTCTACCCAAAAAATGCCCTTCAGGGAAGACCCTGGTGGCATGGCATGTGGCCTTCACCTCTCAACAAGGGAAGGGACAAATGCCATCCAACCCACCCCCAAAAGGAAGCACCCCATTGAAGTGCTGACTTGGACCTTCCCTCCCAAGAGAGAGGGATAGAAGCAAGGGGGTGGCAACCCTCTCCTCTCTCTCTCACAAACACACATATAATGACGTACCCAAAATTTTCTTTTAGTAGATGCATTTTTAAACATATTTTTTATCTAATGAAGTTATTAATAGTAAAATTTTACATGTCTAATAAAAAATTTTCAATCTAATGAGATTCTACGATCCAAACGACCCTAAGATAGATCCGTCACTGCACAGAGATAGAAACACACAAGCAACTGATTTGTGCCCAAGTAAGCTTCTAGCCAAATCCAATGAGAAAACTAGGATGTCAAGTCTGTGAACTGTGACATCCCAACGAAGCATCTCTCTCTCTCACAACACACACTAGTAACTCATTTGTGCCCAAGTAAGCATCTACCCAAGTTCAATTAGGGGAGCTAGCTAGGACATCAAGTCCGTGATACCCAAATAAGCATCTATCTCTCGCTCTCTCTGTTTATGGAACTTTGCATAGCTAGTACCTGCATATACTTGGAGTGTGGCAGCATATATAGATAGATGGGAGTCCACAGCCACGCCGAAAGGCAGTGGCTTTTTAACAAGGCACGTACAAAAGCAACATCAGCAAGTGGGGAGGGCAGCATCTGGCAAGCCCTGCGCCTCTCTTTTGGATGCTGCCTCCTCCGGACAATGCTGACTCGGACGATGGTACAAACACATTACATGCATGTTTGTACCATTCATCGCATCAATGTCTGTACCGGCTGGCTGGCCACTTCCCTTATTTTTCCTCGACTGCAATGGTGGGATGGTTACTCTTCGTCCGGGCATTCATTGTGAAACATGGCATGCACGTTATTGTGTTGTTACATTAATCCCATGTTAAGTTCTCCGCCCGACGTTTCTCGAATGTTCTGTCTCGTTCGCACCATAAACGCAACCCTTTTGTATTCCCATGAAAAAGATGCGGTGGAATGAACATGGTCATATTTTAATAGAGATCTTTTATTTAGATGAGAGAATAGTGACCGCATATAATTTTTTGCCATCCAATTATATTGACATATCCAATTTTCTATAGTAGAATTATAGAGAAAGAAGTTTCTCACTTCACTAGAGTCAATTCATTAGACCGTCAAAAGGCGAGTTATTCGTATGACATTAGAACATGGCTATATTCATAGCCAAATATATATGCCCCTTCTATACCAAGACATGTATGGCAACACCTATTGCTTGACACATCTTTGCGACTCCATATATGGTTTAGTAATAGTGGCAAATTAAGCACCCCCTATATATGCCCAACAAGGTGAGTCAAAAAAATGTGTTGCTTATATCCAAGATCACATAATCTTTACAGGAGTCTCTACTTACCGTCAATGTCAAATAGTATGGGAAGATAAGGAGATGACAGGAGTGAGAAGAACCTCCAACTAGGGCTGTTCATGGTTCGGTTCGATTCGGTTTGGATTTTTTTTTGTTCAAATCGGATTGAACCGAAATTATGTTCGGATTTGAACCGAAAAAAAAAAAACACAGAGAAAGGGCAGATGAGCGGTCCTGGGAATCGAACCCAGGACCACCCAATGGAACAAAAGACACTAGCCCACTGGACTAGAATTTCTTGTCAATATTATTTATTATTTAAATATATTTAATATATATTTTGGTTCATTCGATTTTTCTGTGTGAAACCGAACTGAACTGTGATATTGTTCAACCCGAATCGAACCGAATCGAACCAGTCAGTTCGATTCGGTTCGATTCTTCGGGTTGAACTGAAAAATGAACACCCCTACCTCTAACTCATACTTATAAGAGAGAACAATGTAGAACAATATTCTTCTCCGCCACTCGTGGGAACTTTTGCTGCATCTTCTTAGCAAAGACTTTCCATCTATACCAGTAGTTGAAGGTTACTCGTACGACTAGTAATAGTAAAATATATGTCAAAATTAAAAAAGATGACAACTTGAATTATCTTATCAATTTCCATATCGGCCCTTATCCTATTTTACTAAAAGAATATTAATTACACATCTAGACGAATACTAAAAATTACTCATCCAAAACATCATATGTTTGGACACTGACCGTGCACAGATCTCACTAAATAGAAGTCTTTATACTCTTGCATCATTTTTTAGGAAAATTACTTATTATTTTTAATACGTTATTGTCACTTTTAACATTAAAAATAATAAATAACAAATTAAAGATAAAATTGTTGTATTAAAAATCTGAATCTACATAAAAAAAAAAACCCACGAGCTGCACACACATGATCAATGACCGTCCCGAATAATAAGTAAATATTTTGTCATTCCACTAACATAACTACCCTTGAGATCCAAGTAGGATATTCGTGATCCATCCGAGTGTCGTGGCCCTCCAATATCTCATTCCCCCTTTCGTTAACTCTTAATATTAAAGATAATGAAAATAACGGGTTAAATGTAAAAATTTTGTATTCAAAATTTTAATTTATATAGAAAAAAGAGAAGAAAAAAATGTACACACCAATAGCCTTCCTGAATAATAATAAGGTGGTCTTTGATAACACTTAAATTTTAAATCTGAAATTTTATGTCGTATTTATTTTCTAAATTTGGTATTTAAAAAATACTTAATATATGTAAAACATTCGTTAAAAATTATTTGATAACTACTTAAATAATATCTGAATTAATATTTTACTTGATAAAAATATTATATTTAAATATTTTTTAAACATCTTAATATATGAAAAGATAACCGACGATCTAAATTTGACAGTCGACTGTCAAAATTCGGTAGCCGGAGAATTCATCGGTCCCCGACGGAGTCGTCAGATTCTGATTGTTGGTAAAATCATCGAACTCCGACGATTGATTGCCAGCACAGTCTGACAGAATCTGACGACTCGTCAATCGTAAGCCGCCAGAATTCAACCACTGGTCACTGGAGGAGTCGCCGAATTTCACCAAAATCTGGCAACTAGTAGGTTGCTGGTCTAGTCGTTGGAATCCAACGACTGTCGCCCGCGACATCGCCAAATTTCGATGACAGTCCGTCGAAACCCGACGACTCATCAATCGCCTGTCATCGGATTTGGACGACTCGAGGTTACCACGAGTTGAAAAAATTATTGAGTCTGAAAAAAAATAATTTCTTCTATCTTAAGATTTAAATAATTTTACAGATTTAAGTGACGAAATCATACATTATTTTAAATATTTTATCAAATAATTTAAAATTAAAACTTTAATTATTTCGTATATTAGATGTCTATTAAATATTATCAAACATGTCTTAATAAACATTTGTTATTCCTCTATCATAACTGCCCTCAAGCTCCGAGTAGGATACTCCGTGCGAGTCCCGGATGCCGCGGCCCCGGAATATCTCGTCCCCCTTTCCGAGAATCCAACTGTGTGAAATCTCAACACGGCAACGACCAAAATCCTTGTTCTCTTGTTGTACCACCCCCACTCCCAGATACGGATATGGGATATTCTCCGGATTATTCCAACCGTAGTCTTCCCCCAACTGTCGAGGGTTAGGCGTGCTCCCAACGGGTCCCCTCTCTTTATTGGATTCTACCCGGATAAAGTAAACAGGATATTCGCCTCCCGTCCAGGGTTTCAACACTTATCCCTGTTTGAAGAGAGAGAGAGAGAGGAAGACTTGTGGGAGGAGTTCGGATTTTTAACAGGGTCAGAAATTACCTCTTCTTGGCAAATTAAGATGTTAACGCTTTGGATCGATGCAACCTGTAAGAACATGAATAGGTTTATTAAAAACATCTTTATGAAAAATTTCATTTATCATAATTAAACATAGTTTACACCGACTCATGTTTAGAGTTTTTCATAAACTAATTAAAGATGTTTATGCCAAACTCTGTTTTTAAAAGGAAAGTGATCTGTACCATAAACTAATTTATAGTAGATTTTAAGCTTATGATAAATTCTTTTTTAAGTCTCCAAATTAAACTTATATTAAAAAATAAGTTGATGATAAATTTAAACATGTTTATAATGTGCATCCAAACAACCTATGATTTTTTAATTTATAGGATTATAGGAAGCTTCCTGCTTGACACTCGGGCCCTCAGGTTTCAAATATTTTTACAACCAACCAGGTTCATAGTCCTCACAAATTTTTTCAAAATTTTAAATAACAATATGAAAATTTATATTTCTAAGGAAAAAAAAAACTGTTGTGGAATAATTCTACCAGTCTGGAGAATCCTTGTGTATCGGAAGATCGTGTTCCAAGTCAAATGAAAAAACTGTCCCAATTCACCACTACCCCCTGTAAATTAAAAATATATATATATATATATTTTTAATAATTTATTTGGATTTAAGCGACAAATGGTTTTGACCGGAGATGTTGTAAAATCTTAAATAATGAGAAGATCAAATGTGAAGAGACGATCAAAGGTTTGACCACTACGTATACTTTTAATTGTAATTATTGCAATAATGTTTGCGACAACTTTTATATGTAAGTACTCAAATCTTCTTGTTCTACGTACGTACATCAATTTGTGAAGTTTACAATCTCAAATAAACCCCAAACTAATTGAACCAATTCCTAATGGCACCATTTATCCTCTTTAACCCCAAATCTCCTAATCATTGAACCCTTTTTTTTCTTTTCTTTAAATCATGCCTCATACATCATCATCAATTCTTCCACTTAATCACTAGCCTTTACATTTTTACAAGTAGGTCTGCACAAGTTATTCTCCATCTCTTATAGTTATGTTCAAGGTTTGTGGTGCCGCTGACTGAGATGGTTGTGTTATATTGTGTTTAGATATTCTCGAGTTTTGACATGGTCGATGTGGTACGACAAAATTGATCTATTGATTTTTTTTTATCGATTGATTAATTTTTTAATAGATATTTTTAAAATTTTCATAAATCAAAATTTAAAATCGATCGATCGATTTTTCTTTATCAATCGACCAATTTTTATCAAGATGATGTTTAGATCACATGATCTATTTGGTCTTTAAATAAAAACAAAAATTAATTAATTAATTTAAAATTTAAAATTTTCGTTCGACCAATTAATACAGTAAGAATCTTATCGTACTATATATACAAAGAATATAATATCATCTTTCGCGTGGCACACGGGGCATAGCCAACCTTAGTTATATTATCATCTTACTCTTATTTATTTCAACTTTGTACAGGGGTATAATACAAAATTTGCTAATCCCAAAAAATTTATTTTTTAGTGCCCTGGTGACCTCTCCGGTCATGTCCAACACTAATAAGACTTTTCGACTCAAAGAAATGGAAACCCCAAAGAATATTATGTAAAAAGAAATGTCTCACCGCCGCGTGGAGGGGGGAAAAATTGAGTGTATATATATAGTTGTCTCAAATCAATTGATCATTTATTATAAGTTTCAAAATGAAATGTCAAAGTAAACAACCACCCCACACCAAGCACGCCTCTTGGGAGAGGACCTCCGCCGCCGCCACCCCCCCCCCCCCCGCCGGCTTCAACCCCTCCATCGGCCGCCGAACCACCTCCCATCTTGACACTTTGCCTCCGCCGGAAGGTGGTGCGTGTGAGCCTGAAAAACCCTAGAAAACGACAGCACCAACCTCTGCTCTCTGCTCTCTGCTAGCTAGCTTTCTGGTCGCGCTGTGTGTGTGGCTATAACTCTGCTGGAGTGGCCAACCCAACTACTTGCTGTGGCGAAGGCCCGGAACAGTGCCGCCTGTACCAAACGCCAAAAAGCGCACTTACACACACACAGACAGAAGGCTCATCCTTCTCAAGGCAAGTGGCCCTCGCTCCACCTTATCATCCGGCACTGTCAAGCAGTCATGGAGTGGGTCAGCCGCTGCCGACGATGAGACGCGTCAAGCTGGGCTCCATGCCACGAGTCGATGGGTCCACGCCCTTGATGAAAAGACGTCGCCAAGAGGGAAGATCAGATGCACCGGATGACGAGAGAGAAGCTCAGAGAGAGGCGGTGGCAAAAGTCGATCCCCACCCTGACCCGGAGAAGAGCAAGCGGCGAGGGGCATAAACCAAAAGTGGGAGGACAAGGTTTGCTGATGCAACAGTTCCACCTTGGCCTCTTGCTACTGACCAACCCCACATACCTGATACCTCCTCTCTCTCTCTCTCTCTCTCTCTCTCTGTGGGAGGGGATAAGGAGGTGATAAACTGGATATGATCAGCACCTTACAAAATAGAAATGGCAACAAAAACCCAGCGAACACAGATGGTCAAGAATAAAAAGAGAGAAGGAGAAGGGGATGAGAGTGGCATGGCGATGGATATGCTCCGTGTAGCAGGGTCCCACCCTCCTCCGGCGTCTTCCTCCCCGGCTCTCCTCTTGTGGTGCGGTGGTCTCTCTCTCTGACCGGTTCTAGTACTGCTCCATATGAGTTGGACGTGTGGATAGGTCTGGCCATCACAAACTGCTCCGTGTGAGCTTTAACACACTGCACATACACGTATGAAGTTGTAGATCTTTCTCACTCTTCAAAAAGACCAATTACGTACAGTGCCAGTCTTCATGCATGTTAATTTGTTTGATAGTAAAACGTCGTAAGAATCAGTAATCGTTTTGTCTCACAGTGCTTTAATTCTTACTTCTTTCTTTATTTATAGGATGGCATAAGTAGAATCATCAAATAACCAAAAACTACAATATTTGAATCTTATCTCATTTTAAAACTAGAGATTCTATAATTTGAGAACAACAAATTAAAGCAAACGGCACTTGCTCGTAACTGTGTTCTAATTAACCTTAATTTTATGACCCACCTTTGTCCTTGTAAATTGATTGGCCAGCTCAACACGGGGAATCTTTATGGATAAATTGTCCAGAAATCGACAGAACACAATGACAGGTTTTTGCTTGTCTGATCGACGACCGGCGAGCATAATCCTCTGAAGTACGTAGTACTACTGATCTAGCTAGGAGGATCGCGTCGTCTCACACACATCCCATAACCTTGCAGGGCCGGCAGATTCCTCCAACCCAACCCCCCGGGTCCTGAAAGCGCCATAACATATATAACCGAGGTAAAGAAGAATAGCATTGGTAATTAAAGAAGCCAGTGCAGAAGAATTAAGCTTAACCCCACAGAAAAGAGGCAGCCATGTTTGCTAAACCAACCCCCCAGCAAGGGAAGGGGTACTGCAAAGGGAACACGATTCCTGGGGGTTTCTTTGGCATTCTCGTGGCTTCTTGGAAAGAAAGATTAGCCTTTTACGAGAGAAACAGCACAAGATAGACCCACCCAGATGACATAATTAAAACCTTAATGTTTCGGTCAGTTGGTTGTGTACGCGTGTGCGAATATATAACATATATGAACACATCTTCTGATCATGCGTAACTACCGGGATTAGCGCTCATGTTAATGTTGTGCGCATGGGGTCCATGCATGGACGCGCTGGCCCCTATCGCCATGCAATCCCTCCCCACCATGCATGCCGTGACATCATTTCGTCGAACAGGATAAGTGCGTTCTTAGGAAGGCGAAAGAGGCACCGATCAGACACTTCAGATTATGTTGTGCCCAGGGAAGGAGGAGGAGGAGGAGGAGGAGGAGTAGAGGGAGGGAGCTGTGAGTCGTGGGTCCTCTGCTGTCCATAGAAATGATGTGGGAGCCCTGTTGATGGCCCAGCCATGGCTGCAAAACATGTCCCCTCTGCGCCTCCCCTCTCCTCCACAAAATAAAACCTTAAATACCCGGATCACATGGCAAGATATTCCTCACTTTATAGAATCTGTGCGGGTATTGACCTCACTGCTCACCATTGTTATGTTGTGGACCGAGACACATTGCGCCTGCCGCCTGACCAATAGATGAACTCAAAATCTTCGAGACCTCAAGAAACCCTAACTAAATTGAGCACTTAATCCATCCATACGTTAAAGTGTTATCTCTAACTCTGACGGTCATCATCGCAAACCACCATCTACCACCCTCCACAATTAGCTTATCACCACTGTTGTTGTTCCTAGTCATTTGCCTTGTTGCAGAACTACTATTATCAACATGACCTTGTTGTTTGAAATGAGCTTGTCCGATTTCACAATTATTCGAATTAATTTTTGTGAGATATTATCCTTATTTTCGATATAAGATTAGTCTGATTCAACATTCTTATAACCCCCAATCCCTACTCCACGTTGAACCCACACTCCTCTCTCCATGCATGAGATAACTCTTTCTGAATAAATAGGTAGCACTCTCCTACTACGTACACTAACTTGAAATTGGGCCATTACAGGCTCACTAACTTATGTCTGATTCGCTCTCCATTAGAAGGGTCCTATTCTTACCATGATATCACAATCTGATCCAACTCTTGTGCGATAGCATCTGTTTTGGGCCAAATTAACATGGTTTTATTCTTAAAAAGTAATTTACAAGTTAAAGATCACAATCCTACATATATATAGTCCAATGATATTCTCTCATTTTTCGAAATGGAACTAATTCAATTTATTTCTACCCCGATCCCCATACATAACGTTAGTTAGGGGTGTCAATGGGTGGGTTTGGGCTGGCCCAATTCAAATCCAGTTCAACCCAACACTAAAATAACCCAACCCAAGCCCAACCCAAATTTAATGGATCAAAGTAAAACAAACACATACTAGCCCATTGGGATCCGTTTCAGCCTATCAAACTAATATGTAAATAGATTCACTATTTTAATTTAAGCATGTTTTAATTTAGAGAGAACTATTGGTGTGGTGGAAACTGGTTTTTTTATTTAAGCATGTTTTTAATGCATGTGTAGGTATGGTGGTTATTGATAGGTACGGTGATTAATGATGTCTCTTAACCCAATGGGCTAACCCGAGTCCAACCCATCAAGTGATGGGTTTGACAAATGGGCTTCAAAAGAGATCCATGGGCTAACCCGAGTCCAACCCAAATTGAGTCTGGAGTAGACTGCCCATTGGGTTTCAAACTAACCCAGCTCATTGACACCCCTAACGTTAGTTCCACTCTGCTAGTGGATCAATGTTGACCCCACACTCGCATCTCTATCACATAATGATTTTCAAATAATTAAATAATCTTCTCTTCTTACACTGCTCACAACTAAGTCCAGATCCTCCAAGCGCAAAGAAGGATTGGACTCCAACAGTCTCAATAAACACGTGCCAATATTGTTTTAGGCCCCTTAATTTTCAAAACATATTTTTACTTGAAAATAGGTTCTTTAGATTAAAATACATTCATAAATATTAAGATACAATCATACATACTAAAATACAAACATAAGTTATTTAAAATATAAGTATCAAATTATAATCATAAATATTTGAATACAATATTATATTTACGGTTGTATTCTGGTGTTATAGTTGTATTATACAGCTTATAGTTATATTCTAGTGATTATAATTATATTCTGATGAACACTTACCAGAATACAACATTACAACTATGGCACTAAAATATATATGTAAACATAACGTTCGTATTCTCGCCTCTCTTCACGGTAAAAACGTATCTAAATTGAGGACCCCGGTTGGGTCGATCGGTTAGAACTCTTGCTTAAAAGCAAGAGGTCTCGAGTTCGATTCCTGGGAGGGGCTTACCTAATTTACATGCAATTTTCGAGGTGTGTAAATCTGGGGTTTTCTGGTCAAGTGGGGTAAGAGCAATACGGGTATATGGAAAGTAAGAGTTACCAAGTCCTGATCTTGGAGTTCACGAATACCAATTTCTGAGCTCACAAAACCACACGGGGCGGGGTTTCCTCGCTACAAAAAAAAAACGTATCTAAATTGGATGGGCATAATGCGCCGAGACGCCGTGGTTGGTGTACACAATAAAAAACGGAGTCCGCATTCCGACCACGGACCCGAAGACCAAGGCCATTTTAGTAAAATCAGGTCCTTTTCCTTCCGCCGGGAGGGATTCGCAACGGCGAAGGTTGGAGAAGAAGGCAAAAGGAGCAGAGGCCACACGGAGGAGCAGATTCCCTGGGGCCCACTGGGCCCTCACCCCCCATCAAGTCCTTCCCGTCCTCTTCCCCCGGGCCGCGCACCTTCCGTTTCCGTTTCGTCCGGACGGCGTAACGGAGTGGGGGAAGAGAACGACCGTCACCACCACCGTGATGCTCGCGGGCCCCACAGCCGGGTGAGGTGGGGAGCTTAAATAATTGGCGGCGTGGTGGGCCCCGCTTGCCCGAGTTCTGCGCAGGCGGCCAACTGCCACCATCATCACCGTTTTCCCCCCTGCTGTACTATTTTCTTTTTTAACCTCGAAAGTATATTACTTATATTTTTACCAGGCTGTTTTTTCTTGCTTTTTTTTTTACTTCGCCGCCTTTTTACCGCGTCGCCCGGGGCGCAGCGGTTATAAATAACGGGGGTGGGGAGACGAGGTGAGGCTTGAAGGCGAGCGCAGAGGTCCTGTCTCCAGCTTCGCCTTCTTCCTCCTCTGTCGTCTTCTTTCTTCTTCCAGATCCCAGATTCTTCTATTCGATCGAACACCTGCCAAGCGTTCCTTGGAGGCGCCGCGCCGGAGGGAGAAGCCCCAGGAGTTAGCATGGTGGTGGGCTCGTCGTCGACGTCCTCGTCGACGTCATCCGTTTCCTCCCTGACCTCGTTTGGAGGAGGCTCCTGCGACGAGACCGTAGCCGCCGCCAAGGGCCCTGTCATCAAGTTCCTGTGCAGCTACGGCGGCAAGATCCTCCCGCGCCACCACGACGGCAGGCTCCGTTATGTTGGGGGTGACACCCGGGTCCTCGCCGTCGACCGCGCCGTCTCCTTCTCGGGTACGTCCGTGCGCCTTCCTCCTCCTCCTGCTGTTCTTCTGTGTTTGTCTCGTGAATTAATTCTTTAGATTTTGTTTTCAAGGATTTGATGTTGATGGGGGTGTTGAAGGGGGGGGAGCTTTTATTAGGGTTTTGTTTAGCGCAGGTTGATCAGTTCATTAAATTTCTCGTGATGTGGGTCGGAATCGGTTGTTGTTGACTTCTTGTTGCCCTTTCCATGGAATCTTTTGGGCGAATCGCTTTAAATTTTGGTTTTTTTGTTTCGATTTGTGCGTTTGATCTTGTGACTGATGAGTACTGTGGTAATTGTAACAGAGCTTGCGGCGAAGATGGCGGAGCTTTGCGGATGGGGGGTGCCGGTGAGCGTGCGGTGCCAGCTCCCCACGGAGGACCTCGACGCCCTCGTCTCCGTCACCTCTGACGAGGACCTCGCCAATCTCTTGGAGGAGTACGACCTCGCCAGCCGGGACAAGGACTCCCCCCTCAAGGTCAAGGCCTTCCTCGCCCCGCAGCAGCTGCAACACCACCACCCGGCGCCGATGAAAGCGCCCGCCACGCCTCCCTCGTCGGCCATCAGGGGGAATAACAGCCCCTTCGCTCCCTCGGCCGCCGAGCGCTGCGCCCGCCACGCAGCCCACCGCCTCCCGCCGCAGCAGTTCTCCTGCTCGGCCGCTTCTTCCTCGAGGCTGCCCATCCGGCCGCCCATGGCCATGTGCTATGGCCAGGCCCACCACCAGTACTGCTACGAGCACCACCACAACCGCACCTGCGTCATCCACGGGGGGGCCGGCGGAGGCCCTGGCGCCGCCACATCGTACAGGTATCACAACCATCAGCAGCACCCCCATCTCATCCACCACTGCAACCACTGGCAATAACAGGTTCAGGGGTAACGAGCCTCCCCCCCCCCCCAAACCAAAACAACCTCCCCGCTTGCCTCTGTAGTTGTTTCCCTTTTCTCCCGCCCCTTTTTGTTTTGCTGTCCAACTATGGAGAAAACAAGAAAGTGTGCAGTCGCCGGTGTACGCTTGGATTGAATGAAATAGAGCAACGGAAATCTTCAGCGACATCTGTCAAGCGGGGGAAATAAAGAAAGGAATCATCTTTCCCATCGAAATAACATCCCCACAATCTTTTTTCCGCGAAACGTTAAAAATTTGAATCCTAAGAGAGATTGTTGGAATCGTGAAGAAGCCATTCAATCCCTGCAACATCGGAGTCTCTTTATGGTTGGATTCATGGGATCAAACTCCCTAATCAAATTAATAGCAAAGACTCGTTCTTTGAGCTGTGTGTTTCGTCCGATCACCTCTCTGTGTGTTCTTGGGTTGCATTAAAGTTCTTCCCTTTTATTTCCCCTTTTTTTCTCGCGTTCTTTCTTTGATCCCCCCACCAAACGCGAATCGAGCCGTGCTACTCATTGTACTGCGCCACTTCTTTAACGGCGGCGCCACCGTCGATCTCCGTGGCGTTGCTTGTGTTCTTTTTCTTCTCGGATTCCCGTCGTTGCTGTGGGGACCCATTTGTTTCATGAGCTCGTCGCCGTCCTTCTTCTTCGTTCTCCTGCGTGTGCGCGGGGGCGCTGGCACTTTGGTTTAAAACTCCCCCTTTTTTGTCCCCCCCCCCTTTTTTCCCCTCCGAATTCATTTGTGTCTAATTGATTTGGTAGAATCCTTTCTGTTTTGTTTCGATTGCATCATCTTCTTTATTTTTTAATCTAATCGATGAAAAAATGTCTGTTTGTGATTCTTTTAGCAATCTGATTATTGAACTCACTCAGCTCAGCTAATGCTCTCTCTCTCTCTCTGTTTTGCTTGGCGCAGGCTGGCGATGCTGTCGTAGATACCGTCATGGACGGATGCAGGGTTAAGCCAGTGGGGTCACATGATCCCACTGAAATTTTTTTGGGTTTAAAATGACCATGTAAATTATGTGTTTTGGGAGGTTTTATAGGGGGGTGACCTCACTGGAATATTTTTTTTTTGTTCAAATAACCATGTAAATTTTGTGTTTGGGGGGTTTTATAAAGAGTGACTCCACTGGACAAAATTTCTGGATCCGTCCCTAGATACCGTGTGGAGGCAGCGTCATGAAATGATGCTGCAAGGGCGGCTCAAGAGAGGGTAGAGAAGAAGTCATGTTCGATCTTTCCTTCTCCTCCTTCCTCCTGCAAAAGAGCAAGCTACATCCGACAGTGGGGTCTGCGAACTCCACTAAAAAACATTAGAGAGAGAGAGAGAGGTGCTTAGATTAGAAGGCACGCGTCTTATTTTTCTTGGTTTTTTTCATACGAAAAGTAAGGCGAAGGCTGGGGTGGCTCCCAGGAAGAGTATGCGAGGAGCATGCGGGAAGTTGAGCCTTTTTTTTGTTTTTTTTTTTTTTTTTTTGGTTTACAAAACTTTCACGATATAGTAGATGAACATAATACCCGTATAGCTACAGAGATCAGGAGTGTATAGATACGTAGCAGAGGAGGTATCTCATAGCGTCATAAGAGCGTAGAAGGATAACGAGCAGCTGCATGGAGCTTGCCCCTCCACAACATTAGGAAGAACTAGGAAAAGCCTCTCTCTTTTTGTTTTTTAACCCTTTAAAATCCTTATGTCACATAAGTCTTCCTCCTCTCTCTTTTTTGGTATTGGGATATTTGCACAGTTGCTGTTGTATGGTAACGGCAGATCTTACTGTCAAATTCCTCGTTTTCGGTGCACATTCTTGTTCACATTTTATGTTCTATTATTCCTTCTCATGTGAGAGTGAGAGAGAGAGAGAGAGCCAAAAAAAAAAAAAAAACAGAAATAGACGTCATTCGTTGGTTTAGGTTGTGGGTCAAAGGCAAAAGGGTTTGGAGAGGGGAATATACTTTTACATCAAGAAAATGACTTTTTGTATGTAGTGGGGCAAGTGGGTATTAGACATATATTCAATGGGTTCTTCAATATGTGGAGGAAGCAATTTTCTTTATGTCAAATTTCGGTTCAAACCAATTTGAACTCAAAGCATGAGCCCCACGATCAAGTCAAGTTCAAAATTCGAGTGTTAGACTTGTTAAGTTCGGCCCTCGCATTTGTTATAGCAGAATTTTTCCCCAATGCGTGTTCCGAGTCAACACTGGTTTTTATGTTTCCCATTGACCGGGTCAGGGTGGATGGAAGATAATAATAATAATAATAATAGTGGGAATCGTGTGCAAGATTAGAAGTAATATATGTTGGGGGGGGTGGGGTATATGCGTCCAAAAGCCTTGCCTTGGCGGTGATGAGGTTGGTAGGATGGAGGAGGACGGCGCGTCTCTATCCGCCACCGAGAAGCCGGACCTTCCCGTGATGGAAACGGACGAAACCGGAGGAGGTGGGAGGGGTGTGGCAAGGTGATGCTTCGCCCACACGGCCAGCCACTCTGCCGGCGACACTACCACCCAAACCACGCCCCTTTCAAACCATAGAGACACATGGCACACCATGGACACATCTGACACGGACGCCACGCCCCCACACCTCCTCAATCCTATCTTAATTACAAGGTTTTCGTATCTTAAATAAATTAAATCAAAATGTGAAATATATATATATATATATATATTTATTTATTTATTTGTAAAATTCTTACAAATCTCATGTACTAAGAGGAACCGGACTCTCTGGCCACACATGGAAGTCAGATTCGAAGACGTCATATCTCTATGAGTTTCGCTCACATATGTTTGGGATGAACCGTCCGCCCCAAAACGGACGGCAAATCCTGCTCTTTATGTAGAGTTCTATGTGTACCCAAGACGCAAGTGGGCCGTACTACTCATGCGGTGGGCTAACTTGCTGCAGGCATCGTTACTGTTCGATGGAAATCGAGTAGTAGTGACTGGAGAACAACTGCTCTTTTCCAGATCATTTATCGTCGTATGTGATCAGGATTAGTGGGTTAACAGTGGGAAATTAAGAAAACCTTGATATGGAGCTCGCCTTTCCAACCTAGTCCACCACAACATTAGTGTTGGAATTTAAAGCTTTTCCCGGTCGGGCCGTGTCGTCCTCAAGTCCAATTACTCCACGGAGGAGCATCGAAGTTTTCAATCCAGATTCCTGTGGCAGGTGGCCTTTTCCCAATGATGCAGAGTAGATGATAACGTTTTAGTGTGACATCACTGGGCACTCGAAACTTAATTAGCTTCTGGAGAGGGGGTGGGGTGAACCTCCAATGCATTGGACAGAGTAACTAAGTGTGCTTTAATAGATCATGGGTGATCAAAATTGACAACCCCACAGCCTCCATCATCCATGTAATTGGGTACCCATGATGCCTTTTGTCCTCAGGAAGACTCCGGAATTTCTGGGTCTGAGAATACTGGGACTGCAATGGCAGATATGAGAGCTGGTCAGGCCAGGCCTTATTTGTAACAGTACTTCTGGCTTTCCTCCCAGAAACATACATGTGACCAGCCATCTGCTTAAGGAAGATCTGTACCTGGGAATCACCCCCCCCCCCTGCCAGGGAGAGAAAGACAGTTGATAATGCCGGTTCCGAACCTGCAAAAGGCTGAGTTGATCCAACTCCGGATGTCCGAGAATGCAGTTCGAAGGAAGCTAGAGAGCAGCAATACATAGCAGCTATCCATCTTGCAAGGAAGACTAGCTTGGCCGATCGGAAAGAAGCTTTCGGCCGGGTATTGTGGGAGATGTCTCATGGGAGACGAAATAAATCTTGTGGAGATGGGAAAGGATCAAACAAAGGACGAAAGGGGGCAGGAGGACTTGGGGCCATGGGCATCCAGTGGTCTAGAGAAGCACAAACCAAAGGTCACATTGTGAAGTTGGTATTTAGATTGTTGAATTGTTGAGAGGGAAAATGTGAGACTTCAATGTCTTTCTCAGGGAATTGGAAAGGGTAATGGATGAAGTTGGTGTGCACATTGTTAAACAATTGGAATGCTTTTGGGTTGCAAACTTGCTATGATGAGTGTCAGGAGGCATCTACAGAGAGTTATGCATCTGGGTTCCTTACAACGGCAGAGATACTAACGTTCTGAGAGAAAGGTGGATTCCAGACATCTATGGGCCATGGAGGTAGAATTCATGCTGTAGACACTGCCCCCCAGAGTTGCAGAACTGAGCCATTGGGACATGAGTGACCTGATCCCAATTGGGGCCTTCAAAATCCACCTATAGGATCCTCAAGACAAGAAGAGACCTCCAGGACAGGGTCCATCGACACAGTGCTCAGATAAGGAGGAACAGATATCATGGGACCTACAATTTCAGCAGCAGTTCCAACAAGAATCATGTGTGTTTATCTGACAATGCCTATCCTGATGCATCACAAAAGGCAGTTTGCAAGGCTTCAACTTAGGACTCCCCACTCAGGGATGGATACCAAGACCTTGGAGGGCCAGATGACTGCATTGGATCAACCTCTGTCTCTTGACTGGTCAATTACCTACACTTAAAGAGTGATCAGATATATAGCTCTATCAGGACAAGAGCTACCTGATCCCAGATGGAGCCTTCGAAATCCAGCTATGGGTTCCTCTCAGAGCAAGAAGTGAACTCCATGGTGCATTATGGGACCTTTGCACTTCAGCAACAATTTTCAACAAGAATCTAGGTGTCAGTATTAAAATGCATATCCTGATCAATCCAAGACATCAAGGTGAGAGACAGAATCATTCATAACACTGTTTCAGAGGCTGCCAAATGTACAACAAGGGGGGCAGAAAATATTGAACTCATGTCTCACAGTTGTATACAGACAAAGGGGAATCTGGAAGGCTTCAGCTCAGCCCTCCACTCAGAGTCAGGAATGGATGAAGAGATCTTGGAGAGGGCCAAATGACCGTATGGGATCTACCTCTACTAGTTACAGAGACAAAGTTGAAGAAGAAATTCTGTTCACTTTCTTCTCTATTCACTGGCACTTGTAATATAAAAGAGGTATATTTGCCTCTCCAGGAGAACACTCGGTGAATACTGCAGATTGGAGGTTACAGGCAGATTGCCAGAGTCCCTCAACCTCCATTCCCAGTGCCCAATGAAGAACCATCAATGGACGGCTTCGTTAACTATCTAGGTTTGATGGCAGCTATACTCACAATGGAGGCTCTATTGCCCATTGGACTAACCATGATGAATGAACAAAGAATATACCCACGTCAAGTACCAAGAGCTTGAACCCAAGCTTAACCCCACTGCCTCACAGAAAAGAAGGATTACTTCCTACATGAATCCCAATCTCAGTATACCAAAATTCTGATACTCACACATGAAATCTGATCAAATGGAATAGCCCATCTGAGTGCAAACAGGGAAGAAGGATTCGGATTTGTCGCAGGAGAGGAGCTAGCTCATGGGAAGACACATACGAGGAGCAAGGACCAGGAGCGCCATTGTAGCACATGCCAACATGGATGCACATCAAGCCTGCTCTTCTTCACTGGTGCCATCCATCAATGCCGTGCAGCTGCTGGCCTCTGAACCGGGGGGCGGCGGCGGTGGCGCTGCATTGACCTCTGGTCGTTGCTGCTGCTGCTGCTGGCCACTGTCGCCGAGGAGCATAGAGACCACCTCCTTCATGGACGGCCGTTGGGCTGGGTCGGGGTGGCAGCAAGCCAGCCCCAGCTTCAGCACCAGCTCCATATCCTCCGCCCGGTACTCCCCGTCTACTCGCCCGTCCGCCGCCTCCAGCACCCTCCCCGCCGCGTATAGCCCTCTCACCCACTCCACCAGCAGCTCATCCTCTTCCGAGTGCTCCGCCTGCACTATTGGCCGCCGCCCGCACGCCACCTCCAGCACCACCACCCCGAAGCTGTACACGTCGCTGGCGGCGGTGGGCGCCGGCAGCCGGGCCAGCTCCGGCGCCAGGTACCCCAGGGTGCCCACCACCCGCGTGCTGCTGGGCGCCTCCCCATGCTGGTGCAGCCTCGCCAGCCCGAAGTCCCCCAGTCGGCCGCGAATGCCGGCGTCGAGCAGGATGTTGCTGCACTTGACGTCGCGGTGGAGCACCACCTGGTCCCAGCCATGGTGCAGGTACTGCAGCCCCTCCGCCACATCCCCCAGCACCCTCCGCCGCGCCTCCCACCCCAGCACCTGCCCTCCGCCGCGCCCGGGGAAGATCCACCGGTCGAGGCTGCCGTTGGGCATGTAGTCGTAGACCAGCATCAGCTCCGTCCCCTTGCGACACCACCCCGTCATGTGCACCAGGTTCTTGTGCCGGAGCCGCCCCATGCTCGAGATCTCCGCCATGAACTCCGTCAGCCCCTGCTTCGAGTCGTTTGACATGCACTTCACTGCCACCGCCTCCTCTTCCCCCGGCCCTCCCCCCTCGCCGGAAGCGTCCGCCTTGTCCTTGGGTAGGACCCCCTTGTAGACCTTGCCAAAGCCCCCAAAACCCAGGAGCCGCTCGGCGGCGAACCCCTTCGTGGCCTCCCGGAGTTCCGCGTAGGAGAACCGGTGAGGCCGGAACTTTAACTCCCACTCCTCCACCTCCTCCTCCTCGTCGCCGCCACGCCGTCGCCGGCGACAGAAGTAGTAGCCGATCCCCGCGAAGACGATGACCAGGGCAGCGGCGGCGGAGCTCACCCCCGCGATCAGCCCTGCAGAGGTGGACGAAGAGGAGGTTGGGGACGCCGCCGAGAAGTTGGGCAACCCCGTGGTGTTGATCTCCCTGGCCGGAAGGCCGCCGTCCCGGAGGCTCCAGGCCAGCACCCTCTGCGCCTCCACCCACTGCGTCTTCGACGCTGAGAACCCCACAAACATCTCCTCCGCCAGGTAGGAGGGGATTTCCGGGTCGGTATACGACAGCAGCGGCCGCGGGGGCTTCTGGGTCACCTCCGCCGGCGCCAGAGTGACCTCGATCCGACGCCTGGGCCCGTCAAAGTCGATCCAGGCGCGGACGTTGCGGCCGGAGCGCATGTCGATGGGCACAAACTCCTCCCTCCCGCCGGAGGACATCGTCCTGTTGTACCCAGCGGCGGCGGTGGCCGAGGATTCGATGTAATTGAGGTCGATACCCACGTGGTTGCCGTCGGGGTCGGCGAACTCGGGGTTCTGGCCAGTGTCGAACTCGACGGCGAGGAGAGGGGCGTGCCGGCGGTGGGTGGAGTTTGAGAAGAGGCCGAAGTACTGACCCGCCAGGAAGCCCGGTGGGGAGGTGGACGCGGACAGCACGAAGGCGAGCCCGAAACCGGGGCTGCTGGAGATCTCCGGCAGCACCGAGAAGACGAAGGATGTGGAGAAGGAGAAGACCTCGACCCCCCCGCCGGTGGTGGTGGCGTTGCGCAGCAGGGTGAGCCTGGTGGGATAGAAGGCGCGGCCGTAGGAGAACCGATTGGAGTCATTGGTGAGGCGGATCGCGGTGTTGTCCATCCGGGCGTCGCCGACGAGGTTCAGGTCCCCGGGCCTGAAAGAATTGAAGAGGAAGTCGACGGCGGACAAGGAAGAGGGGATGAAGGCGGCGCAGCAGAGCAGGTAGAAGAAGAGGGCGCCCGTGGCAGATGGGCACCCCCCGCCGCCACCCATCTCCACCAAAGATCGATGACGCCTTTCCCGACGCTTTCACCTCCGTTTGAAGGGCCGCCACCGCGGAAGGAGATGCCACGGCCCTCTCCGGCGATTACTGTTTCCGATTCAGATCCCGGGGACGGTCTGAAACGGGCTGGGAAAGAGAACGGTTGGTGGGTCCGTCCGAAGGGTGCTGTCTTGGTCGCCCCGACGCCATGGCCACGAGCAAGCTTCTGAGGAATGGGAGGAGGAGGAAGCATCCAAGCAATGGAGATAGAACTCGCCTTTGCTTTCGCCGGTCAACATCTAGAGCGGGCCACCCTTTAATGGCGTTTGAGAGCAATGGAGATAGAACTCGCCTTTGCTTTCGCCGGTCAACATCTAGAGCGGGCCACCCTTTAATGGCGTTTGAGAGATGGGTAACGACGGCGGCTGCTACTGCAGGAACAATTCTCAGACTGTCAGAAGCGGGCCCTTGTTAGATCTAAATTTTTTTATTTATATTAGTTTTAACCATGGTTTAGTGTGCAGGATCGAATTGGTCTGATTCGGCCGAATCGGATCGGATCAAGAGAAATCTAATTCACTCAATTTCTATCGAATCGGACCGATTTCCATCCGATTCTCATACGAATCGGCCCGATTAAGACGAATCGTGGCGGATCAGGAAAAATTCGATTCGCCCCGATTCCCCGTTGAACCTTGGTTTTAACTATGAGATTGTTATAAAAATTTGTTACCATTTATATCAATTTTTTCTATGGAGAGTGATCAGCCCCTCCAAAATAAAAGTGTGAAAAAAGTTGTGTAAAGATAATCCTTACAAAACATTTGAAGATCTATTAATGTACTCTGCAAAGAGGGTTTGTACTCCAATCGGCCAATAGAGTTTGAACAGTCAACTGCATAGCTAGATGGTTTGTCCTAGAATAAGTAATCCTAGGACAGTATAATCTACTATTTTCTCTTTTTTATTTGATAGTTAAAAAGCTGGTGATCAGAATATGCAAACAAATATTTAACTTAACTTAACTGGCCAATTAGTGCTTTAGTCGGAGATAAACACAATTACACAATCCGATGAAACAAAACCCGTGTTATTTAGCCTTAAACCAGCACTTAAGAAATAAAAAATCTCATAATCGAGAATAGATCGCGGCAATTTCAAAAACGTCCCGACAGTTGAGGTCACCAAATTCCAACTTTAATATGGATTAGAACAAGAACCAAATGACAGTTCTTGCTAAAATGCATGAAGCTCTAAAGTTTCTTGTAGGGGTTGGGTAATATCTAAGTATGCCGTAGTTTAATGGAGAAGTTTGTGGAAGATCTAATCTATCATAGTATGACTCTCGTTTGATTGAGTAATACATGTAGAGTCAGTATGAGAAAAATTGCTCAAGAATGGAGCTTGAAAACATTCAGGGAAACTTGTGATCAAATGATACTTGTAGGCTACCAAGTCTTCCAATGAATTGCTAAATCCTGGGAGATGATTCACCATCAGTGCTGGAATCAATATTTGGGTAAATTTTTCAGGGACAGCCCAACCTTTTAGCACTAATAATGTTGGAAACCCAAAAGCTTCCTCACACATTCAACTTGATGAGCAACAAAGAACATAGCAAACGCAGTGGAATGCCACACTTCAAGAAGATTAGAGGAAAGCTGACTCAAATATGCAATGGCAACGTAATAGCAAGACCTCCTCAGCAAACGCATAATACATACTCGAACCAGAAGAGAACACTCCTCCGTGCTTGCCAGAGTTTTTCGTCGCGCACAAGAATACCAATTGAAGATGAATCCGAAAACAGCATCCACCCATTTTTAAGCATTCAAGGGAAAAACATAATCATAATAATCGGAAGGCAAATAATCAAACAGAAAGTACATGAACCTTCTGATTCCATTTCAAATCAAGCTAGTTGCCAGTGGCTTCTACATATGATCAACCAGTCTCCTGCTCGAACTCATCGCCATCGGATTCCTCGATGTTATCTGCATCGTCTTCTTCTGCCTCTCCATCATCTTCTTCTTTGCTGTCGAGAGTTGCTTTTCCAATTACGATCACGTCGCTGTTCGCCTTTCTGATCTCATTCAACTACATAAAAGTACAGACCCAGTTCAGTCAATGAAGATCTATGGTTAAAAAAAAACGAAGGCTCAGCAGTGTGGAGCAATTGAAATCCACAGATCCTATCATCCTAATGACATGCACATGCAAGAAAAATATATTTCTCATCTGATCATATAGGTGCTAAGAACAACTTTCAGAACATACAACAATATAACATAGTTCATATGACCATACTTTTCAGGGACCAGTAAGTGAGGCTTGGCGACATCCTAGACAGTGCTTTCTGTTGAACGTTCTTTGATGATTGTCCACAGGGTACAAAGTTTGTTCTTTCCCAACAGCAGTAATCTCAAGGCTACTGCATGGGCATACAGAAAGCTCAGAAAGAATGTTTCTCCCTTTCCTCATGCTGGTAAAAGCTAACATCAGATAAGATCTGTTAATTCAACTATAACTGTAACATCCCGTTCCCTTTAGGGGTTTGCCCTCCCGGCTGTGGTCGCGGCATGGTGGCCAGTCGCGTTCTGAATGCGACATAAGTGACCGTCGCGTTCTGTTTCGGAACGCACCGGCCGCCCCTGTCACGACAGGACCTTGACAGAAGACTGTTTCCTTGTCGTCTTGCTATCGGACAGTTGCACCACGTGTCGAAGTGCATGCATGAACGCGACATGGTTGGCCGTCGCGATCTTGCTGTCAGTTTTGCATGCACGTCGATTGGGTGGTTGATTGGCTGACCGTTCCAGATCGCGACGCAAGTGGGTGTCGCGTTAGCGTTGGTAACGCGACGGCCAGGTCTGTCGCATTCCCAACGTCTGTGTTTAAGTTGCTCTGGCCGAGAGCAGAAACCCCTTTGGCCTTTCTTTTGGTGGTTCTTCCCTCCGGCGATTCCGAAGGCTGGTGGCTCCGTGGGGTGTTTGGGAAGACCTTGTGGGGTGTGTTTGCATTGTGTAGGTAAGTACATGGATCTATTGCATGGTTGTGTGTGTGTTTGTGCTTCTCCCTTATTTCTCCCTTCTTCTTCTTGCATGGTGATTCTTCTTCTCTTGGTGCATGAAGGAGGAGGTCGAGCTCGGTTCGTGGCGGCTCTTGGAGCATTGGAGCTCGGAGGTGGAGGGGTGCTGCTAGCTACGAGAAGGCCCCTCCGGGGTAGTTCTTCATTTGGAGGTAGGGACCCCAAACCTCCACCTACTTCTACATGCTAGGTTCTCAACCCTCCTTCCAAGCCTAGAAATCCTGTTTAGGATGTACATTGTGCTCCTTGATTCATGTGTTATGAATTCATGGTGTTGCTTGGATGGTTTCATGCTTGTGAGGGTTTGTATGAAGTGTGATCCATGTTGCATGTGAGGTTATGTGAGAGCAGTTGGCTTTTCCTTGCATGCATGTGGGTTGTTTGGAGTGGTTTGGATGATATTGACTATTTTCCATCGTCTCCATGACCCCCTCCCCGTGTTGTTTCCATTTTGATGTTTGGGGTGGTGGCTGATGCCTTGTTTTAGTCACTCGGCTGTGGTCGCGACGGGTTTCCCAGTCGCGACCAGGTCACGACGTATCGGTGCGTCGCGTTCTCTTAAACGCGCCCCGGACCCGCCGCGTCTTGCTAACGCGACGAGTACGTGGCCGGCGTTCAAGTATTCGGGGTCTTGCTGATTGCGACCTCCGTCTCCGTCGCGATGAGATCGCGACGGGGTACGTGTCGCAATCAGATGACTCAGGCTTGTTGCGGCACCCTTAGCCGGCGCGTTCTTATCGCGACGCGCTTAAGGGTCGCCTTCCGGTTTCCTGTCGTGACAGGCAGAACGGTCGTGTTCTGGTCGCGACCTGCCGATACGTCGCCTCTCTGACCGAGAGCTGACTATCAGCAAGCTTTGGTGTTTTGCTTCCGCTGCGACTTGGTTTTCTTGGCACTTATGTTGTTCTTAGTGCAGTGCTACTCTAGTCTCTTCGTCCGGTGCTAGGCACTTGAGGGATTGTCCACGAGACAAGTTGTTATCATTACTTGGGACCCCCAGCCCCGCACGTCTGTTAGAGGGAGTTCTCCGAACGGCGGGCGTGCTCAAGTCACGGACTTGGAGCAGAAGGGGAAAACGGTGGGGACATCGACGTAGAGTCGTTTGTAGAGCTCTCTTAGCTGGTCTGGTTCTCCGAGGTAGTTGTGGTGCTCTTACGGTGCGGACCAGCTAGTCCATTCTCACTGCCTCACTCTACGTGGTTCCGGAACCATTTAGAGGGGTCAGGCGTGGGACCGTAGTCCGGCCAGACTACGGCAGTTGTGTTGTTCTTAGTTCCGCGTCTCACTCCGACGGGAGGTGCTAGACATGGACCGTTGGTCGAGGGTAAGGCGAGTGGTGCACCTGACCGATTGACTAGGGTAGTGTTCTGTAGCTAGTGTGTTTGTCCAGGCAGTTCCTATTGTCTGTGTTTGCAGCTGGGTTCTTGTGGTGCCTTGGTTTACACGGGTTTTCCCGATCCCGTTGTGTAGCTTAGACCGACAACCGTGTAGTTCTTTCACGCTTCCGCACTTGACTCTATTTAGTAAATAGACTTTACTGCTTTATTTAATTATCGCACCTTAGTTCTATTCTGCTGTTAGAACCAGTGGGAGATTGGTAGTCCCTACTGGCTTCTTCGTGAAGCTCACTCATGTTTTGTAGGTGAGACTTCACAGCAGCTCCCTCCACGGCGTACTGAGGAGACGTGCCCGCAGTAGTCGGCGTCTCTAGTGGCAGTGTTTCCCTCAGCAGTTGTACTTCACCCTCAGGGTATGCCCCTAAGGGACGTGTTCTTTCTTTCCCTTTTATTTCAGCACTTGTACTTTATTTACTTTGGGACTGTACTAGACTGTTACTTAGTGTTGGACACTCTTCGTTCACTTGTGGTGCACTTTAGTACGTTGTTGTAATTTATTTATGTTACATATCTTATTAGACCGATCCGTTAGCCCTTCCGGGTCTCCGGACCCGTGGGCGGCGGTGCCGGTGTTCGGATCCTTGGTGAGAATTGGGGATCCGGGCGCCGGGGCCGTTACAATAACATCGTACGCAAAAGCCTAATAATTAAGCATCCTTCAGAGCATCTGAACTCAACATGTATTTCAATGACACACTCTTCAGCCTATGCTGCCTATCATAGAACTCAGCCACTTCCCCCCATAAAAATATTATCTACATCTTTCTTTCCTCATCTATCTTCTAGAACCCCCAATCATGAAACTGAGAAATGTGGACAAGAATTTGAAATTCAGGGGGCAACCTGTCACAAGTGACACACCCCTCATGATTAATGGCTTTCTTGGGCAAATTATGAGGATCCAGTGCATTTCCACCCTCATCTCTTGTCAGCTTTTATACCTAGTTCTGTTCATCCCCCATCCGAACCATTCCTGACGACTCCTCTGGGTCTCATCCATGAACCTCTTTCAGGAAGTAAAGTATCCTTCAAAAACCAGTGCATCTCCACTAAGTTCAAAACTTCAACCTCTTGCAAGTCCAACAGATTCTCCAGTAACAATTTTGGGTGGAGCTCAAAAGGAAAACAAGTGTCAGAATGCTTATTTATCCTTTAGTGTCAGCTCCTACGATCCTCAGCCACCGAGTGAGGAAAAAGTTTGGTAAAACCTGACATAACCCTGAAATTGTGGGTTGGGTCAGAAGAAGCAAGTCAGGTTGCTTCAGTTCATCTTGACCTGCAACTTTTCACAAGTAGGAAGTTAGAAAATATGAACTGAAAGATCCTCATCAGCTTGGTACTATCACAACGATTAGACCCGAGGTTGGAACAAGTGGATTTCAAGTCCATAGCTTCCCATTATCCACCATTATTAACTCAACTAACACCTGAAGCAACAATCCGGCCTCTATAAGCTACTGCTGGATCGTCATTAAGGATCAGGATCATCAAGAGACCAGTTTGATATCAAGATAAGTAGCACTACCCACTTATCTAAAAGTAGACATAACACTACACACTTTTCCCCTCGTTCTTTTTACTACAGACATCATGAGGGATTCTTCTGTATACGCCATTCTTATTTCCATGGTGAAACACAAATGCCAAAAAAAAAACTAATATATCATCTTCCCAAGACCATCGATTCAAAAATTAACAAGAACGGGCAGAGATACTAACGAGCGAAAGCAAGAAAATCACAAGTTTTTATTCCATGCGATCTCTGCTCCGTCAAGGATACCGCAAAAACCACCAATTAGCGGAAACAGGAGAGCAAAGAATGGGCTTTTACCTTGTCTTCGAACTCTGATTCCTCCGTGGCGAGGAGGATCTCGTCGTTCTCGGCGCCCGAACGCAAGGGCAGCAGAACGGAGGACGGGACCAAGGGCGGGGAGGGGTACTGCCGCATGAACGCCGGGAACTGCAGCATCTCTCTCTCTCTCTCTCTCTCTCTCTCTCTCTCTACGCGGACGCGCGCTTACGCCTTGCGGCCAAAGAGGAAAGGTGTTCTTCAGAGTTCAGAAGAACGGTTACATTTATATCCCTCAGAATTTAGAGGTTTATTTCATACCAAGGTTTGTCGTGCCTATTAATTGTATCCGGCTAGGGGTTTGACGAGTCAATGATACGATCGATTTGATTTGATTTATTCTATTTTTATATATTATAATTATTATTATTAAAAAACTATTTAAATTGAAATATATTAATATGATACATTTCGATCCATATCATATCAAGATAAACTCGATATAATGATGGTCTGACACGACAAATTTTATTTTATACTCTATTTTTTTTTTACCAATAATTTTGTACTCTACATTCTTAAGTTTTTGGGTACTGACATTTTATGGTCGGGTTAAGAAATTATCTCGTATATAAAAATAATTGTGACAGTCAGAGAATTTGTACCCTAACTAATTTGGTGTTGGTTGAGTAATTTCTTTACCTGATTATTTGAGATTTAAACATTTCCCTTATTTGTTTTGCAACTCCAACACATGGTTGATGAGACGAGAATTAGATTAACCAGCTTATTTATAGTACGGCCTCAATCAGAACATACCGATCTAATTTAATCTAATTTATATAAAAAAATATATAATAAAAAATAAATAAAAACTCTAATCAAATATTTTTATGTTTAAAATTCACCTACGGATTATGACAAGAGGATGGCACTCACATGATTGTTATTTTGCGTATTATTATCATGAGTCAATCAAATAAGAGTGTATTTATTAGATTATTATTAATATTTATATACATAGATATGTCATACTAAAATCTTGTATTTTTCAATTTCATTATATTTCCAACAAGTGCTACAACTTTTAAATAGTAAAAGTGGAAGAATGCAACCGAAGTATATTGCTCATTATGATGGCATAATATTGTTATAGTAACGTAGAAAAGATCTGAGGAGGGCCTATGTATATCTTTAAAACGAAACACACTCTTTCTTCAGATAAATTTCCACACAAAAAATATTTAGCATAGAATTGTTCATTAAATGATGACAAAGAGTTCTTACCATTTTTATTAGCCTTTGAAGAGAAATAAAGAACAAGGATTAAATGTAAGTTGAGTTGAGAGGCATATGATACATAAATTGGGCCGGGCCCAAGTTCTGAACTAGCCCAGTCCAAATTTGGCCTACATTGGTGTAATGGATTTGGGTTGTATCAAGCTGGGCTGGGACAGCAGCCCAAGTTGGTCCATGTTGTAGTAAAATTTCTTGTGGTAACGAAATAGCTAAAAAGTCTTCTTTTTCTACGTGTGTACATTTTTATCACACAATTTTTCATCAAAACATTTTACGCATACAAAGTTTTTTTTAGAGAAATAATTAATCTATTTGCACAAGTGCATCTATGCATAGTGACATGACAACTCGAATAGTACTATGTGGGCCACCAAATAATACAACGATATGTGATAGAATCGGAATCCTCTCGGCCCCCCGCAGGAGGGGGGGCCGGTCAGTACAAAGGGTGGGGGGGGATTTTTCATTTCATCCCTCAAACATCTCCTTTTTTTGGTGTTTTACACAAGGGGTATGTGAAAAAATCCCCCCCCCCCTCAACCCATGTACTGATCGGCCCCCCCTCCTGCGGAGTGCCGAGAGGATCCCGACTCATATGTGAGAGAATCAGGATCCTCTCGGCCCCCCGCAGGAGGGGGGGGGGGGGGCGGTCAGTACAAAGGGTGGGGGGGATTTTTCATTCACCCCTCAAACATCCCTTTTTTTGGTATTTTACACAGGGGGTATGTGAAAAAATCCCCCCCACCCCATGTACTGACCGGCCCCCCCTCCTGTGGGGGCCGAGAGGATCCCGATTCAATCACATATATGTCGGGATCCTCTCGGCCCCCCGCAGGAGGGGGGCCGGTCAGTACAAAGGATGGGGGGGATTTTTCATTTCACCCCTCAAACATCCCCTTTCTTGGTGCTTTACATAGGGGGTATGTGAAAAAATCCCCCCCTTCCCCACCCCATGTACTGACCGGCCCCCCCTCCTGCGGGTGGTCGAGAGGATCCCGACTCATATGTGATAGAATCGAGATCTTCTCGGCCCCCCGCAGGAGGGGGGGCGGTCAGTACAAAGGGTGGGGAGAATTTTTCATTTCACCCCTCAAACATCCTATTTTTTGGTGTTTTACACAAGGGGTATGTGAAAAAATCCCCCTCCACCCCATGTACTGACCGGCCCCCCCTCCTGCGGGGGCCGAGAGGATCCCGACTCTATGTGATAAGTGATGACGACAGATTAGTTGCAATAAATTTAAAACTTAAATGTTTGGACTCAAAAAACATAAATTTTAGAATCACTCTTAAATTTAGGCTCATAAATATAACCGTTGAACTTTGAAATGTAATCTTTCGGATTGAAAATTTATTGATTGAATTTTTATAGTAATAAATTTGATTTCATAAATATTATCTTTGTACTCAAAATTATTTTCTTAGGATTTAAAAATTATATATTAAATTTTTACTTTGAACTTATAAAAAATAATTTTAAGCTCTAAAATTGCGACTTTAAATTAAGAGTAGTTGTCTATCACCCATCTTCATTCGCCACTAATAGCTACCCCCCATTATTGACATCATTAGCCGCTAATCATTAACTAATATAGTTGTCATGTCACCATATATCCAAATACAGTAAGTGTACTTACACAGTGAAGCAAGCCTTTTTTATCTATGTTCACAAAATTATTTCATCTGGTACATAAGGAATGCTCTGTCAATAAAATCCTTTATATACATTTTTTTAATGACTAGAGTTCAAATCTTAATTCTCATATTACTTTAAAAAAGAAAACTAAGTCTGACATCCCAAATAAGATTTCTCGACTTGACTACCCAATTAATGTAATATGGCAGGATGCCACTACAACAAAGTCCACTACTTGACGCCCAAAAGACCAAACTTTCCACTGCACCGGTGCAGCTCAACACACAAACTTATTTGCTCAAAATTAACAAAATGTACGCTTCATCAAACGCTCTACAAAATATTAAAACAGAAGACGATCCCACAAACAAAACATGTAGCTTAAACTCAAATTTATTAGAATAAGTATTATAATATAATTTTATTAATATCATGTATTTGTAGATCTTACCGAATATTCTTCTAACCTGATAGTAATAGGGAAGTCTTTACTGTAACAGAACTTAACGTATATTGTAATAGGAGATAATATTTATTATAATGAGTTATAGCTCTGTTAGAGACTAAAAAATAAGTTAAACATCTGATAAAAATTTCTAATTATTTATCATTTATTAAAAAATATAAAATTATATTCGATCTTTCCCCGTACGTCTCGATATGAAATCGAGGCATGACATATTTAGAACTAATTAGAAAAGATTATAACAATAGAAACTTACAAAAAAAAATATTTTTTTCTCCTCACCCACGAAATGATTATTTCAATTCAGCTGGATGGGGTCCACCAATCTGGTATCGATCTTGCACACATCACAAAAAGTAAAAGCAAGTGGTCACGAAAAGCTAGCTTTTCCTTGTTTAATTGTGATATGATCAGCCCAAAGCATGCGCCACATCCATATACTCCCATCGGTCATGGAAACTTCTCGTTTGATGATCTACAGATTCTACACAAACATCTTCGGTCGGTCTTTGATTTGACATAAGAAATTATATTTTTTTGTCCATATAATTATAGATAATATTGATTACAAACTAATCAAAATGAACATGCAAATGTGAAAACGAAAGGTAGTGGAAGAATATTTTGTGGCAATTAAAGTTCCATATCGGGTATTGTTATAGATGGAAGTAAAATTTTTATTTAGTAGAATCAGTGATGATGTATTTATAGATTTATCTTTTTAATTCAATAGAATTATAAGTAAACTAATTAAGAGTTTTTTATTGTATTAGAGATGTCTTTGTTAAAACAAAATTTAACGTATATTGTAACAAGAGATAATATTTATTATAATAAATTATAATTTTATTAAAAATTTTAAAAATAATATTTGATAAAAATTTAATTAATTTATCTTAGAATTATTTATAATATAATTTAATATGTATACTAATTTTTTTAAAAAATTCAATAAAATCACGATATCTCACTAGTAATAAATTGGGTCCCTACAAATCATTTTTTTAGCGGCAATACGATCTACATTGACATATTATATCGATCGTGCTACATTGACGAGAAATATTTGACGCACTCTATCATTGATACAAATTATACATCAATATGGAAATGCATACCACTTGTCTCATTGACACTCATCTCAAAACCCCTTATGACAAGGAGAGAGGTTTTGTACACTTGTGTAAAATGCACAAGTGCAAGTCACTTAGATATTTTGTCCATGTCACATCATGCACATAAATTTTTTATCCATGTGATAGATAAAAAATTTATGTGGATTACACTTATGCACTTTTACACAAGTGTAATAAACTTTTCTCTATCACAAGTGATACATCTCTCTATCATTAGTGTGTATAGTTTGCACCAATAATAGAGGGCAACACTATTGCTTCAAATTGACAACCCACACACCCCCCACACCTTCTTTGTGGTCTTCCCGTACGTCTGCATCGCCATCAACAATTATATATATGTATGTATTTCACAAACAAAGTAGGAGTCTTGCAGCAGAACATGATATATATTGAAAAGTTGTTGACAGACGTAATTATAAACTAATTTGACGAAACTAAATAGCAGAGTGAACATATGGAACGGGGACCAAACAAAGGCTCTGTTTCCTGGCTGTAAGGACTCCAGGAGTCTCCCCCATGTCTAGATCTTCTGCCTGCATCCCATCAGGCATCTTCCAATCAAATCGGTGCAGCAGGTTTGCAAGCACTAGCTCCACGGCAGACACCGCAAACTGCGCGCCCGGACAGATCCGCCGGCCGGCGCCGAAGGGAATGAACCGGAGATTGCCTCCGTGGAGATCATCCACAGAAACACCACCCTGCAGAAAGCGCTCGGGGCGGAACTCCTCCGGCGCCTCCCAGAGCTCGGGGTCCCTCATGATCGCCCAAGCGTTGATGAGGACCCTCGTGTGCTTGGGGACGTAGTAGCCACAGACATGGGTCTCCTCGGAGGACTGCCGCGGCAACAGCATAGGCCCCGCGGGGTGTAGCCGCAGCGTCTCTTTGATCACTGCCTTCAGGTATCTCATCTGGGCAATATCAGGCTCTTCTATGGAGGGTTTTGCGCCGGCTGCTCTTCTAACCTCTGCCTGTGCTCTCTTCATCAACTCCGGGCTACGGACGAGCTCCGCCATGGCCCATTCCAACGTGATGTATGATGTGTCGGTGCCAGCTGAAAACATGTCCTGCATGGTTTGTGATAACCAATATAATTCCGTGTAAGAGTTACAATTGCATAGATAGATAGATAGATAGATAAATAGATAGATAGATAGATATATAGATACAGAGAGAGAAGGATTACGATGATGACTGCTTTGATGGTCTCTGTGGAGAAGAAAGCTCTGATGAGGGGTCTCCAAGATCAAAGGCTAGCAAGGCGTCCACGAAGGTCTCTGGGTGGCTCCCCCCGCTGACCTCGGACCGGTGGAGGTGCTCCTGAATGATGCTCTCAAGAACGCGATCCCACTTCTGCACCACCCTCTTCACCCTCGAGTCGATCCCGGTGAGCACGCTTACCCACCGCAGGCACGGGTAGTAATCGCCCACATAAAACGCCGAGAACAAGGTAGCGTGCTCGTGCAAGAGCTCGCGGAACTCCCCGCTCCGCCCCTCGTCCCTGAAGGATCTCCCGCGGACGGCCCTGGAGATCAGGTCGATCAGGAAGTCTTGCAGGATCTCCCTCAGATCGACCGCACCGGAGGAGGAGGAGGAAGACAGCCGCTCTATCTTCCCCACCATGAAGGCCACCTCCTCCTCCCTGGCGAGCCTGTAGGATGGCACCCTGCGGGGACCCAGGAGGTGGAGGTTGGTGACCTTCCTCAGGTTCCGCCACTCCTCTCCGTATGGCAGGAAGCCCATGTCCCTGCAGCCGTACAAGATCTTCTTGGGGAACTCCAGCGCCGGCCTGTCCGCAAAGATGGCGCCCTGGGTCTTCATGACCTCCTCCGCCACGGCGGCCGAGGTGACCACCAGGGTTGGGGCTTGGCCCAGCTGCAGCAGCATGAGGGGACCGTGGCGTCGAGAGAGAGCCGCGAGGGCGCGGTGGGGGAGGGAGCCGACCTGGTGGAGGTTCCCGATGAAGGGTAGCTTCCGCGGGGAGGGCGGGAGGCGGCGGCGGTCTAGAGAAGTAGAAGCCTCCTCTTTACTTGTCGTTAGTGTTATGGCGAGGATCACCAAGAGTACTGGGAGAAGAAGCGCAAGCGAGACCGCCATGGCTTCGGGTTGTTGGAACCACAGCCATAGAGGAGGGACTGGAACCATGTTTCTTTTGTTCGTCGCTCTCTTTCTCTCTCTCTCTCTCTCCGTGTGAAGAAGCAGAGACAACAGCTGGTGGAAGTGGCGAAGCCGCCTTCTTTTGCTTGCACGCTGTCCCACCCTCTTATCCACGAACGTTATGCGGAGGGACGCGATTTCAGATTTATTTAATTTATTATATTTTTATTTTAAAATAATATATATATAATATTAGTATACATATTAATACACACAATTAACGTATAGGACACATAAATAATGTAAGAAATACATAATAATTTTATTTATGTATATTCTTATATTATTTGTATGTATTAATATTTTATTTGTGTATATTAATATGTTATTTATATATTTATTTTTAAATTAAAATAATATTAAATATATTTGAGGTCGCACTTCTCCGCATGATGAGTTGATGAGTCAAATTATATATATTTCTTATCGACGACAGGTCTCTCTCTCTCTCTCTCTCTCTCTCTATGGAATTGGCTTCTCGTCTAGGTCCTTTATGTCAATCTCGCCTGAGAGGTTAGAGCAAGATAAGGACATGATAAGTCAATGTTTGAAGAGAAATGCTATGCTCCCGGCACTGTCGAGAGCATAGCTGAGCTGGGGGGGGGGGGGGTGGGGGGGGCGCCCCCCCACACGCACGCCACGTGGAGGGGGCGGACCCCCCGCATTAAATGCGGTGTTTTGTTTTGTTTTTTTTGCATTATTTGTGTGCACAATGATGTATTTGTGTGCACAAATTGTAAAAAAAAATAGCATTTAATGTTGGAGGGGCCCGCCCCCTCCACACGGTGTGCGTGTGGAGGGGCGCGGCCCCTCCAGCTCATGCTACGCTCCCGGCTAGCATTACTCATGTTTGAATTGATTTTTTAGCAAAACTTTTAGGTATTATATTTCACATAATGAGAAAATATCGAATACGAAAAACTATTTATAGGTAGTGACCCTTGTCTCACATACTTCTAATTTGGATTTTAAAAAAAAGACATACTTCTAATTTAAATTTTACTCAAAAATTATTATATACAATTTTTCTCTTATAAAACGAGGAAAAGTAAGTTGATGACATATATACTTGACACATACATTTAACACCAAATCATTTTCTTAAGATGAGAGGCTAAAAAACAAGTGTGCTTTTCCCGGTATCTCGATATTGATTATATTCATTTTACCACTTCATTATACATTTATGGATATTTGAGCAGACGACACACTATTAACTAGACCCTTATCTTAGATAATATTATATCTCACTTGGTAGTCTATACCGATCCTTACCTCTCTTATAATTTGGTTGGACACTTTGAGTTAGAGATAATCTACTATATATTTGAATCTAAAAGTATTATTAAATTAATGATAAGAAATAATTAATGAGTGACATCTGCAATAATATTCAAATTTCTACTAAAGAGAGATAAGAAGATGTTAGTGTGGAGGAAAATCTATTTGGATCCAATCATCTGACCCGTCTATCCACCAAAGATAGTAAAGATCTACGCCACGCCCCCTCCATAACACTGCCACATAATAGGCGAGGTGGGTTTAAGTCCAACAACTCAACTCTATGAAAATGAGACTCCTGAAATCGATTAATGGTGAGTCTAAGGTCTCTTTTGTGACATCTTTCTACATAACACGTACATGTTGTCCCACTCTTATAAGTTATAAGTACCTCTTACACATTAGGACTTGACTAAACGGCCACACAACTTACGACTCCGCTCCCTCTCCATATATATCTCACTCTAACCTATTATATTACTAAATATTTATATAAGTACGATAATCTAAAGGAGGGCAAAGCCATCTGCCAGACTTCTTATTCTTAAATAGAGAGAGCACATGTTCTCATACAACCAATATTCTATTCAAAAGAAGAGAGACATTAAATGCCCTTCTCATCCCATGGGGAAAGGGAAGAGACATAAAGTATAAATAGGCGCATTGATTAGACAAGAGATGGGAGAAGAAGTAAATAATAAAAAAAACATAAAGAAGACAAGAGGAAGAGGGGCGATGGTTCTCTTCTTGGGGCTCTTTTGCTCTTCTCTTGGCACACCTTTTGAGGAGAAGAAGACTCTTTGTGGACATCAAAAATGATAAGATAAAAATAAATAAGATGTGAGCCCACTATTGGCCCATTATCTAATGGCCCAAGAGTGCCCCATGCAAGGGGTCACTTTAAGAAACCTTTCACCCCCCACTACAAAAAGAACCTCCTGCAAAAAGCTGAAAGGGAGAGGGCAGTGCGTACAGTGCCTTTGGGGCTTTGGCTTGGAGAAGAAGGCGGTGGGAGGAGGAGAAAAAAAAAGGGGCTGGGCTTCTTAGGGAGCTTCCTGCGCAGCAAAGGGGGAAGAAGAGGAAGAGGCCAAGTGGTGAGAAGAGAAAGGGGGTCTGTTGGGTACTCTCGGGTTCTCTCAAGACAAGAAAAGGAGGAGTTACAGCAAGCATCAAAGAGAAGAAGAGGAAAAGGAGGAGGGTTGTTGGTTCGTGTCCCAAGAAGAGAGGAAGAGGGTGAGAAGACCAAGGAAAGGAAAGAGAGAGAGAGAGCTTCTCCCCATCCCAACGTTTCCCTCCTCCCCTTCTTTCTTTTTTATGTTCTTCTCTTCTTCTTCTTCATTGTCTTGTCAAATCATATTGTTGTTGTCTCTTCCCTTCCACATGTGAAGAGAATGACATTTAATGCCTCATCTCTTTTTGAATAGAATGCAATAGATAAAGTCATGTGATGCTCTTTTCATTTGATGCATGTGATGTGAATGTGTTCTTTGTTTATTCATGTTATTAGAGCATGCACCCCCCTTTTCCCCCATAAGTTTTTTTATTCAAAGCCTTGGGTTCTTCCCCAACAAGAGACCCTCCATCATTGCTGTGTTTTCCTTGCTTTTCTCCTTTGAGCATATCCCGCCGACTCACCTGGTGTGAGTTTCACTACAAGAAAATGCGGAATTTCCGACGGATTGAATCCGTCGGAAATCCGACGGAATACCGTCGGAAATGAGCCCTTCCGACCGATTTCCGTCTAAAGCCTGTCGGAAATGATCCGTCGGAACTAGATGGTCAGAAATTTCCGACGGATAACATATCCGTCGGAATTCGGTCGGTAACTCCGACGGATTTATCGGTCGGAAACACGGTCGGTATTTACCGACGGTTTATCCGTCGGCAAATACGTCGGTATACGGTCCGTAAATGCTGACACATTTTCGGTCGAAAACCATCTGTCAGCATATTCCGACGGAATTACCGACGGATATTGCGGTCGGTAATTCCGACGGATAAAAACCGTCGGTAAATCCGTCGGAAATTAAACCATATTTTTTTTTTAAATTAAGAAATAAAAATGGTTTGTGAACCCTGCTGCTACAATGTCAAACCTGCTACAATATTCATAATTTAACAAATACTCACAATCAACATAATATCATAACATACAATAAATATAAAATCATACAGAATAATGAATACAAATATCAAGATAAATCTGCTGGATCGTCTGCTGTCCCTGCCTCGTCATCGTCTGGAGCTGGATCCTATATAAAACAAATTAAAATGAGAAACATTATAATAAATAAAAGACATACATTATTTTCAATAGTGAAATTTAAAACTTGTGATACAATAGTATTTTTAGATCCGTTATTTCAGTTGGTGTTTTTAGATCGGTCGTTTGAATGGCCAGGCCAATCCGAAGATCCAATTGGATTCCGTCAGTTTCTACACGTCGCTTTAACCCACCCGGTCGTGTCGGAGAAAACGGCACGTCGATCCGATCCCTATTTGGGATTTTGGACCCCCGGGTTGTGTGTGTTAAGGCTTTATAGGAAGTTGGGTGTTTTTAGATCGGTCGTTTGAATGGCCAGGCCAATCCGGAGATCCAAATTGGATTCCGTCAGTTTCTACACGTCGCTTTAACCCACCCGGTCGTGTTGGAGAAAACGGCACGTCGATCCGATCCCTATTTGGGATTTTGGACCCCCGGGTTGTGCGTGTTAAGGCTTTTATATGAAGTTGGGTGTTTTTAGATCGGTCATTTGAATGGCCAGGCCAATCCGGAGATCCAAATTGGATTCCGTCAGTTTCTACACGTCGCTTTAACCCACCCGGTCGTGTCGGAGAAAACGGCACGTCGATCCGATCCCTATTTGGGATTTTGGACCCCCGGTTGTGCGTGTTAAGGCTTTTATATGAAGTTGGGTGTTTTTAGATCGGTCGTTTGAATGGCCAGCCAATCCGGAGATCCAAATTGGATTCCGTCAGTTTCTACACGTCGCTTTAACCCACTCGGTCGTGTCGGTGAGGAGACTGCCGTCGATCCGATCCCTATTTGGATTTTGGACCCCCGGGTTGTGCGTGTTAAGGCTTTTATATGAAGTTGGGTGTTTTTAGATCGGTCGTTGAATGGCCAGGCCAATCCGGAGATCCAAATTGGATTCCGTCAGTTTCTACACGTCGCTTTAACCCACCCGGTCGTCTCGGAGAAAACGGCACGTCGATCCGATCCCTATTTGGGATTTTGGACCCCCGGGTTGTGCGTGTTAAGGCTTTTATATGAAGTTGGGTGTTTTTAGAGCGGTCGTTTGAATGGCCAGGCCAATCCGGAGATCCAAATTGGATTCCGTCAGTTTCTACACCCACCCGGTCGTCTCGGAGAAAACGGCACGTCGATCCGATCCCTATTTGGGATTTTGGACCCCCGGGTTGTGCGTGTTAAGGCTTTTATATGAAGTTGGGTGTTTTTAGATCGATCGTTTGAATGGCCAGGCCAATCCGGAGATCCAAATTGGATTCCGTCAGTTTCTACACGTCGCTTTAACCCACCCGGTCGTGTCGGAGAAAACGGCACGTCGATCCGATCCCTATTTGGGATTTTGGACCCCCGGTTGTGGGTGTTAAGGCTTTTATATGAAGTTGGGTGTTTTTAGATCGGTCGTTTGAATGGCCAGGCCAATCCGGAGATCCAAATGGATTCCGTCAGTTTCTACACGTCGCTTTAACCCACCCGGTCGTGTCGGAGAAAACGGCACGTCGATCCGATCCCTATTTGGGATTTTGGACCCCCGGGTTGTGTGTGTTAAGGCTTTTATATGAAGTTGGGTGTTTTTAGATCGGTCGTTTGAATGGCCAGGCCAATCCGGAGATCCAAATTGGATTCCGTCAGTTTCTACACGTCGCTTTAACCCACCTGGTCGTGTCGGAGAGAACGGCACGTCGATCCGATCCCTATTTGGGATTTTGGACCCCCGGTTGTGCGTGTTAGACTTTTATATGAAGTTGGGTGTTTTTAGATCGGTCGTTTGAATGGCCAGGCCAATCCGGAGATCCAATTGGATTCCGTCAGTTTCTACACGTCGCTTTAACCCACCCGTCGTCTCGGAGAAAACGGCACGTCGATCCGATCCCTATTTAAGATTTTGGACCCCCGGGTTGTGCGTGTTAAGGCTTTTATATGAAGTTGGGTGTTTTTAGATCGGTCGTTTGAATGGCCAGGCCAATCCGGAGATCCAAATTGGATTCCGTCAGTTTCTACACGTCGCTTTAACCCACCCGGTCGTGTCGGAGAGAACGGCACGTCGATCCGATCCCTATTTGGGATTTTGGACCCCCGGTTGTGTGTGTTAAGGCTTTTATATGAAGTTGGTGTTTTTAGATCGGTCGTTTGAATGGCCAGGCCAATCCGGAGATCCAAATTGGATTCCGTCAGTTTCTACACGTCGCTTTAACCCACCCGTCGTGTCGGAGAATGCCCAACCCAATCCTAAGTATATGAAATTATACTAATACTGACCTGAGCTGCTGGCTGTGTGGGGCGTACTCCCTGCATTATTGAGAGGAACTGTTGAAGCATATCGCTGAACTGCGTCTGTAGCTGTGCCCGCTGCGTCTCTATGTCTACCCGCTGCGCCTGCAGCTCTACCCGCTGCGTCTGTAGCTCTTCCCGCTGGGTCTGTAGCTCTGTACGTAGCTCCTCCCGAATGATGCCTCTAATGTCCTGTACACCACTGACGGGCGGCGCAGAAGATGAACTCGCGTGTGCCGGAGGAGCGATCGAACTGGCATATGAGGACAACACTAGTTGAGTATCCAGGCTGTCCCCAAAGCCGTACACTCGGCCCTTCCTCGGCTTTCCGCTGCTCGACCCAAGCCTCTGCTCCAAGTCTGGCTGAGGAGTGTCCTCTGCATAACGCTCCGTCATCGTCCTTCGTACCTCTCCTGCAAAATAAATTAAAATTAAATTAAAAAAATAATTAATTTAATATCATAATTGAATTCAAATTTATAGGTTGACTTACAACGATCGTGCGGGCACTCTCGCTAACATAGTCATCCGCCCCTTCCGCTTAGAGTCCATCAAATAACTCGCGAAAGGTAGGGCACACTCGAGCTCATGATGCTTATAATTCAACGGACGTAGTTAGTTTGACAATAATAATCAATGTACTAAAAATTGAACAATATTATGCTTACCAATTTTTGACTGTGGGTCGCATAATTATGGACCCACTAGTATGCACATTCTTCTCCGGATGAGTTGATCTGTTGCGTATGGCCGCCTGTGACCGCTGCTGCCATGGTCCAGCAGCCCATCGCTCACAAAGGGACTGCCAATAATCCTTCCTCAGCAAGAAGGGCGTCATCAAGCCAAGCCCTAGGATCCCTATTGCCTGTGCTCTTTTGCGCCTTGTCCCGGGCCTCCCACATCGACTTTCTTAATTAGTCTGGGCAGTAGACTCCCAGACGGCTCGACTCGAGGGAGATCCTCGGGTCTCGTGAATGTGAACCTCCGCTGTAAAGAAATGAAATTACTCAGCTTCTGCACGAACATGGATAGTAATTAAATAAATGAAGATAGTTATCTAAGATTTAAAAATACCGTGAACTGTCAAATAACTGATCCCGGACGGCACCGGAACTCTCTCCATCAGATGCTTCCGACATGTTTAATTCAGCATCATCTTCTTCATCATCTTGGAATTCATCCTCCTCATGCGGGGAGTCTTCATCCACATCAGACTCCACCTCCGCTCAGGGCATTTGGGTCAACTTCTCCTGTTCGTTATCCTTATGTAAGCAAATTGTTTCATTTATATCATGAATATTGAACTGCGTAGAAACTGCCAACTCTCGTGCGTCACTCCTTTCCGATTGGAAATAATTGTCATTAACACCGTCGAGCTCATCATCAGGCGGCAGAAGCTCATACTCAGGAATAACTTGATTTCACTCTACATGCAGCCCACCAATCTCTTAATTTCAGGGATGAATAATTGAATAATAAACTTGTTGCGCTTGTGCCGCCAGTATGAATGGCTCGTATGTACTCAACTTGGACTTATGCTTGACATCGACAATTCCATATGTTTGTCATGACGAATAGATGTCGGATCAAACCAATGACACTTGAAGAGAAATATAATGTTGTCTTGTCCCAAAATTGCAGTTCAATGACTTCTTCGAGAATGCCATAATAGTCAATTTCATTTTCATTGTAGGCACTTCACACATACGCCGCTGTTCATCGTAGACTTCTTGCGTCCATAATCTCTCGTGTGAAATCTGTATCCATTCACAATGTAACCTGGGTAGACACGTACAATCTTCGAGGGTCCATAACTGATCTCTTGTACTCTTAAATCGGTAATAAAACCTTGATCAACCTATTAGCAAAAAAATAGATAGATTTACAACAACTAATTATGCATAAGAACGTAACATATATGATTCAAAATATTTAGACACATACTCGAGATCTTAACCAACTCGGAAAAGACTTCTCCCGTTCCTTTTGAACCTGGCCGTCAGTGACAGTGTGATTTCTTGTAGTATGAACGAGTCAAACTCTCTGCAATGTAAATGTCACACAACCGTTCAGTTTACCAGCATTACATGTAAATGATGTATATCATAAGTGAGCACAACTTACTCAATGTAGGGCTCTAGTTCTGCGCAATTCATGAATATGTAGATCTCCGCAGCTACCAACTCTCTGTCTTCAAGTGGGCGAGTAGAAGAATATCCGAACGCCGTCCGGGACACTTGAATATAGAGAGTTGGTCCGACACATAGGATTCTCCACCATCATCATTACGTGGAGGTTGAGTGCGTCGGGTTGTATTTCCGTGTCAAAGTACATCGAACAGAAGTTCGATATCTCTCAATGAGGTATGCTGGGTAATGGAACCCTCAACTTGTGCTTTGTTGCGGACTTTCATCTTAAGATCGTGCATGCACCTACGATAATAATAGATCGAATGAATACATATGAAATATAAAATTCGCCGTAATGTGAATAAACTACGGATATAGAAATTACCTCTCAAACGGATACATCCATCGAAATGTACTGGTCCTCCGACCCTAGCCTTTATGGCAAACGGATGATCAGGTGCTCCATTGAATCAAAGAATGCTGGAGGAAATATCTTCTCTAATTTGCAGACTGTCTGTATTATATTTTGCTCCATATTTTGCAAGTCAAGAAGTCTGAGTTCTGATGCTGTAAAATTCGAAGAAGAAGAAATGACTCAGCTCAGTCATTGCTCCCCATATTGCTTTGGCAACAACTCACGAAAAGCAAGTGGGATCAGTCTTTGCATGAAAACATGGCAATCATGACTCTTCATTCCGTATATTTTTCCCTCATTGATATTTACACAACGGGCAATATTCGAGAATATCCATCTGGAAATCTCAATTGCTTCAACCATTGCAACACTTCCTAATCTGTCTGGCCCCAAGCACATATGCAGCTTTAGGTTGCACCACTTTCCCTTGAACATGCTGCAGCTCTAGTTCTGGGCGTCTGCAAAGTACTTTCAAATCCGAACGTGCCTTGACGTTGTCCTTCGTTTTGCCTTTGATGTCCATAACTGTGTTGAACACATTATCAAAAACATTCTTCTCTATATGCATGACGTCAAGGTTATGTCGTATCAAAAGTGTTGACCATAAGGTAATTCCAAAAGATGCTTGCTTCACCCAATTGTGATCCTTCCCGAAGCCAGGGATTTGTCGAGTACTAACAGCCAGTTGTGTTACAGTCGGTACGTTCTGGACCCGCCTCGCCATGTTTCCACAGACACCCGTTCCACATCTACATCCTCCATCACAATTGTATTTTTCATAAAGAATCCTTTTGCTTTCGGAAAGGATGGTCACGGTAGAAACGACGATGACAATCGAACCAACAAGATTTTCCCCCAGATTTCAACACAAATGATTTAGAATCCTCCATGTAATAAGGACATGCCAATCTCCCATGTGTGCTCCAACCAGATAACATGCCGTACGCAGGAAAGTCACTTATTGTCCACATTAATGCAGCCTTCAAATTGAAATTCTGTTTTCTGGATGCATCATAACAGAGAACCCCATCTGACCATAACAATTTCAGCTCATCAATCAACGGTCTAAGATATATGTCTATATTTTTTCCTGGAGATTTTGGACCCGGAATGAGCAATGAAAGGAACAGATTCTCACGCTTCATGCACATGCCTGGCGGAAGGTTATACGGTGTTAAGAATACTGGCCAACATGAGTAAGATGCCACCGAGCCTCCGAATGGATTGAAACCATCTGTGCATAAACCCAGCCGCACGTTGCGTGGATCCCTTGCGAAGTAAGAATGAGTACGACTAAAATGAGCCCAAGCTTCACCATCGGCAGGATGACTCATTTCACCTTCGTCACGACGGACTCTTTCTGCATGCCAAGTCATATGTCCAGCTGTCTTCGGGGACATGAACAACCGCTGCAATCTGGGTGTGATCGGAAAATACCGCAATGACTTATACGGAACATCCTTCTGCTTTGACTTGTCCCCTCTCTTGGGCTTGAATCTATCATGATTACAAATACAGCATGATGTCTTATCTGCATCATCTTTGTAGTACAGCATACAGTGATTCGGACATACATCAATTTTCATAAAACCAAGCCCCAGATCATTCACCATCTTCTTCGCACGGTAAAAGTCAGCAGGTAACCTCTCTGATTGAGGAAGCATACTCTTGACGAGTAAGAGAAGCCGGTCAAAACAACTCTCGCTTATATGAAATTCAGATTTCAAATTCAGTAGCTGCGACATGCAGACAACCGTGTATGCTTCTCACACCAATCCATAATGGCTCTCAGCATCTCGAAGTAACTGATAAAATCTCTGAGCTGTATCATTCGGCACTTCTTCATTTGTTTCATCTTCATGCATATTGAACTCTGGACCAGCAGCATCGACAACCATGTCTACGTACGTACTTGTGGACGCAAAGTAATGAGCATGTGCAGACGACTGAATAACATGCTCACCATGACACGACTATATCTTCATAATGGGCAACAAATCCTCTCGTATACAAATGATGCTGCACCATCCCATGTCGATATCTACTTTATGTTCTTACAAGCCGAACACGGACATCAGATGTTACCAATCGGATCGACTGCTACTGAGGAATTACTCAATGCAAACTGAATAAAACTGTCAACTCCGTCTTTAAACTCCTCGGTGACAACTCCATTCACCATTCCACGGTACATCCATGACCGATCTCATAAGACATTTTTCCTACACAAATTAAATGTCATGTCACAAGTTAAAATCCAACAGACCCTCACATCGTTCGAGTAAGTCAAAATGAATAGGTAGGATTATTATTAAGATTATCACTTTTTACCCATCTGTGAATATTTGATCGCACTCAGATGACCATTTACTGTGTTTGTATTATTTGCTGAAAATTTCGGCAGCATCTCCTCACACCTCTCCGATATACCAAAAAAATTTTATTGATTTAGATATTTCCTTAAACACTTACTAATAAGTGGTTAAGAAAATATTCTAAATCAATAAAGGTATATCAGAGAGGAGTGAGTAGACGCACCCGAAATTTTCAACAAATAATACAATCACATATAAATGACCACCTAACTCCGATCAAACATTCACAGACTGTCCAAAACGGGACAATTCAAGACTTTGAGTTAGATATACACGTTCTCATTATTGAAAATAAGACTCGTGCACATCAATCTCAAAGTCTTGAACGGGAATGTTCATTGACACGGGCTTAACACGCTCTCGTGATGTGTGTGCAGTGAAAAATTACTATACATGCATAGATTAAATTTCAAACGGACATGAAAATGAAATGAATATGAAATCAAAATCATATATGTGAACAAATGCAATAATAAAACAAGTTCATACATACATGTACATGAATTACAAAATGTAAAAACTACAATACTAATCAAGTGTAATAAAATTACATATAATCAAGTGCAATAATAAGCAAATACATTCAAATAAGAAGTGTAATACTAATCATTAAACTTAAAGTGAACAATTAAGCGTAAACTAAACTAATGTCTAGAAGGAAGAGTTCGTACTAATTTTGTTTTCCTAAATTGGGATGTATATCTTATTAGAGTGGCGAGATTTTAACCTTGAGCTGAGATGAGCTGAGTAGACGAGTCCAGTTGGCATATTACTAATGTGTCTTTGTTTCTTATTGTTAATTTTGTTCTGGTACAAAACGGCCGTTGCATCAAGTAAGACGTTCATTGTTTCCGTAAGATTCTAGATAGCCCCATTTTGGGGTTTGGAGAAGATAGTGAGGTGGGGTTTTTGATTCACGTAGGAATAAGAATAAAAAACATGGGTTACTGAAGCATGTTTTAATGTTAGGAATCACATTTCCTAGGGAATACACTGAACTTGTCAAAACATGAATGAAAGAAGTTTAGCGATTTCAATTCTTACCCCATATACATCAGAAATCAATTCCAATCTCCCAGTGTTTTACTCCCCAATAGGATTTTTCATATGGCGAACTCCCTCCTCGTTAACCACCCACGCCTGCAACCTTCTTGTGTCAGAAGAAACCCTCCAGCACCCTAGAACTAGCCTTCCTGTACTGAGCTGCGCGCAATCAGTTTTGACGTGTTTCATATTTCTTCCTTTCTTGGAATTTGCAGCATACTTCCCTCCCTTGGAAGTTAAATCCCTATTTCTCCACAACCCATCAGCCATGAAAAGAAACAAATACAACCATCTTCTTCTGCTAGCACCCCACGCACCCAATCCATGTAGCAATCGGCCACACTTTTCCTCTCTTGTATCTTGCCGCATTCTCCTACATGCATCTTTGCAACCTTTCACCTTCAGGAACATCCCCATCCCCTTTACACACAAAAAAACCTATTAAATCTTACTAAATTCTCGTTTAACTCACTGTTATGAATTTGTTTCTTGTGGTCAAAGCCTGAGTTGAACAGTTTCTGCCATACTGACATTCTGTAGCTTCAGATCAGAATACACAAGCCTTCAAGGAAGTGGCCATCATAAGGCACCCCGGAGTTGGTGATAATTGCTTGGGGTTCATTACTTCGGCTGTTGTTCTTCAGGTATGTAATTAGCTGCATACCTTTTTTTCCCCTTATTGGTTTTTTTCGAGTTTGTACATATTTTATCCATGTTCATTAAGATTCTATGCACCAGTTTTTGCATACACCTTTGAAAAAAGGAGGAAAGAGTTTTTGCATCCTGGCAGGGTTGCAAACGGGGAGGGGGGGATCGTGCAGGGGGGCCGGGTGGGGGGGGGGGGAGGGGGGGGCCACGCGCAGGGGGGGAGGTGGGCCGGGTGGGGGCGAGGGGGGCCGAGTGCAGGGGGAGGGGGGGATCGCACAGGGGGGCCGGGTGGGGGGGAGGGGGGCTGAGTGCAAGGGGGAGGGGGGGATCGTGCAGGGGGGCCGGGTGGGGGGGAGGGGGGGACCGCGCAGGGGGGGAGGTGGGCCAGGGTGTGGGGAGGGGGGGATCGCACAGGGGGGGGGTGGGGGGGAGGGGGGCTGAGTGCAAAGGGGGAGGGGGGGATCGTGCAGGGGGGCCGGGTGGGGGGGAGGGGGGGACCGCGCAGGGGGGGAGGTGGGCGGGTGGGGGGGAGGGGGGCCGAGTGCAGGGGGAGGGGTGGGATCGCACAGGGGGGGAGGGGGGCCGGGTGGGGGGAGGCCGGAGGACGGTGGCGGGGGTGGGGAGAGCTACTCACCGGGAAGGGAGAGCCGGCGGCGAGCGGCGGCGGGCGGCGAGACGGCGGCGACCGGCGAAGGCGAGGCGGCGGCGGCGACCGTCGTCGGACGACCGGGGCCGAGAGCGAGCGAGAGAGAGAGAGGAGAGCGGCGGGAGAGGGAAAAGAGAGCGGGAGAGGGAAAGAGGGGGGGTTTCGCGGGGAGGTGTAGCAGATTTTGTTACGTCCTAATAAAAGGCTATTTATTGGGAAATGACAGAAAACAGGCACAAAGTAATAACATTTATGTTTATTCATTATAACGCAGTCTGCGGAAGTCTTATTACATAAAGCTCCTCATTACACACTAAGTGAGGAGTAAGGATGAGTAGCTACTACTCATAACACTTTACAAGTACGCAACTAAAGCAGTAAATGGTTGGTTGACTCGTCATCGGTGTCCACTCTGCACACAGCCCATTTTACACTTCTCCCTCATCTTGATTACCTGAAAAGGGAAGGATGGGTGAGCTAACTAGCCCAGTAGAATTCAAATCCTTAAATCAAAGGATCAGGAACACATGATAATTTAGGTAAGAACATGAATGGTATCAAGAACAGGCAGATAACCAAGATAACATGTCAGTGAATGTATAACAGTAGTATGAAAACATAGGCATACTCAGAAATTCTATTAAGGCTCAGGTTCGGAGTCATATAAATATTCACACAGGACAGGTAATAGGATGAACGGATATCAAAGAAGCAATACCAGATCTCAGAATAGTAGCTTGATACAGTGATAGTAAAACTCAGGTCATGCTCAAGTATATAGCTCACGAATTGGTTCATATATCAGTTCACACAATACAGGAAGTATGATGACCATAATCAGGAAATAGTGATGCAATGCCAAACATCCCGGTATCCTTATCACTCCCGTACGGCCGTAATGTATTCGGGTGCTCCTCCCAGGACTGGACCAGCCCTATTTGCACAGGCATATCAGTCAGGTGGGGTCCAAGGACCAATAAATGTCATCATCATAAATTTATCATATCTCACAAGGTGTTCAAGCCTTTGAACTCTCAAGTCATCAAGTATATGAACTTAGTTGCCGAATACAGGAGAATGGACTCAACGGAGTACCATTCGGAGTTGACAGTTTCAAGGATAATTGTATGATGAGTAAGGTATCCAAAGTGGGTGATCTTTATAGTAGAATGACAGTAAATATCAAAGTAAATATGAGGGTAACTTGGTAGGCTAATAGGGTGAAGTTTAAGCAATGATTTGCACATGAAAAAGTGCTGAAATTCGAATCAGGGTCATAGCTGTCGACAGGTAAGAAAGGGGCTGTCGACAGATGGCTACAGACAGAACTCAGGTTTGCTGGACTGTGTGTATCTGTCGACAGCAACCAGGGGATCTGTCGACAGATCCACACAGTCCAGAATCCTGGAGTTCTGGAAGACATGCGCCTGTCGACAGCTTTGGGCTGGCTGTCGACAGGTAGCTGCAGAACTTCAGAATGATTTGTAAATCTGATCTAAACATCCTAATTATAGAACCTATAAACCAAGACATGTTTTATAACAAATGGAAGAGTCTAATTGGAGTTCTCATAGTGGTTTATAAACCGAACAAACGAGGTGAAACAAGAAGTTTGCAATTCAAGCTTGTCTAGTTAGAAACTAGACGTAGTATAGTGTTGGAAATGTGGTCTTGATAGTAATGGTTTATTGGAAGATTCCTACAAGATAGATACTAAAACTCAAGGTATTCCATAGATCTAAATCATAGTTTGGAGTACCTAACAAATAAACACAAGTTCTCACACAGTTCTAAAAATATTATAACTTCTATAGCATGAACAAGGATCAAGGTGGAAGAATAAGAAGAAGAAGAGATGATCTGGAAGTAAAACAAGTATCACTTCCTCCCTAACGTAAGAATAGTCATCAAAATTAGAGGAACACAATAGAATTACAGATATATCAGCTTGACTACTCAACCCGAGTTATTTATCATGTGTGGAGAACGTGATCAGGGAAAAGAGATGAATCCTACACATGGATAGCTAGGAACCTACTACCACATGCTACTGGAGGAATATCCTTTCCAACCAGAGATTATGTGAACTCAAGGAGTAGCTTCTATAGAAATACAAAACACACATAAAGTGCTAGAGGGGTTCATGACACTAGAACAGAAACTGGAACATCCAAACAGTAGGTTCTAAAGTTTATTCAAGGACATGAGTTAGAAGAGGAGAGATGAGGATCGAATCCTACCTTACGAGACAGTGTAAGTTCCTTTAACTTGAAGATCCACAAAACAAGAGAAAGGACTGCAAACTTGCACGCAGGATAGCCTCAATCAACAGTTCTTCCCAGTGCAAAGGAGACACCAAGAATCAGCCGTTGAAGCTTCTCCAAGTAGAGATGGCAGCTCAGCTCAAAAGCACGGAAGTGAAGTGGTCTCAGTAGCAACACACCCACCTACAGGAGTGGGAAAGGTGGGTTTGAAGGCTGTGAAGTGGTTCTTATAGACCCAGCGGATTCCCATGCATCGGCACATCAGCCCCTTGAGGTGTCGTGGTGAAAACCCAATTGTTTTACCACAACACGTATCCCATGCAACACTCCACAGGTTTACAAGTACAAACGTGTTTACTGCACAAGTAATTGTGCTGGCCTCTCTGGTGCCCCACACGTAAGCATAGTAAGATTCCCACAAAAATCCATTACGTAAATCACCCGTAAATCAGGTGACCAATTGCTCCTTAGATAAACCTATCCAAACAATACCTGATTGCCATGAAATTTTGACCATAGACTAATATGATAATTTTACTAATTGTGGTGATTTTTAATTAATTTTTGGAATTTAGTTTACAGTAGGTGAAAAATCACCCGGAAAATGGTCGCGTCGACTTAATCTCAAAATCCGTACGTCGAAAATTCAGATAATTGCATATTTAATTTCTCCACATTTTTGGAAATTATGATGTTCTCGGATTTTTATTTCGATGTCGTTTTCCGGTATCACCCTGTGGAGGCACGCACTTCGAGGTACGATACTGGAATAACGTTCATTACCACTATTTAAGTCTATCATCTAATTATCATAATTTATTAATAACCCTAAGGTATTTTAACCAAATTACTTCTATTTTCTTAATATTTTAATTTCTGGGGCGTTACAACTCTCCCCCACTAAAAGAAATTTGGTCCTCCAAATTTAATAAAACGAGAGTATGTTTACTCACCTGGAAATAATTCTGGGCACTGGTTCTTGATGGTATTTTCTAATCCCAGGTTGCTTCTTCTTGTCCTCGTTTATTCCATTGAATCTTTAACAATGGAACTTCCTTGCTCCATAGTGCTTTATTTTTCGATCCAGAATTTGCACGTCTTTCTACATATACCAAATTTTCTTGTATCTCCAAATCTTGATATTCAATGTTGTGATCGATGGGCTTCTCTAAGATCCGCTTCTTAATCTCGGAATTATCCGGTACACATAATTTGTTCCGAAACTGAAGATTTCCATGAATGTCTTCATTAAATTCAAGTCTAAAAGCCAACTTTTCTCTAATTTCTCTCAACACAAGATCATTGTCCTATTGCTCTCCAATTTGTTTCAACATATCTGACTGAATTGTTAAGTTATCAACTACAATTCTTTCTTCTTGTAATTCAATCTTTAAACGTAATGCGGAAAATTCCTCCAATAATTTCCATTCCCTTACTTACAATGGATTACCTTGACTATAGGATTTCTGCTAAGTGCATCCGCTATATATATATATATTTTTTCCTGGATGGTATTCAATTTTGAAATTATAATCCCACTTGTCTAGGCATATCAAATCACCGGGTAATTTTGTCCTTTAACTGAAATCCGACTAGCAAGGTAATATTTCTTAAGTTTCTTATCCCTACTCAAAGGAATTGTTACCTCAAGTTGTGTAGACAATAGTTCTGATTTTACTTCTAAAGATTTAGCAAACTCATAACTAATAAAAGAATGCGTAGCTCCTGAATCAAACAACACATACGCAGGCTTTGAGTTTACTAGCAATGCACCTTTATCAGTCTGCCTTCCTGCGGAGATTCAGGTTCCACATCCTGAATGGCATTTAGTCTTCCTTGCTTTCCTCGGGAATTCTGATTCTTTGGTGCATTCTTGGGCATCGGACAATCCGAAATTCGATGTTGAGTACTACCGCAACGGAGACAAGCACCCAACCTACGCCAACAGTCCTCAGCCTTATGCCCACTAAGATGGCAATGCTGGCATACCCCCTTCTTTCCATTAGAAGTTTTTCCTGCCTTCTTATTTATTTGCTGAACTTTCGGGGTATTTCCCAACTCAAACTTTCTCTTATGATCAGAAGATCCTTCTCCAGATTTCCCTCTAATCTTTTCCACAGTGTCATTTGCAGCCTCTAATGCTAAGGCTCTCTTAACCATTTCTGAGTAGGTAGTGATCAGGTGAGGGGTTAACTGCATAATAAATTGGGGACGTAGCCCATTCATAAACCTCTTGGCTTTTAATTTTCCGTAGCTATAAGATGCGGAGCATACTTTGACAATCGAGCAAATTGTGCCTCATATTCCGATACCGACATCCTTAATTGTTTCAAATTGGCAAACTCATTCGCCTTCCTTTCTTGAATTACTTCAGAAAAGTACTGGTCATTAAATAATTCTACGAATTCCTCCCAACTAACTTGTGTTGAATCTGCCAAGGTTGCCTCTACAGTTTCCCACCACGCTCGGGCATCCCGATCTAACTGAAATGTTGTCAAACAAACTTTTTCTTCTTCTGTACATTTCATTATCTTAAAAATTCGCTCAATATCCTTCAACCAGTTCTCAGCTTCATCCGGATCCGTACTTCCTGCAAATCTCGGAGGGTCCAGGCTTCGAAAATCCTTAAATAAACTTGTTCCAGTATGACTATTGTTCTTGGCTACTGTTTTCATTACTCGAGTCAAGTCATGCATTGAATTTTCCATCTTCTTCCAGTTAATGTCACTTCCATCCATAGATAACTTGGAAGAGTATCTGAGATATTCAATAAGGCATACATCAATTTCTATAATCAAACCATGTAAATTTCATCATGCACAGGCTTTAGATTCACAACACCCTAGTTCCATTAACCAGTCAGAAGATATATAACATTTTACATCACTACTTGTCCATAAGCTTCGTGAGATTTAAAACAATCTTGAAATTTTGATTCATCAATTATGTGAGTGTTAAACACATTTAAATTATTAAAGAGTCTTACTTGGTTTAGTAAGGAATGGATGTAGACAATGATTAAATAATCTATCTCAGTGGTATAATAATTAAAATCCAAGAAAATTGGAAAGTTAACGGAAGAATAAATCACGAGGATAGTCATGAAATTTATATGATCGATTGAATCATTCATTTACTAATTCTTGTTTAGAGTTGGATATAATAACATATAAAAGTCATTGTGACGTAAATTAAGGGATGAACAGGTTTGACTTTTCCTTCAGTAGGAGAGGGCTCCCTTGGAGAAGTCATATGTGTGTTTATCATTTTTCACCGGACCTTGAATTTTTATCATTCTACTAGGTTTACTTGAATTATGAAATTTTTAGGTAGGCCAAATTGTGAGAAATTAGAAAGACGCTATTTTGATAGAATCGCAAAAATTACGTTTTTCTTCTTCGGTGGGAGAGTTGACTTTTTATTGGTAAGAGATATGATTTTTCTGATATTTTTATTGGATTCAAATGGGGGGTACTTCCTTATTTACATGTAATATCTTAAGTAAATGAAACATCAAATTATAACATTTACTTAAATGATATGGAATGTAAATAAGGTATGAGTTTCAGTTCTACAGAGTGCCTGATGACTCTTCTGACTGACTGAAGAAGGACCAGTTCATCACAGACTGGTGTCTGTCGACAGCTTGGAAGTGGCTGTCGACAGATAGCAACAGACAGAGCAAGGTTTTTCTGGTTCTGAGGGTATCTGTCGACAGACCAGAGTCGGCTGTCGACAGGTGAAGGACATCTGTCGACAGATCAAGGCTATCTGTCGACAGTTACTGACAGTTTTGTATTTCTGGGTTCTGGAAGCATGTTACCTGTCGACAGGTAAATGCTGGCTGTCGACAGGTGTGATCTAAACTTCCAGGAATCTTGAAAAACTACCATAGGAAATTCTACCAAGTGTTCCTATGAATCTTTACATGATTGACAACATTTTCTTACTTCTAATAGGATGAGTTTCATAGTATGCTTGAGTCATAATATAAACTTTAACTAAAGCATGGTTACAAGAAATAGAACAACACATCTATGGTTGTTTCAAGTGTGTATACATGGTAAACACTTTAATTATGAAGTTCTTGTGTAGGAATAAGAAGCAAGAATAAAAGAAAGAAGGAATCCTCTAAATTTCATTTCATACTCAATACAATCTATATCCAACTATACTTATCTAGCTTAACCTCAGGCTTTCTACCCATCCTCACAGGTTATCCCTAGGTTTATCGACCTAAGGCTCTGATACCAAATTATCTGTCACGTCCTAATAAAAGGCTATTTATTGGGAAATGACAGAAAACAGGCACAAAGTAATAACATTTATGTTTATTCATTATAACGCAGTCTGCGGAAGTCTTATTACATAAAGCTCCTCATTACACACTAAGTGAGGAGTAAGGATGAGTAGCTACTACTCATAACACTTTACAAGTACGCAACTAAAGCAGTAAATGGTTGGTTGACTCGTCATCGGTCCACTCTGCACACAGCCCATTTTACACTTCTCCCTCATCTTGATTACCTGAAAAGGGAAGGATGGGTGAGCTAACTAGCCCAGTAGAATTCAAATCCTTAAATCAAAGGATCAGGAACACATGATAATTTAGGTAAGAACATGAATGGTATCAAGAACAGGCAGATAACCAAGATAACATGTCAGTGAATGTATAACAGTAGTATGAAAACATAGGCATACTCAGAAATTCATATTAAGGCTCAGGTTCGGAGTCATATAAATATTCACACAGGACAGGTAATAGGATGAACGGATATCAAAGAAGCAATACCAGATCTCAGAATAGTAGCTTGATACAGTGATAGTAAAACTCAGGTCATGCTCAAGTATATAGCTCACGAATTGGTTCATATATCAGTTCACACAATACAGGAAGTATGATGACCATAATCAGGAAATAGTGATGCAATGCCAAACATCCCGGTATCCTTATCACTCCCGTACGGCCCGTAATGAATTCGGGTGCTCCTCCCAGGACTGGACCAGCCCTATTTGCACAGGCATATCAGTCAGGTGGGGTCCAAGGACCCAATAAATGTCATCATCATAAATTTATCATATCTCACAAGGTGTTCAAGCCTTTGAACTCTCAAGTCATCAAGTAATATGAACTTAGTTGCCGAATACAGGAGAATGGACTCAACGGAGTACCATTCGGAGTTGACAGTTTCAAGGATAATTGTATGATGAGTAAGGTATCCAAAGTGGGTGATCTTTATAGTAGAATGACAGTAAATATCAAAGTAAATATGAGGGTAACTTGGTAGGCTAATAGGGTGAAGTTTAAGCAATGATTTGCACATGAAAAAGTGCTGAAATTCGAATCAGGGTCATAGCTGTCGACAGGTAAGAAAGGGGCTGTCGACAGATGGCTACAGACAGAACTCAGGTTTGCTGGACTGTGTGTATCTGTCGACAGCAACCAGGGGATCTGTCGACAGATCCACACAGTCCAGAATCCTGGAGTTCTGGAAGACATGCGCCTGTCGACAGCTTTGGGCTGGCTGTCGACAGGTAGCTGCAGAACTTCAGAAATGATTTGTAAATCTGATCTAAACATCCTAATATATAGACCCTATAAACCAAGACATGTTTTATAACAAATGGAAGAGTCTAATTGGAGTTCTCATAGTGGTTTATAAACCGAACAAACGAGGTGAAACAAGAAGTTTGCAATTCAAGCTTGTCTAGTTAGAAACTAGACGTAGTATAGTGTTGGAAATGTGGTCTTGATAGTAATGGTTTATTGGAAGATTCCTACAAGATAGATACTAAAACTCAAGGTATTCCATAGATCTAAATCATAGTTTGGAGTACCTAACAAATAAACACAAGTTCTCACACAGTTCTAAAAATATTATAACTTCTATAGCATGAACAAGGATCAAGGTGGAAGAATAAGAAGAAGAAGAGATGATCTGGAAGTAAAACAAGTATCACTTCCTCCCTAACGTAAGAATAGTCATCAAAATTAGAGGAAACACAATAGAATTACAGATATATCAGCTTGACTACTCAACCCGAGTTATTTATCATGTGTGGAGAACATGATCAGGGAAAAGGAGATGAATCCTACACATGGATAGCTAGGAACCTACTACCACATGCTACTGGAGGAATATCCTTTCCAACCAGAGATTATGTGAACTCAAGGAGTAGCTTCTATAGAAATACAAAACACACATAAAGTGCTAGAGGGGTTCATGACACTAGAACAGAAACTGGAACATCCAAACAGTAGGTTCTAAAGTTTATTCAAGGACATGAGTTAGAAGAGGAGAGATGAGGATCGAATCCTACCTTACGAGACAGTGTAAGTTCCTTTAACTTGAAGATCCACAAAACAAGAGAAAGGACTGCAAACTTGCACGCAGGATAGCCTCAATCAACAGTTCTTCCCAGTGCAAAGGAGACACCAAGAATCAGCCGTTGAAGCTTCTCCAAGTAGAGATGGCAGCTCAGCTCAAAAGCACGGAAGTGAAGTGGTCTCAGTAGCAACACACCCCCTACAGGAGTGGGAAAGGTGGGTTTGAAGGCTGTGAAGTGGTTCTTATAGACCCAGCGGATTTCCATGCATCGGCACATCAGCCTTGAGGTGTCGTGGTGAAAACCAATTGGTTTTACCACAACACGTATCCCATGCAACACTCCACAGGTTTACACGTTAGTAACAAACGTGTTTACTGCACAAGTAATTGTGCTGGCCTCTCTGGTGCCCCACACGTAAGCATAGTAAGATTCCCACAAAAATCCATTACGTAAATCACCCGTAAATCAGGTGACCAATTGCTCCTTAGATAAACCTATCCAAACAATACCTGATTGCCATGAAATTTTGACCATAGACTAATATGATATTTTACTAATTGTGGTGATTTTTAATTAATTTTTGGAATTTAGTTTACAGTAGGTGAAAAATCACCCGGAAAATGGTCGCGTCGACTTAATCTCAAAATCCGTACGTCGAAAAATTCAGATAATTGCATATTTAATTTCTCCACATTTTTCTGGAAATTATGATGTTCTCGGATTTTTATTTCGATGTCGTTTTCCGGTATCCCTGTGGAGGCACGCACTTCGAGGTACGATACTGGAATAACGTTCATTACCACTATTTAAGTCTATCATCTAATTATCATAATTTATTAATAACCCTAAGGTATTTTAACCAAATTACTTCTATTTTCTTAATATTTTAAATTTCTGGGGCGTTACAGATTACCGACGGATATTCTGACGGAAATATATCCTCGGAATATCCGTCGGTATTCTTGAATTACCGACGGATATTCCGACGGATTTATTTCCGTCAGAATTTCAGCGTATTTCCGAGGATCCATATTTCCGTCGGAATATCCGTCGGAAATACGACGGCAATTAATCCGTCGGTAATCCCGCTTTTCCTTGTGGTGTTGGGGGCGCCCAAGGATGAGCAAATCGATGCCCATTCCTGTGGCAACCTTAAATGGACTGACAGCCCTCTCCCATCATGGGAGGTACTGTAAACCCCCTACGTAGCAAGAATTTCCCTCCGTTTCATTCAATTTGAGCATGAATGTGGCTCGCCGACTCACTTGACCTGGCAGTCTGCCAACTCGCTGACCTTGCCGACTCAGCAGTCTGCCAATTCACTTGACCTGGCAGTTTACCGACTCACTTGACCTGGCAGTCTGCCGACTCAGTAGTCTACCGACTCAATAGCCTGGCCGACTCAGCAGCCTGCCGACTCACTAGCATAACTATAGCTACCATGTTTCAAATGAAACCAAGAGAATTCAATTGGCATTAATTGACAAATATCAAATGAATAAATGAATAAAAGCCTCCAAAATTGTATGTGAAGATGATAATAATCATAGAGAATCAAATGATTTTCAATAGACTTTGCTCTTGTTGCTATTCCAGTTTCACTTCAGCACGCACTTTGCATCTTTATCGGATGTTTCCGTTTTAAGGTCATGAGACTTTCTAATCTGGCGATTAATCAAGAGTTTTCTCTCCTGAAGAGATATAATTAACGCCGTTGCGTTTAGGCAACGACGGGATCTTGGTCCCGGCCCGATCCTCACAATCGTTTGACGAAGTCAAATGGTGCGCACAATAGACCTAAAGTCCTTCGACTCTCGGAGGCAGAACACTTATTGCCACTTCGGTGGCTGGCACGCCAGCGCTATGCAAATTTCCGATTCATCTCTCGTCATCATTGCTCGCGTAGCATTCGACGGGATTTGGATTAGTAATATGCATTTATGAGAACATGAGAAACATGATAAAAAGAACAAAAAGATTTTAATCTTAAAAAAATCCATTTCCACACTCTTCAAAGCTCCCTCTCTCTCACGTTGGCAACCTCCCTCCTCTTCTCTTCTTGGGCAGCCACTCAGTAGCCCTTTCCTCTTCCTTTTCCTCCTCTTCTTCTTCTCTTCTTTGCTCTCTTCTCCCAGGAAGAACCAAAAAATGAAAAGGCACTTTTTGGTCCTCACCTTTTTTTTTTTTGCCCTTCTCCCCCTTGCCCCCTTGCGCAAGAAAGCTTTTTTTAAGGGGATGGGAAAATCCACTTTGCCCCTTTGCCCCCCTATCTTTCTTCTATTTTCTATAGAGGGGCGGCAAGTTGTGGGCCTGTATATTAGTGTACTCTTGGGCCTCAAGACTGCTGCACATGGGCTCCATTTGGGCCTACATGAGGCCTTCACATGGGCTGGAATCCTTGTGCAAATGGAATCTGTCCTGGGCATGTGCATGGGCTGCTATTTGGGTCTGTTTGGGCTTTATTATTGGGCCCACTTTAGGCCTGCTCATACTTCATTTTGTAACGTCTATAGAGACTGCATGATTGTGGTGAGTCTTGGAATTGGGCTTTGGCCTATTAGCTTAAGATCAGATGATCAATTTTAGCCTAGTCAAGTTGATCAATAGTCTTCAATTTTCTTTTTCTTCTCTCAAAATCAAACAAGACATAAGCTCTCTGCATGCCTTCAAATCTGAGAGTCATATCTGATCTCAACCTGAACTAGCTGAATTTGCAACATGCCTGTAGTTTTGCCTATCATCTGTAGTCTAGTGGGTTTTGTTTCCCAAACTCTTTATAGCAGGTTTCTCTGAACCTAAACTTTGTGTGAAATGAATTTTTGTTCCTTTGCTGTAGTTATATCAGAAAAAATAACTTGAGGTTGGATTTCATGTCTTTGAGACAGAGTCACTAAAATTGGCTGGGTTTTGGTGAAGGGTTTTTTGCATATTAATTCTTACAAACTAAGTTAATTGTATATTAGTGTCTCAAATCTAACTATTATCATATTAGTCTCTAAAATTTTAAAATCTTACAGAAAAGTCCCTCTAATAGAGACTAATATGCAAGATTTAAAATTTTTGAAAAACTAATATGATAATGATGGACTAATATGCAATCAATTAAATTTGTAGAGATTAATATGTAAAAAAAAGTGTAGTAAATTTTTCTCACTCGCAAAAACCATCTTGAGACTGGATTTCTTATCTTTGAGACAGTCACTAATGTGGTTGGGTTTTATTGTAGGAAAACTCTTGTTGGGACAGTGTACAACAAACTCAGCCCTCATTGGGTGGTATGAAGGTGTGCTCCAAAACATATTCTTTGTTGAATTAGAGGATGTAACTAGGAAAGTACCCACATAACTGGAAAAGGTCATTATTAAAAGAGTAATGCCAAGTACACACATAGTTGGGAATAAAAACTCTGTTGGAATGGCCGGAGTTACTTGCGTGGCATGCCACATGGGTGTCATCGTGGCAACAGGGCAGCGAAGACGGGGCGACGACGGGCGACGACCATTACTAGCAAACCGACGAGAGAAATAGTTATCTAGCGGTGACAAATAACTAACTAATAGTGATAAATAATACTCTATTTGTCATCAGTAGGTACTTATTTGTCATCAATAGATAATTATTTATCATCGATAGATAGTTATTTGTCACCGATAAATAACTGTTTGTTACCACTAGGTAGTTATTTATCACTACTTAGTATCTATTTGTCATGTCAATCGATAGGTATCTTTTGTCAATAAAGTATTTATTTGTTACCGCTAAATAGTTATTTGTCATCGATAGATAGCTATTTGTTATCACTAAGTAGTTATTTGTCACCACTAGGTATCTATCTATCACGTCGGTCGATAGCAGCAATCGCTAGCCATCGTCGACGTCACTGTCGTCGATCGCCGATCGCCACCACCGTAGTCGCCGCAAACGTCGCCCTGTTGCCTCGATGGCGCCCACGTGACATGCCACGGGAGCACCTCCTGCCATTCCAACAGAACATTTATGTCGGGCCATATGTGCACTTAGCATTTTTCTTGTTTAGAAAAAAAAAAGCTGGGAAGGGTACAACCATCCTGCCGTCCGTTCTTGATCAGATGGGTGGAAGCGTCGATCGGTAACGGAATGAGTCGAATACGGATAGTGAACCGTAAGATACGGGTACGGAAATACGGATACGGTACTGGAATGAGGCGCTAAAGAAGGGACCAAGAGCTGAGCGGTGAAGGTTCGGCGGCGGCGGGGGTGGCGGTTAGCCGTTTTGTTTGAAGAAGATGTGCAGACGGCGGTTTCTTGGTGGGGCGGCGGCCGTCCTACTCCCTCCCCGCCTTCGCTACGCGCGTCCCTTCTCTCTTCCTCCACGTCTTCGACCACGACCCACGCCATGGCATGCCACCTCCTGCTGCCTCCCACCGCTTTGCCCCAGAAGAAGAGCCGCGGGTGGCGGCGGCGAGTTTTCTTCTCTCCGTCATTTCGTCATACATACTGTGCGCATTGCGATTGTTGGAACGGAGTGTAGCGAGCAGGCAGTGCGATGAGGCTCTTCGTGTACGTGCTGAAGGCGGAGGGCCTGCGGCGCCCGTCAGAGGCGTACGTGAAGCTCAAGGTGGGGAAGCACAAGTCGCGGACGAGGGCGGTGAAGGGGGAGCCAGACCCCGTGTGGAACGAGGAGTTTGTGTTCAGGATGGAGGACGAGTGGGGCGGGGACGGGGACGGGGACGAGGAGGAGGAGCCGGCCTTCTCAGTGAGGGTATTCAACAAGGAGGAATCAGGCGGAGGGATCTTCGGCGGCGGCCCCGGGAAGCTGCTGGGGCAGGTCGACGTTTCGCTGTCTGGGTTGTTCGGAGACAGCCGGCAGACGCTGCCGCCGACGTGGTTCCCACTGCGGGGGAGGCATGATCTTAAATCTAAGGGTGTGGATTGCGGTATACAGTTACTTATTATGCTGTTACTAATTGGATTGTTCTTCTTTCCATGCGAATGATCCTGTCCTTGTTTTGAATTTTTTGTTGTCCTCGTAAGGCAAGAGATGATGGTTGTTGCCTGCTACAGGAAAAATTCTCCTCACAGCATCCATGTGTGGAAGAAGAAAGTTCAATTCTGCCATCATTCATCCTCTTGCTCAAGCAAGACATGTCAATAATACCAGCCCTGAGGAATCGTCGATGCAACACTGTGCACCTCAACTGATTCATAATTCAGCAAATGCACATATGAAGCCAAACATGGATGATCCAACGGTAACTCCCGATGAAAAACGTCCGATACAGAATCTAGCAGGCCAATTCGTACAGAAGCTTCTTCATAGGAAGGAAGGAAGCTGCATGTTCATACCAAGAAGCTGTGATTCATCGGAGTCGGCTGAGGATACAGATGTAGATGCTGAGCATGGGAATGATGCCAATGTTATTTGTTCTACAGTTACTTTTGAAAAAGCTGTTGAAATAATGCAGTCAAGAGATAAACGGGAACTCCCAGAAAACTTACAAGCGGGGATTCTTCTTGAACAAAGATACATTATCACATCCAAAGATCTGAACCTCCTCCTTTTCAGACCCAACTCACCATTCAGAAGAGAGATAGCAGAAGTACAAGGCACCACAGACTATAAAGAAGGGCCTTGGATGTGGAGACATGGGGCTACACCTTCTTTAACTAGAGTTGTGACTTACATAAGAGCTGCCACAAGGTTAGTTAAGGCTGTTAAAGCTACTGAAGAGCAGACCTATCTGAAAGCTGATGGGAAGGAATTTGTTATTTTGGCAAGAGCTTCTACTCCTGATGCACCTTATGGCAATTATTTCCATGTTAATTTGATGTATAGCATAGTGCCTGGTCAGCTATTATCTTCTGGTGAACAATCTTCCCTGCTTACTGTGTCATGGGACATAAACTTTTCCCAGAGCACTCTAATGAAAAATGTCATTGCAGGGGGTGTTAGACAGGGCCTTGAGGAAAACTTTAAGCAATTTGCAGATCTTCTATCTCGGAGGGTTAAAATAGTCGACTCCACTCAGCTTCTTTTGGAAAAGAATAAGATATTAGCACCATTGCAGCTACCACACCATTCAGATTGGCAGTTGGCTGTAGACTACTTCTGGAATTTTACTTTCCTCATAACAGTTGTCGCTGCTGTTTTCGTTTTTCTTCACATTCTCTTGTCTGGCCCTAGAACAACCAAGGGACTGGAAGTTTGTTTCTTGGACTTGCCGGACACATGTGGAGAGTTGATTACATCTGGAGTTCTTTTTTACCTTGGGCAGCGTGTTTTTCACATGATCTCACATTTTATCAAAGCCAGACTTCAGAGAGGTAACTCTAACATTTGGTTGAGATCTTTCTTTAGAAGTAAGATGTCACTTGGTAGAGGTATAGCTGTACACTGGTGAAAGTGATGCAATTGCTCTGGCATTCTTACATTGGATGTCTTCCTCTGACTTTCATGGATGTTGCTTCTCTAGGCAATGACCATGGGGTGAAAGCTCAGGGTGATGGGTGGCTGATTACTGTAGCTTTGCTCGAAGGGAACAATTTACCATCAGGAAGGCTAACTGGATTTTCAGGTCCTTACGTGGTTTTTACTTGTAATGGTAAAACAAGAACAAGTTCTGTCCAGCTTCAAACAATTGATCCTCAATGGAATGGTAAGTGTGGAATTGTATTACAGTGTTTGTGTTTATATTGAGTTTCTACTGTATTGCTTGGATGTCAACTATACACTTATTTTTACCAATTCTGCAGAGATACTGGAGTTTGATGCGATGCAAGAACCTCCCTCCATATTGGATGTAGAGGTTTTTGACTTTGATGGCCCATTTGGCTTGGCTTCTTCTCTAGGGCATGCAGAAATTAACTTTCTAAAACATGCACCAGCGGAACTAGCTGACATGTGGGTTACGCTTGAAGGTACTATAGCGAAAGTATCTCAGAGCAGATTGCATCTAAAAATTTTCTTGCGCAGTACTAAAGGATCCGAAACCATTAAGGAGTACTTGACAAAAATGGAAAAAGAAGTTGGGAAAAAGGTAATACTCTCTAAAACTTGTCTCTTGTGCTTTATGATTCTGGCTAACACCAAAGTTGATAATTGCAGTTAAGTCTTCAGTCACCTGAGAAGAATTTGATGTTTCAAAAGCTCTTTGGGTTGCCACAAGAAGAGTTCCTAGTCAAGGATTTCTCGTGCTATTTAAGACGATTTGTACCTGTTCAGGTAAGTTCCCTTTTTAAAAAAAAAACTTTGGTTTTAAAAGGACTATCAGAATAAGATGACATGAACATGTGAATGCAGGGTAGGCTTTTCCTCTCTGCACGGATAGTTGGATTCTATTCTAATGTGCTTGGTTACAAGATGAAATTCTTCTTTCTCTGGGATGATATCGAAGACATTCAGGAGATCCCTCCATCCGTTGCAACATTCGGCAGTCATTCATTGTTGATAACTCTGCGAAAGGATAGAGGGCTCGACGCGAGGCATGGTGCAAAGTCTCTCGATGAGGAAGGCAGGCTGAGGTTCCAATTTCAGTCATTTCCTTCGTTCAGCATGGTCAGCAGGTATGGCTCATATAGCTCTTCTTAAGAGAGATTGCCCACCTAGAAGGGCATTGTGCAAATTAGTCTTTAGTTTCATAGCTATTCCTCACGAGATATTGCGTACCTAGACAAGGATGGTGCAATTAAACTTTAGTTTTTGCAAACTTACTTTTAAGGGTTAAAAACTTGATCACCACCCAGATTTTCCAACGCTAAATGGCATATCTATAATATGCAGACATGTGATCATCCTTTTTAATCATGTACTTATATGTTGTCTTACCCAAAACAGGAGCACAAATCATGCCCGGACCAGGGTTCGCGGTGCGGCCCGTAGTGCCAGGCATAGACGGATTCAAAGAAGAATCAGTGGGGTCACGTGACTCCATTGGATTTTTAAAACCCTATTGATGAGTTTAAAAATTTTCATTCTATTAATTTGGTTGGAAATTTTTTTAAGAAGAGTGACTCCACTGAAAATTTTTCTGGATCCGTCTATGGTGCCAGGGAGAATATGGTCCTTGGCATGGCCGGTCCGGTTCGCTTTGTTTTTCTTCTTTGCTTATTTTTTTACCATACCAGAAAAAAACTGGTGCTGTCCAGTTCGCAACTTTGTCCAACCTTGGCCCGGACACATTTTATTTTCTGTCTCGAACCATTCATGAACATCCTACGGCTTTGACCATGCATTTTCAGATTAACATCAAGAAATAAGCAAGTCATTCTTCTTTTTGAATTCTAATGAATTGATTTTATCCACCTTCAAAAAAGACAACGAACAAGGTCACCATTTGCTTCTGTATCATGAGCTTAACCGAGGCTAATGTCTAAAGTTTTCAATATTAGTGAATTCTACAGCCTTTAGCCGTGTGCTTATTTGTATCGGCAAAAGTATATTTTCCAGTAAGAACTTATGTACCAAAATCAACAGGACAATTATGGCTTTATGGAGGACAAAAGCCATCAAATCAGAAAAGAAGTTTGAAGTTGAAGAAGATACTGATCAAGATGAAAATTCTGCACAAGTTCAAAGTACAAGATTCTCGGTTGGTGCAGATGAGTGCGAACTTCCCAAAGTTTACTCTGTAGAGGTCAATCTCCATGTGAGTTATGGAACCCGAGAATTTAACTAAGAATATTCCAAAGTTATGTTTGAGGTTTTTTGCTTCCATCTTCAAAGTTAAGAATGAAGAAGTTACTGAATGCGATCAAATCTTTTTTTGTGGTGGGTACAGATTAATTCACTGATGAGGCTTTTTGGTGGAGGCCACATGGAGAAAAAAATAATGGAGAAGGTTGGCTGCCTAAGTTACACATCAACTCCATGGGAACTTGTAAAACCTGACTTGTACGAAAGAGAGGTTCATTACAAGTTTAATCACCATGTATCAATTTTTGGAGGTGAAGTAACTAGCACACAAAAGAGAACACCAATTGTAGATGGGCAAGGTTGGATGGTTGATGAGACTATGACTCTCCATGGTATTCCATTTGGTAGCCATTTCAGGGTACAAACACTGGTTAAGAATACGTCAGTTTCTTGTTACCTTTGTTACTTATTGCAGCCTTATCGTTCCTCTTTGGTTCTTCTCCATGCAGGTTCATTTGAGATACCAAATTATGTCCACCTCTGTTCCCGAAGTATGTCACTGTGATGTTTTTCTTGGAGTTACATGGCTACAAAGCACCATATTTCGGAAAAGAATCACCAAAAACATATGTGATAGATTAACTCAGCGGTCAGAGGAGATTTTTCACATTGCTGGGTCAGAGATCATGTCACGAGAGGAAGTCGCATAGGACACCATGTTATCGGTCCTTGTTAAAATTCCTGCATCTGATCACTCAATGGCTCTTTGTCATGCATGTCTGCAAGCAGGCAATTTTTTGTAATCGTATACCCTCGTGGGGTTCGAACTAAATCGCTCTTCTGTGCGGTTACATATTATTTATATGATTTAGTAGCTAGAGAAAGATTTAGTGTACTTTCATATTACATTTTAAGTACAATATGATTAAGCAATAGTCCATGTGACATCTCTCACATGGGGAGTGATAAAGTGACAATCCAGTTGTTAGATGTCACATGAATTTGTTGTCTAGTCATATTATACTTAAGTGCAATATGAAAGTACACTAAATCTCTAGTAGCTAATGGACTATGTGAATGTTGAGGCATGTCAGCGCTTGGCAGGGGCTAGGAAGATGTAGTCGACAGTGATGATATTCGCAGTGAGCACTGTAGATTGGGCTTTTTCTTCCACGTGCACATTGTGCAGGTAAGTGTAATAACATACTTGATCTATGTTAGTATGGCTGCATTATTGATTGTTGCCAGGGATTTACTTTGTTGTACATATCATGCTAAGGAATGTAGCAGACGGAAAGCTATAAAAATTAGATAACAACCAGATACTTTTGAATGCCGCGGGCCGCGGCATGATGTATCTGTTTTCGATTCTTCTGGTGCGATCTTGCATACGGTACTTTCATATTTGAAGCATGTTTTCCATGAACTTACCCGTTCTTTATAAGATGGATGCTGGCATGCTACGGCTCTTGCGAGTTGGCACCGATGCCGTTCTTTTTCTCTAGAGAACGACTAGCTGCACGCATAGGACGGTTATATGTCTGATATTTGCCCTCACATGGTGAGGGGCCCGGGGTGGATGGGTACCTACTCCCCTGGGTTTTTTAAGTATTCCCCTTTCTTTAAAGGGACCTCAATGCTGGAACAAGATATACTCCATCTTGTACCATCGAAAAATCCAATTCAAGGACTATACACCTAGTCACCTACTTTAGAGAAATAAGCATGACATTATCTCCCAAGCATGGAACATTTAACACTTTCAGTAATCATACAATATGATGACTTGACAGTTGACACAGAGGATGTAGAAAAGTAGCGGCCTCATTCAGATTTCCCAGGCAGAAAATATGAGTATTATGAGAAACATCAGTGTTCCTTCAATATGAAGGTTTCTTCCATTAAATGAACAATGACTTACAATCAGATAAATTAAGTAATGATTTCCCGTGTGTAAATGCAATAATATTTTTTTGTGAGAAGGCCAAGTTAGATCATTTCAGTATGCAAGGTCTCTTTAGAAGGATCACAGTGGATTAACTACTGCAAATTCTTCAAGTTCGGGGGGTCGGTTGGACAGGAAGATGGCAGGTAAGGACTTTGCTCAACCCTCTGTCTATGGGCACATAAATTACAAGGTCATTGGTACCACAATCACTAATAAATACTGCCAAAGTTGGACATACTATGCAAATGTGCTATACACCCAAAAACCAACAAGGAACTCTTCAATGAACTATATTCCTCAGAGTGGCAGTACGACCCCTATGTATAGACATATGATCTACCAGGTCACTGTACCAAAATCACTGATGAATAAATGCCACAACTGGTGCAGCATGCATCAGAAATAGCTGTGCACCAGACTAGCAGAAAGACCCATCTATGGGGAACTGAATTCTAGTTCTCATAATGCCAACACCTATAGAAGTCTATAAACTCCAACTCACCAGGGTAGATGAACTGTGGATTGAAGTTTATCTTAATGCCTCTGCCCAGCCCCTCACCTAATCCTGTAACCATATCACCAAGACACTAAATGCCAACCTGGGGTATGGAGTTCACCTCTTTACCCAACTTATCTAAGAGACAATAGTTGATTATTGGCTGCAACTGCAAGTTACCATTTTCTATCTTGGTAGACCTGCAACTACTGTATTAATGTTTGGGGAGCCATAGAGTCTCCTTATGAAGATGTATGGTTTCTCCTTCTCTTCCCTTACTCGTAATCTCCTTCTCAGGGACAGCCTTACCATGGCACAATACACAAATAAAATGCATAAAATTAAGCGCCTGTTGGGCTGCATAGAAAACAACAATCCTGCGGAGTATCAACACTTTATACTGTGAGGATGAGTAGGGTGTACAGATACTGCACGAGAAGACAATTTTCAGAACTGGGCAATCAAGGAGCTGCTACCCAGCATCTCAGGGAAGGTCAGCAAGGTGGATATGTGGTTATCAAGCCAAGGAGGAGTTCTTCAAATCAAAAATTGCAACTAATAATAGAAGAACACAGGGCACAATTACACAACTTAACCATCTTTTGTTCCTTGTCTGACGCAAGTGGAATCTACAGGAGACGAGAGTATCAACACCTGTTGCACCGGAAGGGGAAATTTTCCAATCGGATATTCAAAAGGCGGTGATGGATAGACCAAGGCCAATCCACGAGACAATAACCTTGCAGGAAAAGACTACCACATCCCCACAGCAACCTGCTGCTATTGCTCCTTTTAACAAACAACGTGAATGTATTACTTTGTTCATCCATCGAAGCAGCAGCGGCACAACAGCGTAGTGGCGGTACGAAGAGCAACAGAAGCAGGATTGTGCACCAAGGACGACGGCGGCATACATACCTCTGCAGATTGGCCTCCTGGGTTACTGCAGCTACCCGCAGGCGAGTCATAGGAGATGAAGACGCAGGTGGAGATTCGGTAGCTAGTCATACTTCTCGCGCCAGGAGTAGACAAGGAAGAGGACCCAGGAGAGGCTGAGCACGATGTCGCCGACGAGCTGGCGGGGCCAGTCGCGGGCGAGGTCCTCGAGGCGGCGCTCGAAGAGGACGCGCCAGAGGGCCATGGCGGCGTGCAGCAGGACGCAGCCCTTGGCGAAGAACGCCTGGAAGTCACGGTCCCGCACGAAGGACACCATGAAGAGGAGGAACCCGATGGCGAACAGCAGGAGCCCCGCGAAGGAGTCGGTCGTCTGGATCAGCAGCTGGTCATGAGGCGTCGACCCCCGCAGCTTCCGCGCCGTCTCGCTGCCGTGCCCGAACACCGCGATCTCGTCCAGGTAAAACATCATCAGCGCCCCGCACGTCGCCGCCACCGCCGCTTGCAGGATGCATATGGCCGAGAACGCCGACGACGACGGGCTCGACGTCGGCGCCGGCACCGGCGCCGGAGCCGCCAGCTGCTCCGCCATCGCTCTCCCCTTTCTATCAACCAGGAAGACCAATCAAACCGGACGAAGCCTACAAAACCCTAAATATAAGCTCACCAAGGCCTCCCTCCGGCCCCTACGCCAAGATCGAAACAGAGAGATCTCAGGGACGGAGGCGGGCGGCGGCAGAGTCCGCCACGGCCAAGCTTCTCGAAGAGCAACCAGGAGGGGGAGAGGGGTGAGGCTTCCCCCGCAACGGCGGCATTGGAGGACGCCGGGGGGAGGACCGGCGGCGGCGAGATCGGGGTGGTGGGAAGGAAGGGGAGAAGAGAGAGGCCTCCGCGCTCGCTAACCCGATTTGGGAAGGTGGGAGGTGTCGGCGACTGCGAGCTCATATTTGCGCCACCGTGTGGGCCTCGAGTCCTAATTCTGATAGGAGTTTTCTTCTAAAACCCCTCAGAATAGTTTATATTTGCATTCATGTCCTTTGCCTTTTGGATCCTATTACGTGTGGGAAGTAGGGGTGTTCACTATTCGGTTCAAACCGAAAAATCAAACCGAACCGATCAATTTGGTTCGGTTTGAAAGTGAAAAAAATTTGGTTTGATTTCAAACCAAACCGAAATTGTAAATTCGGTTTGGTTCGGTTTACAGATCTTGTAAACCGAACCAAACCGATAAAACCGAATTTTAATAATATAATTTTAATTTATACATATGTATCAAGTATTCAGATTTGTTTAATATATACATACATGTATATATATATATATATGTATATATGTAAATATACACATTGTGTAAAGTAATATGGTCATCAAATTTTCACTTATAGATAATATTTCCTCATATATAGGTTGATGGTTAAATTGAGTCAACATGTGAATATGTGATTAAAGCCTTACCTCCAAAAGAAATAGTAGGTTAAAATCTTGTTTGTGAAAGGTCCACTTATTTTCGGATTAAACCAAACCAAACCGAACCAAACCGAATTATATCGTTTGGTTTGGTTTGAAAAAATTACGGTTTGGTTTGGTTAGGGTTGGCTCTGGTGATGGTTTGGTTTGGTTTTTAAAAAAATTCCCTCTAAACCAAACCAAACCAAACCATGAACACCCCTAGTGGGAAGTAAGAATCAGGGTTTGTCTTATTGCAGTAATATATCCGTGTTGTCCTGTATTTGGATATTGAAAGTTCTAGTTCGATCAATATGGTACGATAAAATTGGTCAATCGATATCTTCTTATCGATCGATCGCTTTAGATGTTCAACAAATCAAAGTTTAAAATTAATTGATCAAATTTTTTTATCGATCGATTGATTTTTATATAATTATATTTAAGGCTAATGATTTATTTAATTTTTAAAGAGAGATAAAATTGATTGATCGATTTAAAATTTTCGGTCGACTAATCAATACGAATCGAATCGTATCGTATTATGTCACGTAGAATACGAGATGATTCGTTCGCGCAATACGTCCAACTTTGGAAGGAACATGACTTTTTCTTTTTTTCCCCTCAACGTTTTCTGATTTATTATTATTTGAGTTTTATATTTATATGATTTTAATGTGAAATTTAAAATTTGATAAATATGGCACCAACGCAATTTGAAATGAGAACAACTTGGTGCAAACCATTGGTTTGCACTAAATGTTGCAAACTCAATGGGGGGGTTTGCCGCATCATGACATGGGATATTATATTAATACCCCATGTCATGATCACCTAACTAAGGGGTTAGGTGGCAAACCCTTATTGGGTTTGCAAGTCTTGTTGCAAACTTTTGGTTTGCAGCAAGACTTTTCCATTTGAAATATCTAGTAATTATTATTAATTTACGAACCTTCCAAGTGTTAGCGTTTGTCACAGTCATCCCGGGTATAACACTAAAGATTGGAACAAACATCTTAAATTATTCGATGGTATTATGGAGAATATTAATAATGCTCTTAAAATAAGCGGAACGTGATTGTTTATAAACATTTCTTTGGCCCTCACTTTGCCATCTATGGAAAATTACAAATTACTTTTTTTCATTTGTGTGTGGTGTATTTTTAAATTATTTCTCGCTTAATGTTGCACTACGCTCAAAGTATGGAATAAATACCTTCTTAGCTCTTAGTCACTTTGACCCCCCCAAAAAATGAAAGAAATTGATATCTAAATACTTCCAAATATGAGCAAAAATAGCAATTTACCATTTTTTAGGGTATGGTGGCCTTGGGCAACATATAAAATTAATATACGAGATATTTTCATCCCAATTGACATTTAAAAATCACATAAATAAAAGACTTGCATCTCAGTTACCCAAAAGTAAAACCAACTTTTGGACGTGCGCGTGGCGCGTGCGCACGCGGCCTCCAATCAATCGTTTTTCGGTACCGGAAGGGCGGTGAATCAGAACCGTCTCAACGGTGGACCCAAACGGACCCCACCGGCATCGAGGGCCGCAGAGTGGAAGTAGCACGTGGGACGTGCTCTGCGAGACGTACCGAAGAGGGGGACTCGAGAGGCGATAATAACGGGGTGGGGCCCTCCAAGTTGTCATCACATCCATCCCTGGAGTGCCGACAGGAAGTCGTCTCCTCGCCTGGCTGTCACTCCCGGAGCCCGTACGGTCTGATTCGGAAACCCCAAGTCCTAATTATATGTAATCCTAAATTCCTCATTATATGTATATATTATTATATTATTATTAAGAGAAGATATTAGTACACATGCCGGGGAGGGCCCGCAGTTAAGTACAAATTGTATTTAATAAATAATTTTATTAGTTAAAAAAGAGAGAAAGATCTTGCAAAAATTTCAATTAATAAGATTATTTGTCAAGTAATATATTATTTTTTTACCTTCTAAAAAAATATTCAGTATTATTTTTATTACATGGTCTATTCTCTTGTGAAGATGCAACAAACTCGTATTAGTATTTCTCTTAGAGAAATGCATGTAAGAGAAGAATTTAGTGCACTTAAATTTTATACTTTACACTTGCATCTCTTGCTTCTCATTAGATGGATATATTGTGCCCTCTTTTTATTCACCAATGAAAAACAAGAGATGCAAATATAAAGTGTAAAACTTAAGTACACTAAATTATTCTTACATAACTGAGCACCTTAGGCACAATTTTAGAGGACCCACATTGCAATGATGGTGCGAGACCTCTGAAGTCGAGTAATATTATTGTCCGTTTCTTTTATCATATACCACTTGATGTAGCTTCTTTGTTTTGTAGATAATTTATACAGGAATAATTTATCTCCGAATTAATGACTAATATATAATTTTATTTTGACATTTTTTTATTCCTAGTTATCTAATTATCTCCATGAGAGATAGAGTTATCATCTTTTACTTATGAATAATTTTTTTATCATTAATTAGTCTATGCATCCACTAAAAAAACGATTTAACCCCTTTTATCCCCGCCAAAGTGTATCAAATATTAAGGGATTCACAAAGGGACCACTTTTCTAATATCCAAAACTAGATGAGATAAATCTCAATGTGGTTTGACAACACCCTTCCACGCCACACTTTTTTTTATTATGATGTTGACTGCTTTGATATGGATAAGCATCTCCGGTGGAGCTGGTTCGCATAAAAACTAATTTGATAATTTAATTTAAAAAATTCATGGACATGTCTCTCATCTGAGATAAACACGTGATAGAGTATTTATGTGTTTAACTATCCTAAATGCAAAGACATGTTCCACTTGAGATCATCAAAAGAAGGGGGGGGGGGATGTGATTATCAAAGGGAGGTATGTATGGTGTCGTGTGGTATGTCCTAAAAAAATTTGCATATTATGCAAGATAAAAGATGCTTCAAAATTTTATTGCTATATCGTATGATAATGTTACGTGACAAACTAAATAATTCCTCGTTTGTTGTGTGCGTGTGTGTCAAAGTTTGATGTCTTCATCAAATCCATTAATTGATCTGTGACTAATGGGCCGGCCTTGAATACATCGACCCATGAAATGGGCCCAGTTCAAAACGACCACTCCTGACTGTCAAGACCAACATGGCCCAATTTGATACAGACATATTGGGCTGGGCCGTGCTAAAAGTAGCAGCCCAACTTGCGAAGATCAGTATTTGCGAAGTAGTCCATGTAGACGTTTCTACTCGGTTGACTAGATAAAAAGCCTTTCTCCAAGTGGGAGACTTGAGTTTATTAGCCGTCAGCTTACTTTTGTAGCAAGTTTTGTAATCTTGGGTTAAGATATGTAGGTGTAATTTAACGACCTAAATTATTTTGAAATAAAAGAAGAGGGTACCCCTTGTTATCTCAAGAGTAACACTATCTTATCTGTTAAGGTCAGATATATTTTCTCCGGTATATCTTTGGGTAACTTTCTATATTCCCTACTTTGATATCAGATTAAGTAATCTCTAGTTAAAATAATCAGATGTTACTTAATCTAATTTTTAGTCAAAAATATTTTGATGTTTTTTAAACAAAAAATTGTGTAAAAAAATAGTTTATGTTACACCAATCTTTTAACTAGGATAGCTTAACTCAAAAGATATCCATAAGTATCTCACATATCTCTAAGATTCGCGACTTCCTAAAATATAAAAATAAATTAACTTCACTTTTATCCTCCTTAACTCAGTCGCTATCTACATCCAAAGTTGGGGATATAAAGGGGCATTTGTGAAGTCTAATGCAAACCCCAAATATAGATTACCCATGAGGTAAAAGAGGAACATTATGTTGCCAAAGAACATAGGATCATAAATCTATTGCCCAAGTTTTCGTCTCACCATTAAAAATTAATAAACGATGAGGGTTATTATTTTATTTTAGTTGTATTTTTCATTGGTTAAATCACTCAGATATCTGCCCTATCATGGCATGGGATCGATCTCGAGGTCTTTTTTTCCATCCAACTCCGATGTCTACTACGTTACCAACATGTTAAAACAAGAGGAGAAGTGTGTGAGACATGATCATGAGATCCTCTCTCTTTGGTACCCTTCCCATACACCCACTCAGATCATATATATGGTAGACCAAAACGAGATAAAAAGGTGTTTGAAACATCATGAGATTCTCTTTGATATAATCATATGGTAGCTTTAGACCATGCATTTTTTAAGGAGTAATGTTTACTCTACTACTTTTGACAAGTGATGTGGTATTCTATGTAAGATCATCATAGGGTGTCATAACCATGCATTTTTGAAGGAGTAATGTTTACTCTACTTTTGACAAGTGAAGCAAATTAAGTGATGTGGTATTCTATGTAAGATCATCATAGGGTGCCATATGAATTGATAAGCATATCTCAAAGATAGACCACGTTAGCCTTCCATCTTCATGTACATATGGAAGTTCCCCAAACTTCACAGATGAGAAAAGAATAAAGTTGGTCTCGACTCTAGCTAGTTAGGTTGGCTCCGCACGCAAGATGGACTGGTAAGCCTGACGACCTTACGGTCAATTTGCCGGGCAATTCATGAGTAAATTAATCATTGAATAATTCAAAAATTAATTTATTTTATTTTGAATGGGTTAACCCAAAAATTAAATAGAATTAACTTGGTTAAACAGAGTTTGGTAATATATCTTCACTAAAGTCATTTTTTACGTAATCTAACATTTATCTAAGTTATCCACCTTTAACCATGTTATCACAACGGCCCATAATAGTGAAGGATTTTGCACACATTTTGGGGTTGGTCTTTCACATATATATCGGATTCTAAATGTAAATATATGATTTGGAAATAGATAATAAGATAAATTAATTAAACATCTCTATTAAATATTTAATTTATTTATTAATTTTGATAGAATTATAATTTATTACAGAAAGTATTATCTCTTATTACATTATATGTTAAACTCTGTTAAAATAAAGACTTCTCTTGTTACAATTAGGATTTGTTAATTATTTATCTTGAATAATATTTTTTTTATTTTTCTGCAAAGTATTTTTCTTTCTAATATACAGGTCCCCCCTTTTTTCTAATGCCGAGGCAAATCAACAATTCTGACCGAATCGTGCATCCGTGCAGAGATTTTTCTGAAGCTGGCTTCGCCCCACCCCACTAGAAATCCCTTTTGAGACGCAGGAATCCGGGCCAATGGCAGCCGGCCACGCCACCCAAAAGGCACAAAGGAAAAGGCCACAAAGACCATCCCGACCTCACTGCCTACAGACACCGGCGTGTACCCCGTACGACGGGGGGGGGGAGAACAGGTACACCACGGCCCAATGCACCACCCAATTTAAGCATCCAACGTAATAGACTTCTTGTATAAATTATTATTATAAAAAAATACTAATTATTCAGCTGGCCAAAAATTAATGACACAGTTGATCTCACAAATCATTTGTCTGACTTTTCTTATCATAAACATAAACTATTCCCGAAAAAAATATCATAGATTTCTCACTTTTACATTTAAATTTCCATATATGCCATTAAATTTCATGATAAGAAGAATACTTATTTTTGTGTCTCAAGTGTAGCTGCTATTTAGAAGAAACTTCTTTGGAATCTCTGGAGCCTTTTGAATCCATTTATTCTAGGAAGGAAGGCGCCAACCCTATAAGAAAATTTGTATATGGGTTTTAAGTTGTTCTTGCTTAAACTTTGTCTAGTTGAACTTCTAGATGTGGAGAGGAAAAATAACTCTTGGCTTAGGGCAAAGCTTGATTGATACAACCATCTAAAACAAGTCATAACAACTCAAATCTCATATTTCTTGTGTTAAAAATCAAACTCTATCCCAAATTTGATGGTACTGATGTTAAAATTAAACCAAATGATTAAGAAGAGCATGACAAATATAGTAATAAAAAAATGGAACAACATAGAACTCCCTATTTACGTTTGAAGAAGTTATCTCCATAACTGAGGACCCTGGTTGGGTCGATCGGTTAGAACTCTTGCTTAAAAGCAAGAGGTCCCGAGTTCGATCCTAGGGGGGGATTTACCTGATTTACATGCAATCCTCGAGGTGTGTAAATTCGGGATTTTTCTGGTCAAGTGGGTAAGGGCAATACGGGTATACGGAAAGTAGGAGCTGCCAAATCCTGACCTTGGAGTTCACGAACATCAATCCTGAGTCCACAAAGCCACACGGAACGAATTTTCTCGTTATCAAAAAAAAAGAAAAGTTATCTCCATAGCTGAGCGCCTCGTGCCATGGTACAAAGAATCTAGAGAGAGAGAGAGGGAAGTAGAGAGAGAAAGAGATGGGGCATCACAGTAACAAAGGGGGAAAGGTGGGACTTTTCCTACTATTCGGACAGCGCAACCAGGACTGCCCCAGCAGCAGCCACTGGGGTCAGTCCAATGGCGGAACCCGGGAGGGCGCCGCGCCTTCTCGAGCGAGAAGAAGGGGGAGGAGGGGACGGCGGGGAGGGGGCAGCTGCAGCTGCTATGGCGGAGGCGGCACCACCCCCGGAGGCTCTCCCGTACCCCTGGGCGCTGAGGGCTCTGGGCCGGCGGCGGACGTGGGTGGCCCTCTTCCTCCTCGCCTACGCCGTCCTCCTCTCCGCCTCCTGGCGTCTCCTCCTCTCCGTGCGCGTCTGGTACAGCGCCGCCGTCGCCGCCCCGTCCGCCGCGCCCTGGCCCGCCCTCTACGCGTCCGTCCTCTGCGGCGGGCTCTTCGGGCTGCTCTCCATGGGCGCAGCCCTGGCGGTGGCCCTCCCCGCCATGGTCACCACCTGGATCACCGTCCTCGTGCTGCTGACCTTCGCCGGGAAGCCCCGGTGGGCGCTGATGCGGGAGGGTCGCCGGGCCACCGCCGACATCGCGGGGATCGCGCTCCGGGTGCTCGTTCGAGAGGGGAACCTCGTCGCCGCCTTCTGCGCCGTCGTCAGCTTCGCCGCCCTCCTCCTCTATCGGGAAAACCCCGCCGCCGCCGCCGCCGCCGCCGCGTCCAGATAGATCGTCGGCTTCCCCAACCTCTTCCGATCGGCTTCTCCTTCCTCTCTCTTACAGTCTTGCCCTTTCCTTTTATTTTAATCCTTGACCTTATTAAATTAGTTATTTGCAATTTGGACCTCTCCTTTTTGGATGGTGGGCTTCCGGCGACAAGACTGAAATGGGCGTTCCGTGTGTTTAAACTTAGATGTTCTTGTTCATATTTTGATGTAAATTATGGGTTTCAGACGTTTAACTTGAGCATTACGTGCTCTTTGTCCAAAGGAAGCAGCAGCATGGAGCCTTAAAAAAAACTTTTTTTTTCTTGGATCAGTTTACCTGGCTTTCCTTTTAGAGAAACACTCAAGAGCGCGCCCCATCACATGATTCTTATGCTATTCTCTCTCTCTCTCTACATATATGCACATGTATAGATAGATAAATAAAGAGATCATACATCATTAAATCTTATGTCCTTTGCTTCCTCTAACATTATATATGGGTCGGAGTTTGTCTGAAATTTTGGGTAGGCATTAAAAAGTAGTTTTGAATCTTTTGATGGAGCAAAGAGATTATTGCGTGTCGTTCATAACTTTAGGTTGTAAATTTAATGAGTAAATCAAAGGTTAGGTGTTTGGGAAATCACATGAGAGAGATTAGTGAAAAAGTTCGATTTTCTAAAATATTATTTTATATTTTTTCCCTCTCATTATTTGCGAGCACATAGAATTGGAAAGATATATCCACTGTGGCGCGCACTTATCGACTTTTTTGAGCACGAGACGAGATAGGAAACTCGTGGACTTCGAATGACTTGATTTGGTGTAAACTATATATCTTATATAGATGTGAGTATAGTTGGTCGAATAACATCGTATCGATGTGGTTTTATGGTATCGCATTTTATTTGACAAAAGAAGGTACTAGACACAGTCGACATAGTCTCCATCATTTTCTTCCTCCCGACCTCTCATCCCTCTCTCTCGTTCTTTCTCTCTCTCTCTCGTTCTTTGTCTCTCTCTCTCTCACGCTCGCTCACCCCCCCCGTTATGGGGAGGAGCCCTTGCCGTAGCCGAGAAACTGATGCCCTCACCTCCGCCGTCACATTGTTCATCGTCGAATCATCTGCCCTCGTCTTCGTTGTTAGCTTCTCAGGGACAAAGAAGGGACCGGCGAGGGAGGGGGTGATCGGAAGAGGGAGTAAGACAGAGGGAGGGGAGGAGATTGGAGGGGAGAGATGTGCGAGACAAAGGGGGAGGGGGTGACCAGAGGGGAGAGGGGAGGGGGAAGGGGAGTGGAGTAGAGGGTGGGGGATGAGACGGAGGTGGATTCGTGGCGGTATGTGATGTATCGTACCATCTCCGAAGAAATTCAATTCCGCGCGATACACCGACACGACAAACCCTTAGATGTGAGCTCTCAAATTTTATTTATCAAGGTAATGTATCTATATGGTCAAATTTTACGTGTTTATCCTTCATCCTTCGATAAAGTTAATATATATTGATGAATGAAGAATCTGGTTCTATCGAGGCACACATGTCGGAATTTTGTTAAATTGTAAATTATCATCTCTAGTAGTGACAATGTATATGCGATTCATCTGTTAATGAAAAATGTTAGCTACCCGTTTTGGACGGATACTTTTTCTGTTGATTTAAGATGGGATTGAGTGTTGTGGGCGGTTGTAGATCCCATTCCATACAATATATTTTTACAATACATATATTAATAGATGAATTAATTAGGAGTTTTTATTAAATATTTGATTTATTTTTTAGCACCAAACAAAACTAAATTTATCACAGTAAATATCATCTTTTGTTATAATATACATTAATTTTTATTACAGTAAGGATCTTCCTATTATACGTAGAAAATTTTAATTAATTTTATCTTATTTTACATGTATGTCATCCATAAATTGTTATTTATCATGTTTAATGTTAAAAATGATAAATAATAATAAATAATATTTTAAGAGCGATAAATATCTTTTGTATAAAAATAGAAAAAAAATGAGAAAATACAAGGAAACATGCCACCTGTGCGAATCAATTAATTGTAAAATGCAGCTATTTTAGACGGAAAGTAAGTGTTTTTTTTAATTAATGACACAATGTAAGCAATGACACAATGGGCGACCAATGGTTGGAGAATCTGAATCCCTGCATTTCATGGCGATAAAAACAAAGCATTATTAGTAAAAACTATTTTTGTGTACTTTATAGAGACTTATGTGGGTCAAAGATATATTCCGAGCAAAGTCTGAAACATCTAATTTAAGAATTTTTATTAGAGAATAAAAATATTTTTAAAGGAAACCTTATTACCACGCAACCACTTAATTAGTCCGTACGCGTGTCGACGGTGGAGGCCAACAGGAAGGGTCAAACCGGGTGAGAAGCTCAGTATCCATGTGACCGTGCGCAGCCAATAGGAGTTTCCCACGACCCTCCACGAAGAAACAGTTGGTCTTGTATATATATGCCCATACAACCTGGTATATTTATATATACTCCTTCTTCTCACGAATTATCAAACATATCCTTAGTACATCTGAACAGTTTCAATCATGCACGTTTTCAGTTCTTAGACCATGAAAAATTAGATTATCAAAAAAACTGTAAAGAAATTAAAAAACATTCTTAATATATGGCATGCGATTTCAACATTGTTCACGACCAAAGTTGAGTTTATCAGACGGCTCGATTGATCTGAATTTCTCTTGATATGATATAATATAAGATCTATGACATAAAAAAAAACTATTCATTTGTATCATATCAAAGGATTGATTTTTTCTGACACAGTATGATTTACTTGTGTCGCATTGATATGATTTTTTTTAGTTAGGTAACCTAGTGATTCGAAAACCACTAGGTGCAACGTAGAAACTCAAGATGCCAAAGTTCGAATCTTAGTCGTCTTCCTCCCATTCAGAGGCGGATCTAGAAAAGAACCAGTGGGGTCTCGTGATTCCATTAGATTTTTAAAATCTTATTGATGAGTTTAAAATTTTTTATTAAATTAGTTTGGTTGGAATTTTATCTAAATGGATTGATCTTACTGGAAAATTTTCTTAGGTCCGTCTATACTCTCATTCGACAAGATGTCTTACTACGCTAACGCATAGAAAACTGCGGCATGACGAACATTCCCATGACATAATTACATTTATTTAGATATTAGATACTTTTGGCAATTTATAACAATCAAGAGCATGTACACACATAAAAACAGTTATAAGGGTTCACATACAAAAAGCCATCGGTGGGGGGTTTACCGTGTGTGCGAAAGAAGCACCTGCTGGGCCCCACACAGCACCAACCAAATAAAAAGCACGCACGGAGGAGAGGGAGCAGCGAAAACCCTCACACCGCGCATTTCGCCGTCCATCGGCATCTTCGGCCCTTCTTATATATGCTCTGTCGCCTCCGGGCTACGGCCGGAGGACCCGTTGCTCGCCGCCTCTCCGTCGCGTTCCGGACGCTCGCCATGGGGGAGGACTGCTGTGGCGGAGGCTCCGAGCCTCCCAAGCCCGACGCAGGCCCCAACGCCGCCGCCAAGCCCAAGGCGGCTGCTCCCGGGGGCCCCAAGAAGGCGGCTTCCTCTAAGGCGAAGGGGCCCGCGAAGGAGCCGGAGGGCAAGAAGGACGAGGCCTACCTCGACGCCGTCATCCAGAGGCGCATCCGGTTGTTCGAGGCTATCCAGGCGCGGCAGGCCGCGGAACGCGAGAGCATCGGCGGGGAAGCCATCAAGTACGGGGTTTTAACTTTTGACGAGCGGGACGTTTCTCTGGCTTTTGGATGAAGCACTTTTACGGATGGTGGTCATTGCTTGTTTTGTTCTCTTTTGTAGGATTACGTTGCCGGATGGAGCCGTCAAGGAGGGAAAGAAGTGGATCTCCACGCCGTTGGACATTGCCAAGGAAATTTCTGCCGGGCTGGCTGCAAGTGCGCTGATAGCTCAGGTGAGTGGCTGTTCTTTCAATTGACTTGATAACATTTTCTTTCCTGGAAGCTCAAAGTTGGCAGCTCAACGAGGCAAAACTTTGCTGCATAGATCTGCAGTTTTGAGTCTGTAGTGTGGTTGTTAAGTTCAGAAGTCGTGTACTTTCCTATTCTCTAGAGACGCAGTATAGCTTCTATGCCTTCTTTCCCTTCTCTTCAGGCCATATCTAGGTGTTGTTCCAATCAATTAAAGTGCGTGGAGAATAATGTAGAGAAATCAGATCATTGTCAGTATAGAAGACGAAAGAGATGTTTTTGGCTCCCTATGATCCAGTAAAAACTTGATTCAGTCCTGAAGAGTTATGGGTCTTATCAATGCATTACAACGTAGGGTATAGTGGTTTCCAAAGTTTTGAGCAACTGGTAAACTGCTGAGTCCTATGGCTGGGTGCCTTTTTGAAGATATGTGCAACGGTCTTCTGAAAGGTGTCTAAGCTAGTATGTTTTATTTTAAAGGTGTTAACTTTCAAATATGTCAGTCAAAGGTTCCTTTGTTTTTGGTTTTTTTACCGTAGCTCCTGTCTTCAATGTAATTCCTGAAATAGTTACCATTGGTTTGATTGCCTAAAAAGTTCTCTTGTCTGAGAAGGTAAATGGAACTCTTTGGGACATGTCGAGACCCCTGGAAGGAGATTGTGAGCTGAAGATACACAAGTTTGATTCCAATGAAGGGCGTGATACCTTTTGGCATTCCAGTGCTCATATCCTTGGACAGGTGCTTCCATTTCTGAAGATGCCGAGAAATTTCATTTTATAGTGTGGAATATAGCGTGTGCCTATGGTGCTTATAGGTTGTTTCAGGTTTCTTTAAAAAATAGCACTAGAATGTCTGTTTTCAGTATTTTTATTTTTTCATCTTTTTGGTATTTTCTGATTTATGAGGGATTTTTTTCCTTTTCCTTGGCAGTCCCTTGAAATGGAATATGGCTGCAAACTTTGTATTGGGCCTTGTACCACTAGAGGAGAGGTAAGTCTATTAATCAATTTTTTTTCCCTAAAATAATTGGGTTATAGTTGTTATCCATCTTCTTTCCCCTCATGTTTCATCCATCTTTTGCTTGGAATGATTAGTTTGAAGAGGAACTTGTCAAGATATTTCATATTTGGGTTGTTAATACTTAATAGCTAACAATTTTACGTAAGTGCAGCTTGCATTACCTATTTAAAGTAGCTTGCATTACCTATTTAAAGCATCTGCTGGTTTCGTCTCATATAGGGTTTCTATTATGATGCATTTTATGATGAGCTTACACTGAATGAGGAGCATTTTGTTCGGATACAAACACAAGCACAGAAAGCTGTCATGGTATGGTATGCTTTTGTTTCTTATATTTTTTTAGATGGAGATTCTACCTATTTGAGCTTTAATATAAATCTTGATTGTTTGTTTGTGTTGTCATTGGAAATTTCTTAAGTGCAAGGTCTTTTCTATTCATTTTTTAGATCTAGATTCTCTTTATGTTTTCTTACTTGATCTTCTTTTGTAGATGCATCACTTAAAAAACAGGTCTAGTGCGGAACAAACTTGCCCCAAAAAGAAGCCTATACTGTGGTTTCTCATCCCAAAGCTTTTTTGTTTAGAACAAGTTTTGTTGTTGAGGATTAGGAAGTCTAGCATCCTATAGGATTAGTCTTCTTTCCTTTTGAAACCAATATAATCCATTGATTGTTTTGCTGTTGTACTTGTTCCTTGACCCTAGGGGATTTTTACTGTATGAAATTTATAATACATGATGTCACATGTTATTTATATAGTCTTCTTTTAAGGAGTATTTGAGTGTCTTATAATGCAGGAGAAACAACCTTTTGAGCGTATAGAGGTTTCAAGAGAGCAGGCCCTTGAAATGTTTACTGAAAATAAGTTCAAGGTAACTGGTGTTCACGATTTTCTTGATTTCTTGTAGCTCATGAGCATGAAATAACTTTGTTAGTAACAACTTGTGGGAAATGATGTTAGATGGTAGGTTGTTCCTACAAGAGGGACATAGCATCCTGTTCTTTCCTCATTATCATGTCCCGTATTTACAAGTTATATATATATATTTATAGAAATATATGTATTTATAGAAACCTTAATTCTCCTGCAGGTTGAAATTATTAATGAACTTCCAGAGGACAAGACAATTACTGTGTATAGATGTGGCCCTCTTGTTGACCTTTGTCGTGGACCACATATTCCAAATACTTCATTTGCTAAGGCATTTAAATGCCTGAAGGTACAAATAGTCTTAATACACTGAATGAGTATATACATAATCTTGCAAATATGGCATTACTATTTCATTCATGCAATCAGGCTTCATCATCTTATTGGAGGGGTAAATCGGACCGTGAAAGTCTGCAAAGAGTTTATGGGATTTCTTTCCAGATCCCAAACGTCTTAAGGTATATTTACTGGTTTGTTATTGTTCTGGCTTACCAAGTGCCACTACTATCTTTCAATTTCTTTTCATATATATATATACATATAAATATAAAGAAAACCTATTCTGCTTGCTTGAATTTCCCTACACTGGGTCATGAGAAAGGGTCATGGGAAGGAATATGATATTTCTTGAAGTTTCTGGTATATCATCAGATAGGGCTCTATTTTTCTTATTACCAAGTACATGATAAAATCACCAATAAGTTTTATGATGTATTTTGCTCATACATGATTTTTTTTAAATTAAAATTTTGCAGGAGTATATCAATCAAATTGAGGAAGCAAAGAAATATGACCACAGAATACTGGGGCTGAATCAGGAGCTCTTCTTTTTCCATCCTCTAAGGTAATGGGATATTTTGGTTACAATGGCAATTTTTGTGTATTATAGCAGGGGATGTACTTACATAATTTCACATCTTGATTATATTAATTGCTATCATCTTCTAGTGTTAAATGACATATCAACAATTTTCTTCAGCCCTGGAAGTTGTTTTTTTCTACCGCATGGGACCCGCATTTATAACAAGTTAATGGAGTTCATCCGAGTTCAATACAGGGAAAGAGGCTACCAGGAGGTGAATCTATTGAGTCATTTAATTAAAAAGCGTTGGCCCAAGGAATCAAAGGTTATATGGCTTCTTTATTTGTTGAACTTGGCAGGTTATAACCCCAAACATGTACAACATGCAACTTTGGGAAACATCAGGTCATGCTGCAAACTACAAGGAGAACATGTTCACGTTTGAAGTGAGATTTGCTGCCAAACCTTATGTTTTTTCTGCTATGGAATCATTGACATTATTTGTTTTACTCTTTAAGCATAGATATGGGCCATGAATTAGTCGATCAATTTCACTTGATCTTTAGCTGAGAGACAGAAACTTATATGGTTGCATTCAAGGTTGCCTTATCGGATCTCAGCTTCCTCTTGGAGAGGTCTGAGTGAAGAGATCTCGGTAAAATCTTGAGGGATCAGATCTCGGGATATTGGGATGCATACAAAAATGTGTATATATATATAAAAATCATAAATGATACCAAAATGATCATTTCTGTTATAACTTTTTAATAACCTAATAAAGTTTTTTATGGCATAATGGGATTTAAGTATTTCAGGCTTTCAGCAACATTTCAACAGGATTTCAGCAGGAATTAATGGTAATTAACGGGATTTCAGATTTCTAGTAACATTTCAGCAGAGTTTTTCAGCAACATTGTTGATTCAATAACATTAATTGTTAAAACATAACCTAGAACATCTGTATTTTTAATTTTTTAACAGCATAATAAAAATAATAATTGCATGATCATTATTTTTAAAGTTTTTTATAACATAATAAACAATTAATAACATAATCATTAAAAATAACTATTGTTGATTTTTTTTTAAAGTGGGTAGTACCACAATTGTATAGAAAGAAAAGGAGAATGTACAAGTATATTGTATAGGGTTCAAAAATTAGCCCCAAAAAGAACAACCCCCCAATACCCCTATACAAGCAAGCACACACAAAATTAGTGTGAGCAAATTACAAGCATGATCCCCCCCAAACAAAAAGTACTAAAAGGAGTACCTGTAACTATCCAAAGAAAGGAAAATGGAGAAATTTTGTGCCTCCCCTTTACAAAGATGCATTGTCCAAAACACCACCCTCTTACAAATGAAGGAAAACGTCCTCTCCTCTGACCTCGACTCTCTCTTAAAGATGCTTCTATTTCTTCCATTCCAAATAGCCTCAAGAGTGGCATGAAGGACTAACCACCGCAAAATGGAGTCACCCTTAAGCATCCATTTCCTATTCCACTTTAGGATGAGTTGATGAACCCCCTCAAAAGGACTCATTGTCTACTGGAAGATTCAACCAAATCTTGCACATGCATCCTGAGCAAAAGGGCAAAGAATGAACAGGTGGTCCAGATCCTCCTCTTTTCCGCATAGGAAGCATCTCGTGGGAATGGCCATAAGGAAAGAAGCTAATAGATCACACGTTGGAAGCTGGCTATGGGAGATCCTCCAAATCAACAACTTGACCTTGAGAGGGTTTGTGGTACTCCAGACATGGAGAGCAGCAGAGTGACAGAAACCTATCTGAGATAATGGAGTAGGTTGACCTAACTGAAAAACGACCTGTAGAGTCTCATCTCTACCTCCATCTATCTACCGCAAAGGTGTCCATACTGACCGGTAACAGAGAACCAGAGAGAAGCTGAAGCTGGTCCATCTCTACGACAATGAGGTGCCTCTTGAAGATTGGGCCCCAAATGCCCCCTGACAGTTGCGCATCAAAGGACTGGTCCACCGAAACTTCCGGTGCCCCAACAATAGCATATAGCCCTAGAAACTCCTCAGCAAGACTAAAATCTCCACTCCACCTATCATGTCAAAAGGAGCATCATTGACCATTCCCTAGGTTGCATTGAACATTGGCTCCAATGATATCAATACACTGAAGAATGTCTCTCTAAATAGGGGATATACTGTGCATATGAGGCGGATAAAGGTCTCACACCTTGGCTGAAGAGTAATACTTTTGAGTAATCAGTTGAATCCATAGCCCACCATCTTCTGTCCGGAGCCACCAAAGCCATTTGCATAGAATTGCCAAGTTAAAATCTCTAATGTTTCTAATACCCACACCCCTTGCCTTCTTGCTTCTACTCACACTGCCCCAAGAAATGTTATGCCAACTCCTTCCATTATAAACACCATCATGCCAAAAGAATCTTGCCTGAATAGATTCCAATTTCTTAGCCATTGACTTTGGAATTTTGAAAATGGAGAGGAAGTTTGTTGGCAAGCTGTCCAGCATTGATCTGCACAAAACCAAGTGACCTCCATAGGATAAAAGCCTAGGCTTCCATCTAACCAGCTTGGACTCCAATCTCTGCACCACTGTTCGTCAATCCCTACAATGGAGAGCTCTTAGAGTCAGAGGAAGACCCAAATAAGTGAAGGGAAAGTTCCCAATCTGGCAGCCAAGATTGGAAGATGCATGTCTAAGGGTAGTTTCTTCTAAGTTGATCCCTGCAATATGACTTTTGCTATAGTTAACTTTCAATCCGCTGATATTCTGAACCATCTCTAGGATCAATTTGACATCAATCAACTGATTCTTCTCATTTGCTAGGCAAAGGATAGTATTATTAGCACACTGAAGATGAGAAATACTACTACTATTGTGACTGTTCTGGAAACCTCGGACCAGAGTTAGTTGACCAAATCTTAGTGGATGTCAGTAAAAGAGCTAGGGGAAGACATAAAATGAGATGGTACGATGTTATTAGAAAAGACTTGGACTTCTTGAGTTAAAACACAAATATAGCACTTGATAGAAATCTTTGGCGGAAAATGATTCATGTAGCCGACCCCAAATAATGGGATAAGACTCTGATGATGATGATGATGATGAGTTAGTTGCCATCAGAGAAGGCATCAACAGAGAATATTCTGTTTGGAAACTTGATTAATAAATTTGAGACCAAAATACCCCCTCCCTCCCCCTCTCTTACGCCTCTCTCTCTCTCTCACACACACACAGTTTGGCGCAGACTGTGTGAGAGAGAAATCAGAGAGAGAGAGAGAGAACCCCAAAGTGATTGTAGGCCTGCGGCTTGTCAAAGCACCGGACCACCGACCACACGGTCGGCACGGGGCGGCGAAATCCTCTGGATGACGGTGGAGCAGCACTGGTCCGGGTCCTCTGCATGCTTGTGGTGCCGTGCCACTGCCTTGGACACCTGGTGTGAGATGCAGGGTGCGAGGCCCCTGACGGCCGGCATCACGTTGGCGGCGGAGGCAGTTGCAGCAACAGCACAGGTCATGGGGGCCTGGTGGGCGATCTCCGGCTGTTGGCGATTTGGTGTTGTAGGATGACTTCAAAGGTGTGTAAGGCATCCTGAATGCCTCTGCTGCTGCGCATTTCCTTCCCACTTCCTCTTGCTTGCGGATAGCTTCAGATTGGGGGGAGGGGGTTAGGGGACGAAGGAGAGCTTGGGAGTGCATGGCGGAGATGGTGCAGAGGGGCGTGGTGGGGGCGGGGGACTTTCGGTTCTTTGATGGCTACTGGGGGTCAGAGAGGGCCAGAGGGGGCAGCTGATTGAAGAGATCAGCGCGGGGTATTGGACGGTGGTGGCCTGCAGTAGGGCTGTTCACGGTTCGGTTCGGTTCGGTTTGGACCTCTTTTTTGAAGAAACCGAACCGAACCGAAATTTTATTCAAACCGAACCGAACCGGTTCGGTTCGGTTTGAACCGAAAACAATGGAAACCAGCGCGGGGCGGTTCGGCGCGGGGCTGTCCTGCGTTTAAAACAAAAAAAAAGGCTTTGAATACAGGCGCGGGGTGGTTCTGGGTTTCGAACCCAGACCGCCCCCATAGAAACCAGCGCGCTAGCCCACTGGGCTAGGCGCTCTTTTATGTTTATATTTATTATTTCAATATATTTATTATATATTTCGGTTCATTCGGTTTCACTGTGCAAAACCGAACTGAACCATGGGACTCCTCAACCCGAACCGAACCGAACCGAATTGGCCGGTTCGGTTTGGTTTTTCGATTTGAACCGAATTATGAACAGCCCTAGCCTGCAGTGCCATTGTCGTGGTGGTGGCAGGTGGAGGTCAGTCCGGCGATTCTCTCTCTCCCTCTCTCTGTCTCTTTTTCTCATAGTCCAGTGCAGATTGTGTTTGCGAGAGAGAGAGAGAGAGAGAGAGAGAGAGAGAGAGAGAGAGAGAGAGAGAGAGAGAGAGAGAGAGAGAGAGAGAGAGAGGAGAGAGAGAGAGAGAGAGAGAGAGAGAGAGAGAGAGAGAGGCCTTTACAATAACCATGGTTAAATCTATCATTTTTAACTGACGGACAACAGGTTTTTTTTTTTTTTTTTTTGAATGACGGGAGATTACAAGGGGTTATTAGGAAGTATGAAAATTACAAGGTGATACTTGGAATATTGGAAGATTTTAGGGTGTGATTTTTAAGAAACCCTAAAAATGTAATAACATAATCACTAAAACATAACTATTGTTGATTTAATAACAATAATTATTAAAACACAACTTAGAACATTAGTATTTTGTTTTAATTTTTTTTTCATAACATAACAAAGGTTTTAGTAACATAATCCTTAAAATATAACTCAGAACATCAGTATTTTTTGTCTTAATTTTTTTAATAACATAAGAAATATTTAATAAAACATAAATTTTTTTATCAGGAAGTCAGGAATTAAGAGGATGAGAAATAAATATTCAAAAGCAAAGCAGAAATTAAGGAGAATCAGAAACAAAACCCAAAGCATTTAATTAGGAATTTAAAATGAGAAATAAAATAGTTGGTAATTATTTAACTTAAATAAATCTTGTTATTTTAATAGAAACAAGAATTAACAAAATTTTACTAGAATTAAAAGTTCATAAAATTGACAAGAATCAATAGGATTAAAAAACTAAAACCCAAAGAATTCACAAGAATGAAAATAATACCTTAAAGAATTCACAGTAATTAAATACTTTGTAATTTAACAAGACGCCTGGATGCTCAAGCAGGAAACCTGCCATAAAATCGAAGCAGTTAATTTCATAATTGGTAATTTAACAAGAGTCCTAGTCCTTTCACACTTCCTACTGGATGCTGCCTCCTCATTCTTTTTATTGATTTAATCTTGGAAGAGTCCTGGGGACAGGACTGGAGAGGGAGGAGTCCTCACACCTCCTCACAGCAAAGCTCATGGGCAGAGTCTGGGATGGGGCAGAAGAGGGTCTCAGGAGTTGGGGTTCTCGGAGAGTCCTGGACTGGACAGAGGAAAAAGGAGGGTCTTGGAATCTCGGAAAGGTGGCATCAGAGGTCTCATTTCTTGGGGGATTCCCGCGATTGAGATTCTCCTGTGATAGCATTCCATGGTTGCATTAGTTTTCATGTATTGTTGTTTTCGTTATCATTATTCCATGACAGCTAGGACACGTTGAAAGCTACATTAACATATGTTTATTTACAAGAACTCACTCAGCAGTCAACATGTTGGATAAATTCCTAATGTTCCATCATACAGCGGAAATGTCCTTTCAAAAAGCCCCTGTTGTGCTTCCAAGTCTTGATTGGATCTATTACTAGTTTCATCTTAAGCTGGGTGGATTCCTCTGTCTGCTAAATCTACTGTGAGGAGTTAAGTATCTTCATGTGTTGGCTGAAAGTGGCTTTAGTGCTACCATAGATAATTAGATAGAGCTATCATCAAACAAGAGCTGGTTGGTAGAAGCTCAAGTGCTCAACTAACCTTGCATCGTATAGTTGCATGAGGCAGAAAAGAAATCAATTGACCTTGCTTCATTTCAAATGACTAGGCATGTATGTTGGAAGCTGATATTTGAGGCTTTTGCTGGTAACTGAAGAAAATCCGATGTGGAAAATTGTAGAAAAAGATGACTTTGTGCAAGATAGGGATATGTTTATATAAGGCACCTATCCAAGTAGTGGATGGCAAGGTTGGCCGTGCCGAGTTCTTGTTGGCATGGTCTGGATCGATCCGTACCCTACTGGTACGGTACAGCCCCAGCAACCTTTTTTTAAAAAAAAATTGTGTAATCTGGTTTTGTAAGGAAGGTTGGTCTACATTTGATGTTTAATAGTATTAACTTGTGCAATAAACATATAAACAACACATTGAGCTATTGAAATGATAGGAAATAAAAATAAATGCAAGATTTAGAGTTGTAAGAATATCTCATTCACATTAAATGACCATATAAGCATCACACTATTTAATTGAGGTGATAGGAAATGGCAAAAATACATGATTTAAAATTGTCTAAGCAATAAGCATCTCATTGACAAGAAATGAACATATAAAATAAAAATAAAAATATTAAAAAATAATAAAATATCAATGTTCATCATATCGTGCTGACCGGATCGCAGCGGCACGGCCAACCATGGTGGATGGTTGTAGGATTCTAGAGGCATAAGAAAAACCTGTGTATGCAAACTAAAACTAGGTCTTCTGAGATCTTTAGCATAGCCATTGCTCGTGTAAGAGTCACTAGGAACAAGAAAAGTTGTATCATGTAACTGACGGAAGGGGTATATCTGGGATGTCCCTGAGAGATGCATTGTCCAATGGCTTTACAATAGGTGCAGCCACAACAATAATAACAGTAGGAGGTTGCAACTTACAGAAATCAGGAATAATACTATGTTATAGCACCATGTATGTATTGTGAAATGAAATAAGACAGCAGCAACTTGACATTGGTAGCAAGTTGTACTGAAAAAATAGTCTAAAAGAAATTTAGAAGCACATTGTGAAGGATGAAAAATAGCATCTCAGGCTACAGCTACTAGAAATCAGAATAATGTGGCTTAGTTTCCTTTCTGGCTTTGCGGGAGAGAGGGAGGGAGGGGTGTTGTTCCCTTATGGATGAAATATGGCTTTCTATGTGTCTATATATATATATATATATATATATATACATGCACATACACACTCATTTAACGACTATTATGCATCCCATTATGGTGTGGCTGCAATGCTTGGTTTAGGGATGGAGATTGTGTTTGTACTGATCGAGACTGAAACAGTGGGTGTGGTCATATGTGCCTATCGTCCTGGGTGTTTACTTTGTAACACGTGGTTCCCTGATCTGACTTCCAACAAAATAAATTATTTTATGCTGTCATTTCTTCTTCCCATCAACGCCATAACCAGAGTTGATCCAGTGATGTATATTCCTAATTGCAGATTGAGAAACAAGAATTTGGACTTAAGCCAATGAATTGTCCTGGCCACTGTTTGATGTTTCAGCATAGGGTTCGATCTTATAGAGGTACTCCATTTATTTTTTTTTTCTGAATTGTTTCCCCCTTTTCTTTACCTTTTTCAGTGTGTTGTTGGCTGCAAACTGTTTACCGATTTAATGACATTTCCCTATGTTGCTGAATAGATTGCTGATTTAACTGCAGCATTTTATATATCTTCCTCAATTTGATACTCTTGATCATCTGTGTACCAATAGCATCAATCTCATCATTTTGTTGCACCTGCATTCTGAGGTCTATGTTATTATATTTATACCATGATTAACTGAGATGAATATTTGCAATGGCTACATTAACTTTTTGTGGGAGGATGGACGATCATGTGTCTCAGCTACATTATTAACTTATTGTGCTCAAGCTGGACATTCTTACCTATATGCAAGCAATATATGGCCCATGGGCCTTAGGTGGATTGGCCCACTAAGAGACCTTAGGCTTACCCACAGCCATTATAAAAAGGGTTGTTTTAGAGTTTCTAAAGATAATGATGAATTAACAAGAATTTTTGGAAAGGATTCCCTTGGGGCGCCGCCCCTCTCCCCTCTCTTCTCACTTTCATCTCTCTGCGAAGGATCCAATTCGATTAAGTCAGGGTGAGTAGCCCCATCCTGATCGGACCAGGCTTAAGGGTGTGATGCCCCTGGCCGTCCCTGCTGCTGCACGCTCTCCGTGTGACAGGGAGACTCCCGCTGCGCCACTGACCCACCTCTGCTCCCCATGGAAGGCAAAATCGCCAGGATCGACCCAGAATCGGTTGATCCTGGATCGGATCGGCGGCTATGGATCCGATTATGGGGGGGAAGTCCCTGAATCGGCAAACTTCCAGCTGGATCGACCAGAATCGAGTTGGATCGGCTGGATCAAGTAGGGATCGACCGATTCCAGACTGATCTAGGTCGATTCTCTTACTTATTTACCTGAATATTATTTAAGTATTACTTAAGATATTACATGTAAATAAGGAAGTACCCCATTTGAATTTAATAAAAATATCAAAAAAATCATATCTCTTACCAATAAAAAGTCAACTCTCCCATCGAAGAAGAAAATCACGATTTTGGTGATTTTAGCGAAATGCTAACTTTCTAATCTCTCGTAATTTAGCTTATTTAAAAATTTGATAATTCAAATAAACCACATGGAACACTAAAAATTTAAAGTCCGGTAAAAAAAATCAAACTTGCATGTGACTTCTCCAAGGGAGCCACTCTCCTACTGACAACACTTAGTTTACTTAAGACCTCTCAGGATTTGGTCAAACTTAAGTTATCATCATCCAAACCTCTCAGAATTTGGTCAAATTGAGCTACCATCATCCAACTCATGACACTCATGAGTTTGGGTGATGATAGCTTAGTTTGACCAAATCCTAAGAGGTCTCAAGTAGACTTAGTGTTGTCAGTAGGAGAGCGGCTTTCTTGGAGAAGTCATATGCACGTTTGATTTTTTTTTTGTTGGAATTTAGATTTTTAGTATTTTATTGGACTTATTTGAATTATAAAATTTTAAATATGTCAAATTATGAGAGATTAGAAAGTCACTATTTTGATAAAATCACAAAAATTGCGATTTTCTTCTTGGATGAGAGAGTTGACTTTTTATTAGTAACAGATGTGATTTTTTTAATATTTTTATTAGATTCAAATGAGGGATATTTCCTTATTTACTTGTAATATCTTAAATAAATGAAACTACAAATTTTAACATTTACTTAAATAGTATTCAGGTCAATAATACACTAAGTCTTTAATATTTTATACTTTTCTTGTATTATTATAGTAGTAATAATACAAAATCTTATGTTTCATATATTATGAATGCATGTATGATTGGTTTTTTATGCAAATATTAGTTCTTTCAATTTATCAGATTTTCCCTCATTTTTCTTGTTTTTTTTCTGTTTTTTTCTGAATTTTCCTGAATTTTTTCCAAAAAAAAACCATTTTATAGACTGGCCGATCCAGGATCAGCCAGACTTCCCTTGGATCCATGGGATCTTGCGATCCGATCCGATCCAGGATCGGATCGAGCCTGGTCGATCCCGATCCCGATTCCGATCCTGCCTTCCATGCTGCTCCCTGTGCTGCTGCTGCCGTCCTCCTGCGAAGGGGAGATCAATTGTCTCCGCCCCGGCCCTCCGCTGTTGATCGTGCCGCAGCCGCATGGTGTCAGCACCTCCCCGTGGCGGGGAGGCCAACCAACACAATGGATGCCAGAGTCGGATCGGGGTGCTGGATCGGACTCAGTTGACCCCGATCCGAGTCAGGTCAGATTGCAGGATCCGCCCGATTCCATGGGAATCTGGCCGATCTTGGATCGGCCAAGTTAAAAAATGAAGAAAAAAATCAGGAAAATCAGATTTTAAAAAAATATATATATTTAAGTAAATGTTATATTTGTAGTTTCATTTACTTAAGATATTACATGTAAATAAGGAAGTACCCCTTATTTGAATCCAATAAAAATATTAGAAAATCATTTCTCTTACAAATAAAAAGTCAACTCTTGCATCAAAGAAGAAAATTGCGATTTCGGTGGTTCCATCAAAATAACGATTTTCTAATCTTTCATAATTTGACATATAAAAATTTTATAATTCAAATAAACCCAATAAAATACTAAAAGTCTAAGTCCGGTAAAAAAAGTTAAACGTGGATATGACTTCTCTTAAGAAGCCATTCTTCTACTGACAGTACTTAGTCTGCTTGAGACCTCTCAGAATTTGGTCAAACCTAAATTATTATTACTCAAACTCATGAGAATTGTCACTTTTTAATTTCTTTTCAATTAGAAAGTGAAAAATCTCATGAGTTTAGGTGATGATAGCTTAAGTTTGACCAAATCCTGAGATGCCTCAAGTAGACTTAAGTGTTGTCAGTAGGAGAGTGACTCCTTTGGAGAAGTCATATGCATGTTTGACTTTTTTTACTGGACTTTAGATTTTTAGTATTCTATTAGATTTATTTGAATTATGAAATTTTTAAATATGTCAAATTATGAAAGATTAGAAAGTCGTTATTTTGATGGAGCCACCGAAATCGCGATTTCTTCTTGGATGGGAGAGTTGACTTTTTATTTGTAAGAGATGATTTTTCTGATATTTTTATTGTATTCAAATGGGGCGTACTTTCTTATTTACATGTAATATCTTAAATAAATGAAACTACAAATATAACATTTACTTAAATTCCGACCCTAGTCGGCCGATTCCAACCCGGATCAGCCGACTTTGCCATCCATGGCCAACACCGCCCCTGCTATGTCACCGAGCCCCTTTGGCCTCTTTCACGTCTCCACCGCGTCGCTTCACCTCCCCTCATCAACGTGCGGCAGCGCCAGGAGTTTTTTCACTAACCGGGGCTTCCTTTCTTTCTCTCGCCGCACACACAGCATCCCCGTTGAGAACGCTATCCATCGTGTTCTCCCTCTCCTGCAGGGAAACACACCATCATCGCTGTGCCACCCTAATTGTGACCAAGGCTCAAGAACTTGGGGATCGGCTCGGATCGGACAATCCCAAATTGGGATCAGCCGATCTAGGCTGATCCCGGCTGAGCCAAAGGTGGCTGGTTTGGATTGTTCGCCCCCCTCCAAAAAATGTAAAAAATAGAAAAATGCATTTATTAACTGAAATACATTAAAATGAAGTACATGATACAACATTTTTAATGTATAAACATTATATATGTAATCATACACTATATCATGGTTTGTTGGATCGGAATCAACCCGATTCGCCTCGATTCCTCCCGAATTGACCCGAATCGGATTGATTCGCATGGGTATAATATATCATATATATATATATAATATCATATATATCATATTACAAATATGATATAATATTATTATATATATGGGACGAATCAGACCGAATCGATGGAATCGAGAATCGGGTTTTCCATGATTTGCCTCGATTCGGGAGAATCGGGTCAATCCGATTTGCCACGGCAAACCATGCACTATATACATATCATATTCGTCATCTTCGTCATGATGATGAATATCATGATGATGAATTGGGTTTTCCATGATGATGATGAATATGATATGTATATAGTGCATGGTTTGCCGTGGCGAATCGGATCGGCCCGATTCTCCCGAATTGGGGCGATTCATGAAAAACTCGATTCTTGATTCCATTGATTTGGTATGATTTGCTCCATATTAATTATATTCATGTAATTATACATATTAATTATACATATTCGCCCCATATTAATTATACATATTAGTTATGTTCATGTATAAATATAATTAATATGTATACGGTATACCAATCATATATTAGTAATGGATGTCCTTATCCCTAGAGAGAGATTAGCTCTACAACATAGGTTACTAGTAATCGATGTCCTTATCCTAAATTTAAAAGAAAAACCATCATGAATAATTGTTCTAAAATTAAGTGGTGGAATTTGAAAAGTAAAAAATTGGAAACATTTAAAAATATCTAGTAAAAGAAAATATTTGAAATTTAGATCGAGAAGTTAATGTAATGTGGAATAATGTTACAAATTGTATAAAGAATGTAGCAAAACAACTCTTAAACGAATCTAAAGGCAAAAGAAATGTTGAAAGAGAGACTTGGTGGTGGAGTGAGGAAATTTAAATTACCATTAGAGTTAAAAGAGATTGTTTTAAAGTTTGAAAAATCAACAAAAATAGTCAAACTTTAGAAACTTATAATGTAGCTAAAAAAAGGGCTAAGAAAATAGTTAGTGAATTTAAATCTAAGGCGTTTGAAGAATTATATGATAAATTAGAAATCCGAGAGGGTGAAAAGGACATATTTAAACTTGCTAAATTAAGAGAAAGGAAAAATAGAGATCTAGATCATATTCGTTGCATTAAGAATGAAGATTAAAGGGTTTTAGTTGAGGACGTAGAGGTTAAAGAGAGATGATGTAATTATAGTAATAAGAGGGTGTTAGATGAAGATATGGTTCAAATTGATGGACAAGACATTCCTAAGAGTAGTAATTTTTTATACTTAGGGTCTATCATCTAAGAGAATGGGGAGATTTAAGAAGATGTGGCACACATGATTAAGGCAAGCTAGTTGAAATGGAGAAATGAATCAAGAGTCTTCTGCAATCGTCATATACCTGTGAAACTTCATGGGAAGTTTATAGAACAACTGTGAGGTCTTCTTTATTATATGGTGCCGAGTGTTGGATAGTGCGAAAGAAACACTTTAATAAAATGTGTGTAGCAGAGATGAGAATGTTGATATGGATGTGTAGTAAAATTAAGAAAGATAAGATTAGAAATGAGTACTTCCGTGAGGAAATGATGATAGCTCCAATTGATAGAAAAATGAGAGAAAATAAACTCAGATGGTTTGGAGTCTTTGGACACATATACCATCACCCTAATTCGGCCCTGCTTAATAGATGTGACCTAATATTAGTAGATGACAGTAAAAGAGTTAGAGGAAGGGCTAAAATGAGATGGTGTGATGTTATTAAGGACTTCGACTTTTTGATTTTAAACACGGATATAACACTTAATAGAAATCTTTGGCGGAAAAGAATTTATGTAGCCGATCCCAAATAATGGGATACTATGCTCTGATGATGATGATGAATCATACAATCATATATTAATGTACATATATTAATGTATAAACATAACTATTATGTATATCAATTATACATTGATGTGTTTGTGTGTTAATGTACATAGAATCATATATTAATGTAAATATAATAACAATATGCACATATATATACAAATCATATTAATGTATAAACATAATTAATATGTACATGCAATCATACATTAATGTAAATATAATAACAAGCACATGTATATAGTTAATGCATGTATATATACATAAATATGTAAATTAATGTACATTTAATACATATATTAATTTTTTAAAAAGTGGATAGTACCACTAGGATATAACATAAAAAATTGTGTGACAAAATCAGCCGGTCAAAACTCGTTGGCAGGGTTACCCCGGATTGGATCAGCCGGGTCAAAACTGACCTGGATCGGCCGATCCGATCCCGATCCAGCCGATTTTTGCACCCTGACTATGACCCTGCTCCACTGCCCAACCACTGCTGGCTCACCACCAGCCTTCTGGGCCCCACTGTCCAGAGTTGCACCAAAGGCAACGCTGCCCCAGCCAGGTCAGCACGCTGTCAACCATGGCTGGGAGGCTTGGGCCCATCCGACCAAAGGTCCAACACCCCAACCCTTTTCTTGCCGGCCCACAAAGTCATCCTGCTTTCGCCATCCTTTCGTTGGCCCAATTCGAGCGAGCACTGGGTCGGCATTGTTTGCTGGTCAGTCCAGCCTGATGTAAGACCAGGTTGGCCTATCTTTGCAGTTGGTCAGCACCAGCACCCTCCTGGGCCAGCCACCCTCATCTGACAGGCCCATTTTGTCCCGCATCACAGCCATGTTTTCTGCCAAAATACCAGATACAGGGGTGGCCTACGTATTGGCCATGTATATACGTGAAATGGCAGTCTCATCTCACGGTCTGGTTCTACTGCTGTCTCGTCTCACTGTTCTATGGCAGTTAACTTATTGCTGCGCTTTTGTAGAGTTGCCTCTTCGTGTGGCGGATTTTGGAGTCCTGCATCGGAATGAGCTTAGTGGTGCCCTTACCGGTTTAACTCGTGTCAGAAGGTTTCAGCAGGTAACTCACAATCTGCGTCTAGTCTCCGAGAACTGCTATAGATGTTGGACTGGCTGTCCAAGCATTGTTTCTGGTATTTAGTTACTTTCAGTGGCTAACACAACATGGTGGCAATTGATAGTTATGTCTGGTGCTATATATTTCTAAGTTCCAAATGCCCAAATATTACTTTCATTTGGTCTGTCATCACTATCTAAAACTTGTGATACTCTGTAAATCTCTCAGGACATGACATATAAAGCTATCATATGGTTACATGTTGATATCTACAACGAAATGACAAAAATATTATTTCCTTGCTTTTCCGCAGGATGATGCTCATATCTTTTGCAGGGAAAACCAAGTAAGTTTAAATTACTTGAACTTGACAGTTTCATTGCTGCAGTTTACACTCTGCTTTTGTTTCTTTAGATAAGATTGTGAAGTTACCTTGTTACGATGGTTCAGATGCCTGATGAAATAAATCGTTGTCATCAGTGCCTTGTCTCATTTATTTGATATCTGGCTAACCAATTCCTTTTAGCCTGAGCCTTCTATGTACGAAACACATCGCTAATAATGTTGATACAGCTGTGAAATATTTTTTCACTGCTTATGCATTTCTGTTGCATGTAGCATGTTAGACCCTACTATGATGTTATGACTTTGTTCCTTCTAAAGGGTTTTTTGTCTGTCATTTGCAGATAAAAGATGAAGTCCGGAGTGTGTTGGAATTCATAAGTTATGTCTATGGTGTATTTGGTTTCACATTTGAGCTGGAATTATCAACGGTATGTGTGTACCATAGATTTATTTATTCGAAACTGCTAACCCACTTATTCATGTCTAAATAAATCATCGTCTTTACTTTCTGTGTTTGCTAATTTCTTCACTATGACGATGTATTTTCAAACTATATCTGCCAAATATTTATTCTACTTATGAAATGAACTAGATATCTTCTGACAAGTCTTTTAATGTCAGGCCCTAGTTTCACTCACTGGATTGAATTGGGATCTCTAACTCTTCATTTCCTTACTTTCATGTTCTTCTATCTTGTTGTTTAAACCTCCATCTTCATGTTTGCCAATCATGTTTGTGATATTGTCAAATGGCATTTACAAATTCGTTATTTTAAAATAATTTTGAATTTCAGCGGCCTGAAAAATTCTTGGGAGAGACAGAAACCTGGGAAAGAGCTGAGGCAGCCCTTTCAGAAGCACTGAGTGAATTTGGGAAGCCATGGCAGGTATTATACATTTGGTTATTCGAACTTTTGTACCACTTGAATATCATAGCAATCTTTTTCCCTTAGCAGGTAATATAAAAATCAATCAAATTCCGAGTATCACTGTAGGATTCTAATCTCTGACCAATCAGTTGACAGTCGATTTGGTGCTCTCCCTAGCTAGTCTGAATTTGGTTTTGCAGGGCTCACCACTTAAAGCTGTTCCGCAAATTCTATGATGGAACAAGGGATTTTGTTCGGAATTCTAGTTTTCTTTGTCGTTGCCCTGTCACTAAGGCTTCAATTATATTGTCACTTCTCTGTCTCAGATTCTGTTGAATATATTTTCATATTGTTGATTTCCAGATAAATGAAGGGGACGGTGCGTTTTATGGTCCAAAAATCGATATTAGTGTTTTTGATGCTCTAAAGAGAAAGTTTCAGTGTGCAACTCTACAGGTCCATTTCTTATTCCCAACATTACCTTAGATTAAATTCCTACAGATACTCATGTAGTGTTAATCATTGCAGCTCGACTTCCAACTTCCTCGACGTTTTGATTTGACTTACTCAGGAGAAGATGAAGCTAAAAGGGAACGGCCTGTGATGATACACAGAGCCATCTTGGGTTCCGTCGAACGTATGTTTGCAATTCTTTTGGAACACTACAAAGGGAAGTGGCCTTTTTGGCTTAGTCCTCGTCAAGCTATAGTGTGTCCGGTGACCGAGAAACTGCAACCATATGCATTACATGTATGTCCTCTACGGCTTTGAGTTGGTTTAGTATTGTTTTCTTTTACATTAGAATGACTAATTAATTATCCTTCTTTGAAGTTTGCTGTGATTGGTATTTGTTTCTAGTTGTGAACTGTTGGCTCACCTGATTCTGGAAAATGTTTAGTCGTATTTGTCCTTTTGGTCTATCTTTTATGTGACAGAATACTGTTTAAGAGTGCTATTTTGTTCTAAAAACACTTCTTCTTGAAACTTCCTTTCATATTCATTATGCTGTTTACTTCATTTTATGATGTGGTAAAGAAGTTCATCATAATGTGCTTGCTTCTGTATTGATTGCAAGATTGTCTTGTTAGTCTATCAGGGTGAAAGCTACTTTTCTTGCAGATAATACACAGTGGATATTGTAAATGGACTTCACATTGTAGACCACTTCTGCTGGATAACTTCAATTTTTCCTGTTACTACAGGTTCGAGATCAGATTCATCAAGCTGGATACCATGTTGATGCTGACATAACTGATAGAAAGCTTGAAAAGAAGGTAAAGCACTGTTTGAAGCTTCGGTGATTCAGGGAATGAAGATGAATATACCATTCTTGATTGAACCATTCTTTTGATTTACCGGAATTTAGAAACTCTGCTTGTACCACGTACAAAATATGTGAAGAGAATTTTTTTTCACTAAATCTCGTTTGTGCATTTCACATCTATGTGCATAGTCAGTTAATTTGGCTTTGTTGTTTAGTGATGATTTCCTTCATGATACTACTAACCAAATGCTGCTGCTTGTAATTAAACATCTTTTTAGTAGCATGAGTGATGGGAGGAATGTTACTCATCTGGATGTCTGCTGTTCATTTCTTACTTCTGGCATTGAGTATTGATCGTACACTGATAAAGTCCTCTTCTGAATCATTGCAGGTTCGGGAGGCTCAACTGGCACAATATAATTACATCCTGGTTGTTGGTGAGAAGGAAGCCAACAGTGGACAGGTATATTTTGTCTGTGAAGTGTGTAGCATGTTTAACAAAGCTTGTCTTAGAGGACACCTTGGTTCCATTCCTAATTAAGCAATAGCAACTGGGAAAGGGATCAAATTAATTTTAGACAGGCAGACCTCTAAGACTCTCCTCAACCCAGTTTTTTTCCCTTCCAATGCACTGAATTGGAGCTTTTGGTTGGAAGATAAAAGGTCAACAAATTGTTGCATGCTCTAACATTCTCCTCAGTTTTTGGACTAAAAGTTGTAAAAAGTAGTCCCCTATCAAGAGATTGTGACTTGCAGGCAGTGTGCTTAGGTTGGAGTCTCCAGGTCATCTTATTGATAACAATTGTAAGTTGGGTTGATATAGATAGCTACGGATGTAACTTGGCCAGTAAAAATGCTTTTATGTGATGTCTAGAGTCTATATTATAACAAAGTATGGGTGAAGAATCTTGAGTGGTGTGTGTGTCAACCCGTGAGCTTTAAAGATTGAAACCGGCTGGATTCTGTATGCCAATTGATCTCTATGGACTTATGATGTAACTATTTTCTGAGTGCGAAAATGACGATGGGGATGAGATTTTTCTCTAGAAGTATTTGGCCTTACGTAAATGCTGGATACCTGGTAAGGGATTTAGTCTTATACAAGTAGGACCCTAATTTTCTCAGTATTCTGATGATGCTGCCTTGACAGGTAAGCGTGCGGGTCAGAAATGGAACGGACTATTCAGTGATGAGCTTGGAGGCTCTTCTTTCACACTTCAAGAACGAGGTTGACACATACCATTAGAAAGCTTCAAACAGAAGAAATGTATTTGGACATGAACGAAGGTTCATTCTCATACTGCCTCTAGTAAGGTCTTCGAATAATTAATTTATTTCTTCATAGTTCACGGCATCTGGCTGTTGTTTCATAGTTATGTCAATAGCTCATCACATTGATTGTTATTGTTCTTTCTAATGTATTTTCAAGACACCGAGCTTTCTAGAGTTGTGGAGGAAACAGGAAAGACCCTCATAAGCAAGTTCACGGTTATTAATTTGGCCCAGCTACTCATCACAAATTCTGATCAAGTTGAGTTTCTAGTCCCCATGTTATAAGCGAAAACAGGTTATTATTCTCCTTTTCCCTGTTTGATGGATGGACATCCGTTTGTGTGCGCTGTAGGCATGTATTTGTGTATGAGAAAGCAGTGCTACTTGGGAAGCATTCACTTTGTTGCACCATCACCTCTCAGATGATCAGTTTTACCCTCCAAACGCAATAAGCTTTTCCGAGGGAAAACATGTTCATTTCGTGAAGATCTCTCTTTCTCCTTGTGGGGGTTCAATGTTTTCTTTAAGCAGAAGCATCTAGACAACAACCCTCTCTCTTTAGTGCAGCTAGGCAACATGTCACTCCTAAAGTTCTTGCTCTATTGGAGCACTTATACTGATACACATGCAGTGGGAGCGAGGGTAGCAATGTCTGCTTACTCTGCTGCCCACTTCATTACTGCTGGCAGTATTTTTCAGTGTCCTGGCCAATTCCTTCTCCATCTCCCGGATGTGCACTCCATGATGGACATGGAAGACAAGTTTTTAACATTGACAAGGGAAAAAAAACTAGGTACTTTGAAATCGGACGAAGTTACCTCCATTAGATGAACTTTGCCTATTCTCATGGCGTTGTTGAGTCTCTCTTTTCACAATCTCTGCCCACAATCCTCCTCCTTACATGATGGATGATGATGTCGAACTCAATGGTTCTACTTAAAGTTGTTATTACGATATGCCCTAGTTAAAACCAAATCCCTGCCTAGGACAGAGCTTGGTACTACTACTACTACTACTACTACTATGCCCTAGTTAAAACCAAATCCCTGCCTAGGACAGAGCCTGGTACTACTACTACTACTACTACTACTACTACTACTACTACTACCCAACCACCACACAAGACCGGGGCTTAATTTAAAGACTGACTGCAAGGGGATGCATGATGGCGGGGACCCAGGAGATTGAGCAAAGGAAGTTTTCAAATCACTGATTTAAACCCATTGTAAAATCTGGATAGGGCTGCAAACGGGTTGGGTTCGGAACCGGAAACACATTCTGATTTCGATAACCGAAATATGGTTTCGATTCTGATAAAATCGGAATGGTTAATTCCGTTCCGATTTCGATAACATTACCGGAACCGAAATTTCAATAAGTTAAGGTGTTTATCATATTTTTACCTTTTGAGTTTATGATAATTTATCGAAATAATCGATATCGATTTTGATTATTTTTTAATTCCGATTTCGATTCCGATAGTTTATCGGAATATCCAATACCGATTCCGATAAGCTATCGGTATTATTTTTCGATTTTGAAATTGATAATTTTTATCAAAATCCGGTCGAAATATCGGTTCCGTTTACACTCCTAAATCCGGAGCTTTGGCAAACAGAAATATTTATTGCGAGATCATTCTTATAATAATGGTGATGTCCATTGCAAGAAAGTTATTCTGTTGAGCGGTGAAGAAAAAGAAGTAATAGTAATGGACATCACGTATGTGTTACGAAATCATGTAATTTAAATGGAGAAAAATCCAACCGGATCAAAATCGAATTGGTTAATTTGGTTTAGATAGAAGTTAGACTTAGTTCAATTTCACAAATTGTGAAATCGAATTAAATTTTATAAATTAAATAAATTATATTTAAATTATAATTATAATTTATACAATATATTGTGAGTATTAAAAAAGTAATTACATAATTAAATTTAAATATATTTTTATTTTTATTTTTAATATATAAATATTAAAAAAATTAATTATATTTAATTAAATATAAAATTTCTGATTTGAACCGAAAACCACAGCACTATATAAGATTTTGCAGACCAGTGGTAAATTATATGCTGCTGGGGACCTACCTTTTTTAATAGTGCGCGGTTTGATGTATCATCTTTGAGAGCTCGTAGCTCTCAAGTACTCACTTAATTTTGAATCGATTTCGGTATATATATTATTATAATGAGAATACGTATGTATCCTTCAATACATGATTACAAAAATAAAAGTTTCTACCAGTTTAAATTTGCGCCCGTGGGGAAAAACCTATTTTGAATCAAGTTACTAAAATTGCAAACAGTTATTTTGTTATGTATATAGTTTAATGCATGTACTTAGATGAGTCTACGTACACGATGATAATTATTTTAATTTGTTTGAAGGCTACTTAATTAACAATAGTTAGGTACTGGTTAAGGATGGTGGCCTGATACTAGAAATTAATTAGTTATCCCCAAGGTATATAGGATCTCACCTTCTTGATCCTTGAAATTTACGATGTTCTCTTTGTATTTAATTAAAATTTCGATTTTAATTAAATATAAGATTTTTCTTCATTTATTAATATTTTCTTTTCTCCTCGGCAAAATAGGCCCCATACCTTACCTTCGGGGTGAGAATGTGTAACTCATCAGACTTTGCAGACCAGTTTCTTCTCCCTTTTTCGGTGGTCCTCCAATGCAGTATTGGACGTCACGTTCATGGAGCTAATCCCCTTAGTTGGTGAAGCTGACATTAAGACATTAAAATTCAATTTGATAACGAGTTAATGTAAAGTTAATTCAAAATTAATTCAGAGTTCACTCAAAATATAATTTGGTAACAAAAAAAAGGTAACTCAAGAGAGTTACACTAAATGTGAGTTAACTCACAATTTTTCAACCTACATCTAGAGGTGGATTGGAGTTAATCTATTGAGTTAAATATTTTTTTGCCCGGCCGTACACAACATTAACATTAATTGTTACTTTCTCTTTTCTCAACACAATATTAATTGTTACTTTCTCTTTTCAAGTCACTTTTTGATATGAAAGTGTGTTAACAATAAGTTAACTCACTTATCTTACCAAAACAATCAAGAGAAAGTGGGTTAACTCACTGTTGTTAAACTACGTTAACATACAAGAAAATAAATTAAAAAGTGAATTAACTCTGCATAATTTTAGTCATGGGTTGGAGTTATCTCTAATCTCAACCCATTGTCAAACAGAGGTTAAGAGAGAGAGAGAGAGAGAGAGAGAGAGAGAGAGAGAGAGAGAGAGAGAGAGAGAGACCCTTTCTGAAGACTAGAACAGGTTTAACATAATTTCTTTTAATAACAAGAAAACTAGTATAACAGTACTATGATGATCTTTTAAGTGAGAGATTTGACTTCAAAAAAAAATGAGATTATTTGGTATTGAGGAGCTACTACCGATTCGAGTCACAATGAGATATGAATGGCTGTGGTGATTAGTTTAGATCAAATTATGGAGAATCTAACTTTTTCTTGACAGACGAAATTCTCCCATTCACCATTTCATGTATATTATAAAGGAAAAGGGGGTGGCCTTCAACAAGATACGCCATTTCCATTTCGGAGGCACAGATTCCTCCCCACTGTGTTTTAAACGACAGTTAAAATATGAGATTGGAATCTCAACAAAGTGCTCTCTACTTGCAAATACACCATTGCGAACTCTTATGTATTTAAAGAGAGAAGTTTATTGTCCTCTCTGAAATATATGATATCTTTCTTAAATATATGTAAGTGAAATTTATAAATATTTTATTCATATAAGTCCTATTTTTATGTGTCTTGCTCTAAAAACGGGCTGCAAGCCCTTCTCATATCTTAAATTTTTTTTTCAATCACACACCACCGCAACACAGGAGTCTCCAATTCAAACTCTGAGACCCTTCATGTGGGAATATCAACCAAGGTAAAATCACTTGTAATTTATTGAGTTTCTTATATATATATATATATATATATATATATATATATACTCTGAAGTGTCATATGTATAAATCTGTACTTGTTCACATCCAACTTGGGCAGTTTCCCCAAAAAAAATTTCTTATATTTATTAATATTTATAAATACAGAGGTTCTGTGTTGAAATCACCAACCTCATAAGAGGCATGCCGAGATTATGTGTGTTCGGGGTACTTTTGATTTTTTTAAAAAATACTATTATCATATTTTAACTGAACGGCCATAACATTTATATATATGTTATGCAAAAATCCCCACCTTATTCCACAAGAAATAATATTCACTTAACATCTTAAGGATAAAACACACAGTAACTAACAAAAAAAATCACAAATCTCATAAAAATATAACACATATAATTGAAGAAGAAGAAGAAGGAAGGTTAGTTGAGTTGAGCCGGTAACCTGTTGAGGTACAAAATTTCGGGAAAGTCCCCAGACTGCCGTGACATTACGTCCATGTCCTTGCTTGGGGGCGAAGCGATGGAAGTGGCCAGTCAGGTGATGCCACCCAGAAGAACGAGGTCGCAGAGAGTTTTATCGTACCCACCGCCTCTCCCCGCCTCCAGAGTCCCCACCCCAATAAAAGCGGGAGCCCAGGAAGCTGCAAGCTTTACGGCAGCAGCAGCGGCTCACGGCGACGCGCCTGCTCCCCTCTCCTCCGCCTCCTCCGTTCGTCTTCCCTCACCTTCCTTCCCCTCGAAGGAAGGGGAAAAACCCCGTCTTTTCCCTGTAAATCCACCGGAGAAGAAGAAAACCCTTCCTTTCTCTGTAGATATTTGGGATCCTCCACCTGGGTCGTACTCGATTTCCCCAATTGTCGAGTTGGCCGCCCTCCTTTCCCTCCCGTTAGGGTTCTTCTCTCTCTCTCTCTCTCTCTCTCTCTGGGTTCTTTTTCCCTTCTGGATTGGTGTTTGCAGCGGCTAACCAGGCACGCTGGCTCGCTCGATCGGGTCGTTCTCGGCGTCGGAGGCGTCGTGGGCGATGAACTCCCCAGTGAAGAACAAGTGGGATTTGGTTGTTAAGGTCGAGAACTTGGAACTGATCTCTGCCTTCCTTTTCTTATCATGCTGCATGTGTTTCCTCGCCGTGGATCTCTCCCCGTATTTCTTCTGTTCCTGCTTTGATTTTTAGTTTTGTTTTTGCCCCTGTTCGTTGTTATCAATTATCATATTGCACTGTTCCATTATCTTGTTTATTTCCTTCCTTTTGTGTGATCCTTAGAAATTTTCGGCGAAACAGCAAGTTTTTATCTAACTACAGATATGTCTTGTCCTCCTATTTCAACTCATCATTTGTCGGACTGTATCGGGTAACGTTTGCCTTTTGCTTCTAAGTTGTGAATTCTTTGTTTCATGTGCACTTGTGATGGTGAGGGCACCTCTGGGTTTATGGTGCTGGCTTTTGTGTTGTCCTTTTTGCGTTGGAGAAGATAATTTTGAGTGCGGGGGATTGTTGTTGCGTGGCCTGATGTCTTGCTCATCTGACAGATCTCTTTTGGTCCTTAACATGCATGTCGGCTAATATATATATAATTTTCTGATTATGCTTCTAAGATAAAAACATATGGAAATTATGAAAGGTTACCTACTTAAATGAACAGAACAAGCCAAGCAAGTTCATTCGGTAATGGTAAAAAATTTCGTTAAGAAAATTTTAACTTGTTATACAGATTTGCCTTTTGTGCATATATTATATTTGATTTTCTGGTAGTAGGTTTCATTTTTGTTGAAGAATTGATGAAATAATGAAAAGGAAATCATATTTGACTTGTTGAAACTGGGATAGCTTTGTAGCTCATAATAGGATTCTGACATCCAGTTGAATGGTCCTTGTTCAGCAATCGCTGTAATCATTAATTAGCATTCTTGGATTCTTTATGGCGCTCAATTCCTCCATTTCAGGTATTCCGGAGTTTTTCCTCATGTTTCTCTTGCTTTTTCACCTGTCACTTTGTAATCGGTTAATTGTACCAGTCAGCTGTAGGTCAAGATTTTGTTAACTTGGAAAGGAAGACATTTATCAGAATCTTTTAATCAACATTCAGTGTCCTCATAGATCTTTATTTCTATTCTCTAACCAACAGATTCTGGCGTTGATTATCTGCATGTCCATGTGGAAGCAAATTTGGATTTTGACTATTTTCAATGATTTTTTTAGCAGATTAACGGTGTTTGATTTTGAACTATTGGCAAATATTTTACTATATCGCTGTTAATTTTTAAGTAAAAGGTAAAAGTTTTATAGGCCTATTCTGTCATTTCTAACTTTTTCAAAAGTCTACTTTCAAAGCTCATCACTTTCAAAAAATCCAGGTAAGGTAGATTATTGAAGATTGATTCTCTCTCACCTGCCATCTAAAACCTTCCACGGAGAGATGAGGTGCTTCTTTTCTTTGTGCATGACAGCATGTTGAAGATTCAGTAATTGAAATCCGTTTCATAATTGCTTGGTTTTCTAGTGACAGACTTTTCTTCTTGCCACAAATAAGACTGAAGATCTTAAATATTAAAGCAAATGTTCTGGAATATTTTCTGTTTTTTCCTGAAATAACACCTGATTATAATTTGAATGAATGATCGTGTTACCTGCTTGCTTCTGCGACTTTTCTTTTGGATTCCAAAGTTGATAAAGTGCGGGGCAGGAACAGTAGTGAGGTGTGCATGAAGTTAATGAACTTGGTTCTAAGGGGCTAGACACATATCTAACTGCTTTGAATTGATGAAGTTTCAAGTATGATTTGAATCAACGCTGTGAGATTTGTGGATGTTCAGTAAGATTCTGTTTATTGAATGACCAATATTGTGGACATTCATTAAAGAGGGAGTTATTGAATGATGCTTTTTTTATTGGGAAAAATATTTAGAATGGTTGTCGCAGTTAAAAGTTGTCTTGTATGACATCGTGATGGTGTTCTTTTAAATTTAATAAAAATGCATTCACGTATGCGCAGATGTCTCATTTTGAAAAGTGACAGAAACTTGTTTCCTAATGTTCATCCGGAAAGGCAAATGTTATCTTCTGATTTGGGGAATTCCACTTTATTTAGGATTATTTTGGCATAATTTTTAGTTTATAAAGCTGGAAAGAACTTTCTTTTAACACCCATCCTTTTCCTTAATTTTTCAGATTTTATTCCATTTTCTTTCATGATTTATCCAGTTTTCTTTTTCACTTTCTACCATTTTAGTTTCTATGGGTCTCTATTGACTTGACAAATGTATTTACTATTATATTACATTTCTGGCACTTTTATTCCTGCCATTGTTCTTGTAGTTTTGTTGACTACTCAAAAGTAAAACTGGAGGAGGGGTATGATATTTGGTAGGTGTGGGCAGTTTGTGGTTGATTCTGTAAAACTTGATAATCCATTGGATGACTTAAGATGAATGTGTTAAATTATGTCCAAAATCGTATAGTTCTGAAGTAGGTCAACTTGACTTCTAAGCAGTTTAGTAGAATCACATTCTTGAGATTATTTAGGATTATTTTGGCATAATTTTTAGTTTATAAAGATGGAAAGAACTTTCTTTTAACACCCATCCTTTTCCTTAATTTTTCAGATTTTATTCCATTTTATTTCTTGATTTATCCTTTTTTCTTTTCACTTTCTACCATTTTAGTTTCTATGGGTCTCTATTGACTTGACAAATGTATTAACTATTATATTACATTTCTGGTACTTCTATTCCTGCCATTATTCTTGTAGTTCTGTTGACTACTCAAAAGTAAATCTGGATGAGGGGTATGATATTTGGTAGGTGTGGGCGGTTTGTGGTTGATTCTGTAAAGCCTGATAATCCATTGGATGACTTAAGATGAATGTGTTAAATTATGTCCAAAATCGTATAGTTCTGAAGTAGGTCAACTTGACTTCTAAGCAGTTTCTGGTACTTTTATTCCTGCCATTATTCTTGTAGTTCTGTTGACTACTCAAAAAGTAAAACTGGATGAGGGGTATGATATTTGGTAGGTGTGGGCGGTTTGTGATTGATTCTGTAAAGCCTGATAATCCATTGGATGACTTAAGATGAATGTGTTAAATTATGTCCAAAATCGTATAGTTCTGAAGTAGGTCAACTTGACTTCTAAGCAGTTTAGTAGAATCACATTCTTGAGATTGTAACCATCATTCTCGATGTTGTTCATTGTGCAAATAGTGTGTGATACTAATTAAGATGCATCATAGAGGATGCAGATGCCATGCTCTCAGCATCAACATATCTTTATGCTTTTATTAGAAATGTCTTCTTTCATCTTCTATTGCCATTTGCTTACTTTTGTTCATTTCATTTTTCTCTGCATTGGTGCAGGTGAAGTATGGTGATACGCTTAGGCGCTTCAATGTTTGTGTGGATGGACAAGACATAGATCATGACATGAATAAACTGAGGACAAAAATTATAAACCTCTTCAAGTTCAATGCAAATGCCAATTTAGTTCTTACATACACTGATATAGATGGCGATGTTGTGACACTTGTTGATGATGATGAGCTGCATGATGCTGTTTTTAGGCAGCATCTGGATCCTCTCAGGATAAATGTTCAACTGAAAACGGACTCTGCTGCAAGAGCTGATACATCTCCATATTTAGAGACTTCAAGTAGAACTGGCACTGAAGGTACTCTGACACCTCGTCTAAGTTCTACTATCGATGATGCATTGAAATCAGTTCCTGACCCACTCCGTAGTGTACTTTCAAGTATTTCTCATGATTTCATGTCAAAAGCTGCTGCGGCACCAGCATTTGGTGAATTCATGGACTATTTTTCCAAGTTGGGACACGGTACAACTCATCATAGCCCCAAAACGGCGGAGTTTGGGGGAGTGAGTCATGTTGCAACTAATCCACTGGATCATAGTATTGATGATAAGCCAAAACCATTGCATGACCCTGTTCCTCAGAATCCATCATCATCGAACTCTACTGCTGTTAATCAGATCCCTGAAGACAATACATTGCCACCTGGTTTTGACGTCATGACTGGATGCACTGAAACATTATTTCCAGAAAATTGGCTTGAATGTAGCTTGAAGATTCCAAGGAAGCCATCAGTTTGCCATGGAAAGGACAAAGCAGAAGGTAAAAAGGTTGCAAATGAAGAAACTGATGTGAAGTCTATTGCCTCTGCTTCAGTGCCCAGTTCTGATCATCAGCCAGTTTATCAAGGGTGTTATGACGATACCATTCTAACTACTCCTGTGGTTGATCCTCCTCCTGGAGTTACTGACATTTTATGTAGTGATATAAAAACGCGCAGCAGATCTCCCTTTATATCAGACTTTGGTTTCAAATCTCAGAAAAATCTTCCTGTCAATAAGCATTCAAGTGAACCTGCTTTAAGTCAAATTCCTAGTGGGCTCCCTCAAGTTTTACATGCATATGGAAGGTCTCATGGCCATCACGACAGCATGATCCGAACATTTCATAAAGGTGTTAGATGCGATGTCTGTGGAGTGCATCCAATTATTGGACCTCGGTTCAAGTCCAATGTGTAAGATAAGCAGAAATCCGTTCATCTCCTCACATTTTCTCTTGTCTTGCATATCATCTCTTTTGACCTTTTGTTGAAGAATTTCCGTTTACTGCCTGTGGTTTTTGACAGCCTTGTTCTGTTTTGTAGGAAAGTGGACTTTGATTTGTGTAGCATTTGTTTCTCGGAGGTGGGTAATGAGTCTGACTACACCAGAATTGATCGAGCACCCTACCGATCCCCAAGATTTCTGAAGGAGTTCAATCCTGTACTAATTTAGTTCTGCATTCATTTTAGTAAATTGCTTGTCCTTAACGATCTATATTAACTCCATTCTTTTCAAAAAATTGCAGCATTCACGGTTCCATGCCCCACCAGGCTGTCGTGGATATGGTTTGAGACCACATAAAGGAAAACTTGAGAGTCGCTTTATCCAAGACATTACTATTCTAGATGGGACTCTGATGGCTCCATCTACTCCTTTCACAAAGATTTGGAGGATGCGGAACAATGGTACCCTAGTATGGCCCTCGGGCACACAACTTGTGTGGATTGGGGGTGACCGATTTGCAGAAAGAGGCTCCGTGGAGCTGGAGGTTTGTGTAGATCTGTATTTAGCTGGTTATGCCATGGTCCATGGACCTTTCGTCTAGGAAGACTAGTATTCTGTCAACATGCACCTTGTCTTTCATATTTAGGATTTTGTTAGGACACCTGATGCTTTGACACAGGGATGCTGTGATTGCAGACAAATTTTCATACATCAGCATCTTCGTAGCAACCTAGTTTTGAATGAAGAATGCTGATTATAGGCTAACTTTTCTTAAAATGTCTTTAGTAGAAGTGAAAGAATCCAAATTTGTTAAAATGTCTAGTGACAACATACAAATAGACATCTGCTATGACTTTATGATGCTTCTGCAGAATATCTCATGATCTAGGTAGCCACTTTATTCTGAAACAGCTATCCTTGCTGATCAAGTTCATCATCTAATTCTCTTGGCAGGTGTAAACCCCTTTACCACCTGTGGTGTACGTAAATGTAGTTTATTTTTCTGCTCTTCCCCTGTTAGTTTATGTTTTCCTAGGCGGTCGATTGTATTGGTTCAACATATATGTGTTTTAGACCAAAATGCTGCCCCTTATGTTGTATAACTGGTTCCCGTGTGCCATGGAATGATGTTAAGTTCTCCTAATCTACATGCAGATTCCTGAAAATGGTTTCCCTGTGGACAAGGAGATAGACATTGCAGTCGATTTTAGAGCACCATCTAGGCCTGGGCGTTACATCTCGTACTGGAGGATGGCATCACCATCCGGACAGAAGTATGGCCAACGTGTCTGGGTGCTCATCCAGGTAAATTCTCATCAACCAATCTATAGCCTATCTAATTTTCATCTTATGTTATCCTCATAGCCGTTGACTAGTTTTCTGCCTCTCTCTGCATTGCAGGTGGATACGTCGCGCCCGAATTCAGCTGGCGGTATCATCTATCCTGAACTGAACCTGAACTTACCCCCGGAGGGCAGCGAGCAAGGTGGGGTTGGATCAATCTATGTCAATGCTGAATCTCTGGAGAGTGTTGCTCCATCTAAATTGGACACGCTGGGACCAAAGGATTTGGTACAACCATTTGTCAACGAGATCTACAACCCAAGCAATGGTTCCCCTCTTGTGCTTGCCTCTTTGAATGAAACCTCACCACCTTTGCCCGAAATGCCTCCACCACCCTCATCATCTTTATACCCCATCATTGATTTAAGTCAGCCATTCATTCCAACCTCAGAGCTTGTGGTGCCACCACCTGAGGAAGCATCACTTGGCGGCGGGCCTGCCGCTGGTGAGAACCCAGTTGAGCAGACACTTCTTAAGGAGCTTGAGGAGATGGGTTTCAGGCAGATCGACCTGAACAAGGAGGTGCTCAGGCTGAACGACTATGACCTGGAGCAGTCCCTGAATGATCTCTGCGGCATTTCTGAATGGGACCCACTCTTGGAGGAGCTGCAGGAAATGGTAAAAAATCCACACGCTCTTGTTTATAATATAAGTCAACTAATCGAAATCAGCTAGTGCACCTGATATGGCTCTTCCTGGGTTCCCATTGCTTCAGGGGTTTTCCGACAAGGAAAGGAACAAGAAGCTGCTGATAAAGAATGGAGGTAGCATCAAAAGGGTCGTCCTCGATCTTATTGCTGGGGAGAGAGCCGAGTAAAACGTACATAGATACATACATCATATATATATATATATACTGTAGCAATAAGGAACTTTAATCATTTGCAATAATCCATTTCCTGATGCCTGTGAGAGAACATAATTATCGAAAACGTCTGCACTTTTAAAGTTAGTATTGTATATTGAAGGTGCAGTGGTGTTGCAGGTTATCAAATGCTTTGCTGGTATTATGTGTTTGCAGCTGGTATTGTATGAACATAATTTAGAATAATTAAAAGGGCATAGCATTGAACCATTTATTTGTCCAGGGGGATTCAGGGTTCTCGTGTTTTTGGTTATTCCCACTTGAGTTCTCTCTTATGTAGGGTGGTCAAAAAAAAATTTTCTCCCCTTTTTTTTTGGCTGATCCACATGATTCCCGGGCAATGAAAGTATTAGGGCATCAAATTCCACAAAATTGCTAGAACACATGTTCATGTCGCGTTTCTCATAGATGCATCCTCACGCTGTTGCACAAGTTATTCCATCTTTACCATTCGCGGATATTATTTAGTAAAAAATAATAAAAACTTGACTTTGCATTTGCAATATTTTCCCCTTGCAAACATTTTCCCACATTTCCAGAACAATGTAGGACACATCAGTCAGGCTGGATTACTAAAGATATCTCTATGTACCCATCATTGTCAAGTGCTAACTATCTTTAATACCCTTCATGTATGACATGGTTGGCCATACTATCACACTAGGTTGAATTGAGATCTCGTAGGATGGTATGTACTCGTTAGCATTAGTTTATTCTGGTCTCGTTTCAAATAAAATATAAATTTTAATTATAAAAAAATTAAATAACAAGAAAAGAAAGGGTTGCTCTCTGTCGATCGTGTTTCAAGACTTTAAAATTTCTGATATGGTACTATGATGCATGTATGACCTCTTTTTTATTCATAATGTGATATAATCTTGTTGGCATGGGACGGGCCTCTTCCGAAGGGAGAAGGGCCAACGTTGCTTGGTGGCCCAAAAGTGTGATATGCAAGAATCAAACTCCTCTAAGTTCATAGTTTAATAGATAGCAAGTAGGGTTAAAAAAAAATTTGGAGAAAAAAGATGTTTCGGGTTCGTGAGACTACCTGTGTTCATATGTTCTGTATAGGACAAAAACCCATGGAGAGTCTTAGAACACTCATCCAGTTATGATCACCCAACTCACCACCAAGTACTTCTCACTGAAAGAAATAACCCAACGCCCGAAAGCTTGCAGCCCTTTTGATCCACATGGAGACGAGAGATTACGTATGATTATTTTGTACCATCTAATGGTGATGATGTGGCGTGCCACTCTTAAAACTTGGATTTTGAGGGGAACATAATATAGTTATTCACCTACTCATAATGGACTTTTCGCCGAAAGAGATTATCCAACACCCAAAAGCTTGAAACTCTTCGATCCACAAGGAGACCAGAGATTACATATAATTATTTTTTTTTGATAACGAGGAAATCTCGCTCCGTGTGATTTTGTGGGCTCAGAAATTGGTGTTCGTGAATTCTAAGGTCAAGACTAGGCAGCTCCTACTTTCCGTGTACCCGTATTGTCTTTACTTCACTTGACTGGAAAAATTTCAGATTTACACACCTCAAAGATTACATGTAAATCAAGTAAACCTCCTTAAGAATCGAACTCGAGACCTCTTATTTTTAAGCAAGAGTTCTTACCGATCGACCCAACCGGGGTCCTCTTACACATAACAGTGATGATGACGTAGATATATATATAGATACATAGATAGATAGATATGGAGAGAGAGAGAGAGAGAGATGGAGAAGAGAATCCTCTCAAGCTTGGAAGGTGGGGGAGAGGACAAGAAGGGATGCACAAAGGACTCGTCCTCTTTCTTTATAATAATATATTTTGTTCTTTGTCATCCCTCTTTGTATGCCCTCCAACAAAGGAGTGGAGACGGCAGCAGCCATTAATATTCCATGCAGCAGGAGAGGAACAAGGAGAAGAAGAAAAAGGAAGGTGGAGAAAGGAGGTGAAGAGAGTGGGGGCGGCGGGGAACCCCACTTTGTCCTCTTATCGTCCTCCACCCCTCCCTCCCCGCCGTCCTTTTCATCTCCATCGGAATAAAGTCGAGGCCTGCACCGCCGGCCCCCACCACCTCCTCCTCCGTCGTCCAATCTTAGCTACCCCCTCCTTCCTCCTCCACTGCAGCTACCTCAGCTTAGTTTCTGACTGGAAAAAAGGAGAGACCCAGATGGTTAATGTGAGTTTAGATCTTCTAGGTGTAATTTGGAGTGGAGAAATTTCTAGTATAGTACTCCTCGATCCACTTCGGCCTCCGAAGAGATTAATGAAATATTGATCAGAATATGGAATCGACTGTTAGCTAGTTTCTTTTTCAAGAGAGGTCTACATGGAGAAGGAAGAGTTTTGAGAGAGAGGGGGAGAGGAGAAGGCACGAGGGCTATCTAGAGAGACGTACGACTACCTACACCATGAGAGAGAAGAGACTGTTGGATTTCACGAAGCGAATAAAGTACTTGAAATGATCGTAGGACACCATGTAACGCAGCTGGAAGTCATCACACACACACACACACACACACAAAAAGATTCACGCTGAATCATCAAGAACGTAGATTAAAGTGAAAAATATGATTTACACCGAAATTGTGTGCGTGCAATATTTTCTCTCTCTTTAGACTTATCCCTATGATACATGTGATGGATTAGAATATTTTTTGGATGCTTTCATGTGAGAGGGAGAGACCAAAACTCCATAATTTTTATTAGAAAAAGTACTCTCACAGCTTTAATTAGAATTGTAGACTCCTTAAAGATAAGTTCAAAGACGGTACCCCTTTTATTTTAAGTCACCTTCAGATGTAAATCTAACAAGGACAACCTACATATATACTTCAAGGTTAGATATACATATATATATAGAGAGAGAGAGATGGGTAATTGTCATCAAGAAAAGTCTTCTAACTTGTAAACCAGTCAAGTTGATGATCTCATTGGGCGCGCGGGTTGATGTCATTGGAGGTGGACACACCTTTAGAATAGTACCCTCCTCTAATGAGGTTTTAATTTGTTACAAATCCAGAATAAGAATTTGCACCAAATAATTCTCTTGTTATTAATATCAACAGTACTGTAAGTTGGGGATTGAGAGAGAGAGAGAGAGAGAGAGAGAGAGAGAGAGGTGGAGAGAATGTATGAGAAGAAAAGATCTAAAGGAATTTGTCATATCATCAGCAGTGTAAACTGTGGATTGGAGGAGAGAAAGAAAGAGAGAATGTATGAGAAGAAAAGATCTATGGGCAATTGTCATCATCAGCAGTGTCAGCTGGGGATTGGACCGGGAGTGGGTGGAAGAAACCGGAGGAGAACAAAAAAAAAAGGAGGATGAACAGAGATCTGCACGACAGCGCGGGTTTTGACAAGAATGGGATCCGATGAGGCAGATGACAGCATGCATGTCTGTCGCCCTCCCCCCATCACCTTCGTCGTCGTCGTCGTCGCTTCACCTTCGCTAGCTAGCTGCTGGCCGGAAGGACTCTGCCGCCGGTGGGCTCCCCCCCCTCCCCCCCCAAGCAGCTCACAAACGCCATGGGATTCCAAAGGGTTATTTTGCGGCAGAAGAAGACGACGGTGAGTCGGTGACGACGATGATAGAACAACAGGTCCAAATCCATCCGTGGACCAGCTAGCTAGCTGCTGCGGGAGCCAAGTGGGTTGGGATGGGACTTGGGAATACGAATATGTACGCAGATTTTAAGCAAGTAGCTTCTAATACGTAATATTTAATTAATTAAACAAGTACTGTACGCTTCTCTATGTTCATCTATGTATATATGTAGAGAAATACTTGTTATACTTTCACAAGTATATTTCTTATATTTTGGAGGGGTTTTTATCGGTTATGTGAGGCGGCATATTGTGTGCATCGTCCGATAAGAATCTCTCATGAGTGCAATAAACACACACTAGCATGAGTGCAATAAATATTGCTGATGTATGTATGAACATATTGGTTTAAGGAAGGATTATAATTCTAGAACTATATATTACATGTGTGTACCTAGTTAGGATCAGTGAGATTAATCTATCGTGTACTTTGTTATACTTATAGCTTAGATCTTCGTAGGACCATTACATGTTCGCTCATATCTAAAGTTGTCTCCTTGTTGGAGGGATCAAGAGAGAAAAAATCGTTGGTCACAATATATCTTTGTCCTTGGAGTGAGCAAAGAATATTGGGAACGACTTATTGACTGTTTTAAGGGTCGGTTTGTCGCTTGTTTGAAAGACAACCGGGTGGAGACTCGCATTGCATTGATAATTACAAGCTCCACTCTAATTAAATTTGGGATGGATAATGGATAGCCTGTTCCAAATAGAGAGTAGAAGTTTCCAAAGATGATTAATTATGTCTGGTGATGTCTTAGTTATATATATTCAACTATAATATTTTATCACATTAAATAAGAAAATTGATGGAGATCATTTATTTTCAGCTAACAGCGTTAATTAAAATCAAATTATGGGAAATTCCCAAAAGTCCAATGGGATGCATATCTTTTATCTAGTGGTCTTGCTCTTTCATAGGGTGGAATCTTTTTGGCCATCCCTTTCAGAGTTGGGTCCTGTTCACCTGGCCCCTATTGAGATCAAATACAAATATTATCCTATCATATCAGGCCCCTATTGAGATCAAATACAAAGATTATCCTTTCATATCAAGGATGTAGTTGGAGAGGAAAAAGGAGTCCCAAAACCCTAGTTTGATTCTTCCCTCCCCCTGACTTTCATGTGGGTAGTAGGCAAGACTGGACATGAGTCATCATATATAGTGGGGGATTTGGACACTAAAATCCTGTGAAAGATGAAACGTGGTAAAGGTTTGATTCATGGGCACCTAATCTAATCCAGGCTAATGGTGATGCATTATCGGATATCCTTGGAGAGATTAATCCTTTCTCTATCGCCAGTGGTCCTCACTTTTTGGTGGGTTTATTTTTTTCTTAGGGAGAGAGTGACAAAAGAGTGCAGAGGAAGAGACAGTGTTTGTCCTTCCAAACTTGGTGTATGTCCCCTACCAAAGATGCCAAATGGAAAGAAAGGTAGGGATGACACATATATGAGAGAGAGAGAGAGAGAGAGAGAGAGAGAGAGAGAGGTGTATGAGAAATCTAAGGTCAGACAACTTGAATGAGGGATGCTTCTTTGTTATACATTGTATATTTTGTATCTGATGAAATGGCCTCTAATATGTAACTATCGTTATGGATCGATTCTAAATATTCGAGGCGGAGAGTTTGGATCTATGGATGGAGAGAAAAATTGACACCACTAATATGGGTGTTGACGCCGATCAGACTCGCAAGAAGTCGAGTTTGAGAAAGAGTTTTTGAGATTGACTATCCGACGTTGAAGTCAAATGTCAGTTTGAGAAGGGAATCAAATGAAATAAGAGTATTGTGGAGGCCTTTGCTTACTTGGGCCGGAGCCTGGTGGGCCTACACTTGAAGGAAAAAGGGAGAACGTTAATGGCTGACGAAGATCCTGCAAAACTAGGAACGATCAGGGGGCCCGGTGAAGACCAGAAAAAACCCTCCGATGCCTAAGTCAGTGAGATGCTTGAAAGGCAGAGAGTTTTCGTGTGTAAGCGTGAGAGAGAATGTGTACCTTTGCATGGTCCTGTACCTGTACTTTTATAGGCATGGGTGCTGAGGTAGACGTGTGTAACGTTGATAGATCGTGCCTGGAAAGGTGTCTTGATGGACGCGCATAACGGGAGGAGTTATACTTTCAGATGCCGTTGAGATGCCAGGTAGTTAACGCGCCCCTTGATGGTGGGGTGCATAGCCCGCGACGGTTATAACCGGCGTGCGGACACGAGGAGTTGCTCCGCAACCTCTGGCCAAGATTACCGAGCAGGTGACCCGCGTGGGGGGTCGAACGTGCTGTTCGGTAGCATCTGTAGTTGTTCGGTGTAAAAGGACCGGTGACGGGTTCGAAAACACGCTGCTGAGGAGCTTGGCGAAGTCCGATCATGGGGGTTACGCCTTGGAGGCCTCTGAACGGTCCCTATAAGGGCGTGGCCCCCTGAGAAGGGGCCACGTCCGTTGACGGGACATGAGAGGGTCGTAACGAGCCATAATGGACCTAGGTGGCCAGATTTGGCCACCACAAGTATTAAGTGAAGATAGGGAAAAAGTAAGTAAGTTTAGTAGAGATCATGAGCTAAGATTTGAAACTTGGACCTCTTTTATCTATATCTACATGTTTGGAAGTTAATTGGAACTCTTCGTGTTAAATAGATTTTGAGAGATCTTTGATCAAACTGTCGATTTGAGTTGGACTGACACCACTGTTAGGCGAACGGATTTGGGCCAATTATCGAACCCATCAATATGTCACCATTTTATTATACCCTTTTCTCTGATTTGAAATTGAACGACAAGAAAAAAGTAATTTAAATGCGATATTTCTAAGCTAATATCAGATTGGGGCACATAAACGAAGCACCATAGTGTTCTGGTATCAAAAAATCAAAATAAAATCCTAACCGTGTTTCAAAAAAAAATTAATTTTTTATTATTTATTTGCTAATTCAGAAATTGCTACCATACTCACCTTAGAATTCTTCTCAAATATTCATACACATATGCTTCTTACCATAGAGACGTATATATGTAATAAATTCATCATGGTTGCATGCTAACATTTGCAGGAAAATTACTCTTGTAAACCTACATATACGGGTATTTGGTGTTTTTTCTGCAAAAAAAAAAAAGAGGAAAAAAACACACACACGGGGGCGAGGGCAAATTCTTGTAGCTGGCACCAGAAAAAAAGTGCCAAGATAACGAACACGAAGCTCCCAAATGGATGGACGGTGGAGATCGAGCGGTCGACTCGCCAGACGCAATCTGGCACATTAATTGCCGTCCGAGAAAAATAATACATTTTAATCCTCCTCAGTTACAATAATCAATTAAACACCTTTCTTTGGCCAAATTAAATATTATTAATTTTACAATATAATTCATTTTTATTTTAAAAAATACTTAATACACGTCAATAGATTGAACTTATCTCACACATTCAATGGGTATCCATCGTTTGAAAAATCAGCTGATTTGTAAAGAGTTTAAGGAGACGGACACCCACGGATTTGAAAAATTCTAACATATATTTAAGTTGATTTAACTTATACTATAGTTTCACTTATATATATATAATATTTTACTAGCACATATATCATTTAACTGAGAGCCTTATCCCCCCAAGATTCTTTTACAAGTCAGCTGTAGTTATCTATACGATGTGCCCCTCGATCGCTCATACAACTCTCATTCGTGAGTGGTAACGATGAATTGGCCTTTAGTGTATACTTGTATTAAATATCTCTCTCGGATATAGTGAATTTCTGCTGATTATATAAAATAAAAAAGATCAGAGCTTAATGAGTTTGTGAGAGTGAGACAGCGATCTTACTAATAGGGTGTTTGATTATATTTTTTTAACAATTTTTTTAAATTTTAAAAAAAGAGGGTAGACATATAAACATATTTGGTAAGTAAATTTTTTTTTTAAAATTCAATCCTATACAAATCTCTCTCAAAATAAAAACAATTACCAACTAATTTTTTTAAAAAAAATTACACAGCTCTCTCCCAACCCCCCACGCCCCCTGCCCCCCCCTCCCGGAACCACAAACACATTAATATAAATTTTAAAATTTTTAATATTTTTATCAAATAGATAACATCAAATTATTATAATCTTAAATTTAAAATAAAAAATTAACACAACATAAATTTTCAAGTAAAAATAATTTTTTTAAAAAATATTCACAAACACCCTATAAACAAAAATCTCACAAGTCACAAGCAAACCTGCAATCTAGAGGATTAGATTGTGAATATAAGAAACGCATAGGTATTTATTGATGTATTAAAAGGTATAGGAGGACTATTTTATAAAACCTTATCACTCACGTCCATACCTTTTTTTTTATATACAGAAATATATTATCGAGTGGATTTGTTTTTTTTTTTAACTACAAATGGCTGCTTTGCGCCTCATACGCGCGAGTGGTGGGCGGCTGGCGGGGAGGGGCCGGTGAGGAGGGCAGAGAGGAGAGGAGAGGGGAGAGGAGAGAGGAGGGGAAGGAGAAGAAGAGGGTGTGGTCTTCCCCGCCCGCCAGACCCAGAAACCTGAGGCGGCAGAGTTAGAAGTTGGAGGCGGGGAAGAGAAAGGAAGAGATCAGACAGAGAAAACGAGGAGGAGAAGAACACGCGTGCGCAAAGGCGGAAGGCAAGAAGACCCTCTCCCATTCCCGCGTCCCCGCGATGGATGCGGTCAATTAAAAATTAAAATTTTCGTTTTGGGTTCCTCTCCCCGTTTGTTTCTTCCTTCATTCCTTTTATAATGGCTCCAGCCGTCATACGTATTTTTCTTCTGATTTGATAAAGTATTCGGAGGGAGTTGGTGGGGGAGGAGGCGAAAGGGAGAGATGGTGGTGGTGGAGCTCTTTGCCTCTCTGGCATTGTTTTGTTTTCTCTCTCTTTTTTCTTATGCGTTTTCCGTTTTGAGTTGCAGTTGTTGCAAGGAGAGGGGGTGAAGGGGGAGAGCAGCGGGCAGTGGCGGAGGAGCTCATGACGTGGAGTGTGGTGAACGACGGCGATGGGCTGCCGAGGATTATACTGACGGAGCCCGGTGGATCATCAGCTGAGGTATTCGTCGCACTCCTTGTATCTGCACTGCATCATGCCATGGTTTTCTGTCAAATCTCGCGTCAAAGGTTGTGTTTTTTTAGATGGATATTTGAAGAAGGTGGGAGCTCGTTTGCCATGATTTCTCTTTTTCTCTTCCTTTTTCTTTTGTTTGCAAGTTCATCCCCCCACATTCTGTTCCTTTAATTATTCTTGGATCCGCTGGGTTCTACTCCGTGGTAAATAAGCATCCTGTCGTCTTCGGTTCTCCTGTCTCTTCTACTCCCATCCACCTCCCCTTTGTCTTTGTGAGGTATTATGTCGAGGACTATTTTCTGTTAGGAGTGGGTGTGTTTCTAGTTTCTACCATGTGGATTCCTGCATGTTTCTTGATGTAAGCTACTCTTTTGAATTGCGCCTTTCTACCTAGGTGAATGAAGTGTTTGCAAATTTTTTGTATGCTCTTTCTAGGGCGGCTGATCATCTAGTTTGGTCTGGTTCATTTCCAAACTTAATTTAGCGCGTCTAAGATCTCAGCTGTATTTTGAGAGAGGAGAGAACAAGAATATTGTACAAAAAAGCAAACCTGTTATGAAAATTAAACAATCTTACAGTTTAATAATTGCAATATATTTTATCAAAGAAGCATGATCCTGTCATCTGTCTATTTATGAGGGATTCCAACAACAAACTTCCATGCAATGACTGAAGATGGCCGGGAAAAAGGGGGGGGGGTTGGGGAGCTTCACTCGTGCGCGACATAAGGATAACTCAATTTTACTGCAGCCTTTTTGTCGTTTCAACCTTATGTCGTTCTCTTAAATACTGTGTTCATCCTGGTAACTTGGCATTTAAAAAGCATATTTGGCAACTTTTCCGTGTTTACGAGTCCTTAATCAATGCATTCTTATCAGGCATTCTTGATAGGGTTGCATCTAACTACTTAAGGTATCTGTGCTCGCTTGGTTGAGAGGAAACAAGCACCACATAGGATCAGAAAATTTTGTAGAAATCAATAGCCTCCTTTTCCATCAATCTTTGTCACAATTTAATGATCTTATTCCTGACTTCCAGTACATGTTTGAACTTACACGGATATATCTTGCGTCCCACCATGTCTTTATTTCTTACTTCTCAAACATCTATGAACTTACATGGTATCTGTGCTCGCTTGGTTTATTATTGACACATGTCGCATGCTGACCCTTGAGACACATGCCCATGTTAATAGTTGACTCCTGTGACATGATGCATGGACTTGACCCAAAGATCACAGAATTTTGTTTGTTAAAATACTTATTGGTGCTATAGAGGTCAATATTCAGTCGTAGAAGTTTCTGATCTTTTAATTTTGTAATGCCTTCTTGTTTTTATTCCAAACCGAATATCCAATTGAATGCATATTGACTGTTGGGCCCACTGTGAACAGCATAAGGACCAATTTGTCTTCTTATGATCTAGTCATCTTTATCTTCTAAAGTTACTTTTTTGATGTGCTCTCCTGTTTGTACAGCACATACTTTTTTGTTTTGATGTTGCTGTGTGCTTCATTTTGGGCTTTCCATGACGAGAGTTTTATTGTATTTCGGTTCAATAAAGTATATCTTGCAAAAGAAGAGAGGACTAGAAATTAGTATCCCAATAAAGCGTCGTTTGACTTATGTCTACATCTGCAGGTTCTCTTGTATGGAGGACAAGTTATTTCATGGAAAAATGATAAACGAGAGGAGCTGCTTTTTATGAGTAGCAAGGTAGCTTCTAGTTCTTGTACCATACTGAGCTGGGTATGGTTTATTTTTCTTTAATTACTATTGTCTGTTTAGTTTAGGATATTTGAAGCTGATTTGTTATCAGTTACTACTGAATTGTGCTATTTCAATCCTAGCACTTATGATCTCTGTATTATGTCTTCTTACTTCTGCATTAACTTATGCGCATGTTGGTATTGAAACTGCAAAATTATCAAAGAGCAAAATCTATTAGGCCATACTCTAAATTTTGTAGCAGTAAGACATGACATGTGTGGAATGACATGAAATGAAATAAGTAATGAATTGAACCCAAGCTGATTAGGTTGGGACCTGATGTTGAACTCACTTTCAAAAGGGTTGAGCTCGACATGCCCAATTGATACTGTGCTACTGTACAAGTTTAGTCTTATGAGTTATTTAACAATGTAAGACATTTTTATGAATTTGCACCGAGAACCTTCTTTTATCGAATGAGCTATTCTGTATTAATTTTAATCCATTGTTTTGACCCCTTAAGCATTGTCCATAGCAACTTGCCGATAAAGTGATAACAGTAGCCAATGCAATTATACAAGGAAGTTTTAGTTACTTCCCACATCTGACTTCGATTGGCCTAAATGCTATAATAGAATAGTTAACTATTTTACTTCTCCAGGCGATAGATTTTTCTGTGGAAAGACTAAATTGTCCTTACTTCATGTAAGGAGAGTTGAAATACTCGTCAATTTTAAAAAGCTCAGGTGCATATATGCTTTTGTTAGACAAGTATTTCCCAAGTGATAGGACCATTAAAGTGGGATGGAGGAAATACTGGCATAAGAAAGTGGATATATACATTTTACCCCACCTCATAGCAATCTGTAGATAGCTGTGGGGGCATGATTCCGTTGGTTTATTTTTCATGATGGCATGGTTAAATTTTGTTATTCATGGAAAGTTGTAAAAAATGCTAGCATTTGACATTTAGCACATGGAAAAGTAAAATTTTAGTTGGATATTGCCTAAAAGTTGCATTGTTCCAGCTGTGCATGTTTTTTCAAACAAATGTACGATACATTTTTCAAGTATCCATCAGTTTCATCCAGGAATTAGAATTCTGTGCGTCTCTTTTGCATTTAGATGTTTCAGTTTCTTTGGAACAGACGCATGTAATTGCAACTATTTTGGCCTCCTTTGGCAGAAAAAGACACAATCTTTGGGTTGTTTTTCCAGTTGATGTATCTGGTGTCCTGGCTTCATTGATCTGTTTACCCATCCTGGATTGATGTCAAAGTCTTGTGATCAGTTTCCTCTCACAGCACTTAGCCAGTTTGGACATATGATTAACCCCATGATTCTGCCACTGCCTTGAGATTTCTTATGACAGTTTGCTGAGCTAGTTGTGCCATGGACTTCTGAAACTCTTTTTTCTGCATCACTGCATGATGTTCCATAAATTCACATATGATTTACAGTTGGTTCTTACTAACTTCTGTATAGCATCTAATTGTTGATATGATCTACAGGCTGTTCTGAAGGCCCATAAGGCCATCAGGGGAGGAGTCCCCATATGCTTTCCCCAGGTTATTTCCTTTATACTTACATGGGACTTTCCTGGTTATACTTATTCCAGCATGTAGCTCAATTTTCTTGCATTTTTGCAGTTTGGCAATCTTGGGTCTCTTGAGCAACATGGATTTGCAAGGAACAGGCTGTGGGCATTAGATAGTTGCCCATCTCCCCTTCCTCCTTCTAGAAGTAACTCTTCAGTTGATCTTATTCTGAAGTCAACAGATGAGGATCTAAAAACATGGCCTCGAAGGTATGCCCAGGACAAGTTTGAATATATTATAAAACTCAGGCATGCAAGATCACCCTGTGAGTGACAACACCTAGCTTACATTCAGTGGTTTTTGCAGTTTTGAATTGCGACTTCGAATTATCTTAGGTCCTGGTAAGCTGACCTTAATTCCTCGTGTGAGGAATATGGACAACAAGGCCTTCTCGTTCACATTTGCAATGAGAAACTACCTATCAGTATCTGATGTCAGGTATTTTCTAAATCATGTCACGCATCTCTCATGAGATAACCACTGTTGACTAGCATTTGGATCTGATCAACTTTGGTTATTCTTTGTTGTTTGGTTTGCATACCCCTTTTTATATATATTTGCTATTCTTATATTAGAATCTGTGTTTGAAGTTATTCTACCATTATCTTTCCAGAGTAGTTCCATGACACAGTTGTCTTTACAGTGAAGTTCGTGTTGAAGGACTAGAAACACTTGATTATTTTGATAACCTAATGAAAGGGGAGAGGTTCACTGAACAAGCAGATGCCATTACCTTTGATGGCGAGGTACTTTAATATACCATTTTTGCTTTTTGATAGTTGAGCATTATCCAGATCTGCAAGTCTGTGTGACTAAATCAACCAGAATTATCATATGCATTTAAGAAATGACATGCAAACTGAAGAGGTTTCATAGAAACCCAGATGAAGAGAAATCGGTTGTTTCTTCCTTCATAAAGATTTTGCCAATGTTTGTAGAACACATTCTTTGATGTTAGATTTAGCCAATGGTTTGAATATGACATCAAGCAATATCACATGTTTCTAGCTGGCATTCTGTTCAATAAGGACTTTGTTTTCTATAAATTATATTTAAATAATTCTTTCTTTAGAAGTGTTCTTATATATGCACTGTTATATATGTTCTATAAAGTTGCGACTGAATAAGCTTGAGGCGATTTTTCTCTACTGTTTGTCCTCTTTTTTTTTTTTTTTTAACCCGTCAGAGTATATGTTAAAGCATGTTGGTTGCCATCTTACCTTGTTGGTGTAGCAACATGCTTCCTGTCCCATGATTAGGGATTCTATCCTGATTTCTAGATTGTGCTCTTGTGAAGACTTTATTTCTAACAGGGAGCCACGTTAAGGGTTGAGGGGGTTTCTTTTCCTGTCTGATGGGTTTACTGGCTTGGTGCCATGTTTTTCCCCTTTTCTTTGCTGTCTTTCTCAATTTTAATGAAATATGGACTTTTGACCACCAGTTTCATGACCTTTCAGTTTTAATGCTTCCTTTCTCCTTTCTTTTTTATTGCATTCAAAATCAACAATGCAGGTAAAGTAGGGTAGCTGAATCAATCATAAACTTTGTTCTATGAATCTGGAGTTGGCTGGATGCAATGCAAGCATGAAATCTTTCGCAATAAACCAGTTGTCCTACGTAATATTAACTTTCAATGAGGTGGTGGTGGTATGAAGTTTCTTATCAAGGTCACCTTCAATTGGGGAATGGAATATGAGGAGTCTCATGAAATGTTGGAAGGGAAAATTGTCTTAACTGTAGTGTTGGTTTTCTTTGCATGGATGAACTGTGACCTTTTGGTTGCCTTTGAAAAACTATAGCGTAGGTTGACGCATCTGCATACAGGGGCCGAGCTCCAATGACTATGCTGGGCATGAATTTTTGCTTGTTCAAATTCTATTTTTTTCACTTTTGTGAGATTTCAAGAAGTGGCATGCCGAGAAATTTTCCAAATGTATCTTCCTAGCACTGGGCTATGAATTTTGTCCCTAGTTTTTATTGACATATGTTATGTTTCTATTTTGATATTCTAGAATTTCTAAACTGATGAACATGATATTATTCTGTTGTATGGACTTTGAACCATAAGTTCACCTATGACTGATCCTGAATTATCCTTTGATGATTGACTGCTCTCTATTGTTTTGGTCTCTTCTTATAGCGATTCTTGCTTAACAGGTGGATCGAGTGTATTTGAGCACCCCTGCAAAGATTGCTATCATAGACCATGAGAAAAAGAGAACCTTGGTGCTGAAAAAGGGAGGCCTTCCTGATTCAGGTCTGTGTTCACCTCTGGCATGACCCATCATATTGTTCTCACTACACTTCATTTGATTCCACTAAGCGGTCATTGTCCAAAACAAATTGCCGTGCAGTTGTCTGGAATCCATGGGAGAAGAAAGCCAAGGCTCTACCAGATTTTGGGGATGATGACTATAAATCCATGCTGTGTGTCGATTCAGCTGCGATTGAGAACCCAATCATTCTGAAACCCCGTGAAGAATGGAAAGGATGGGAAGAGCTCTCCATTGTCTCATCAAGCTATTGCAGTGGGCAGCTGGATCCGCGCAAGGTTCTCTATGGATGAGCCAGGTCAATTCTAGATCTTTCGCTAGGGAGGTTGAGCGAAGTGCTTCTGTATTATATGAGTCTCTATGTATAGCAGCTTATCGTTGTTGTTATCGTGGTAGTCAGGAAGTTCCTGTCTTGGTATCTAAAGAGCCTTGCTGTAGAACTGTATTGTGTAGCAATCAAAGGCACGGGTATTATTTGTGCCTTCGCTGATATGTGTGAATCTGATTGTTAACATCCTGGTTTATGTGGAGGACTTGAGAAAAAGGCATTTTCTTCTTGAGCAGTCCACATGAAAGTTTCAACCAACCAGCATCACTATGGCTGGAAACATACTGGTTTACTCAACTTACAGTGCAAAACATGCATTTTTAGACTGAGGTATATCCAACCATTACATCATGTGCTATTGCTTTCCGTTACTGGCAGGCATTGGAGCTGAGGGGACCTTGTTATCAAACCCCTCCGTCTCCCCTGATGAACTAGTGTCATATTATTAGACAAGTGAAAGCAGGGTTCTCCCAACCCTTTCCTTGGCCTCCTTGTCAAATGCCTCATCTCCCAGGTACATGTGGAAGTAGGCTCTGCATAGTAAATCACTCTCCACCCTGCTTAAAACCTCGCCTTTCACTGAGACCATGGAAGACACCATAGAGTGAGATGAGACCCTCAGGTGATCAGCAGACGTGAACCTGCTGTGTGCAGAAGAAATGTCGATGCAGGTGTAGGGAAATTCACACTCTTCCTACCTTTGGTCTGGAAAACCCATCCTGGAAGTCTTGATATCTCGATTACCGACCCAGTTGGAAGTTTGATGTCATCGCTCGCAGATCCCAAGGACCTGCATACCCAAAAAAATTTAGAATCGCTTGGAGTTTATAGGTGTAGCACGGGTGGATGTCTGAGATTACATGCAGATCTTTCATCACCAAAGAGGACCAACAAATAAAGCAAGGACTGGGAAAGAGCAGAAAGGTCGAAGTAGTACTTGTGGAGGAGCTCGTCGTTCTTTTGGCCGCCGGTGAGCTTCTTCAGAGATTCCCCAAGGCCTTCGCCGAGGTTCTTCCTCACCATGCTCATGCTGAGTCCCCCGAAGACTATGACTAGCTTAACGGACATGCCGATGTCGTTGTCGATGACAGTTTTGTACAGTTCCTCGGTTGGCTTCTCCGGAGGTGTCCCAAACTTCAACCTCAGGGCCTCCTGAAGCTTTGCATTGTCTGCATAAATCCCTGATCATTGGATGGCACAACAGTGAGATGTATAGCAGGTCATGGAAGCTCAACAGAAGACAATCGATAAATGTATGCAACAATGGAACAAGCTTATATAGGCCGCCAGAACCATGAACTGAATCCTCTCGTGGAGAACAAATCCACCGGGCTTCAGGTGCTTCGTTCAGGCATATATACAAACACATACCAAAAGCATAGATCTTCACCGAGAGGCCAAGGATGCCCTTCTTCCTGACGCCGACTGCAGCCAGCTGCTTCCCATCGTCCATCCTGACCGGGAACGAGACGCCGGTCTTGGGCTCGACCTCGACCTCCGTTGCCACCTCTCCTTGATCAGCACCCTCTTTCTCCGCGGCTCCCTCCCTGCCCACCCTCACTTCCTTCACTTGGGCGGTCTCAGATTCCACCTCTGACTTACCCTTCCCGCGATCACCTCCCGCCACATCCGGATGCACAGCACCAGCGGCGGGCACAGCAGCCATGGAGCACCAACTAGGAACAGACCAGGAAAGGAAGGGGGCGCCGGTGTTTCCACAACCAGAGAAGCCGTGGTTCACTTATAAAGGCAGGAGAGCCGGGTGGTTGGCGAGTACCGGCGATGAGGCAGTAAATCGGGTAGGAGTGGGGTTGGGAAGGCTATTAAGATCTGCCCATGAAGCCTTTGGCCATGGCGTCCAAGGTGGGATCCGCCCCTCATGGCGTTTCACCGGTGCTCTTGACCCATTCAAAGCGACGCCTCTGCAGGCCGGGGAGATATGAGCGCGCCCCGCCCGAGGAAATTAACTGGGCGTCTGAAGGATCGATCTAGTCTTTCCAAGTACGTACGTCATGGCTGCTGTCACCTGCAAGGCGGGGAGCCCGATCGAGAGGGTAGTGTTTGCATGGGAGCGAGGGGAAAGTTGGCACGCATAGCAATGTGGCAGCTCGGTCTCAATGGCCGGGAAGCAACTCCTACCCAAGAGTATATTCCCTCTACTCTACCACCATCGCCCCAGTAATAATTAATTAGCTCTCTAGTTAATAATTAGTAGCGTTCACCATAGTCTTGTACTATACGTAGATATATATTTATGTTTTGCATGGGAATTGACGTAGCGGTCTCATGGTTAATTATCCCATCACGTCCGAACTCTGGTGCCACCTATATGTCAAAGGCATGCTTCATTGCTTAATCTCTACCATTGAGTGGTATATATATATATATATATATATATATGCATGCGACGCCATGCACGACGAGCTGACACACTGTGCAGTACCTCATCATGTCCATGTCCACTAACATCACTCGACTGTTTTTCTGAACGTACGGAGACTATCATATATGCATGATGAAGAATTAACTCACTTTAGGCAGCGTTTGTATGTGCTTTTCGTACAGGTAATCTCCAAAAACCCCGTTTTCATACCCATCTGCGTCAGGCAGCGATATGAGCTATATGAAATTGAAAAAAAAATGAAAAAAAAAATCTTGAAGCGCCTCTATTGAGTGTCTGTCTCTCTCCACTCGGTCAAAATTTTTTAAAAGTTGAGTTACACTCACTTTTTTAACAAGTGCCACGTCCGTCTATCTCTCTCCTCAAGATGAATTTTGTAGCGCATTAAAATTGAGGAAAATGGTGGATCATTTGATAATATCGTTGGTTTTTTCACAAATTTTTTATTTTTAATTTGTTTTTTTCAAAGCGGTTCCAAACGTTGTCTTAGACATCGTTTGAAATAGCTATTTATATATAAATAGAAAACTTACAAAAGCTAATTTCTCTGCAAAAGTTGTCAGATTGTTGCTTTTACCTCGTCAGCCGCGCCGTTTGTGTGAAAGTTATGAAACTTTTTAAACAAAATTAAAAAAGGTAAAAATCGTCGGCAAAGAGCAAGGACGACAGACTACCATCGTCGCCCAATCAAAATCTTCAAAAGCGGCCTCCGTTCCGCTTTTGCAAGGGGGGGAGTGAGATCATTTTTTCTCTCTATCTCTCTCTTTCAATGGCGCAGTAAGTCTCACACATCCTGAAACAACAGAAGACGTTTGAAATTGTGGTAAATTTTGTCAAAGATTTTAATTTCAAATCTCTCACTACCGCAGTTCCAAACGATACCTTAGTAGCAAATATGAGCTGAGTTAAGGAGGGACAAAAGTGGTTAAGGAGGACAAAAGTGAGTATATTGAGAAGCCACTTAACCTAATCTAGGGGTACGTGTGTACCTAAGGATATCTTCTAAGTTAAGTTATCCCAACCAAAAAATTGGGGTAAAATAACTATCTTTTACCCAATATTTTTTAAAAAAGTGTCAAAATAATTCTGACTAAACTTAAATTGGGTTAAGCAACACCTAATTACTTTAACCATGGTTGCTTAACCTGCACGTATAAAGTGGGCCTAAACAGGGAATTTTCAGTCGGTCAATGTGGTAGGTTATGATCTTTTGAACCGTACGTGTGTAGAGCTGGATTAGAGGTAGAGGAGCAAGTGTGAGATGTGTGCATTAATTTGCCTGTTGCAGGTGATGGCTAATCTGAATGGGCAGCTGAAACCAATCTAATGTGTGGATGTGAAGAGATTGATATATTGATTTGCCCATCCACACAAACACAAGTGGTGGGAGAAATTAACCTGAAAGCTCCAGCCGGAACCCTACCTGCTGCTTGCAATTGCTGTGCAAATCTTCTTGAGAAAGACTTATTGTACTTGCACATTGCACTTTAAGTACAATGTGACTAGGTAAAGTTTCATATAGCACCCTCACATGAGGTGTGAGGGAGTGACAATCTAATTATTAGATGTCACATGGACTTGTTGCCTAGTCACATTGCACTTAAAGTGCAATGTGAAAGTGCAATAAACCTTTCTCAATCTTCTTCTGTTTCTACTGCTACAGCTAGCTATTTGCACCCTCTGAAGAGCAGCAGTATCCCGGTCTCTACATCTGTTAATTTCTTTCCCCTTCATCTCCTGTTAATGGTTTAATATATATACAGGTTATAAGTAAAATCTGACGAATATTGTTCAACTCGAAGTAATGAGGGGGTGGTTCAACAAGTACAGGTTATATGTAAAATCTTGTGAATATTGTATATAACTCAAACTTGATTCGTTCTAATTTGGGTTACATTATTATGACCCATACTCCACCCAAGTAGTAGCCATAGTAGGCGCGGGGCTCGTGCCTCAACTAATCCCAATACTAATCGGATAACTTTTTACTCAGATAATTAGGTAAAAGGTGGTTCTCTTCCACCCAAATAGAGGTGGATGTCAAAAATAGATTGTGAAGTACAGTTGAAGGTTTGGATTCTGAAGAGAGGAAATCTCATCTCTCTATATAATCTGTGAGGCCCAGTTATTAAATTAGATTTAGCAAACTGTGGAAGCAATTTCCTGTTCGGGCCAGAGCCGAATGGGCCTATACTTGGAGGAAAGGGAAGACGGTCGCCAGTAGTGGGTGCAGGCCTGCAAAACCAGAATAGGATCAGGGGGTCCGGTTGAAGAACCGGAGAGAACCCTCCAATGCCTAAATCAGTAGTGGACTTGAGAGGAAGGGGGTTCTCGTGTGTGGCGCTGTGGCTGGTGTGAGTAAGATTGCGTGATAACGCGTACCTCTGCATGGCGTTGTACCTGGGCCTTTTATAGGCATGTGTATTGGGGAGAAGGGATGAAACGTCCCAGGATCGTGCCTGAAAGGTCACGCCGGTTGGCGCGTCGTCCGGAGAGTTATGCACTGGAGCGCCTGTTGGGGCGCTCGGTAGTTAGTGCTCCTCTTGATCGTGGGGCGCGTGGCCCACAGCCGTTATAATCGTCGTAGGACGTGAAACGACTTGCTCGGACGTCCTTGGTCATAGATCCTGAGCAGGTTGTCTATATGGGAAATCGGACCTGTCGTTTAGTAACTGCAGTGGGTGCTCGGTGTGACTGGTCCTGCAGTCCGGAACTCACGTAGGCCGCTCTGGGACTAAAGCCTGCTCCTCGAGGGGGTCTGCTCGAAGTGGGAATTGAACAAACCAAGGGACGTCCGGGGACGGCCCGCGCAGAGCAGGTATCCTTGGGGATGTTGGAAACGGATGTCCGAGGGCGCATGGTGTCCTAGGGAAAGGAGGAGCCCGTTCATTCCGCCATGGGCTATATACGGGCCCAAAAAAGAGGCCTAAGTGGCAAGAATCGACCACCACACAAACGAAAGTCTAATAATCAAATAGGAGCTCCACTTACAAGAGACCTAGCAAAGCGCCATGATCACCTGATTTGTTGTCCCAAGAGAAGAGCTCTTATCTGGGTGTCAACATAATTAAGGAAGACAATTTGAGTGACATTATAACTCTCGAGATAATATCTAAACACATTAGGCAAAAAGTTTGCTCGACTGCACTCCACGTCTATCCCGACAAGTCTGAACCTAGTAGACCATAGCTTGGAGAGTACTTAGCTTGACAAATCCTTAAGTTGGCCGAGTCTTAACTTGGTGGAAGTGAAGTGATGTACACTCCTGCTTGATAAGCCAATCATCTGACCTAGAAAATCGAAACGCGATGTTGTCCGACAGTGGGTGTTTTCCCTAGGACTCCAATCATAAGCCTCTCTGATCCTTTCTTCTTCTTGCATATCATTTTCTTACCTCTCAAAGATCGCCGTCCAATTTTTCAAAATTTCAAAGCCATTGAGCGCCAACAACAGATTCGAGATCTGCCCTCTCCAAGTCCAAAATCACCCAATCCAAAGTTGATTCGGGCATCATCGAGATTTATGGCCCAAACACTCTTCTTTAGTCAAGACTCAACAAGTAGAAATAGGTCTTCTCCAAGTGTAGCGGTGGCCTTGTCGACCAAATAATCTGGTTTCGACGTGTGGACTAATCTTTAGCTCATCGTTTTGGCCCATGCCCGGCCCGGTACCCACGGCCCATTTGACGGTCAAAGTTGCGGGTATCGGAAAGTGATGCATGTCGGATACGGGTACGAGATCCGGATACGGATGCACTCTCCACCACGAAGACGAAGAGCTTTTAGTCACCTCGAGAGTTTGGTGCTGGCGGGGATGCATCACGGTTCTGATCCAACGGTTTTGGAGCCATCGCGGGTGTTCATCCAACGGTTGCAAAGTCATCGTGGCCTGCACCAGCGACGGAGATGCCTCATTAGGCGGCCGCCCAAACCTCGCCGCAGTTGCTCGCGTTTTCCCACCGTGCTCGCCCGCCGGAAACCCAAACCAGAGGCCGATGGATCACCGGAAGCGCAAGCCCAAGAGGAGAGGCAAGCGGCGCACGGCAGAGACGTCGCCTCCGGCGCAAGCCGCGCCTCCCGCCGCCCCTCGCCAGGAGAACTTGCAGTTGCAGCAGCAGCAGCGGGAGAGGAAGCAACACGGGCAGCCGTTCCCAGAACCCAAGCGCAGGAAGTGCGGCGGCGGGGGTGTATCCTTACCCGCTACCTCCAGCTTCCTCGATAAGGTACGGGCGTGGGTACGCCTGTGGGGTATTCAGTTCTTTGTGTCTGATGTTTAATCTTTGTAGCTGTTTGATGAACTAATTGTTCAGATATGTTATTTATAACGTGATGTGAAATAGTGTGCTTCTGGATTGTGATGTCTTGCTACTTGTGTACTTTGGTTGCTCACATAGTGTTTGCCCGGCTTGTGAAGAGCTGTGTGCTTGGGCAGTGTGTTACCGGGGATGAGAAGAGTTCATAAAGGCAAATGGACAAAGGCGGACCGAAGGGAATTGGAAAGTATTTCTATGTCTATCGTAATAGAGGGGTTAGGATATTGATTCAGAATCGTCTACAGCTTATGTGACTGGTGTTGATCCATCTTGAGAGTTCTTTTCCTTTTTCATATATTAGTCTCTTTCCCTCTAATAATTATCATATCATTTATACATTATGATTATGTTCACTGTTAAATTCTCTGATGTGACAATGTCATATCAGCTAGAACTAGTATTAGTAGGTAATTAATGATCAGACTATTAGTTCTCCCAATTCTATGGTATGATAAGCTTGCTTAACTCAGCTTTCCCCATGGTTTATACTCTCTATATCCTGAGGAATGAGTGAATTTTCTATAACTATGTGCAGATGCGGGCTAGGTTATCTGGAGGACACTTTAGGATGCTAAATGAGAAGTTGTACACTTGCAGGTTGGTGTTGCTGATTTCCTCTCCTCACCGGTGTCTGTTCCCTATTGCTTCTGTAAATTCCATTATCATCCAATGTACTATTGTGCTTAAATATCAAATGCACAATGATAATTCTGTTTCATCTGATAATATGATACATTGTCTGAAGTTATAACTGCTTCCCTGTTAATCTTTGATCATTGAGTATGTTGCTACTGCATAAAAGCTGTTGGATTGGATTAATAGAGGTTTAAACCTAAACTGTGGGGTAAAACTACAACATCACTACTGGCAAGGTGTTTAAGATATTCCATAATCTTTGCTTGAAGAAAGGTTAAGCAATTAGTATTCTTTATTTTCTGTGCAAAAACACACGAGAATAATAATAACCTACTGAAGAGAACTGAGCACTGTGCCAGCATTAAGAAATTAAAACTTGTCTACTATGGGTATGTGATGCATTATTTATTAGATTATATAAATTGGTCATTTTTAAAGGAGTAACCACTCTAGTTTGGTCTATACTTTGTTGATGGGTGTGGTACTAACCCATAGTTGTCAAGGTGTCAAGGCATTCTTGGGGTCCTTAGCACCTAAGTGCTTAGGTGCCCTCTTAGGCGGCACTTCGCATCCAAGATGGTGCCCAATGTGATATCTCTCTCTTATATGGCGTTTAAGTATCTGAAGTTATATAATATATGAATAATCAAAATGCAATTATGAAAAATTAGGATTTTCTTAACATTTAATGACTATAATAATGTACACTATCTAATGATTCTGAACAGAGTTGGAATATGGAACTTGATACTCTAAATTCTCCAATGTGCGGGTATGTATATGCGGATCGACCTGTGTGGTTAGGTTGCATGGATTGACTTGACTCCTGAGTGATCAGGTCGCAGGAGTCAAGGTGGCAGCACCCCTTGTGGGGTTCAAGGGTGGAGCCCCAGAAATAAAATTTTAATTTGTGAAGCAAAGTGATAGGCCTCATAATGTCTAGGCTACCCCAAGTAGCCTGCCTAGGCACCTCCTTGGGGCACCTTTTTGGTTCCCCATAAAGTGGACTCTCGCCTAGCCCTTGATTGGGTGCCTTCCTGCTTAGGCGGGCACTTTGACAACTATGTACTAATCACTTTCTAAAAAGGGAATATATGTGGATAATGTGATTCTGTGTTTGTGTTTTAGAATTATGTTAAACAAGGCATGTATGTAGATGATGTGATTTTGTGTTGGCGAATTATGTGTACCTAATAATGCATTTTCTGTCAGTTTTGATATTTCTAAGTATTTCTAATACATTTTCTGATCTAGCATATGCATTAATCCATACTTAGTGATTCTTTCTGTGCGTTTGTTATCTCATCAGTGGGTCTGAGGCATTTGAGTTTTTCAAGGAAAATCCAGAGTTTTTTGATGTGGTAAGCTTTTTCTTCTAACACTATGTCTTACTTCCTGTTTTCCTAGAAAAGAAATGCTTGCTTATAGTTAACTCTCCTAAGTCGCATGTGTTTGTCATTTATGTTTCTGGCCTTTGGTGCACATTTGGAAAATGATAATTCCTGTCCACACTAAAGGGCCCTAGAGATTAAAGTGGATACTGAATATCTCTGACATTTAGACTTGCAAATAAATGCAATGGTTTATATGAAAATTGCTGTCCATTGATTGCAGGATGTGTGCGCAACATTTCTCTCTTTGCCCCCATTTACTTTGCATTAAAATGAAAGAGTATAAGAGTATATACTCACAGTTCGCTGTGGGCACAGGGGCTCCCACACTTTTGGTGTAACTTTGCTTTTTCAACCTGACCAGTGATGATATTCACTTACATATTGAAGTGTACTTTTGCTGGAAAGAAATGGAAGTTGGAGAAAGTGACATTTTTGGGGTGGCAAATTGTTCCTCAATATTGGAAGTCAGTCATAATTCATAAATAATAGTGACACGGAAGGAGTTTTTTTCCCCTCTTGTGGGGGAGGGAAGTGCTCTGAACTATCCCCACTCTGAAGAGAAAGCAATCAAAATTGGTTCTGTTTATTCCTTTGGCCACAAGATTTCCACATTGAATTGTCTGTACCAGGAAATAAAACAATAATGTTATGTTTGGTGTTTTGCACATCGAGATTCATGCTTCTCTCTTCTCTTGTTCTAGTATCATGCAGGGTATCAGCTGCAAATGTCACATTGGCCTGAGCAGCCAGTTAATGTCATCATCAAATGGTTGCAATCTCATAATCCTGCTTTCATAGTTGCTGATTTTGGTTGTGGTAAGGGCTAATCTTTTAATATATAAAGGAATGAGGTCTATATTTTATTTTTCTTGTCACTTTTCTTACAAGGGACTGATGTTACCTTTTAAGAAAGCATCAAAGAAACTTCCTTCTTACAATAATCATCATTGGCCTCAGCCACCTATGCTTGGCAGTGCTTTGGGATAGTCATAAATAATTATAAGCTAGTGTACTTTGCTGATCGATCATTATTTTTCAGGTAATGCACACCTTGCCAAAACTGTTAAAAATAAAGTGTTCTCCATTGATCTTGTGGCAAGTGACCCATCAGTAATTGCATGCGATATGGCTAATGTAAGTATCCTCTTTCTGTGTTTAATTTGATTTGCTGTCTTATTCATCTTATGAACTAATTTAGTTTCTAACCCCATCTCAGTATCTTATTTCATTCTTTCTAATTTGTTGAAAGTAAGAGAGAGATTGAAGTGTTTGTGGGCAAGTGGAAAATCAATTATGTTATAGAAAGCTCTCTTTGTATCTATTTAATTGTGTGATCAGAATGGAAAAGTCAAAAACAAAAGCAGACCAGAGAAATTCTTGCTGCATATGTTTGTTACAAGAGTACACTGAGGATGCCCTTTTGATGGTCATTGTAGGTTGACTATTAGAGGTGTCAAGTGGTTTGCGAAGTTCATGTTTATATGGCATAAAACAAGCAAATACTTATCACTCAGGTCCACAGGAACTCGCTGACTTGCTCATGCTCGATGTTGAGACGATGATCAAAACAATCAAAGATTCTGACAGAAAATAATAAATCTCAAACAGGGGTGGGGCGGGGATAGAACACCAAGATACTTAATCAAGAAGTGGAATGAGATCACCTGCTCTGAGAACCTGGTTGACGGAGGGTCAATAGGCTTCCACATTGTTGTCTGTTGTCTTATCATAGGGGACTGTTGCTTCAATTGGAAAATAAAATATTGCTATGGAACAGATGATCTCATCTCTCAAGAAGAGTTTTGACCGGTTCCATCATTTTGTTGAAGTAGCTACTATTCTTTGTTCAATTTGTGCTATTTGGATGCTTAAGTCCTAAGTCTACTCTTTTATTCTTGTTTCTCATTTTGCAGACGCCCCTGCAATCTTCCTCCGTGGATGTTGCAGTGTTCTGTCTTTCACTGATGGGAGTGAATTTCCCAAATTACTTGATGGAAGCTAGCAGAGTTCTCAGACCACAGTAAATGCCTTTGAGTTAATTGCGTAATCTACTCTGATTCTTATAATTTTTTCTTTTCAACTGGAGGTTTCTGACTCTCACTCATGATGATATGCCTGTTCTTTCTTTCTCAGTGGCTGGCTTCTGATTGCGGAGGTAAGGAGCAGGTTTGATCCAGAAACTAGCGGTGCAGATCCAGATGAATTTTGTAAAGCTGTCTATAAACTTGGATTTTCTTTGGTCTCCAAGGTTCGAATGCTGCACACATGCTATAAAAAAAATTCCTCTAAGCTTTTTGACAAATCCTTATCTTGCAGGATTCATCAAATAAAATGTTTGTCCTTTTCTACTTCAAGAAGAAGGTAAGATGGCCCATTCCACTCACTAATCAACTGTAGTTCTCCAGTGTCTAAAATGTTTGTCCTTTTCTACTTCAAGAAGAAGGTAAGATGGCCCATTCCACTCACTAATCAACTGTAGTTCTCCAGTGTCGATACTGTCTTCTTGTTAGTACACTAAAAGTGTATTCATTCTTCATTTTCAGAAAGAAACAAGTACAGAGGTCAAGGTTATCAAATGGCCTGAGTTGAAACCTTGCTTATACAAAAGACGTTGAAGGATTTTGATGCATTCAAGTATTTAGACATACTTTTCAAAAAATGTATTTAGAAGTGGGAAGGAATTGAATATGGGAACCCACCCGCAGCGCAAACCAGAACTCTGCTACGTCAATCATTCATCTGTGCTGACGATGAGGCTGTCTGCTCTTCTCCAGTACATCAATAGCCTTCCATTTCTTTTTGGGATTTTCCTTGAAACTGTTGAACCACCTGCAGCTCAGCGAAATTTAGCATGGAGATTGCAGGGATTATATATCCTCCCCACACAGAAAGAAGAAGAAGAGAGGGATTTTGCTACAAATTAAGTACGGATTTTTCAGAATTAAAGAGTCCTCCCAACACCCCACCTTTCTTCCGTTGTTCTCGTCAGTCATCGAAGGCAAATGGAAGACCTTCTATGTCTGGTTTGGTGATTCCTGATGTGCACCGGTTTAATCTTCCCTGCCATCCATGTCTCCCTTTTGCAGTTTTGATCCGACTTGACACTGTCCATGGTGGAATTATCGCTTGGATTTATGTGTTATTCGAAGTGTTTAGCATGTGTTCTTATTCCCAAAGAAACTTCCTGAAACTTGTTTCTTTGCCAAAGAGTTGGCAAGACAAAGGTTTCTGGCATATTTTGATATGACTGATATAGAGATGCCGATGTGTTGAATTTAGTAGTTGGGATTAATATTTTAAAGTAGGCTGTGTTTTCTGAGTTTGCAAATTTCCGTTGGTTGCAATGCCAGGTAGTGTTTACTGCGTTTATGCTGTCGGCGGGAGACCACCTCCCCTTCCCCCAGATTTTTTCCCCCCTTCTCTTAACCTAGCTTGCACCCTAAATAAAATACTTGGTTTTTAAGATCAGCAATTTTAAATTTTCAGCTATAACTTACGGCGGTCTAGGGTGGATCATTCGGTCTTAAAACTTCGTAGACTTAAAGCGTAAGAAAATACAAAATAAAACGAAGAAATAAGTTATTATGGTAGTTGATGGCTTCAACAGCAACTTAACAACATAGCAAGTGACCTCTACCTTGAACAATGAATAGTAAACTTATGATATCTTAGTGAAGTAAGAAGAATGACCGCTGTGGTTATGAATTTACGCATCGAGCAAAAAATAAAAAAAGAAAAAAAAAAGAGATTTCCTGGAAGACAGCTGGAACATGTCTCTTTTATTTGGCATTTGTGCGATGCATGTTAGTTGGTCAATACATGTGCCACGTGGATGTAAGTCACGTGCTAACACCAACCAGCAGGGACGGATGTAAAATTTTTGTCTTATTATAAATAATATAAATAAATATTAAAAATAAAAAAATATTTTAATAATAATAAGATAATTCATTAGAATCAATTCTTTTTCTACACTGGGGTCACCCCTATAAAACCCCTCCAAAACATAATTTACATGGTCATTTGAACTAAAAAATAATTCAGTAGGGTCACCCCTATAAAATCCCCTCAAAACATAAAGTTTACATGGTTATTTGAACAAAAAAAAAAACATCTAGTGAATCACGTGACCCCACTGGATGCTCTCTAGATCCGTCCATGCCAACCAGTGTGTGTCATGCAAGAGGCGGTGTTTTATCTTCCTCTTATATCAAGTATTTTTTTGTAATAAAACAATATTTTTATTATATTATATAAGATAAATTAATTAAAATTTTCTATCAGATATTTAATTTATTTTTTAATTCTTAACAAAATTATAATTCTTTATAATAAATGTATCTTCTATTACAATATATATTAATTCTGTTACAACAATGATTTTTTTATTACTGTCAAATTTTTTTAATTAATTTATCCTATTATATATGAACTCATTAATCGGCTACGTTAATATATAGAGAGGCTTGATGATTTGAGATAGTAATATATATCAAACCATTCTTTTTAATCCCAGTTGACAGCTCAAGCATTTAATTAGTTTCTCTAGATACGATTTTTGCTTTCAGCATCAAACATTTGCAGGACGTTGAAACCATAAACCATTTCGCCCGAGATAATTGGCTAATTTAATTATAGATATAGTAAAGGAAACTTATACGGGGGCGGGAATGGAGAATTGGTAACTCATCTCATATCCAAAAGATAGGTGGTGGGTTCGATTCTTCCTAGTCCTGTGGGAGGGGGATTATCCGGTACCTCCCTAATATACTCCTCCTCACCCGGGATTTATCATGTAGCGGAAAAGTGTAATATATGTAAAATATCACGGCTATGACAAAGCTCGAACCATTAACCTCTTGGTGTTGAACACTGAACCCTAAACCACTAGGTTGAGTTCCACGTTATCAGGAAAAAAAAAAAACCCCGTATAAGAAGGCATTTCTATTGCAAAACATAAGCTTCATCGATGACAGTGACAAAGAAACATGGTGCATGTTTATATCCACGGGACAAACAACATTTTGATTTAGTGGTTTGGATAGAAAATCTTGCATTTAAGTATATTTATCCGAGAGAAAACTCTGATAATGCGTTCTATTATGATAGTTAAATTCAATATTACAAAATATATATAAAATTATTAAATTTTAATATTAAATTACGTCTTCTAACTTAAAATTTTAATATGACGAGTAGAGAGGACACCACTATCATAAACATAACAAATAATTTCTCACTTTCTAATGTAAGACAATTTAAACATGCCTGCCCCTACATGTTGATTTTAATTCTTTTACCTGGACCACAAATATAAGGTGCATGGCTCGTGTTACACTATATTATATTGAATATATAAAATTATTGTCAAAATTTAAGCGTTGATGAGACAAGGGTGACGCTATAAAAATAAATTCATTCTCAAATTAACCGAGACAATTTCACATACTCTTGCATGTGCCGACCTTACATAGGGTAAAGATCGCAGTCTGATATATCATGTTTGAATTTTAATATTAGATTAAGTTCTTTAACTTAAATCTCTAAAATGAGTGAGTGAAAATGACATCATTATTATAAATCTAAGAAATATGTTTAGAGATGTCAATTGGGTCAAGTCGGCTCGAAAGTCCGATGGCACGACCCAATTTTACAAGGATTTGGGTCAGATATTTTAATTTCTTTTAAATTTTGAGTCCGACCCGGTCCGGAGTAAGATTGGGTCGGATTCGGACTTGGCTCGGCCGAGTCCAAACGACCCGATAATTTTTAAAAAATAAATAAATGACGACAGTAATTCTAATATTCTAAAATTTTAGATTGAAAATTATATTGTAGAACTATATTTAATGACTTGATATTTTTTTTCTTCATATTTTTAATAATTAAAAATAAATTTATCTAGATTAATCTAATATTTATTTTATACTATTTTAAATCAATAAATATTAATTTTATTATAAAAATAAAAAATAAAAATATCTTTCAAAAAGTAAAATCGGGTCGGCCCTAAGCCGGGCCCTACCTAATCTTCTCAGATTGAGCCAAATTTTTAAAAATTAAATTTTATTTCAAACCGAGTCAATCGATTAGAGATCGAACTGAACTTAGGTCAGCTTAGATCTGGTCCAACTCAGATCCATTGTCATCCCTAAATATTTTGTTTCATTCTCTATAAAACAGATTCTTTAAGAAAAACAAAAGAGAAATGCTAGGCTCCCGGCACTGCCGAGAGCCCAGCCGCACTGGAGGGGCCGCGCGTCCCCTGCGCGCGCCGTGTGGAGGGCGCGGGCCCCCAGTATTAAATGTCTTTTTTTTAAAATTTTTGTGTACTATTTGTGTGCACAAATGATGTATTTGTGTGCACAAATACATTATTTGTGCACACAAATTGTAAAAAAAAATATTAAGTATTAGAAAGACCCGCACCTTCCACGCAATACGCGTAAGGAGACGTGCGACCCCTCCAGCGCGACTGAGCTCCCGACAGTGCCGGGAGCATAACATTTCTCAATACAAAAAACCGTAGATTTATCGTGTGTCCATCAAGTAACCAAAGCCGCCCACGTATCAACCCATGAAATCAAGTGATTTGTTGGGGACGCCATTAGCTCCAACAGTCCCCACAAAATCTCACTTTGTCCGAAGGGTGAGGAGACCACGGCAGCAAGAACCAAGGGAGGAGAGGGAAACCGCAGTACCTCCAGGAGGAGCAGCACGCGGTGCATGGCGGTCGCCACCTGATCCAAGGCGGACCTTACTCTTCCCGGAGGAGATAAAAAATGGCGTCGAATAAAAGAAACAAGCCCCCCTCGTGCTGCAAGGACTGGACGTCCCACGTCAAAACTGTCAAACATCTCTCTGTCTCTCTCTCTCTCTAATCCGGAATCCACGGAGAAGATCTTCCCATGGAGACATGCCTTTCCTCCTCCCCCTCGTTTTAATTCCTCCCCTTCCCTCGCCGTCGTCTCTCTCTCTCTCTCTCTTTCTTTTCCACTGTCTTTGTTCCCCGCTCCCGACATCCTCACGTCCAGCGTCGGCGCGGGGCCCCAGGCAAAACGGGGAGAGAGAGAGAGACGAGCTAGCGTTCGAGCTTTCCCTCTCCCTTCATATGTTATAATAATCCGCCATGGCCTGCAAGTGTGTAGGAGAAGGGGGGCCGAAAAAAGCAGCCCCCGTCTTTAAATAACCTTTTAGATTTTAGCAGGGCAAGTAGCGAAATGTATCGCAGAACAGTGTTTCCACACCGAAAAGATCGCCTTTTTAGGTGAGGATGGGAGAGACGAACATAAAAAACTGACATGATTCCTCTCAGATGAAATGATCGGCGAGAGATTAGCAGGGATGAACAGGAATGTGCTCAACCCCCGCTCCAGCTGTTGTGGATTGGCACATCATGTCGCAGTGAAGACGAAGGCAGAGATTGCCGCATTAACTGGGCGCTTCTTTTTCAGGGTACAAAGAAGAGAAGAGGAAAGAACCATCTTTGCTTCATCCCCACCAAAAAGATGACCATTTTATTGGAAGACGGGAGAACATGAACTGACATAATTCTCCACTCGTAAGGTGATCTGTGATGAAGACAGAAATCATACATCACAGCTGTGCTGCAGATAGATAGCCCAACATATATCACAGTGCCGAGGTCGAATGCAGAGATTGCCGCGCACGTTAATGGGGAGTACTCGATCTTTCTGGTTCTTTTATGGTACAGGAAGAGAAGAGAAAAGAGCCCATCTTCCTGCTTTTCCACAAGGGATTGCATTTTATATGGAGGACGGGAGATGGGAACATGAACCCACATAATTCTTCCCTCACGAAAATCATGTGTGAAAGATCAACAGGGATGATGAACAGGAATTGCCCCCCAACGTATCACGTCACAATGAAGAATTCAGAGATTGCTGCATTAAAAAGGGAGTACTTACTCTTTCTAGATCATTTTTCACCATACAAAAGGGGGGAAAACTTTTTTTTTTTTTTCGTTTTCAAGAACAAAACAACATATATAAGTTGATACAATAGTACTTCAGCACACCAACTAAAGAAGATCGACAAGCTATGATGAGAGCCCAATGAAGGAGATCACAGAAGTTGCTGAAACAAGAAATTTCTTCCATTAATCCTCTTTAGGGCACACAGGGCACACAGGAGGAAGAGAGAAGACTAATAAAACCCATTAAGATATCTTTGCTGGGAAGAACCATGGTGGCAGACAAATCATAAATTAATAATTAAGATGATGGAACAAGCTAGATGGAGGGGGAGCTTGGGAGGAATTAAAGAAGGCGAGATGGCTAGCTGTTGTTTAACTGCTGGGCAATGACCAGCTACTTCTCACCCCCAAAACCATCGCTGCTGCCTCCTGCTCCCAATGTTGGCGGCCATTAAACCTGCATGCAGGGGAAGATCGTCCAGGATGCGGCTGCCTGGCCATGTTTGGTAAGGAGATAGAACATCCATGGAAAACGGTGCCCTCCCGTGGCCTATAATAGCAACATGCGCTCCAACAACGACGGACAGCAGCAGCAGGCAGGCAGGGTTATAAGCCAGGTTAAACCCCGCTGTGCATTCAAATCAGAACCATCCTCAGGACCGGCAGGAGAGTATTGAGTCGGGACAGTGTCAACCCATCGCATGATATCCATGGAGATGAAAGCCAACAGAAGAGACATATACTAGGCCATACATACGACAGCATGAGAGGAAGCAAACCATGAACTATGTATACATAGAATGATAGACGAAGATGTTATATAAAGATGGATAGATTGGCATATATATAAGGAGGGAGATGATGATGGAGATATCTAGTTCTGCCAATGCAGCAAGGGACCAGCCAAGAAGCCGGAGGGCTATTTTTAGCTAGCTAATTAAGCTTCTTTCTTTCCTACACGAGGGAAAACTTCTGATGCAACCATGCAGATTGCTACAGAGAAACCCATACAACCACTACAAAAAAGAGAGTTCTGCTGATGCACCATGTTAAGACTGTTGATCCTATTAGAAGACAAGGCAAGTTTACTAAGCTCTCTGCTGCAGCTTGGCAGAGAGGGTCTCGAAGAACTCCGGGTACTGGATGATGTCCTCCAGCATGCCCTGGGGAAGCATGGGGAAGTTCTCGCAGACTTCACCCTCGTGGACCTCTGCCTGCAGTGGCGCCGGGCGGCCTCCAGGATAGCAGTATTGTTGGTATGGGGGGTGCTCTGGCAGCTGGTGCTGCTGAAGGTTATGATCATGCTGTCGCTTCTGCTCTGGTGGTGCTAGTGGCGGGTGCATGTGGTAGTCCAAGAAGCTGCTGAGGTCGTTGTCGTCCATCTCCACATGTTTCATGATTTCCTGCTGCAACGCGTCGACCTCCATCGCCTTCTCCTGCTGGCTCCCCATGCCAGCTCGGTAGGAGCAGCTTGCACCCTGGGACGTGGAAGATGCTGCAGAACAGGTGGCGGCGGAGGAGGGGGAGTTCCACTGCGGGAAGAACCTCTGCACGATCTCCTCCAGCAGCCCGGAATGATCCGGCTCCGGCGGGAAGAAGTCGAAAAATTCTGCGTCCACGGCCGGCGCTAGCGGCGGCTCGGTGTAGGGGGCAGAAAGCTCCAAAACGGGTGCAACTGCACCAGCGGGTATGGTAACAGACGCGCTGGAGCCACCACCACCGGCGGCTGCAGCAGCAACGGGAGATGACGCCACACGGGACCGGTCCCTGAGGAAAGCCGGACGGACGCCGCGGAAAGAAGACGAAGAGGAAGGGGAGGAAGCGGCACACGAGCTTATCAGGTTGCGGAGCAGGAGCGTGTTGAAGGAGGAGGAGGAGGAGGAGGAGGAGGCCGAGCTGGGATTCTGCTGCGGCGGCGCGGTGGCCTCGGGCGCCCAGGGGAAGGGCCAGAGACCGCTGGGAGGGGGCGCCCTACGGTCGGCGCCGGGGTGCGGCGGGGGGAGCGGGGAGGGTGATGAGGTGGGAGGGGATGCTGGGTAGAGGAAGTTGGTGCGGGCGCGCATGCCGCGCATGGCGCGCGCGGCCATGTCGTAGGCGCAGGCGGCCTGCTCGGCCGTGTCGAAGGTGCCCAGCCAGCGACGCTCCTTGGAGAGGGGGTCCCTGATCTCCGCCGCGTACCTCCCCCACGGCCGCCGCCTCACCCCCCGGTACCTCATGTTCCCGCCCCCGGCGGGTGCTCCCAGCGCCGGCGGCACTCTCTTGCTCCTCCTCCCGCCATCCCCGCCGCCTCCTTCCTCCATGCCGATCACCTAAACCCTCCACTCACATATAGATTATAGAGAGAGACAGAGAGAGAGAGAGAGATGAAGACAAAGATGATGGGCGCCGTGGCGTATATTTATAGGGGGAGGGGAGAAGCCAGAAGCTGGCGTCTGCACATCTTTCCTGCGCCTAAGCGTTTTGAGGACAGCCAATGGAAGTATGACACATACCCCGTCTTCTTTCGGCGTACTGTGCCGCGGTGCAGGATGGACAATAGAGAAACGTGGGAAGGGAAAGGGGGTAGTTGGGGGTGAGGAGTGAAGAGCCTTGATTGAAACATTCATGCAGTGGCGACGAGGCCATGAGTTGAGGGAATGGAATTCCTAACGGCCATGTTGTTCCCTGTGCACTCCTCCTGTGTAAAGCTAATTTACCTCTCTCAGGTATAAATTCTTGATATATTCTTTCCCCATTCTTTTAATATCTTGGGTACATTCATATATGATCTTACCCATCATTCCATATTTATTGTTGTACAATCTTGTACACTCTTTTCACTCCCCATCTACCCCAATCGATCTCACCATTAATTTAACTAAAAGATATATAGATTGGTTGTGTGTATTGTGCACATGTATGTGGAGAGAGAGAGAGTAAAGATCTCAACACCTATTTTCACATGAGATCTTATTTTTCTCATATAAGTTAGAGAAAGATTTAATATATTTTTATATAAGTATAATATGACTAGGTAAAAAATTTATGTGACATCAATATATAATGGATTGCCATTTTATTATTTCTCATAGATGTCACATGTATTATTATTATCTAGTCATATTGTACTTCCTTAAAGTACAATATAAAAATATACTAAAATTTTCTCAAAAAACTTTTCACTCTATATATATATATCGATGTAGCTAGTCTTGTATATATTTTATCTGAAATTATATATGGGTTTCTCTCTCTCTCTTCCCTCCTATAAAAAGGACTGGGCCTTTTCAGTATGCTAGTGTGCATCTGTCTCTCTTCTACATAAGGCATGGTGCTTTTTTGTATGCTAGCATGTAGGATATTACTATCACTCGTCACTCTCTCCAGTAGAGGTTATATTTATGGATGATGGTCCGTGCACCGTGCAAGCTATGATTTCTTTGTCCCCTCACATTTCCCTATGGAGTTAGAGGAAAGGGGGGAGAGAGAGAAAGTGTGTGTGGAAGGAGAAAGGATCCTGGGAAGTTTAATTGGCCCTTCAGTACTCTCTCTCCTCTCTGAGGTCATTAAGCATGGCAGCTAATCACCTAGATCACCCCCTTTTAAGACATATAAAATCATTAGTTTAACCTACATGCAAATTAATTCACAAATGCATGTGTCCCTTCCTTCCATTTGGCACTAGTATTAATGCATGGTGTGATTATAACATTTCTTTAGACACTTTTAAACTCCTTCCATTGCTATATATGAGAGCGTACTGTTATCATGTGGATAGGGGTAACGCAAGCTTGACTTCTTCTTATGATAGCAATAATACAATTATTAGCTAATTAAGGATAATGCAAATGCCATAATTATCACACTGGCGAGACCCCTCCCGAGCAAGTTGACTTTGTACTCCTCACCAGACTCAATGCAAGCCATGCAAAGGCAAATAACTACACACACCCAGAGAGAGAGAGGCAAATGTGCACTAACTAGATAGACAGATAGGTAGATGGGAGAGATAGCTGAGCTCAAAATGGAAGTTATAGAAATGCATACTCGCTATGCGAGAGAGAGAGAGAGAGAGAGAGAGAGAGAGAGAGAGAGAGAGAGAGAGAGAGAGAGAGAGAGAGAGAGAGAGAGAGAGAGAGAGAGAGAGAGAGAGAGAGAGAGAGAGAGAGGAGAGAGAGAGAGAGGAGAGAGAGAGAGAGCATCATGCAGAAGAAGCATGGCGTTCACCTACCTTGCCATGCACATTTCAGCAAAACCTAGCTATTCAAAGAGGAGATTTGTTGGGATGTTAATAGGGCATCATGGGATATGGTTCCCCTCCATGGGCAGGTTAGCTAGACAAAGGTGCCTCCCACCTTCGTATGTAATATTAGAAAGATTTAGTATATTTTCATATTACACTTAAATAAGTATAATTTGATTAAATATTAAATTTTTGTGACACTTAATAATTAAGTTATTATTTTATCATTATTTGTATAAAAAATGTCATACCTAATTATATTACATTTAACTATAATAAAAGAAATACACTAAACCTTTTCTCATGTAATTTCTCATGTAATATGGGTGGTCACCCGGGTGAGAGCATGCAGCCGCCGGCCACCTTCCAAACTTTTAAAATGTTGTAAATTAACAGGGTTTGGTGCTGTGATTGAGGGGGAGATCTTCCCTCTCCGTGTGGGCTTCTAACCGGAGTTAGGGAGATAGAGATAGAGAGAGAGAGATGTGATTTGGGTTTGTCTTTTGTGAACAGTAGCAGTTTCTCTCAGCTCTCCATGATGATCATTCTGAATGATTACACTGGCAGGGGATCAGAACTTGTTCCCTGATGTTTCCTTATTTATTCTTCTCTTTCTTGCCGAAGAACATGCGATATCAGAGAAGATAGATCGATAGAGAGAGAGAGAGAGAGGAGAGAGATAGATGTCTCTTTCTTCTGTTCTTATCTCTGGGCCTACTGTACACCTCTGTGGAGCTTTATAATACGGCATTTATGTGGGTTGGGAGCTTGACGGTGTTAGGGTTTGGAAACCAAGGGGGTTTGTCACGTGGACTTGTCTCATCTAGGGTTTTTCTTTTTAGGCAGGGGCTTTTAGGGTCAGAGGTAGATGCATTAAAGTCGTTTCATGTACTTCCCAAGTCAGAGATATGGCAACACAAAATATGATTCTTCTTTGTTCTGAGATTAGATGAACACTTTTTTTTCTCTTCCTTTGCAAGCTTAGCACTGTACTAGGAAGACAACAAACTACCCACAATGCCCATCCTTCAATAAATTAAGAGGGGCGTTTTTTTGTGTGGTACTATGTATCATATTATTGTAGAATTTATTTAATTGTGTTTGAGATGAATAATATTTAATATGAATAGAAATTTATTTCTTTAATAAATATATCAGAGAAATACTTTCTTACAATAAATATTTTTTAAAGTCTAGGTCAGTTATATTAAATAATGATGATTACAAAACAAAAATAATTTCATTAGTTGAAAAGAGAGAGGTCATTTCAGAACATTCTTAATTCATAGAATTATTTTCTTAAAACCTTATTTGCGAAGTATTTCTCATCACGTAATAATCTTTTCTTTGTATAGGTGGGTAAAATCTCCCACTCAAGAGTGTTCTCTTCTTCCATTGTTTTTCTTTTGGGAGTATGCCCAAAATAATTTTGTTTTCTTGAAGAAAAGGCAATGTATTAATACCTGGACATCAATTCCTAATCTCCCTCTCTCTTGCATCACCACATGCACGAAGAGAGAGAGTGAGAGTACCATATATCCCCAACAAGTGATTATTTTAGCAAACCTAACACATTGTGTCACAATAAACATTTCTTTGGCAATATATATATTATAAGTATATAATATATTACACGAGGCTGGGCTTGAGTCTCTGATCATAGGTTCCTTTGTTTATTCAGACACCCTCAGCGGACAAGTATATCATATGAGGAATGGGTCTTTTATTAGGGTACCCCCCACCTAGCTAGTACTCTTTACTGGCCGAGCCAGAACAAAAAGGGGCTCCCTAAGAATGCCCACATATACACAGGCCATCACTATTTAAAATATATATCTGAATATATATACATATATATATATAAATATATAATGCTGCCATGCATCCACAACATGAGGGGGGTAATCGTTGCAGGGTCATCAAGAAAGTTGTACGATGGTAATCTTTGGTCATAATGGTGGGTGCTGTTAGAAAGCAGCATTGCATGCCATGTTTTCTTCCCACATTACTAATCCAAGAATAATATTTGCAGTAAATTCACCCTCAACTACAGCAATTTTTAAAAAGAGTTCAACAGTCAGCATGCAAATTAAAGTAAGTGGGTACGACTCCACATATTTGGTTCAAGGTTGGCAGTGCCTTCCGTTACCACCAGTCGGATCAAAATGTAATACTTGATTTATATAATTTAATTTAAAAATAATAAATAAAATAAATATTAAATAATAAAAAAGAATTAATTGTTGGTCTTATGTAGAGATCTGATATTATTTTCATGTCCCTATCAAGTTTTGCGCATGCCTATTTTATATAATATTTATTTTTAAGTTCTTGCCGTTAATCCCCCATTATCTCCCCTAACGACTGTTTCACCTGTAAAAATGTGTAATTACGTAATTACATACTTACAAAATTACATATGTAACTTCGTAAGTAAGTAAATCTTATAACCGCGTAAGTATATAATTACATACTTACGCAGTTACATATATAACTTTGTAAGTACATACTTTTTTACGTCTTAAATTTGTAAATATTTTTTCTGTAACTGTGTAACAAGATATGAAATAGTAACACATGTAAGTATGTAATTATCTAGTTTTACTCTACGAAAGTCTGTTTGTCAGTATGTACTTATAGAGTTACATGTGTAACTGCGTAAGTACGTAATTTCTGTTACTACGTAAGTATGTAATTACATACTTATGCAGTTACACATGTAACTCTGTAACTACATAGAGATTTTGTAAGTTTGTAACTTTGTAACTAGGGCATACCTAGTTATAGACTTACATAATTTTAGAAAGACTTACCTAGTTATCAGGGCTTACCTAATTACTAGACTTACCTAGGGCTTGCCTAGTTACAAAATTACATATGTAATTCTTGTAACTACGTAAGTATGTAATTTCTGTAACTGTGTAAGTATGTAGTTACAGAGTTACATGTGTAACTCTGTAACTACATATAAATGTATAATTATACATGTACATACTATGTAACTACACATGTAACTCTGTAACTACATATATAATTACATAGTTACATAGTATGTAACTTAGGGACTCTGTAACTAGGTAAGTCCCTGGTAACTAGGTAATACAGAGTTATAGAAAGGTTTACTTGTGTACAGGGGCGGACCTAGCAAGGGCCTAGTGGGGTCCTGTGACCCCACGGATAAAAAAAATTGTATTAAGTGGATAAATTTTCACCATGGGTGGCCCCACTGAAATTATATGGGTGTATTATTAGGACTCCAGTGAAATAAAATTTTGGATCTGCCACTGCCTGTGTAAGTATGTAATTACATATTAACTCTGTAAATATGTAAGTCTCTAGTAACTAGGTAAGCCTTTCTGAAACTTTGTAAGTCCTTTCATCTATAACTATGTAACTCAGAGACCTAAAATAAGTTTCTCAAAATCAAAGCTGATCGATAATTCTCTCAGTAATAAGTAAATACTTATTTTTGTAAATTATTAAGTACTTACAAAGTACATGTATATGTAACTGCATAAGTATGTAATTACATATTTATGCAGTTACAAAATTTATATACTTACACAATCATACATGAACTTTGTAAATACATACACATTTTTGTAGGTGAAATAGTCGTTGGGATGGATAACGGGGGGTTAATGACATGGACCTAAAATTAAATTCTGCATAAAGCAGAGATTGGACGGCACGAAAAAATCTGACAAGGACTTGAGAATAATGTCAGATCTCTATCAGGGACTAACAATTAATTTTTTCTAATAAAAATGATATTAAAAATATTGTAATGATTTATTTCTCTCCTTCCACCCTAAGCAATGACACAACCAACCATGATTTAGTCATATTACTTTTTCTCTCTCTTCCACACTCCTCGCCTCTTTCTTATAAATGAAATTCGAATTGACTTAAGTATGTAAATATTTTCTTCGATATTAAACTTCTCCTTGAGCTCACCATTTCTTCTATAAATCACTCCAGATCAGATACCAAGCAAACCACACGTTCCCATGCCTTAAACGATAATCAAATCGATCGAGAACAGTGAGGGAAGTCGGATCATGCTTTTGAAAGTAGACCGGTTGCATCAACCACCGTATTATTAGAGCCTTTCATGCATGTAGTTATATATGTTCATCTTTGCATAAGCGTAGCTTTAATTTACATATTTTCGTTTCATCATTTAATCGACCATTGCTTAATTTCTTCCTGAGAATTAAGAAGCATGGCGGCTCAGTATATTCCATATCCAAAACTTTAGAGTGTACTCTTTCAATTCCCGATTTCGAGTGGGAGGCGCACAGGCCAATATGATATTTCAAATGTGTATCGTATACAAATCTATGAGAGTATAAATATAAACATTATTACTATACAGTCTATAATAAAATAAGCTGTCAGCGGGTTATAGGCCGGTAACAAATGGCACAAAGTCACTGATAAAAATTTATGTCAGCGGTAATAAGTTAATGTTGACAAAACTGTTGATAAAACCGCCCTTTAATCAAGATTCGACGCATCAGGGAATCAGGGTGAATCGAGTTTTTCCTAATCCGTCACAATTCGTTTGAATGAAATTGATTCGCATGAGAAAAATGAAAATCGATCCGATTCGATGAGAATCGAGCGAATCGAATTTCTCCTGATTCGATCCGATTCGGTCGAATCAGACCGATTCAATCCGCCACACCAAATCATGCCTCTAACACATGTTATGTGAGATGAATCCGCCAATATATTATTTAGGAGAAAAATTTTGTGCACTTTCAAAAGTACACAAAGTGCAATCTACGGGCAACTAACCCATGTGGCACTATTTTTTTGGTGTCACATGGGCTACCAACCCATGTAGATGGTGTCACATGGGTTAGTTATCCATGTACATTACACTTTGTGTATTTTTAAAAGTGCACAAAGTCTTTCTCATTATTTAGCGGCTATGTAATGGTCGACAAAAAACACATATATCAACCGCGGACAACCGTTGGGATGTCAATTTCTTACTAACAATAAAATCATCGACAATGTTAAACTTTGTTAACGAATAATGAAGATTGGATATATATTTATCATATATCAACTACTGAACATAAATATCGAATATGTTCAACATGTTTTAACAATCGAAAATATTTGCTGACATATATTCAACCTAGATCAACGGTTCAATGAACCGTTGACATACGACAAACACAAATAAATAATATATGTTAGCGATTGGATGTAGCTGCCACATACACATTTTATGTCAACGGTTTTTGCAATATGGTGATGTCAACAAGATCTTCATGTCTCTAAGATATATATAATCACCGACAAATATATATTTTCTTCTAATTAAAGACAGTGTCGGAGGGTGTGAAACTCTAATGAATTGTTACTTATATATGTTATGGGTGTCTAAATCCAAGTGAATTGAAAAGTTGGGGTTTGGAATCTGAAAAGTTATGAGGGAAATATATATATATACAACACAGTGCGGTCTCGCTGTACCATAATTTTCACTCTAGATTACAATCCAACAGTGAGAAATAAAAAAAAAATCTACACCCCCACCAATTTCGCGTGCTGATGAACGGCGGACGCGTGCATATGAAATTTCCGAATTTCAATTTGACGATATATTGCTCCACCGTATCATAACATAAATATATACACTGCTCATGAGCCTCCGATTGATGAAAGATAAGCGAACACCAAGATTACGAAATATTTATAAGGGTTCCACAAGAGGCCAAGAAATATCATGGAGACGTACTTACCTTGTGATATATTTTTTACGAGTCTAATTTTCACATTCATTAATATTAAGCTTATAATGACCACCTAATTAATTAACTTGGTGCGTCATAAACGTCATATATATTTCTTTCACACTCATTGCATTCTTCGATATTACTTAAAAAAAAAAGAAAAGGAAAAATCCTCATATTTCATGATCATACTATAATTTTTACATATTATGACTATATAATGAAGGATTATACATATATATACTCTTGATGGCTCACAATAGTTTGTTGCACATTACGCTAGCTGGTATCCGAACTTAAATTAAACTACATGCCTCATTTAATTAATTGCCCTTTCACCACTCATAATCTATGTGTATTTGATCTCTTTGCAAGTTTCAAGCTCCAAATTGCTTGGGTAATTAGTCTCCCATTTATAGACTTGTATACAGGCTAATGTACGTCCTCTCTCCTCCGTCATATTTTTTTTATCTTCTTCGCTGTTTCCTTAAGGGGATTATTGGCTAACATATATGACATAAATGGAGACTTGGATGGCAGTAGAAAATAAGAAGTCTTCAAATAGAATGTTTTTTTTTTCTTTTTTCAGTACCTGATCAGGGTAGGATTAATACGAAAGATCAAAGAGTGGAAATTAACTCAATATACATGAATGAGAAAAGTTACGTGAGTATATAAATGTGAAATTTTTTTCTAACTCTCAGTGATTGATTTATATAATGGTAGTAATCAAGACATGAGTCATAATATATGCATTGATAGACCACATTTATTTACTTTTAATAAAAAATATTATATCTTATATTTTATCATTCTCATATTAATCAATCATTTTGCGATTAAATAAAACAGTTCACAATTAATACCGGATGTATACCTCTGTGTGTGACAGATACGTATCAATTATATTCTCTTTTCCTGCAGGTTCTTAATTACTATCCGTTCTGAACGCTTTCTATAAGTGCAGAAGAAAATTCCGCTGGCCGATAACCCTTTACATCGCGGGAAGTGTTTTAAAAATTATATAAATACTCAATAGCTTTTGTAGAGTAAAATTTTTCATTTTGCATGTCAAAGGGTTTCTCATGCCGCGGTGCGACTTTCACCATCTAATTTCTCTCTCTTTTTTGAAATATTTATCTATTTTATTTAATTATTTATTATTTTTAATATCAAGAGTGATATATAATAAGTTAAGAATAATAAATAATTTCGTTAGAAATAATGTAAAAATATAAAGACTCTTGTGCCAATACGAGATGGATCCAATATGATGGTTGCTGCTCGTCATACATATAGCTGGTATCTTTCATCCTCACTATTTATAGATTACTAGTTTGAACGCATTCGTTGGTACGTACGTATGTTTAATGGTCTAAATATCTGTAGAATAACTGTATGAAACGTTTATAATTATCATCCTAGCTAGCCATATTCTGATCAGTTCAGTGATCGATCGATTGGATGATAAGTGAAAACTTAAAATCTTTTTTTTTTAACCCCTTCTCATCTTCTTGTTCGCACGGTTTGAATCACTGTTCAAATTTCCTGCAGGTACGTACGTTGTATCCCGAACGATCGGACAAGTCCATTTTCTAGTCACAGGAATTCATCACTTTTCCTCCATCCAAACGGCCAATTGTCTGCACTTAGAAACTGGGGTCACCAACTTCTTCTCTTTCCCCGTGACAGCTGCTTAGAAGCATCCGAGCATATTTGCGTTCTGCGATTAACGTACCGCTATCGAGGAGATTCTCTCATCTCGCCGGTCGACTGCACTTTTCCATGGACATGACATGTTTTATTGTCGCTTAGCTAGCTAGTGTTTCACAGAGAGGAGAGAGATGGAGAGAGAGTCCAGGATGTCAAGATGGGACAATAAGCTGTTATTCCATTTACCGCAGAGGAGGAGGGGGGGGGGGGGGTTGGGGTGTTTGGATAGCACAGCAAGCACGCATCCCGTCACGTCGCAGAAGGCGGCAGAGCAAAAGTTAGCACGCTGTACTCGCTTCTTCTTCTACTCCTCTCGCTTCTCTTCGCTTTGTCAGGCGGGCTCGGTGGGTTCGCGCAGTTCATGCATTCACACGCGCTCGCTCTCTCTATCTTATCTACCTGCTCATGCAAAGTATACTAGTAAAACTGACTAGGGTTGGAGGACTGTCGCGAGGGGTTCTCCTGTCCACACAGAGGACCAACCACAACAACGGACGTATACGAACGTATCAACTAGTGAGGGGCGGAATGAAGATGAGAGAGAGAGAGCATGAATAGAATAGAGAGGGAGACAAAGGAAGACGGTGAGCAGTGGAAAAGAAAGAAAGAGGGAGTACTGAGTAGTGCAAGATAGATAGAGAGATAATATTTGTCATGAAATGTCAAAACAATAAGGCAAGAGACACAGGAACAGATCGATCAGAGAGGGATACTCGGACGGAGGGGAGGCAGAGCCATGAGAGACTCTGTGATGCCAGAGAGAGAGAGAGGGTGTATGTGGAGAGATCCAGAGACTGTGTGATGCCAGAGAGAGAGAGAGAGGAAGAATGGCTCCAGAGAAAGAGAGAGAGAAAGGTGCCGCAGAGAGAGAGAGAGATGGTGAGGACAGGAGGACGGCGCGTGAATGGCTCTGCAGGGAACATCCTGAAACGACCCCGCGGTCCCTTCTCGCTCCCCTTCCCACCTTCGTCCCGTCCTTCCTTCCTGCCTTCCCTCCTGCCATCTCTCCACGACGCCCGACCTCTCTCTCTCTCTCTATCCTTGTTTCGTACGACGTCAGTTCTGCTCGTCGACGCGAGCACCGAGAGAGAGAAGAGAGAGAGAGAGAGAGCGCAGAGGAGGTCGTCGGGAACCCGCGAGAGGGGAGGGGGGCGGGCATTCAGCATTCATACCCACACGCACCTCTGCCGCCGGCCTTTCTCAGCTGTCCTCCGCTTCCTTCCTCCGTCGCCCGCAGCAGAGAGAGAGAGAGAGAGAGAGAGAGGGTCAGATGTTGAAGTGATGCTTAATAATTAACTAATTTATTTATTGCTCTTCGCGTTTGTAAAAGCACGGACGGAGTTCTCTTTGCGATTGTTCCATGTAACAGGTTCGTTGGGATGGTGCGCGCGCGGAGTACTAATTAAGATGAGAAATCTAATTTGGTGGGCATGCCGGCTGTTCGGGCCTCGGTCATAATTGTTCTATGATCTTATTTGAGCAATATTTCCCGCAGGCAACACACTGTGTTCGTTTGTGTGTGTTTAAGTATGTATAAATTCGTTTCGTCATATATATAAAAATGTATAAATTCATCTTAATTGTAAATTTCATCGTGATTATTGGAAGGTGTACATAACATGCAATCCACACTCACTTACATATCCTATTAATTAGGATGCGGTAGTTATTGGCGAATGAGAAAAATTAATAGATTTACATCACTAATAAGTACAATAAAATGTCATTCATATGACATCTATGTGATATCTAACATGACGTTATATAAATTGTCAACTTAACAAATAAAGAATAATATGTGATGATAGTAGACAGTGGGAGAGGGGAGGGGCAACTGCGATCAACAGTAATCGACAACGATCGACGATTAGATTTTAAAATATGAATTTTAGATTCTAAAATATATTACTCTTATGGTTTAAAATTATTAATGTGACTTTTAATATTTGAGTTTCAAAATACAAAATTTGAGTTCTAAAATGTAAATATTGAGTTCTAAAATATTACTCTTAAGATTAAAAAATATTAACTAAATTTTTAACATTTAAGCTCCAAAATATTTATTTTGACTTCAAAATATAAATTTGGGTTCTAAAATACTATCTTTAAGGTTAAAAATGTTGACTAGATTTTAATCATAATGTGGACTCCAAAATATTATCTTTGGAGTTAAAAAATATTGACTGAATTTTAATAATTATTTGGACTTCAAAATACAAATTATGACTCTAAAATATAAATTTTAACTCTAAAATAATAATTTTAAATACTTTCACCATCGATCGTCACTATGGACTGGCGATGACAAGCAATAGATGCCAATCCAATCCATGTGATGTTATATTAGATATCACATAACCTACCTTCTTATTCATATTACACTTATTATATTTATGCAAGTAGAATAAATCTTTCTCTCGACAAATTCCTCCGAAAGCATAATAACATGATGCCGTAAGTCAATGTTTTAAAACAGAAAAGAAAGAACAAAAAAAAGACAACTCGTGAAGAAATTAAACACTGTAAGAGAGCAGGAAGAAAGGAGAGGACCAGAACCATGCATGCAAGATATATACAGGAAATTAAAGACCACTTAGAAAATGGATTAATCCAACAAGAGATCAAGTGTTGTTCATCTCATATCTTGTTAATCTTCTGGAATTGTTTTATGGAATATTGTGTAACTCTTCCTACATGCATGTGCGTGTCCATGTCTGGACTCATGTCCAAATATATATGGTCGTGTTATGACGACCATGGACAACCAGTAGGCACAGTTCAAACGTAGACAAGCAGACGACCATCTATGAAGACTAGTATACATCTAGGAAGGCAAGAGATGATCATCTATATATATATATATATATATAAATGTATGACGTACGTTTGAATGATCATTATTAATTTGTTAGTTTGTCATCTTCGTTTCCCAATCATTTAAAATCTTATATCATGCATTTTTATTTTCTTTTACTTTGAATTATTGATAATACAAAATGGAAATGCACAAGTAAATACTAATAGAACCTTATTCCTCCCTTGTTAAGACAGTACGTACGGGCAGATTGGGCGGCATGTGGATCCCTATTCTCCATCTCTCCTTTGATCTCTTCCTCGATCGTTCACTTGCAAACGGTGAATAGCCAGCATGTCTTTTTCCTCTCAGCAAACGGTGGCTATATATATATATATATATATATATATATATATATATATATATATAATGCCCCCTTCCTTCTGAAGGGGATTGTTTCCTTCATACCTATTTGGAATTTTTTAGGTTCAAAGACCAATAGTCGACAGACGTCACATTAGACGTTCCTATTCAACTCCTGTGGCAATCATACACCATTTCCTCCTTTTGTCTAGCTCGGAATCCTGTACGTCATAGGTGTAGAGCGCAAGTGAATCCTACAATCTCCAGTAACGTCCTCGCTTGCTTCCTTTGGACGTTTCATTTTTATCCACACGAGATCCAAATCAATTTAAATGCAAAGAAAACAACTTGCTATCCCGCCGTTTTGCTCGTTGGATTGTCCGTCTTAAATATCTGAGAGTCTTTAATACTTAAAGCATCGTTTAAGAATAAGGTGGAAATTTTTTTTACATTTTAAAAATTTTGACAGAAATTAAAACGATGCCAAATATTTTTTTTATAGAATTTCGACTTATGTGTAAACTCCTGATTGGAGGAGAGAGATAAAGAGAATAACTCGGCGAGTAAATAAGAGAGAGAGAGAGAGGAGAGAGAGAGGAGAGAGAGAGAGAGAGGAGAGAGAGAGGAGAGAGAGAGAGAGAGATAGAGAGAGAGAGAGAGAGAGAGAGAGAGAGAGAGAACTTGGGCTAAGCGTGCCGACGAGAGAACCGAAGGGTTTTCTGGTAGTGTCATAGGGGTGGGTGGGTGGGAGGTTAGGATAGCATCCGCAGACATATTTGAAGTAGGAATGGCCTACCAGACCAGGGCAGGAGTTCATACGTAGGCACAATATCTTATATTTTACTGCAAAGAGACAAGACGAGCCATGTTACGCATGCAAGATTGTGTCGACTACACTATAACGTGAGCGATCGAGATGCGTTTGGGCTGACAACCATGCGAAAGAAAAGTAACCACCGAAGTCATGCGGCTTGAGGACGCACCAGCAGCTGGTAATCTTCCTTCCATACGACAAGGACGCTAATTAATTACCCCGTTGATCTGGGAATTGCGTCGACGTATATAATTACGAGCTCAAAGACGAAGGATGTGTTAGTGCTGTTTCAAGACTTCAAATACGTTAATCTTGACTAATTTCAAAGGAAAGTTCCTGCTTGAGTTCGACATTCTAACATAGTATTAGAGTGAAAGAATCCGCAAAAAAAATGGACCGGATATATGGATCAAACTTGAGGTCTGGGAAGAAGCAAAATGAAATGCAAATTTGACCGGAAGTAGCTAGTGATGCAACTGCATAGGTACTAAGGTACAAATAGTTGGGTGCTTTTAATATGAAAACAAGAGCTATTAGATCAATAATGCTGTGGCTACTTTGGGTTCGTGTTCTCAGTTTGCGATTCAGCCTGAAGTGTGAGACTCTACCAGTACGTAGTTTGACTATGTTAACGTCAAATATTGCATGTGTGTGAAATGAGCTACGTACACAGACTCGTATATGATCATGCATGAGTCTCTCCACTCTCTGCTGCATGCTAGCTAGGTCTCTCCAGTCTCTATCGACTGCTCCTGCAACACGCACAATATAGGGTAGAGGTGCATGGAGCTCGATCGGTAGAATCCTGAATCTGTCATTTGAGCACAATGCACATCCCCACCCTGGAAGGAGAGACAAGTATGAATTCACAGCTCAGCAATGAATCTGAACTCGTGGGAAGGAAGACAACCCCGAAATGAAGCTCCACCTTGAAATTAGAAGAGAGAGAGCCGTGTGGGTTGCCCTCCATCAACCCCCCACTCGTATGCATGTGTATGAGAGGGAGAGAGAGAGAGAAAGAGATCAGAGAGAGAGAGAGATCTTGGGGCGGGCATTGCAGGGTGGGTGGCAGCTTTTTCTAACAGGGGAAGCGTGGGGGTGAATTGGGGGGGTTCTGTGGAGCACAAAGCTGCAGCCAACTGCGGGCTATGGAGACAAAGAGGGACAGCTAGCCCGCCCCCTTCATTTAAAGATCCACAGCCATGTCGATCTCCCCTGTCTGCTGCTGCTTTCCCTCCTTTGTTGGCTTCCATCCGAAGTGCATGTGTCTGTGCGCATCTTGCTTGAGTTGATGTTTGAGGGGCTGCCATAGCATGCATGCTGCCGGTTTGTGTTTTGAATAATTGTATTGTAGCTGCAAGTCTTCTGTGGTGTCGGCACGAGGAGTTGGACGGACCTGGCCTCCGCTGGCCAATGGGTGTGTGAGGTTATAACGCAGCTGCAACTTAAAAATAGGTCAAGCATGACATCTTTTTCTGAAGATATTTATGATACCATGACTTTAGGAGGCATGCATGTTATAGTAAATAAGAATCTATTTGTCAAACTTGCCAAGCCACCCCTCTCTCAAATATTATCTTTTAGAAAATATTATCTTTTAGTAAAAACATGTTTAGAACCTCACCTTTCTGAGAAATACTTGCTATAACACTTAGCAACCTGTCCAAGACAAAATTGGCTTGCACAAGAGCGGAGCCCCGATCAACTTGGTCGTTACTCACATATTTGATAACTAAGAAAACCCTAGTAGAGTACATTATTTAGCAGCACAAGTGGGTGATTTTTTTTTTTAAATTTGGAAATCCTAGTAACTTATCAAAACTTATCTACGGAGTGGAAATCTCCGGATTCGATTTAGTGGCATCCGACTCAAAGTGTCGACTCTGAATTGGGATATCAGAAGTGATTTCGATCGCTGAACTAAAAAATATTAGTGTTTTACTGAAGGGATTTAATAATAAATCAAAATCATGTGCTTATACTCACGCTCCTAGGAGGAATATGGGTCTCAAAACGGAATCTCGTGAAATGAATCTTATGTCGACCATTTCATAGTGTCGATTCTGAATTGTGATCTTACAAGTGATTCCAATCGCCGAGTGGAATGTTCTAGACATTTTTATTAAAAGGGTGAGAATAAGCTAAAATGAGTGAATATATCGTCGACGTTCACATACCTCAGGAGGCATTCTCGTGTTGAGATAACCATAATTTTTCGATCATCGGGGAGGCCGACTCTAGATTGTGGCTTCGCACAATTGAGAAACTTCACATTTTTTTTTGCGAGAAACGTGGAGAAGACCTATTGGAATTGCAATTTTGGAGGGCGAAATGAAAGATTTTTTGAGTCGAAAACGACCGTCGAGCATCTCGGAGAGTCGATTCCGAATTGTGATCTTATAATCGATTCTGACAATCGAGTGGAAAGTTATGCTCGTTAGACTACAAGGGTGTCATACTCGATCAAATCATGTGCCTATAGTCACGCTCCCAGAGAGCTATTGGGGCATCGGAGTGAAAATCTCCAAATGTAACCTACTGGCATCCGACTCGAAGTGTCAGTTCCCAATTGGGGGCTCGGAAGCGGTTCCGATCGTCAGACAAAGAAACATTCACATTTACTGAAGGGGTATGATAATAGATCGAAATTGTGTACTTATACTCATACTCTAGGGAGGAATTTGGGTCTCATAACGAAATCTCGTGAAATGAACTTCATGTCGATCATAACGAAGTGTCGATTCCGAATTATGATGTTATAAGTGATTCCGATCACCGAGCAAAATATTTTGGCCATTTTTACTGAAGGGGAATATATCACCGACGTTCGCTTACCTTGGGAGGCATTCTCATGCTGAGATGACCACAATTTTTCGGTTGTTGGGGGAGGCCGAATCTGGATTGTTGGTTCGCAAGTGATCCGTGTAAGTTTGGAATTGCAATTTTAGAGGGCGAAATGATGGATTTTTTTGTCAAAATCGATGACTTACCGCCTGAGGCAGTAATAGGCATCGAGGGTCTTGGAGTGCCGATTCTGAATTGTGGCATTTTATATGATTCTGATAACCGAGTGGAAAGCTATGCCCATTAGATCGCAAAGGTGTCATACTTGATTAGATAGTGTGCCTGCATACACGCTCCCAAAGAGCCATTGGAGCTTTGGAGTGGAAATCTCTGGATCCGACTTGGTGGCATTCGATTCTAAGTGTCGATTCTGCAATGGGGTTTTGGAAGCGGTTCCGATCGTCGGACGAAGAAATATTTGCATTTTAATGAAGGGGTGTGATAATCGATTGAAATCGTGTACTTATACTCACGCTTTGGGGAGGAATGCAGACCTCGAAACAAAATTTCGTAAAACTAACCTTATGCCGAACGTCTCAGAGTGCCGATTCCGAATTGTGGTCTTACTAGTGATTCTGATCACCGAGCAAAACATTCTAGCCGTTTTTACTGAATGGGTGAATATATGACCGATGTTTGCATACCTCGGGAGGCATTCTCGTGCTAAGATGGCTACCATTTTTCGATCATTGGGAGAGTCCGACTATGGATTGTGGCTTCACATGCAATTCGTGCAATTGAGGGAAATGTTACACACATTTTTTCTATATGAAATGTGAGGATGGTTCGCTGGAATTGAAATTTTGGAGGGTGAAATGAAAGGTTTTTTGAGTCAGAAACGATGACTTATCACCTAGGCAGTAAGAGGCCTCGAGCATCTCAGGAGTACCGATTTTGAATTGTTGTCTTAAAAGCAATTCTGATAACTGAGCTGGAAGTTATGTTGGTTAGACCACAGGGGTGTCATACTCAATCAGATCATGTACCTGTAGTCACACTCCCAGAGAGCGATTGGGGCACCAGATTAGAAATCTCCAGATTCGACGTAGTGGCGTCCGACTCAAAGTGTCGATTCCGAATTAGGGTCTCAGAAGCAATTCCGATCGCTAGACAAATAAATATTCGCGTTTTACTAAAGGCGTGTGATAATTGATCGAAATTGTGTACTTATACTCATGCTCCGGGGAGGAATTTGGACCTCGAAACAAAATCTCATGTCAAACATCTTGGAATGCTGATTCTGAATTGTGATCTTACAATCAATTCCGATACCCGAGCGGAACGTTCTAATCGTTTTTACTGAAGGGGTGAAAATAAGTCAAAAGTGATGAATATATCGCGAAGGTTCATGTAACTCGGGAGGTATTCTCGTGCAGAGATGACCACAATTTTTCGACCGTCAGGGGAGTCAACTATAGATTGTGACTTTGCAAGCGATTCGTGCAATCGAGGGAAATGTTACACATTTTTTTTCTACGAGAAATGTGGGGAAGGCTCGCTGGAATTGCAATATTGGAGAGAGAAATGAAAGTTTTTTTTTTGAGTTGGGAACGATGACTTACCGCCTGAGATAGTAAGAGGTGTCGAGCATCTCGGAGTGTCGATTTCGAATTGTGGTCTTATAAGCGATTTTGATAACTGAGCTGAAAGTGATGTCTGTTAAACTGCAAGGGGTGTCGTACTTGATCATATCATGTGTCTATAGTTACGCTCCCAGATAGCCATTGAGACACTGGATTGGATTTCTCCGAATCCAACCTAGTGGCATCCAAGTCGATGTGTCAATTCTGAATTGGGGTCTCAGAAGCGGTTCTGATCGCCAGACGAAGAAATATTCGCATTTTACTGAAGGGGGTGGTAATCAATCGAAATCATATACTTATACTCACGCTTTGGGGAGGAATTTGGGCCTCAAAACATAATATCGTGAAACTAACCTCTTGTCGCCTCGGAGTGCCGATTCTGAATTGTGGTTTTACAAGAGATTCTGATCATCGAGCTGAACTATCTGACCATTTTTACTAAAAGGGTGAGAAAAAGCCAAAAGGGGTGAATATATTGCCGACGTTTGCATACCTCGAGAGACATTTTTGTGTCGAGATGATGATAATTTTTTGACCGTCAGGGGAGGTTGACTCTAGATTGTAGCTTTGTAAAAGATTTGTGCAATCAAGGGAAATGTTACACACATTTTTTCTACGAGAAACGTGGGGAAGGCTCACTTGAATTGCAATTTTGGAGGTAGAAATGAAAGATTTTTTGAGTTGGAAATGAGGACTTACTGTAGACGTGAGATTTGGCCCATCTCCGTGTGGTTCATGGCCCAATAAGGCTGGTTTGACTGTTTGTTGATTTTCCTCGGATCCCATGTAAACGTCCACATCGATTGCCGCTGATAGTTCAGCTCTTGACGTCAACACCTCTTGACGTCGACTCTAGTTAACGTCCACACATGTTGACGTTTGCATGGGGTTGGCGGCAGCATCGATTGACGTCAACCTGGGTTTACTTGGTCTGCGTAACTGCCCCAGAATACAGCCCACTTGCGTCATTCTCTCGCCCATGCAACGTATGGGGCCGTTCCCAACAGGCAAATGGGCCACCTTGGCACCCCCTTGACCCAGTAAAAATCCTACATGGCCCCCTCCCATTGGTCTAAGCCTTTTTACATGGATTGCCACATGTTTAAGTGTGTTTCTTCACACTTGAGCATCCTATGCTCACTAGCTCCGCCCCCACTGCCTATATATGATACTCCTTGGCCTTCTAAGGGAGGGGGGAGATGCTGGACGAGCCCAAGCCTTGATGCCTTGAGAGAAGAGAGAGAAAACTCACTTGAGCCTTGAGAGCTTCCACCTTTGTTCCCTCTCTCTCTCTCAACCCTTGGAGCGTCTAGGAGGCTTCACCACGAGCTGGAGGAGCCCACAAAGGAGTCACCCACGCCACTACAAGAGGATCATCTCCCTCTTCTCCTTCTCTTTCCCTTCTTCTCTCTCTAGTTTTGCATGTTATTCACTTCACACACATACACTCTAGGCATGTAGTGCACTTCCCTACACACCTAAAAGGGGTTTTCCAAACTAAAAACGGAGGGAAGAAGGGTGGTTATAACATTTGGCCACTCCTCTTCTCAAGCCCGCAACCGGTACGGGGCTCTCCTTTTGAGTTTCTTCTTTTCATTTTGGACGTTTACTACACTGCCCTAAGTCTAATAGAGCTCTCTTTGTTGTAGGAACACTCAAGCAAGACCGTGGAGCTTCCTTTCTTTGGCCAGCCGAAGAGAGGAAAGTCGTAGTCCCGCCATTCACTGCTACGCGAGGCTACGTCGACGGTCCGATCATAACACCTCCTTGGGGACAGGTAAGGCCTTGGCGATCACCTCCCACTCATTTCATTTACTAGTTTCTTTGTTTTTCTCTTGGTCAACCCGGTCAAAGGGAAGTCAGCGAGCAAGAAAGGGTCAACCAGCAACCACCTACTCTAACGAGGGAGCACTCTCAGCGTTCGGGACACTTCTCCGGAGTTTCAACCACTTCGGGGGCACGAAACGGGACGTCCACACTTACCACCTGAGGCAGTAAGAGGCATCGAGCGTCTCGGTGTGTCGATTCTGAATTGTGGTCTTATAAGTGATTCTGATAACCAAGCGGAATGATATGCCCGTTAGACTGCAGGAGTGTCATACTTGATCAGATCGTGTGCTTGCAGTCACACTCCATGAAGGCCATTGGGGTATCGGAGTGAAAATCTCCAGATCTGACCTAGTGGCATCCGACTTGAAGTTCTGATATCGTATTAGTGTCTTAGAAGTGGTTCTGATCACCAGACGAAGAAATATTCGTGGTTTACTGAAGGTGTGTGATAATCGTTTGAAATCATATACTTATACTCACGCTTCGGAGAGGAATTTGGGCCTATAAATAGAATCTCATAAAACTAACCTCATGTCGACCACCTCAGAGTGCCGATTCTGAAATGTGGTCTTACAAGCGATTTTGATCACCGACCGAAACATTTTGGCCATTTTTACGGAAGGGGTGAGAATAAACTAGAAGGGGCGAATATACCGCCAAAATTTGCATAACTCGGCAAGCATTCTTGTGCCTAGATGACCAGAATTTTTCGATCATCGGGGGAGGCCGACTCTGCGATCGCATCGGCAGCCCGCGACCACGCTCCTGGAGAGGAATTTGGTCGCTGGACCGGAAATCTCCGAATGCGACTTTGTTTCGACCGGGTCAAAGTGCCTATTCCGAATTGGCTCCTCGCGGGTGGTTCCGATCGACGGGCGAACAAATATTCGCATCCTACCAAGGGGTACGACAATCAGTGTACTAGTACATATGCTCCGCGGCGAAATTTCGGCCCCGAAACGGAATTTTGTAAAACCAGCGCCGTGTCGACCATTTCGAAGTGCCGATTTCGAATTGTAGTCACATAAGCAATTCCGATACCTTGGCGGAAAGTTATGGCCAGTTCTTTCGCTGAAGGGGTGTGAATAAACTGAAAGGGGTGACTATATCGGCGATGTTTGTGCACCCATATCTACAACCTGTGGAGGAGTTCTTGCACCGATTTGAACACAACTTCTGATCGCCATTACATGCCGACTTCGCATGGTTGCCCTGTCAGCGATTTGCGTAATCGAGTGAGATGCCACTACTAGAAAACCTTGGAAACGGGGAGATCGTTGACCAGAATCACAATATTGGAGTGCAAAATGGCAGTTTTTGACTATGATATGACGTCTAATCACCTTAGGCATAAGAGGGCGATGGGCGCCTCTGAGTGTCGATTCCGAATTGGGGACTTATAAGCGATTCCGATAACCGAGCGGAAAGTTATGCCCGTTTGAGCGAAGGGGGGTCCGTATGCGATCGCATCAGCAGCTCGCGACCATGCTCCCAGAGAGGAATTTGGTCACCGGTCGGGAAATCTCCGAATGCGACCTTGTGCTGACTGGGTCAAAGGGCTGATTCCGAATTGGGCCTCGCGGGCGGTTTCGATCTTCGGGCGAACAAATATTGCGTCCTACCCAAGGGGTATGACAATCGGTGTACAAGTACACAAGCTCCGTGGTGGAATTTTGACCCTGGAACAGAATTCCACGAAACCAGCGACCTGTCGACCATCTCGGAGTGCCGATTCCGAATTGTGGTCACATAAGCGATTCCGATACCCGGGCGGAAAGTTATGGCCAGTTCTTTCGCTGAAGGGGTGGGAATAAACCGGAAGGGGTGACTATATCGGCGATGTTTGTGCACCCAAATCTACGACCTGTGGAGAATTTCTCGCACCGAGTTGAACACAACTTCCGATCGCCGTGACAGGCCGACTTCGTGTGGTTGCCTCGCCAGTAATTCGCGCAATCGAGGGAGACAGTACTGCCATAAAACCTAGGAAACGGGGAGATCGTCGGTTGGAATCACAAGTTTGGAGTGCAAAATGGCAGTTTTTCAACCCTGAAAGGACATCTTATCGCCTGAGGCAATAAGGGGGCGACGGACGCCACTGAGTGCCGATTCCAAATTGGGGTCCTATAAGCGATTCCGATTACCGAGCGGAAAGTTATGCCCGTTTGAGCGAAGGGGTGTTCGTATGTGATCGTATCGGCAGCCCACGGCCACTCTCCCGGAGAGGAATTTGGTCGCCGAACCGGAAATCTCTGAATGCGACCTTGTGCCAGCCGAGTCGAAGTGCGGATTCCAAATTAGGGCCTCGCGGGCAGTTCCGATCGCCGGGCGAAGAAATATTCGCGTCCTAACCAAGGGTTCGACAATCGGTGTACTAGTACACAAGATTCGCGGTGAAATTTTGGCGCCGGAATGGAATTCTGCAAAACCAACACCCTATCGACCGTCTCGGAGTGCCGATTTCGAATTGTGGTCACATAAGCGATTTCGATACTCGGGTGGAAAGTTATGGCCAATTTTTTTAATGAAGGGGTGGGAATAAACTGGAAGGGGTGACTATATCGGCGATGTATATGCAACCATATCTTCGACCTGTGGAGGAGTTCTCCTGCCAAGTTGAACACAACTTCCGATCGCCGTGACAGGCCGACTCCATGTGGTTGCCCCGCCAGCGATTCGCATAATCGAGGGAGACGTTACTTCCAGAAAACATTGGAAACGGGGAGATCGTCGGCCGTAATCTCAATTTTGGAGTGCAAAATGGTGGTTTTTCGACCTCAAAATGACGTCTTATCGCTTGAGGCGATAAGGGGGCGACAGGCGCCTTTGAGTGCCGATTTTGAATTGGTGTCTTATAAGCGATTCCGATAACCGAGTAGAAAGTTATACCCGTTTGAGCGAAGGGGTGTCCGTATGCGATCGTATCGGCAGCTCGCGAGCACTCTCCCGGAGAGGAATTTGGTCGCCAGACCGAAAATCACCGAATGCGACCTTGTGCCAACCTGGTCGAAGTGCCTATTCCGAATTAGGGCCTCGCGGGCAGTTCTGATCGTCGGGCGAACAAATATCTGCATCCTACCAAAGGGGTACGAAAATCGGTGTACTAGTACACACGCTCCGCGGTGGAATTTCGGCCCCTGAACGAAATTCCGCGAAACCAGCGTTACGGAGTGCCAATTCCGAATTGTGGTCACATAAGCAATTCCGATACCCGGACAGAAAGTTATGTCCAGTTCTTTCGCTTAAGGGGTGGGAATAAATTGGAAGGGGTGACTATATCAGCGACGTTTGTGCACCTATATCTATGACCTGTGGAGGAGTTCTCGCGCCGAGTTGAACACAACTTCCAATTTCTGTGACAGGTCGACTCCGTGTGGTTGCCACGCCAGTGATTCGCGTAATCGAGGGAGACGCTATTACCAGAAAACATTGGAAACGGAGAGATCGTCAGTCAGAATCTCAATTTTGGTTTGCATAGGCAGCCCGCGACTACTCTCCCTGGGGGGAATTTGGTCATCGGACCGGAAATCTCCGAATGCGACCTTATGCCGATCAGGTTGAAGTGCCGATTCTGAATTGGGGCTTCGCGGGCGGCTCTGATCGCCGGGCGAACAAATATCGGCATCCTACCCAAGGGGTGTGATAATCAGTGTACTAGTACACACGCTCTGCTGCAGAATTTCGGTTCCAGAACGGAATTTCGTGAAACCAGTGCCCTGTCGACCGACTCGGAGTGCCCATTCCGAATTGTAGTCACATAAGCAATTCTAATACCCGGGCGGAAAGTTATGCGTAGTTCTTTCGTTGAAGGGGTGGGAATAAATTGGAAGGGGTGACTATATCGGTGATGTTTGTGCACCCATATCTACGACCTGTGGAGGAGTTCTCGCACCGAGTTGAACACAACTTCCGATCGCCGTGACAGGCCGACTCCGAGTGGTTGCTCCACCAACGATTCGCGTAATTGAGCGAGAAGATACTGCCAGAAAACCTTTGAAATGGGGAGATAATCGGCCAGAATCGCAATTGTAGAGTGCAACACGACAATTTTTCGACCCCGAAACGACATCTTATCGCTAGACGCAATAAGGGAGCGACGACTGGCTATGAGTGCCAATTCCAAATTTGGGTCTTATAAGCGATTCCGATAATCAAGCAGAAAGTTATAACCGTTTGAGCAGTTTTGATCGCCAGACCGGAAACTCCGAATGCGACATTGTACCGACCGAGTCGGAATGCTGATTCCGAATTGGGGCCACGCGGGCGGTTTTGATCTCTGGGCGAACAAATATACGCATCCTACCCAAGGGGTATGACAATCGGTGTACTAGTACACACGTTTCGCAGTGGAATTTTAGCCCCGAAACGGAATTCCACAAAACCAGCGCCCTGTCTACCGTCTTGGAGTGCCGATTCCAAATTGTGGTCACATAAGCGGTTTCGATACCCGGGCGAAAAGTTATGACCAGTTCTTTTGCTGAAGGGGTTGGAATAAACTGGAAGGGGTGACTATATTGGCGATGTTTGTGCACCCATATCTACGACTTGTGGATGAGTTCTCGTGACAAGTTGAACACAACTTCCGATCGCCGTGACAGGCCGACTCCGTGTGATTACCCCGTCAGCGATTCGCATAATCGAGGGAGACGATATTACCAGAAAACCTTTGGAATGGGGAGATCATCGGCCGAAATTGCAATTTTGGAGTGAAAAATGGTTATTTTTCGACCCCGAAATGACATCGTATCACCATAGACAATAAGGGGGAGACGAGCGCCTCTGAGTGCCGATTCCGAATTGGGGTCTTATAAGCGATTAAGATAACTGAGCAGAACGTTATGCCCGTTTGAGCGAAGGGGTATCCGTATGCGATCGCATCGGCAGACCATGACCACTCTCCCAGAGAGGAATTTGGTCGCCGGACCAGAAATCTTCGAAGGCAACCTTGTGCCAACCGGGTCAAAGTGCCGATTCCGAATTGGGGCCTCGCGGGTGGTTCCGATCGCTGGGCGAACAAATATCCGCATCCTACCCCAGGGGAACGACAATCGTTATACTAGTGCACACGCTCCGCAGCCGAATTTTGGCGCTGGAACGTAATTCTGCGAAACCAGTGCCCTGTCGATCGTCTCGGAGTGCCCATTCCGAATTGTGGTCACATAAGCGATTCTGATACCCGGACGGAAAGTTGTGGCCAGTTCTTTCGTTATAGGGGTGGGAAAAAATTGGAAGGGGTGACTATATCGGCGATATTTGTGCACCCATATCTTCGACCTGTGGAGGAGTTCTCGCGCCGAGTTGAACACAACTTTCGATCTTCGTGACAAGCCGACTCTGTGTGGTTGCCCCACTAGCGATTTGCGTAATCGAGGGAGACGTTACTGCTAAAAAACCTTTGAAACGGGGAGATCGTCAGCCAGAATCGCAATTTTGGAGTCCAAAATGCCAGTTTTTTTACCCCAAAATGACCTCATATCGCTTGAGGCAATAAGGGGGCGACGGGCGCCTCTGAGTGCCGATTCCGAATTGGGTTCTTGTAAGTTATTCCGATAAATGAGCGGAAACTTATGCCTGTTTGAGCGAAGGGGTGTCCGTATGCGATCACATCGGCATCCCGCGACCACTCTCTCGGAGAGGAATTTGGTCGCCGGACCGAAAATCTCCGAATGCGACCTTGTGCCGACCGGGTCGAAGTGCTGGTTCCAAATTGGGGCCATGCGATCTGTTCCGATCGCCGGAAGAACAAATATGTGCATCCTACCCAAGGGGTACGACATTCGGTGTACTAAAACACACGCTCCGCGGTGGAATTTTGGCCTCGGAATGGAATTTTGCAAAACCAGTGCCATGTCGACAATCTCGGAGTGCCCATTCCGAATTGTGGTCACAGAACTAATTCTGATACCCGGGCAGAAAGTTATGGCTAGTTCTTTTGTTGAAGGGGTGGGAATAAACCGGAATGGGTGACTATATCGGCGACATTTTGTGCACCCATATCTACGACCTGTGGAGGAGTTCTTGTGTCGAGTTGAACACAACTTTCGATCGCCATGATAGGCCGACTCTGTGTGGTTGCCCCGCCAGCGATTCGCGTAATCGAGGGAGACGCTACTGCAAGAAAACCTTTGAAACAGGGAGATCGTCGGACAGAATTGCAATTTTAGAGTGCAAAACGTCAGGTTTTCAACCCAAAAACGACGTCTTATCGCCTGAGGCAATAAGGGGACGACGGGCGCCTCTGAGTGCCGATTCCGAATTGGGGTCTTATAAGCGATTCTGATAACCGAGCAGAAAGTTATGCCCATTTGAGCGAAGGTATGTACGTATGCGATCACATAGGCAGCCAGCGACCACTCTCTCGGAGAGGAATTTGGTCGCCGAACAGAAATCTCCGAATGCGACCTTGTGCCGACTGGGTCGAAGTGCCGATTACGAATTGGGGCCTCACGGGTGGATCCGATCACCGAGCGAACAAATATTCGCGTCCTACCCAACGGGTACGACAATCGGTGTACTAGTACACACGCTCCGCGGTGGAATTTCGGCCCCGGAACGGAATTCCGCAAAACTAGCTCCCTGTCGACCATCTCAGAGTGCCCATTCCGAATTGTGGTCGCATAAGCGATTCTGATACCCGGGCAGAAAGTTATGGCTAGTTCTTTCGTTGAACGGGTGGGAATAAACCGAAAGGGGTGACTATATCGGCGATGTTTGTGCACCCATATGTACGACCTGTGGTGGAGTTCTCGCCCCAAGTTGAACACAACTTCCTATCGCCGTGGCAGGCCGACTTCGTGTGGTTGCCCCGCCAATGATTCACTTAATTGAGGGAGACGCTACTGGCAGAAAACCTTGGAAACGTTGAGATCGTCGGTCGGAATCGCCATTTTAGAGTGCAAAATAGTTGTTTTTCAACCGCTAAACGACATCTTATCTCCAAAGGCAATGAGGTGGCAACGGGCGCCTCTGAGTGCCGATTCTGAATGGGGTCTTATAAGCGATTCTGATAACCGAGCAGAAAGTTATGCCCATTTGAGCGAAGGTATGTACGTATGCGATCACATAGGCTGCCAGCGACCACTCTCTCGGAGAGGAATTTGGTCGCCGAACAGAAATCTCCGAATGCGACCTTGTGCCGACTGGGTCGAAGTGCCGATTACGAATTGGGGCCTCACGGGTGGATCCGATCACCGAGCGAACAAATATTCGCGTCCTACCCAACGGGTACGACAATCGGTGTACTAGTGCACACGCTCCGCGGTGGAATTTCGGCCCCGGAACGGAATTCCGCAAAACTAGCTCCCTGTCGACCATCTCGGAGTGCCCATTCCGAATTGTGGTCGCATAAGCGATTCTGATACCCGGGCAGAAAGTTATGGCTAGTTCTTTCGTTGAACTGGTGGGAATAAACCGAAAGGGGTGACTATATCGGCGATGTTTGTGCACCCATATGTACGACCTGTGGTGGAGTTCTCGCCCCAAGTTGAACACAACTTCCTATCGCCGTGGCAGGCCGACTTCGTGTGGTTGCCCCGCCAATGATTCACTTAATTGAGGGAGACGCTACTGGCAGAAAACCTTGGAAACGTTGAGATCGTCGGTCGGAATCGCCATTTTAGAGTGCAAAATAGTTGTTTTTCAACCGCTAAACGACATCTTATCTCCAAAGGCAATGAGGTGGCAACGGGCGCCTCTGAGTGCCGATTCCGAATTGGGGTCTTATAAGCGATTCTGATAACCGAGCAGAAAGTTATGCCCGTTTAAGCGAAGGGGTGTCCGTATGCGATCGCATCGCAGCCCGCGACCTCGCTCCCGGAGAGGAATTTGGTCGCCGGACCGGAAATCTCCGAATGCGACCTTGTGACGACCGGGTCAAAATATCGATTCCGAATTGGGGCCTCGCAGGCGGTTCTGATTGCCGTGCAAAATAATGTCTGCGTCCAACCAAGGGGTACGACAATCGGTGTACTAGTACACACGTTCCGCGGCGGAATTTCGGCCCAGAACAGAATTCCGCGAAACTAGCATTGTGTCGACCGTCTCGGAGTGCCGATTCCGAATTGTGGTCACATAAGCGATTCTGATACCCTGGCGGAAAGTTACAGCCAGTTCTTTCGCTGGAGGGGTGGGAATAAACCGGAAGGGGTGACTATATCGGCGATGTATGTTCACCCATATCTACGACCTGTGGAGGAGTTTTCGTGCCGAGTTGAACACAACTTCTGATCGCTGTTATAGGCCGACTCCGTGTGGTTTCCCCGCCAGCGATTCGCGTAATTGAGGGAGACTCTACTGTCATAAAACCTTGGAAACGGGGAGATCGTCGGTCGGAATCGCAATTTTAGATTGCAAAATGGTAGTTTTTCGACTTCGAAATGACATCTTATCGTCTGTGGCAATAAAGGGGGCGACAGGCGCCTCTTAGTGCCGATTCCGAATTGGGGTCTTATAAGCGATTCCGATCACCGAGCGGAAAGTTATGCCCATTTGAGCGAAGGGGTGTCTGTATACGATCGCATCGGCAACCCGCGACTATGCTCCTAGAGAGGAATTTGGTCGCCGGATTGGAAATCTCTGAATGCGACCTTGTGCCAACTGGGGTGGAAGTGCGGATTCTGAATTGGGGCATCGCGGGCAGTTCCGATCGCCGAGCGAACAAATATCTGCGTCCTACCCAAGGGGTTTGACAATCGGTGTACTGGTACACACGCTCCGCAGTGGAATTTTCGCCCCATAATGGAATTCCACAAAAGCAGCGCCCTACTGACCATCTAGGAGTGCCCATTCCGAATTGTAGTCACATAAGCGAATCTGATACTCGGGCGGAAAGTTATGGCCGGTTCTTTCGCTAAAGGGGTAGGAATAAACCAGAAGGAGAGACTATATCGGTGATGTTTGTGCACCCATATCTACGACCTGTGGAGGAGTTCTCGTGCCGAGTTGAACACAACTTTCGATTGCCGTGACAGGCCGACTCCGTGTGGATTCGTGTAATCGAGGGAGATGCTACTACCAGAAAAGCTTTGAAACGGGCAGATCATCGGACAGAATAACAATTTTGGAGTGCAAAATGGCGGTTTTTCGACCCCTGAACAACATCTTATCGCCAAAGGCAATAAAGGGGCGACGGGCGCCTCTGAGTGCCGATTCCGAATTGGGGTCTTATAAGCGATTCCGATAACCGAGCAGAAAGTTATGTCCGTTTGAGCGAAGGGGTGTCCGTATGCGATCACATCGACAGCCCGTGACCACTCTCCCGGAGAGGAATTTGGTCACCGGACTGGAAATCTCCGAATGCGACTTTGTGCCGATCAGGTCGAAGTGCCGATTCTGAATTGGTCCTCGCGGGCGGTTCCGATCGCCAGGCGAACAAATATATGTGTCCTACAAAAGGGCTACGAAAATCGGTGTACTAGTACACACGCTCCGCGACGGAATTTCGGTCATAGAACGGAATTCCGCGAAACCAGCGCCTAGGCGACCGTCTCGGAGTGTCGATTCCGAATTGTGGTCACATAAGCGATTTGGATACCCGGGCGGAAAGTTATGGCCAGTTCTTTCGCTAAAGGGGTTGGAATAAACCAGAAGGGGTGACTATATCGGCGATGTTTATGCACCCTTAACTAGGACCTGTGGAGGAGTTCTCATGTAGAGTTGAACACAACTTCCGATCGCCGTGACAGGCCGACTCCATGTGGTTGCCCCGCCAGTGATTCGTGTAATCGAGGGAGACGCTCCTGCTAAAAAACCATGGAAACGGAGAGATCGTCGCCCAGAATCACAATTTTGAAGTGCAAAATGGTGGTTTTTCGACCCCTAAACGACATCTTATTGTAGACGCGAGATTTGACCCATCTCCCGCAAGGCTATTTGGCCCATTAAGCCTCGTTTGACCATGTGTTGACCAGCCTCGGATCCCATGTAGACGGCAGCATCGATGGCCGCCGACTACTAGTTGGCGGCAATCCCCCTGGACGCTGACCCAAGTTGGCGTCCACTTCTCTGGACGCCTGCATGGGGTTGGCGGCCTGATCTCTGGACGTCAATAGCGTTTACCAGGTCTGCGCAACTAACCCGAGATTCCAGCCCACTTGCCCCATTGTCTCGCCCATGCAGCGCATGTGGCCGTTCCCGACGGGTATATGGGCCACCTAGGCACCCTCTTGACCCAGTAAAAATCCTACATGGCCTCTACCTATTGGTTGGAGCACTTAGCCAAAGATTGCCACATGTGCAAGTGTGTTTCTTCACACTTAGCATCCTAGGCACTCCAACTCCGAGCTCCACTGCCTATTTAACACCCCCTTGAGCCCTCTGAACCAAGGGGGAGTGGCTGGACGTCCTTATGCTGAAGCTTTGAGAGAGGAGAGAGAAAACCACACCCTACCTTCCATCACTCATCCTCTTTACTCTCTCCACATTCTGGACATTCAGGAGGCTTACTTTGGAGATGGAGGAGCCCTTGCAAGGAGCCACAACACCAACAACGAGGATCTACATCTCCTTCCCTCTCTCTTCTCTTACTTATCTTTTAGCTAGCTTGCATGTTGCACACACCTTCCCACTCACACTAGGCACGTAGGTAATCTTCCTACACACCTAGAAAGGGGTTTCCCAACCAAAAACGGAGGGAAGAAGGGTGGTCATAGCATTTGGCCACCCCTCTTCTCAAGTCCGCAACTGGTACGGGACTCGCCTTTTGGGCTTTTCTTTCCTTCTTCTGAACATTTGCTACACTGTATTTAGTTTAATAGGAGTTTTGTTTGTGGCAGGAACATTGTGAACGTGACCTTGGAGCTCTCCTCCTTTGGCCGGCCGAAGAAGGAGAAGTTGGAGCCCCATCTCCGCCCGCTGCGTGAGGCCACTGCGCCGACGTGATCATAGCAACTCCTTGGGCACAGGTAAGGCCCTGGCGATCACAACCCTCTCCTTTCATCTCTGGTTTTCTTTGTTTTCTCCTCAGTCAACCCAGTCAACCGGGGAGTCAACCAAGTCAACCAACAATCCATCGTCGCCAACGAGAGACCAGTGACGTTCGCGAGCGCCCGGAGGACATCCACCGTCGACAACGGGGGCACAGCCGGGAGGCGAAACGGATCGTCTACACTTATCGCCAAAGGCAATAAGATGCTGACGGGAGCCTCTAAGCGCCGATTCCGAATTGGGGTCTTATAAGCGATTATGATAACCGAGCAGAAAGTTATGCCATTTTGAGCGAAGGGGTATCTGTATGCGATCGCATCGGCAGACCGCGACCACTCTCCCAGAGAGGAATTTGGTCGCCGGACCGAAAATCTCCGAATGCGACTTTGTGCCGATCAGGTCAAAGTGTCGATTCCGAATTGGGGGATCGTGGATGGTTCCGATCGCCAGGTGAACAAATATCCGCGTCCTACCCAAGGGGTACGACAATCGGTGTATTTGTACACATGCTCCACGACAGAATTTCTGCCTGAAACAGAATTCTGTGAAACCAGCGCGCTGTCGACCATCTCAGAGTGCCCATTCCGAATTGTGGTCACATAAGCGATTTCGATACCCGGGCGGAAAGTTATGGCCAGTTCTTTCGCTGAAGGGGTTGGAATAAATCAGAAGGGGTGACTATATAGACGATGTTTGTGCACCCATATCTACGACCTGTGGAGGAGTTCTCATGCCGAGTTGATCACAACTTCCGATCGCCGTGAAGGCCGACTACGTGTGGTTGCCCCGCCAGCGATTCGCATAACCGAGGGAGATGCTACTGCAAGAAAATCTTGTAAACGGGGAGATCGTCGGCCGGAATCGTAATTTTAGAGTGCAAAATGGAAGTTTTTCAACCCCGAAACGATGTCTTATCGTCTGAGGCAATAAGTGGGCGACGGGTGCCCCTGAGTTTCGATTCTAAATTGGGGAATTATAAGCGATTCCGATAACCGAGCAGAAAGTTATGCCCGTTTGAGCGAAGGGGTGTCCATATGCGATCGCATCGGCAGCCTGCAACCATGCTCCTGGAGAGGAATTTGGTCGCCGGATTGGAAATCTCCGAATGCGACCTTGTGCCGACTGGGTCGAAGTGCCGATTCTGAATTGGGGCCTCACGGGCGGTTTTGATTGTCGAGCGAACAAATATCTGCATCCTACCTAAGGGGTACGACAATCGGTGTACTAGTACAAACGCTCCACGACAGAATTTTGGCCCCGAAATAGAATTCCACGAAACCAGCGCCCTGTCGACCGTCTTGGAGTGCCCATTCCGAATTGTGGTCATATAAGCGATTCCGATACCCGGGCTGAATATTACAGCTAGTTCTTTCGCTGAACGGGTAGGAATAAACCGAAAGGGGTGCTTATATCGGTGATGTTTGTGCACCCATATCTACGACCTGTGGAGGAGTTCTCGCGCCGAGTTGCACACAACTTCCGATCACCTTGACAGGCCTACTCCGTGTGGTTGCCCCGCCAGCGATTCGCGTAATCGAGGAAGACGCTACTGGCAGAAAACCTTGGAAACAGGGAGATCGTCGGCCAGAATCGCAATTTTAAAGTGCAAAACGGTGGTTTTTCGACCTCGAAACGACGTCTGATCGCCAGAGGCACTAAGGGGACGACATGTGCCTCTGAGTGCCGATTCCGAATTGGGGTCTTATAAGCGATCCCGAAAACCGAGTGAAAAGCGATTCCGAATTGGCATCTTTAGTAACCCTCTCCCCACTCATCAAATCAACAACCCCTCCTCATCCAAATCCCATGAGAATGTGCATACCATGGTACACTTAGGACCCCGGGTTTTGAGGAGAGAGCAACAGTGGGGGGTGGAAGGTTTTGAAGAATGGTACCCGTGTCCCACCTCAAAGTCTCAGGAGCCCTCCGCATCGGTAGATGCCATCTTAAAGGAAAGAGCCTTGGTGCTCATCCGACCTCCTCAAGATGCCTACCCTACCATCCTCACTCCCCTTGCCTGTGAGTCGTCCACCAGACCTCTCCAGCTCCTTCGCCCTCAGTCTCAGGAGGCCGTGCATGTCACACTTCGAAACCGAATCATTCCTCCACCTCCACGGCCATCCCAAGCTGAGGAAGATGATGGTCCTCCGCCCCCGGCTGGCACCGAATATGATATTCTCCAACATCTTGATAAGACGCCCGCAAGGGTGTCTATTTTAGAATTGATTCGGCGGTCGCCATCGCACCAATCCACTCTTCTCCAATTCCTCCAGAAAATTATGGTTAACGATGATCTCCCTCCTAGTGGGGTCACCGGTGCCATTCTCTCCCTCACCCAAGGACCCTCAATCTCTTTTTCGGACAAGGATCTCGCCACCCCCGAGTGTCGTTCTCTCCCCCTTTGTCTCACCATCAACCTCAATGGGGTTTCGGTGGACTCTACTCTTATCGACACCGGGGCTTCTATCAATGTTTGTCCGATGAAGACCCTTAAGCAATTGGGTTTAGGGGAAGAAAACCTGGAGAAAAGCTGTTCCACCATCACCGCCTACGACAATTCCAAAAGGGTTGCCAAAGGCAAAATTGTTCTTAAGATGGAAGTCGGACCCGTCACCATGTCCACTGAATTCCTAGTTCTCGACGTCGATCCGGCCTACAAGGCCATCCTCGGTCGTCCGTGGCTAGAGCAAACCTTAGGGGTCCCTTCCACTGCCCACCAGTGCTTCAAATTCCCCTTCAATGGGCGGGTCATTAAGATCAAGAGCATTCCAATCCTGGAGACCCTCAATGCTGTCACTACCGAGCAGATGCCCCATCTCTTCGTTCCGGATAAGGGGAAGAAGCCGGTCATGTCTCTCTTTGACTTCCCCACACCCTTGAGCTTAACCAACCTCCCCGGTCTGTTGTAGAACCCCATGTCCCATGTCTCCCGGGAAAAAGGTTGGGAAGTAATGGCCAACATCGACTATGTTTATGGCCGCGGTTTGGGCACGGATGAAAAGGGAGAGACCCAGAGCGTCCAGGCAATTAGGAGGTTGTTACCAAAGGCCGGTCTAGGTTTTCACCCAGACCCTGTCCATCCCGACCCGTTCATACCATATCAACCCCTTACCTGGACTCTAAAGGAGCATTTCGTTCAGGGGCCGACCCAGATGGGGACCAGGGAGCCCGTAATAGAAGAAATTCCTTGCTCTGAGACTGAGGATGAAGAAGAAGAAGAGGATGCCCAAATAGAAGACATTTCCAATGATTTTGGCCTCCTCTCCCTTTTTGGCTCTGATCTCCCTTCTCCCCCATCTTCTCCTCCATCATCACCACCACCATCTCCATTTTTCGCGTCTAATCCCCTTCTTTCCCCTCCTGTCCTCTCTCCATCCCTCATCTCGCCAGTCGAGGCTACCCTGAGTCAGCAACTCATGGTTCTTGGCCTTGACTCAAAAAAAAAACGCCAATTTTGAAAATTGGAAATCCGAGGTCTCCATTGAGCACCCCTCCTCTCTGGAACCTCTTCTGCTCGGCCAGGGGCCGACGCTTTCCAGCCTAAGCTCCTCTTCCTCTTGCCCTTCTAGGGGCATTTCCCCTGTACATAGCTTTGTACATAGCAGTCCTGTAAATAGTGGTCTAGATTCTAGTTTAGAGTCAGGTCTAGAGGCTAGCTTAGAGTCTGGTTTAAGTCTAGGAGAGTCTAGCTTCTCTCAGCCATGTGTGCGCAAGGAGAAGGGTAGGCAAGTTCCTGCCCGTTTTGTCATGGCCTTGGCTGAGAGATGCGCTAAGTTAAGTCAGGTGCCAGAATTTCTTGAGGATCCTGCCCTCGTGGAATCAGACTTTGAAGAAGGTGACTCCGTGGATGACGGTTTAGGCATCTATCTGCTAGATTTTAATGAGGAGGGTGAGTCGGGAGATCCTGGGTTAGGAGAAGAGGACCCAGTGAGCTCCTATGTGGATGGCACAAAGAGGTTCGACGAGCCAACCATGGCTGCTGACGAGCCTACTAAAGAGGTCAACCTTGGCACTGAAGAATCCCCGAAGACTGTTTTGATTAGTGCCAACTTGAGTGTTGAAGAAGAAGAAGCTTTGGTATCCATTCTCAAAGAATTTTCCGACGGATTTGCTTGGTCTTATGAGGACATGTCGGGACTCGACACCTCTTTGGTCGAGCATCGTTTGGTCCTAAAAGCCGACACAAAGGCCGTCAAACAAAAGTTGAGAAGGCTACATCCTAAGCTGGCACTCAAGATCAAAGAGGAGGTTGACAAGTTGCACAAAGCCAAATTCATTAGGGTTGTGCTATATCCACAGTGGGTAGCTAATATCGTCCCCGTAATGAAGAAGGACGGTAAGGTTAGGATCTGTATAGATTTCCGTGACCTTAATCGTGCTTGCCCAAAGGATGATTTCCCTCTCCCACACATAGATGTCCTAGTGGACAACACTGCCGGCTTCGAGCTTTTGTCATTTATGGATGGTTTCTCTGGGTACAACCAGATTCGCTTGGCGGAGGAAGACCAGGAGAAAACTTCATTTACAACGCCCTGGGGGACTTACTGTTATGTCGTCATGCCCTTCGGATTGAAGAATGCGGGAGCAACCTATCAAAGGGCAATGATGGCAATTTTTCATGACATGATGCATGTGCACATGGAGGTCTATGTGGACGATGTCTTGGTGAAATCAAAGACTCGACATGGCCATGCTGAGGTCCTCCGGGCAGTTCTCCAAAGGTCTAGAGAGCACAATCTTAAGATGAACCCCAAGAAGTGTGTCTTTGGTGTCTCTTAGAGGAAATTGCTTGGGTTCGTAGTAAGTAAGCGGGGAATTGAAATTGATCATAACAAGGCCAAAGCAATAATCGACATGCCTCCTCCTAGGAATATCAGAGAAGTTAGAAGGGCTAATTGGCAGACTCCAGTTCATTCGGAGATTTATCTCCCAGCATTCAATCCGTTGTAAGCCCTTCTACGAGATGCTTAGAGGAGAGGCGAAGTTTAATTGGGACGATAAATGTCAAAAGGCCTTTGATGAATTGAAGAGGTATCTTTTTAATCCCCCTGTTCTCGCTCCTGCGGTCCCGGGTTAGCCTTTACTGCCTCTTAGTGCCGATTCCAAATTGGGGTCTTATAAGCTATTCCGATAACCGAACCAAAAATTATGCCCGATTGAGCGAAGGGCTGTCCGTATGCGTCGCGACCTGAACGCGCGAATCCCTAGCGTCGCGACTTGAACGCGCCAGCCTTGGGCATCGCGACAACGTTAACGCGACAACCCTGTGCGTCGCGACCTCAGAGTCGTGGCCAGAACCCTAAATTATCATTATAACCCTGCTATTAATGACATATAGGCTCTGATTAACCCTAATTAAGTACTGCTATGATTGATTTCGACCTGTTAATTATAAATTTAATAAATCTTCATGAAATTAATTAATTTAAAAACTATATGCACAACCATACATGCTCTCTTGATTTCTTACACTTACACACACTTAGCAATCATATTTGCCATGAAACTTTATTAAATTACTCAATAATGTATATGGTAATTTAGTGAAATAAATTACTAAATTTCCTATTTAAATAATTACACTTGGCTTCGTTTTAATCGCGTGATTCGTATATCGTTACCGCTTTCCTCGGCCTTTGAGCACTCGAGGCACGACGGACCCTAGTTTTCTACACACTATTTTGACATGGACCACCTCTCCATTGGGAATACTCTCGACTGGGCCAGGGACTCCTTATCAAGGCCTCCGTAAGACTTCTTGGCTTTGGCGCACGTTCATTGCCGATGAGCTGGTTGTACCCTTAAAACCCGTTACACCCTTAGGGATCAGCATGATCCAAACGGCCTTAGTATGTTCTCTCTTACCTTGTGATCATGCCGGACCATCTAGCCTGTGTTCATACCATGGCTAGTGGGCGGTTGTGATTTTTACCAGACTGTCGGCACCTGACCTAGTGTTGTGCAACTGTTATTATCGATATTTCACGTTGTTTTACGATTATACCCCTATTTCGTCTACTATCTCGTTATTCTCATCTGTTCACTTTCACTCTATACTCTCATATATTTCGTCTATTACTCCCATCTCTTCTTGGTACTCTATTTGGCCATTTACAATTGATTGTCTAAAATAACAAACAGTGCTATATGCCAAAGCAATAGGACCCGGTCTGATCCTGGGAAGAGCACCCGAAGAGTGCCATTTCCTCGCGTGATCAAGGTGTGTACGGCATGCACCCAGCGCCATTTAATAACAATCACAATTTAATATATGACAATCAATCAATCATTTTACTATGTCTCTAGGTTGACATGATGCTCGACCAGGGAAGTGTTATTGCACCTTTGTGCAGACGTTATATATTCTTTCACTATATGGACAATCCTTTATTCTGCTAGTTTTGCAATTATTCTTTTTGAGTGTGCTATCATTCTCTTGCCATCATGTGCTATCATTCTCTTGGTATTGTGTGCTATCACTCTCTCGACTATACTTGATAGTTCTCTATAGTTATCATGTCTTATAAGATATTAATCACTTAAAGTATGCCTGTTTACATGAGATATTAAGTCCTACTGAGCTTTATCGCTGACCCTGCGCTATTGTTGTATGTGTTTCAGGTAAGTCGGATGATGACCCTACACTCACCAATAGGAATGGACTGGAGTGATGAGCGACCTGGAGTCTTAGCGATGGAATGACCTTAATATCTTAGAAGTTTAGTTAGATATTTGCTTGATTATCTTTTCCAATGTAATAATGTTATTGAGCCCCATGTTTTGGCTCAAAATTAATGGTTGTAATAGTTTAGGTGATTTATCAATAAAATAAGGAGTTTGTTGTAATTATTGTTCATTAATTGCTCTAATATTTACGACTGTACGTGTAATTGTCGTTACCATACATGTTGTTCATGCCTCCTCGATTTATTCCGCTGCTAAATTGGCGGGGCATGACACTAAGTGCAGATTTCTAATTAAGGTCTAATAAGCGATTCCGATAACCGAGTGAAAAGTTATGCCCGTTTAAGCGAAGGGGTGTCCATATGTGATCGCATCGGCAGCTCGCGACCATGCTCCTGGAGAGAAATTTGGTCGTCAGACCGAAAATCTCTGAATGTGACCTTGTGCCGACCGGGTCGAAGTGCCGATTCCGAATTGGGGCCTCGCGGGCGATTTTGATCGCCGGACGAACAAATATCTGCGTCCTACCAAAGGGGTATGACAATCGGAGTACTAGTACACACGCTCCGTAGCGAAATTTCTTCCCCGGAAAGGAATTTCGTGAAACCACCTCCCTGTCGACCATCTCGGAGTGCCAATTCCAAATTGTGGTCACATAAGCGATTCCGATACCCGGGCGGAAAGCTATGGCCAGTTCTCTCACTGAAGGGGTGGGAATAAACCGGAAGGGGTAACTATATCGGCAATGTCTGTGCATCCATATCTACGACCTGTGGAGGAGTTCTCGCGATGCATTGAACACAACTTCCGATCGTCGTGACAGGCCGACTCCGTAGGGTTGCCCCGCCAGCGATTCGCGTAATCGAGGGAGACGCTACTGCCAGAAAACCTTTGAAACAGGGAGACCATCGGCCAGAATCGCAGTTTTGGATTGCAAAATGGCTGTTTTTCGACCCCGAAATGACATCTTATTGCTGAGGCAATAAGCGGAGACAGGCGCCTCTAAGTGCTGATTCCAATTGGGTCTTATAAGCGATTCTGATAACCAAGCAGAAAGTTATGCCTGTTTGAGCGAAGGGGTGTCTGTTTGCGATCGAATCGGCAACCCGTGACCACTCTCCCGAAGAGGAATTTGGTCGCCGGACCGGAAATCTCTAAATGTGACCTTGTGCCGACCGGGTCGAAGTGCTGATTCTAAATTGGGGCCTCGCGGGCGGTTTCAATCACCAGGCAAACAAATATATGTGTCCTACTTAAGGGGTACGACATTCGGTGTACAAGTACACACGCTCCGCGGTGGAATTTCGGCCCCAGAATGGAATTCTGTAAAACCAGCGCCCTGTCAACCGTCTCGGAGTGCCGATTCCGAATGTGGTCACATAAGCGATTCCGATACCCAGGCGGAAAGTTATGGTTTGTTCTTTCGCTAAAGTGGTGAGAATAAACTGGAAGTGGTGACTATATCGGCGATGTTTGTGCACCCATATCTACGACCTGTGGAGGAGTTCTCGCACCGAGTTAAACACAACTTCCGATCGACGTGACAGGCCAACTCCGCGTGGTTGCCCCGCCAGCAAGTTGCATAATCGAGAGAGACGCTACAGCTAGAAATCCTTGGAAATGGGGAGATCGTCGGCTGGAATCACAATTTGGGAGTCCCAAACGGCAGTTTTTTGACCCCAAAATGACATATTATCACTAGAGGCAATAAGGAGGAGACGGGCGCCTATGAGTGCCGATTCCGAATTGGGGTCTTAAAAGCGATTCCGATAACTGAGCGAAACGTTATGCATGTTTTAGCGAAGGGGTGTCCGTATGCGATCGCATCGGCAGCCCGCGACCACGCTCCCAGACAGGAATTTGGTCGGCGGACCGGATATCTCCAAATGCATCCTTGCGCCGACCGGGTCGAAGTGCCGATTCCGAATTGGTGCCTCGCTTGCAGTTACGATTGTCGGGCAAACAAATATCTGCGTCCTATCCGAGGGGTACGACAATCGATGTATTAGTACACACGCTCCGCGGCGAAGTTTCGACCCCGAAATGGAATTTCGCGAAACCAGTGCCCTGTCAACCGTCTTGGAGTGCCAATTCTGAATTGTGCTCACATAAGCGATTCCGGATTCCGATACTCGGACGGAAAGTTATGGCCAGTTCTTTCGCTGAAGGGGTGAGAATAAACCGGAAGGGGTGACTATATCGGCGATGTTTATGCACCCATATCTACGACCTATGGAGGAGTTCTCATGCCGAGTGAACACCACTACCAATCGCCGTGACAAGCCGACTCCGCGTGGTTGCCCCACCAACGAGTCGCGTAATCGAGGGAGACGCTACTGCTAGAAAACCTTGGAAACGGGGAGATCGTCGGCCAGAATCGCAATTTTGGAGTGCAAAATGGCAGTTTTTCGTCCCCAAAATGACGTCTTATTGCCAAAGGCAATAAGGGGGCGACGGGCGCTTCTGAGTGCTGATTCCAAATTGGCATCTTATAAGTGATTCTGATAACCAATCCAAAAGTTATGCCCGTTTGAGCGAAGGGGTGTCCATATGTGATCGCATCGGCAGCCCGCGACTACGCTACCGAAGAGGAATTTGGTCGCCGAACCGGAAATCTCCGAATGCAACCTTGTGCCGACGGGTCGAAGTGCCGATTCCGAATTGGGGCCTCACGGGCGGTTCCGATCGCTGGGCGAACAAATATCCGCGTCATACCCAAGGGGTAGGACAATCGGCGTACTAGTACACACGCTCTGCGTTGGAATTTCGGCCCCGAAACGGAATTTCGCAAAACTAGCGCGCAGTCGACCGTCTCGGAGTGCCAATTCCGAATTGTGGTCATATAGGCGATTCCTATACCCAGGCGGAAAGTTATGGCCAGTTCTTTCGCTGAAGGGGTGGGAATAAACCGGAAGGGGTGACTATATCGGCGATGTTTATGCACCCATATCTACGACCTGTGGAGGATTTTTTACACCGTGTTGAACACGACTTCCGATCGCCGTGATAGTCCGACTCCACGTGGTTACCCCGCCAGCAAGTCGCGTAATCGAGGGAGACACTACTGCCAGAGAATCTTAGAAACAGGGAGATTGCCAGCCGGAATCGTAATTTTGGAGTGCAAAACGGCGGTTTTTCGAACCCAAAATGACGTGTTATTGCCAGAGGCAATAAGGGGGCGATGGGCGCCTTTGAGTGCCAATTCCGAATTGGGATCTTATAAGCGATTCCGATAACCGAGCGGAAGGTTATGCTCGTTTGAGCGAAGGGGTGTCCGTATGCGATCGCATCGGAAGCCTGCGACCATACTCCCAAAGAGGAATTTGGTAGTTGGACCGAAAATCTCCGAATGCGACCTTGTGCCGACTGGGTCGAAGTGCTAATTCCGAATTGGGGCCTCGCGGGCGGCTCCGATCACCGGGCGAATAATAATCTGCGTCCTACCCAAGGGGTATGACAATCAGTTTACTAGTACAAACGCTCCGCGACGGAATTCCGGTCCCGAAACCAAATTCTGTGAAACTAGCGACCTGTCGACCGTCTCTTAGTGTCGATTCTGAATTGTGGACACATAAGCGATTCCGATACCAGGGCAGAAAGTTATGGCAAGTTCTTTCGCTGAATGGGTGGGAATAAGCCGGAAGGGGTGACTATATCGGCGATGTTTGTGCACCCATATCTATGACCTATGGAGGAGTTCTCGCGCCGCGTTGAATACAACTTCCAATCGCCGTGACAGGCGACTCTGTGCGGTTGCCCCACCAATGAGTAGCGTAATCGAGGGAGACGCTACTGCTAGAACCTTGGAAACAGGGAGATCGTCGGCTGGAATCACAATTTTGGAGTGCGAAATGGCAGTTTTTCGACCCCAAAATGATGTCTTATTGCGAAAGGCAATAAGTGGGCGATGGGTGCCTCTGAGTGCCGATTCCGAATTGGGGTCTTATAAGCGATTCTGATAACCGAGCGGAAAGTTATGCTGTTTGAGCGAAGGGGTGTCCGTATACGATCGCATCGACAACTCGCGACCACGCTCCCAGAGAGGCATTTGGTCGCCGGACTGGAAATCTCCGAATGTGACCTTGTGCCGACCGGGTCGAAGTATCGATTCTGAATTAGGGCCTCGCGGGTGGTTCCGATCGCCGGGCGAACAATAATTTGCGTCCTACCCAAGGGGTACGACAATCAGTGTAGTAGTACACACGCTCCATGGTGGAATTTTGGTCCCGGAACCGAATTCCGTGAAACCAGTGCCCCGTCGACGTCTCTTAGTACCAATTCTGAATTGTGGACACATAAGCGATTTCGATACTAGGGCGGAAAGTTATGGACCATTCTTTCGTTGAAGGGGTGGGAATAAACCGGAAGGGGTGACTATATCGGCGATGTTTGTGCACCTATATCTACGACCTATGGAGGAGTTCTCGCGCCGCGTTCAACACAATTTCCAATCGTCGTGATAGGCGACTTTGCTTGGTTGCCCCGCCAACGAGTCACGTAATCCAGGGAGACGCTACTGCCAAAAAATCTTAGAAACGGGGAGATCATCGGCCGAAATCACAATTTTGGAGTGTGAAACGGTAGTTTTTCGACCCCAAAATGACGTTTTATTGCCAGAGGTAATAAGGGGGCGACGGGCGCCTCTGAGTGCTGATTCTGAATTGGGGTCTTATAAGCGATTCTGATAACCGAGCGGAAAGTTATGCATGTTTGAGCGAAGGGGTGTCCGTATGCGATCGCAACAGAAGCCCGCGACTACCCTCCCGGAGTGGAATTTGGTCGCTGGATCAGAAATCTCCGAATGCGACCTTGTGCCGACCGAGTCGAAGTGCCGATTTCGAATTGGGGCCTCGCGGGCAGTTCCGATCGTCAGGCAAATAAATATCTGTGTCCTATCCAAGGGGTACGACAATCAGTGTACTACTACACACGCTCCGCGGCGGATTTTTGCCCCAGAACGGAATTCCGCGAAACCAGCACTCTGTCGACCGTCTCGGAGTGTTGATTCCGAATTGTGGTCACATAAGCGATCCGATAACCGGGCGGAAAGTTATGCATAGTTCTTTCGCTGAAGGGGTGGGAATAAACCAGAAGGGGTGACTATATCGGCGATGTTTGTGAACCCATATCTATGACCTGTGGAGGAGTTTTCGCGCTGAGTTGAACACAACTTTTGATCCCCGTGACAGGCCGACTTCGCATGGTTGCCTCTGAGTGTCGATTCTGAATTGGTGTCTTATAAGTGATTCCGATAACCGAGCGGAAAGTTATACCCGTTTAAACGAAAGGGTGTCCGTATGCGATCGCATCGGCAGCCCGCGACCATGCTCCCGGAGAGGAATTTGGTCGCCGAACCGGAAATCTCCGAATGCGACCTTGTGCCGACCGGGTCGAAGTGTCGATTCTGAATTGGGGCCTCGCAGGTGGTTCCGATCGCCGGGCGAACATTAATCTATGTCCTACCCAAGGGGTACGACAATCAGTGTACTACTACACACGCTCCGCGGCGGAATTTCGGCCCCGGAACCGCATTATGTGAAACCAGCGCCCTGTCGACCGTCTCCGAGTGCCGATTCCGAATTGTTGTCACATAAGCGATTACGATACCCAGGCGGAAAGTTATGGCCAGTTCTTTCGCTGAACAGGTGGGAGCCTCCATCTTCCTCATGTGCATTTGAGCGAGGCGGGAGAAGTTTCTTCCTCTTCCAATCATCTCCAAACAGCGGGCTCCATCGCCATTTCCTTAATTAACCTCTTGGGTGATTTTCCTATTTTTCCAGATTTTTCTAGGATTTTTAAGATTTTTCTAAGGGGTCTAAAGGCCTTTGTTGAGCTTAGATGATTCGCGTCTGATACAGTAGACGCCTTTTAGGAAGTTTGATCCGCGGCAGTTAAAATCGACACGTATCACACTTCCTTTTCTGGCGCTTACCCTGTTTTGAATCGCGTCCAAGCAAGCCGACGCGATTAAGAGTTTCCATTTTCGAATTATGGCAAATTCCAAATTGTTTTTGGAAAGATTTTGTTGCTAAATAGAACCGTGTCCACATTGTCCGACGCGTTTCAAACCTTCCCTCCTATGAAGATTGATTTCCATCAGAGAACGATTCTGTTTAAATACGTGGCGGCTTATGCCATCATGATTCAATATTTCCATTTTTAGTATTTGGAAAGAATCGTTTCAAACGGGAAGTGTTTTAAACGCAGCTGGTAATGCTAACGCGATTCATAAAATGGCTATAATCGTTGTTTGGAAGGGCTTAATCGAAGCAAGTCGATCTTAGGAATCACGCCGGTCTGGTTGGACGCGATTCACCAAGATAGGCGTCCACTGTATCCGACGCGATTTCAGAATTTCCCCCCTATAAATAGACCCTCGAGGATACTGTTTTGGGCATAACCCACACACTACGGCGAAGCCCTGCCGAATCGGAGACTCGACTTCCGAACCAAGGAGCATTCCCCATTCCAAGCTACTCCACACGCTCATTCCTTGGAGTTCGGAGCCTTCGTCTTCCTCACATGCATTGGAGCGAGGCGGGAGGAGTTTCTTCCTCTTCCAATTGTCTCCAAACAGTGGGCTCCATCACCATTTCCTCTTCCCCCTTCACTTTACTTTATTTATACTTAGTGCATTTCATCTCACACCATTTTCACACACACACACACTCATCCTTTCTCCATACCTACACATTTTTTAGGGTTTAAAACCACCCCACGAGGTGTGTTAACACCCATGTCACTACTCTTTCTTTCATTTCATTTGAGTTTGGAGGTCATCTCTTGAGAAACTCCTTGCTTTCGATTCCTATTTCAATTCATCTAATCTCCCTATAGATCCACCTTGGTAGTGGCAGACGCCCCCAATGGTGCAACCTAACAGATTGTGTCCATAGGTACTTCCCCGACGCTGGAAGTTGATCTATCTCCCCTTCTGCCCACGTGCACCCACATTTTTCCCTTCGTCCAAACATTGAGTTTTCTCTTGAGGTTTTCTACAAGCTGCTTCATTAAGAATTGACGAAGGACTCCTATCATATGTTATTGAGGCGCGTCTCATCACACCTTGGCGTCTACTTTTCAGTCATTTCATTTCATTCCACTCAATTCACCCCATTTCATTGCTTTCATTTCGTGTCATTTTGCTCCATTTCCTTGCAAATCAGACGCCAAGGCGAGGCAGCTGTAGACACATCATTTTGGCAACATATCGAGTAAATATCATGTTTTACCGCAATGCCTCAAAGTGGCTCTCTTCAATTAACATCTTGAGTGATTTTCCTATTTTTTTTTTTCAGATTTTTCTAGAATTTTTAGGATTTTTCTAAGGGGTCTGAAGGGCTCTGTTGAGCTTAACTGATTCGCGTCTGATACAGTAGACGCCTTTTAGGAGGTTTGATCCGCGGCAGGTAAAATCGACGCGTATCACACTTCCTTTTCTGGCGCTTACCCTGTTTTGAATCGCGTCCAAGCAAGCCGCCGCGATTAAGAGTTTCCATTTTCGAATTATGGCAAATTCCAAATTGTTTTTGGAAAGATTTTGTTGCTAAATAGAACCGCGTCCACATTGTCCGACGCGTTTCAAACCTTCCCTCCTATGAAGATCGATTTCCATCAGAGAACGATTCTGTTTAAATACGTGGCGGCTTATGCCATCATGATTCAATATTTCCATTTTTAGTATTTGGAAAGAATCGTTTCAAACGGGAAGTGTTTTAAACGCAGCTGGTAATGCTAACGCGATTCATAAAATGGCTATAATCGTTGTTTGGAAGGGCTTAATCGAAGCAAGTCGATCTTAGGAATCACGGCGGTCTGGTTGGACGCGGTTCACCAAGATAGGCGTCCACTGTATCCGACGCGATTTTAGAATTTTTTCCCTATAAATAGACCACCGAAGCTAGTGTTTTGGGCATAACCCACACACTACGGCGAAGCCCTGCCGAATCGGAGACTCGACTTCCGAACCAAGGAGGAGCATTCCCCATTCCAAGCTACTCCACATGCTCATTCCTTGGAGTTTGGAGCATCCGTCTTCCTCACGTGCATTGGAGCGAGGTGGGAGGAGTTTCTTCCTCTTCCAATCGTTTCCAAACAGCGGGCTCCATCGCCATTTCCTCTTCCCCTTTCACTTTACTTTATTTATACTTAGTGCAATTATCTCACACCATTTTCTCACACACACACACATCCTTTCTCCATACCTACACATTTTTAGGGGTTTAACACCACCCCACGAGGTGTGTTAACGCCCATGTCACTACTCGGGAGACATTCTCGTGCCAAGATGACCACAATTTTTTGACCGTCGGAGGAGGCCGACTCTGGATTGTGGCTTCATAAGCAATTTGTGCAATTGAGAGAAATGTTACATACATTTGTCTGCAAGAAATGTGGGAAAGGCTAGTTGGAATTGTAATTTTGAAGGGCGAAATGAATGATTTTTTGAGTCGAAAATGATGACTTACCGCCTGAGGCAGTAAGAGGCATCGAACGTCTCAGAGTTCTAATTTCGAATTATTGTCTTATAAGTGATGCGAATAACTAAGTGGAAAGTTATGCCCGTTAAACCGCAGGGGTGGCATATTCGATCAGATCGTGTCTGCAGTCATACTGTCAGAGAACCATTGGGGCACCGGAGTGAAAATCTTCAGATCCGACCTAATGGCATCTAACTCGTAGTGCCGATTCTAAATTAAGGTCTCAGAAGCGATTCCGATCGCTAGACGAATAAATACTCACATTTTACTGAACGAGTATGATAATCGATCAAAATCATGTACATAAACTCATGCTCCGAAAAGAAATTTGGGCCTTGGAATGAAATCTCGTGTAACTAACCTCATGTCGAATATCTCGAAGTGCCCATTCCGAGTTGTAGTCTTACAAACATTTCCAATACCGAGCGAAATGTTCTAGCCGTTTTTATTGAAGATGTAAGAATAAACTAGAAGAGGTAAATATATCATCGACGTTTACGTACCTCAGAAAACATTCTCGTGTTAAAATGACCACAACTTTTCAATCATCAGAGGAGACCTACTGTAATTGTGGCTTCGTGCAATTGAAAGAAATGTTATATACATTTTTTCTACGAGCAACGTAAGGACAACCCGTTAGAATTACAATTTTGGAGGACGATGTGTGTTTTTAAATATTATCCTATTATTACATCAAAGCAAAAAACTATTAATCTATGTTAACCTACTTGTGAATGCCTTACCTATGAAAGAAAACAGGTCCAAGCAAATTATTTAAGATGGGGAACGAACAACACCATTGGGGTCCATTCGCCTCTCGTGCCTCAATCTGTTCCTAAACATGTACTTTTGCTACACATCTTGTAAAATCATATTTGATGGCACAATAGATCTAAAATAGAGTGAAAATATTATTAAAATTTTAAAAAATTTCTCAATTTATTCTTGATATATCCCGATACCAAACGGCCTTAAAAGGGATATCGAGTTTAGGGTAAAATGAAAAAAACCATATTAAATTTCCTCCAAGAATTCTATGCAAAGACAAATAAAAGCAACCTGACACCTGGATCATGACCATAAGCGCACGTATGTGAAAAGGACAAGGAAAATGGTTTAGTAACATCATTTGGTAACACATTAAAATAACACACCAATTAAGTACACCACAACTTCATTATTTATGAGGTGTTTTTAACTTTTACATTTTAGTTGCTGATGTGACACAGTTTTAATGATGATGTTATCAAATGATGTTACAAAATTATTTCTCGACAAGAAAAATGGTTTACAATATCACAATAAAGAGAAAGGAAATACTTTGTACTGGTCAGAGTTGCCCGCCCCATGCTGCTTGCAAGTACATGGGGGCATGTCCCACAACCACACGTAGAGGGTGGGTCCCACAGCTATGATGTGGTCGAGAAATACTTAGTGCACACCTTAGTGTGCACTAAGCATGGCACACCCACTAAGGTTGTGCCATGTGTTTCTTGGGATTATAATATCTCCCCCAATCAATTTTTTTCAAATCCCAAGGACAGTGGCACATCCCTAGTGGGTGTGCCCAAGTTAGTGCACACCATAGGTGTGCACTAAGTATTTCTCGATGTGGTCATAGGACCCCAGCTCCATATACCTGAGAGCAATAGGGGGCAGGCAAATCCAACGATTTGTAAGCGTTTCTCCGCAACAAATGCACACGAAGCCTTTGGGCTTGCAAGAACAACCTGGAGGGACCATTACCACATGGATAACGCCAATGAGGATTTTTGCCTGAACTGAAGAGTGCGCTCTACATGAAACATCAAACTGGACATGTAACCTGAAGCAACTTACAAAAGTTGAAGGAAAATAAGCAAAAGGCATGCAAGACGCCACCATCAAAAGGCATGACATGCCATTGCATTCCTCAGAGTACATGAAATCATGCTTGATAGCGGAAAACTTGAAGGCTGGAAAAGGCCTGCTTGCTTGAAGCATCCATAACGACTTGCTGTAACCATCGTTCTGTACAGCTATTATGGGGTATAGCAAGGTGAATGACCAGACAGGTACAGGTAATAAGTGGTTTGAACTGCGGAAATGGGGATACTCCTGTGATGAGCCTTTTAACTTTTTAATGCAAGCACACAATTTGTTTTCAATGACCTCCCTTGCACTTCTATACATATCTTTTTATCTTCTCAAGAGAAATATAGCCATCGTCTTAGAGTAGGTCTTGGGATCATGATCTAAGTATTTTACATGGCACTGGACTCTGGAAGGAGGACAATGGAACTCAAGAAGGTGCCTCCGCAATCTCCCTTCTTGCAGTCTCTAATAGTGTTTGCAGAAACTTAATAACATCACAAGAATAGGGGTTTGCGACTGCAGCATGAGCTAAAAAAGGTAGCTTCCTCAAAGAACGTCCACTCAAACCCTGAAAAGAAGTTTATGTATTTTAGTAGCAGACAGAATGAACAACCTGAATTTCACCATGTGCAGGATGTTATAAAGTCTGAATCAAATATTAAAGAGCCTGCCTCTCCCTAACCTGGCACACTTCTGCAGCTTCAAGTAATAACTTTGGAACGTCAAGAGAATGTGGAAATTCTTGTGATGTAGTTGAACTCGGCGTCCCCCTTAAAGTTGTGTAGGTTGGAAGCATAACGCGTTCATGTCCCTGGACAAGCAATTCATGAGAATAATTTGAAACCAGAGTAAAACATCCAAGGGCAATCAGCTCGAGTACATCATGCTACAAGCATCTTAGGCAAGCCAACTTGGAAACCCAAATTTCTAGTGGTCTCTCCAACAGCGTTACCTGAGAGCACGACACAATTTCAGTCCTTATGAGTTCTTGTAAGCATGATCTAAGTATCTCATATCGAGCTTGAATTGTTGGTGGCCCCACATATGCCTTTATATCAGCACGGTCAACAAAAGCAATATCTGAAAACTAGAGAAAGATGAGCTCGCCCACATTCACAGAGGCACATCAAAGAAGAGATTTTTTTTTTTTTGAGGTCGCACATTCAAATCTCAGGAGGAGCAAATTTATAGACAATAACCATATTCACTAAATGACCCTAACTTTCACTCACACAAACTGATGATATATATAAAGACAACATATCAGGATAGAGAGCAACCATGGAAGTGATTTCCCATCTAGTCCACTTTGATTTGATTACATACCAATTGCTGTTGTTATGTTGGAGGTTGTCAAAATGATCACATTGGGCCAAGACTTTAATCTGTCCATCTGCGTAAGCAATGCATTGACGACCTGAAAATGTGAAAAGAAAAGGCAACATAAGGCAATACTGATTCTTCTATTGGGAAATATCAAAGACCGGATTAATCAACTACTAGATTCTTTTAAAAATTTGTGGTTAAAAGTGAAAGAGTCAGTAAACTTACCCGTATAGAATCAGATGGTTCAGAACCAGACAAGGCAGCCTTTCTGGCAGCTGCAAGGCTTTCAACCTCATCTATAGATTAAACAATAGCAGATGGAGAATAATAATAATTCAGTTAATGAATTCTCCATCCAAAAATTACAAATGTACTAGATGGAAGTAGCAGCAAGTTTTGTATGATGTTTTATTATCAGAGCAAATGCCTCAGTGGTATCCATGAAAGACGAATTATAAAAAATGTGGCAGAACAAAATCCCAGCATGTTTCTGCAAGCCAAGGCCTGGTTACCCACACGCTGCCGTGGTTCATGGGAAGTCCTAGTAATGATAGAAATATTAGGACAATGAGTTTCTGATTTCTTGCATATGTTTAATCCTTAACTAAGATCCTCATAAGATGGCAAACTTTACTCTCCTAAAAACCAAGTTAATACCCATTAAGCCTAGCTAGAGCCAAAGGAGATAAACTGTCTTCTGTGGTCTACCAACTAATTTAAATAAGTTCATTCCAAAGTTTGCTTTGTGGTCATTGGGCTCATTCAGGAAGTCTGTTCTGCGTCAACAGAGAAGCCACAAATCCCCTTTATGATGTTGAACTAAGGTTATTACATGTCTTAAGTCTAAAAGAGCTACTCATTTCCGAACTGATGCTACATACTGTAAGTCCCTGTTCCGCGGGACCTTGGGAGAAGATGAACGAGATATTTGGCCTTCACTGTTGTGTAACAGTCAGGGATCAGGGCTATCCTATTCTGTGTGGACCAGAATCTACATCTCAGGGATTTTCTAATCATTAGGAAAATTAGGAGATTAATCACTTGTATACATATTCCATCAAGTCCTAGGATGACATAGCTATGAAGTGCCATGACGCTTGACCAGTCTTGTGCCCATCATCATATAGTACAAGTGTAGTCCTCATATGGTACATGATGCTTGACCATCTGCTTGCTCACATATAGTACAAGTGTAGCTGGTTACTTGTGAAAACTGGACATGTATCTTATTGAAGCTTCAGTCAACATTTGCAGCACTCGGAACGACAGTACCTATAGTATAAGAGTCTGAAGGAGGAGAAATGTGAAACTATGTAGCTAGATGCCCTTCTGATAATTCTGCATCTTCCAATCAAGTTCAGCATAGGTGATATACTAAGGATGCATGGCAGTACCTTGAACGTACATGGAAGCTACATAGTTTAGTTGGTCATTTGTTCATACAACAACTGCTTCTCTTCCCAGTTACTCCCTTAATCATGGCATTATTTAAAATGAAATTATGTTGTTTAAAAAACTTAGAGGGAAAGTTACACAATAGAAAGCAGACTAAAATTTCAAATTTTGGGAAGCTTATTGTCCAAGCAACTCAATGTGGCTGGAACCTAGGCATGTCCACTGCCAGGGCATTATGTCGGCACTGCAGATGAATACGTAGCTGTCCCCACAGGATTCGGAAAACTCAATGTGTCTTTCAATTAAAGCATAAAGTGGTGGTTCAAACTATAAATCTTACCAATCAAAACGAAAACCAGATTATTTTCCTCTTCCACCATCTCTTGAATTTTTTGGAAAAGCTTTGCAACCTGTTAATAAGATATAATGCATAATGTTCCTGGCTGTGCCCACAGAATTGTAATGAAATGTAAAGACTCAGATTAACATGCATCAAAAAGAAAAATGGTGGAGCATGTTACAAGCCAATGAAAAGAGCTTTGGCAGCATTGAAATTGGACAGTAGGAGCATGAAATAATGAAAAGAGTGTAAAGGATTCAAGGAACTTGTGACAATACCAACTTTCCACTCTCAGAGAACCATTTGCTGAATAAGGAATGTGCATTGACTTCCACCAATTGACATTGTGAATACCTGAGTTTATTAGTTCAAATAAAGTATAAATAGAGTGCTCCAGATAGGGAAAGGAAAAATGGATAAAGTGCAACTGTTAAAACCTTGATTTAAAACGTATAGAAAGTTTCTGGGCTAATGCTTTACATAAGGATGTCTTTCCAGTTCCCGGAGGGCCATGCAAAAGAATAATGCTGCAAAAGATGAACATAGTCACCAAAATAATCAGAGATTTAGTTTAAAAAAAGACATTAATTTAAAGTTTTTCATCAGATTAATATTAGCCTACGTTGTTCGCAACATAAAAAACAATGCATGACAAAAAGTAAAACCCAGTTTATTTAGGTTAAAAAGAATGATTAAGAGCATGTAACTATGAGTGTTGTACTATTATACAAGTTGTACTGAAACATGTGTCCTGTAGGTCGGAAGGCCAGATGGATTGTACCTTAGAAGCAAAACCAGAATTTTTCCAGCAATGCATGTAAATATTTAATTAAAAGCAGCTAGAGTAACGGACAGAAATATCGTACTTTCATGAGCTGGATGAACCAACATAAGCCAAAGCACATTACACAGAAGATGATGGCGTGATGTAGCCTTGTCGGACAAAAGAAACTAAATTAAGGAGGTGATATCATCAACATAATTTCTAGTATAGCAATGACGCAGGATGGGATTTGTTAAGGGAACAACATCTTGTTGAAATGCTTCTAGGACATTGTCGTACAACCATTGTTTGTCAGCTCATATTGATTTATTCCATGTCTAGGACAAGCTTTAACATTTATTGTTTCATCTTCCATCTGTACAATTCGTGCAATAGTTTAGATTAATCACTTGCAAAGGTTACGACCCACTCACACCTTGCAAAAAGATTGCCTAAAACAAAGATCACAAGTATATCTTGAGTTCATAGAGGCAAATAACAAGAAGTTCACTCACCGATTCCATGAGACAAGACAAGGATCTACACCTTTCTCCGTAAACAGCAAAGCACTTGCAGCATAACATAGGAGCCGTTGTTTGAGACCAGTTTCATAGATCAAACTGAGAAGAAGAAAGTCATTGACAGTAAAACAGTAAGTTGTAAAACAAATAAGAGAAATAATCTGTACCTCTCCCACACGCCATCGAATTCCTTAGCAGGAAGGATCCATTCATTGAAGCTGGCAAACATATCATCTCCACTCAGTTCTTCACCTGGACCATCTTCACTGAGCTGTTCAGAAAGATACCACTTGTTAGAGGTTGACAGTCTTATGTTTCCTCTGTTTTGAGCGATATCTACAAAGATGTGCAAGTAGATCTAAAGAGCTACAATCAAGAATGAAACTGATCCACAGTTTATGAGAATGAACACAAGGAAGGCTACTATTTACTGGTGTTTAACTCAACACTACTCATTATTACTAAATCTACTTAACAAATATGACTCAACATACAAAGTCTGAAGAAATTCAATGGCATAACAAGAAAGAACAGGTTAAACCTGCCCCCTTCATTTCTTCCCCCTTCATCTAGCATCTATCCAAGTCCTCGGAAATTGGTTGGTATTCCTATGAAACGAGTGGTCTTCAAAGACTTAACCACAGTACATCATCCACTCATCAGTTTCCAAAGAGAATATTTTGCGACACATCATAGGGCATTTGTATCCACCATGATAACATTGAAGAGAAAACTGAAGCATTGCATATCTAATCAATCTTGACAGCTAACACATCATAAAGAGAAAGGACCTGCGACTATGCTTGTGATCAAGGGAAGGAAGAAGCATCCTTTATCAAGTTTGACAGGATAGAGCAAACCCCAAATGGTCTTAGCAATATGAGAGGCCAAAATTAATGTAATGTTAGAAGCACCAATGATCAAGTCCCCTTTCTTTGTCAGCTGCAATTGGTTACATAACTTCAACAAATCAACATAATGCACAGCACACGTAAACTGCTAGTTATAATAAAGACAAGATGCAAGCAAGACAGAAGAAAGCAACCTGTAACAAGGGGTATAGACCGCCAATATGGTGTAAGAGAAATATTAGAGAAGTACCTGATATACATACACCACAGGTTTAACCTGCCAAAACAAGAGAATTCCATGGTTTTGCACCCATTCATCTGCAAAACAAGGAGACCAAACATATAACATAAGAACCTAACTTCAAGACCAGGAACCAATATTGATAACGAAGAAATCAGTTCTCTTAAGATGATGCTCTTCTCAGTCACCTGAATCACATATTTGAACTCTTCTTACATTTTCCAGTAGGAATAATTCATCATTGGGCAGGGGGACAGGACCATCTGTGTAGCTTAAGCTCCTCTTCTCAAGCATTCTTCATGAACAAAATGAATCATAGAGGAACTGACAGACATTAGCAAAGTGCCTCATGATGGAAAGTTTCTGAATGCCAGGATATGATTATCAAATCCAGTCAAAAGGCCACAAATCTTCCAATGAATGAAGAAGGCCCAAAAAATATAACAAAGGGTAACATAAAATGGCACACAAGAAAACATTGTTACCAATGACATAAATTTGACTTCATGATAATGCAAAATCAATCAAACAATCAAATTAGGCTAACTAGAGGTTTCATACATTCTTATCTATGGCACATGGAGGACAGATAAATTTGAGTATGAGCATCCAACTTATTGGGGATAATCTGAAGAGTGCAGATTGGCATTAGATTCACCCTATACGAACTGAAGCTCATTTCTTACTACAATCAACACCATTAGCATCATGTCTATCAAATTTAGCAATTGAGTGAATGATACTGATAGCCACTAACAAGCAACCTACTCCCTGAAGCCAGATCATGTTGAACTTGTGAGTTTCTGGTGGTCCTGTCAGTTTGTTTACATGTCTCTTACAAGTTCTCTTGATACATTTGAGTTGTTTGACTGATCATGGGAAATTTTAGATTCTCTGGATAGGTTAGAAAAGTATTTATTTTAAAGTTGAGGATCAATATTGAAACATGCTAAAGAAGTGCCTCCAAAGTCTGCCTTAGATTCACGAACTTGTCCATAATCAGATATTTAGAATTACCATGTCAATTACAGGATGCAAGATAGACTTGGGGATTACAAGTGAACAGAGCTGAGAGTAGCAAAGCGTCCCCCTTTCGGAGTGGAAACTGTCATTTTCTACCTCACAAAAAAGACAAATGAGCAGTTTTTCCATTTCTAATCTATTTTCCCCCCTTCGGGGACTTCCGGTCACCAGATGGTATTCCGTTATCGTGAAGTGCCTCTAGGATGAACCAACATCCCTTCAACACCCTGACAAGCATCATCAGCTGCAGTTCCCAATCCCATTCACAAGATGAAAACCAAAACCAAAAAAAAAAAAAAAAAGAGGGAAAGAAAAGCTGGAATAAACGTGAAAATAGAAGCCGAAACTAAGCGTCCAGACACTATCGAACAGGCTAGCGAAGGGTTGAGAGAGGGGAAAAGAGGGAGAGACCTTTCAACTGCGGACCTTACGTCCTCTTCCCGCGCAGTGCTAGACGGATTCAGGCATACCTCAACTGCGGCGGCACACAACGGATTAAAAAAAAAAAAACAGAAAATAGAATATGAACTGCAGCCAAGAAGGAGACGAGAGAGAGAGAGAGTGGTGGAGGGCTCCAACGCTAGAGAGAGAAGCGCAACTTACCGGAGACGAGGACCTTGTCGTCCGCCAGCAACGGGGCACCCGCCGGCTCCGCCAGCTTCTCCGGCACAGGCGGCTCCTCACCGCCGGCGGGATTCTGGACGGAGACCTCCATGGGGGAGCTCATCGCCCTCGGTCTGCTGTGAACGAGAGGGAGAGAGAGGGGGCGGGAGGAGGCAGAACACGCCGCCTATGGTGGCTTTTGAACATTAGTGTTTTTAAATAAATAAATATAACTAAGCATAATAATAATGGGCCGGCCCAGAGGCCCATAGATCCACGTGGTTAGTGACCCATCTATGATTGGTTTGCATGTGGTAATAGCATTTTCCCTGTGTTAAAAAAGAAAAAAAACAACAAAATAACGTTTCCCACTACATGAATACTTAAATAAATAACAAATTTATCGTCTTAAAGGACATACATGTCGATATAAATAAGTGGATCTAGATGCTTACAAAGATTGATTGCTGAACTTAAGTTCTTTGTATATATACACTCCCATTCAGAAGAAAACCTGCATACGGGTAGGGGGTGAGTACGGTTGGGTTTCGTTTGATTTGAATAGAACTTTTCTCAAATTAAACTAAACTGAATTAAGAGTTTACCCAAATCAAATCAAATCAAATATTTTTGAAATCAAAGCAAAGCAAATTAATTCAATTTGGTTCAATTTGAACCATAATTGATAAATCTCATTATTCGGTTTACGTTTGTCAAAGACAATTAACTTGTCACTATTTTATTTATTTCATCAACTCATACAATTATTTACATCTTTTTAAGTCAGTGATGCTAAAACAAACCAGTAGTATAACCACTAGTAAGACACTAAGTGGCCAACAAAATTATTATTAATCTAACCAAATGTAGGGATATTTTAATCAAATGTGAAACTAATTTTAGTTCTTATCTAAGATACAATCAAACATCTTTAGAATTAGAACTATGTATTTACATAAATTTAATAAAATTACTCTTGAAATCAAGTTATACAATTTGATTTTTGAAAAATCAAAACTAAATCAAACTGAAATTTTAATACGCTTCGGTTTGAATCCAAATTATAAAAAAAAAAATTTGACTCAAATCAAATCGAACCAAATCCCAAATACTGCTCACCCCTACATATTGGTTCATCTTAGATTGCCATTTATATAGATAAGCTTCATAGACTTCATCAGTTTTTTTGGTAATTTTTTTAAGAGTAATGCTATGCTCCCGGCAGTGCCGGGAGCATAGCCCCGTTGGAGGGGCCCGCGCGCCTCCTGCGCGCGGCCGCGTGGAGGGCGCGGGCCCCCCAGCATTTAATGTAATTTTTTTTTTAAGATTTTGTGCACTATTTGTGTGCACAAATGATGTATTTGTGTGCACAAATACATCATTTATGTGCATAAATTGTAAAAAAAAAAAAAAAAACAAACATTAAATGCTGGGGGGCCGCGCCCTCCACGCGGCGCGCGCGGAGGGGCGCGCGGCCCCTCCAGCTCAGCTATGCATAGCATTACTCTTTTTTAATGTGGGCCATGCTGCCTCTTCGGTACGGGGATTCCCCTCCATTGGATCCAACTTTCTTGGCCCTGAGTCGCCTCGGCCCAAAGACATAATGGGCCTCCTGGAGGCCCATCTTAACACAGAATGGGCTGAAGCCCCTCCACTTAACTCAAGTCTTCATGGGAGGTGCATAATATATGAGTAATACTCCATACTTAAGACATATTTAGTGGACGTTGGGTAAATGCCCATATAATTTGTCTATGCGTGTGTGATAAGACACAGAATAAGATATTATTTTTATTAAGAAATAATAGAGTCTATCGTTCGTATTTTATCTCAATTTTTAAAACCATTTTTCTCATAATACTTTTTTTAGTTCAAAAAAATGTCACTCACAATTTATACGCAAAGCAAAACACCATTTCTTTTTCTTATTGTTCTTCTTCTTCTAAGGCAGGCCCTCACCTCACGTCCTGTCGAGTGCAGGACCTTATCACCTTCCCTTGCAGCACCAACACCACATACGTGACACCCTCTCGTTCCATCGGGGGCACACCACCGCGGGGTCTCTACGCCATGCTGAGTGGCCGCGGCGGATGAGCAGGCGCGAAGAGCGGCCGCCGGCGGGCGACAACCGCGAGCTCGAGCTGCTCAAGGCCGTGGCGCAGGCCTGGCATGGCCACTCCGGCAACCCCGGACCTACCCGGGAGTTCGACGCCGCCGCCGGCGCCAGGGGTGGCCACGAGCGCCGGCCGACCCGGTTCCGGCTCGAGGCCATGCGCCAGAGGCAGGCGGAGGCGGCCGCCCGCTGGGACTTCGGGCAGTCGCTGTGGGACTCGTACGAGATTGTGACGCTGTCCAAGCAGCTGGAGTCCGGCCTCGCGCCGGAGGAGCAGCACTCCGTGGACGGCGGCGAGGGGTCGGGGTCGGGGTCGAGAGGCAAGAGAGAGAGCAAGAGCAGCTTGAGGAGTTTGCTCAGGATCTCTTCCAGGAGGTTGGAAAAGCTCGGCTTCTCCGGAGAAAAAGGCAGTTGACGAGTTGAATGAGAGATGACAAGATGGACAAAGTACAAGGCTTGCTAACCAGACACCTTCGACCTCAGAGAAGTGCTCGTGTTCAGAGATGAAAGGTATGAGAAAATTTCTGAACTGTGTGTAGCAAAAGCTAGGGCAGAAGAGCTAGCGCACGGATACGGCTCTCAGCTGGGCATCCACCATATATTTCTAGAAGCCTCCGTCAGAGGAACACAGCTGATGTAGTACTGTCCATAGGATGAGGATTAATCTATCTGCTAGAGTGTTGCGAATTTGTGATGTATGTGTGCCACAGAGTTCAATTAACTCCTGGGATCTTTTGATAATAACAAGAAAACTTGTAAGCTTTGATGGGCTTATCTCTCTCTCTCTCGTGTTTAATTATTTGTGCATGTGTTGAGAATGGTGAACTAATTCTGTGAAGAAATATTCAATATATGCATGGGGTAAAACCAAGTCTATGTATAGATTTAATTATCGGGCAAGCACAATAAATTCTCACTGATCTCACCAGCTTATGCAATCTCAATTCAAAATTCAAAACCCAAAACCCAATGAGAAATATTTTCATGGGTGGTACTGGAACTTTCATGAGGGTGAATTTAATTACCATGCCATCGATCCAGTCTCAATTGGAGAAACAATATTAATTATATTCTCCTTAGCATCCTAATTGCATGTTTTCCCTTTGCTACATCCTGATATCATCCTTTGAGTCAATGCTTAGCTGCAGCCATAAATGACAATGATATGCGGCCTGCAGGGATCCAATTTCTGTCTCCTTCCCACTTACCCTCTCTTCGCAGGGACAACCATAAGCTGAGTAAGAAATGGACACAGCATCCATAAAATCTTCCTGTGGGGAGCTAGCTAGCTAGGTAACTATCATAATTGTTTATGCCATTATTTTTCCTGGGAAAGCTATTGATCAAGTTGGGGAGGCAGACATGGTGCATTTGGAGAGGTGGCTCTAACTAATGAGCTGGAAGTTCCTTATAATTACTTCTAACATTGATGAGAAATTCCCCCACCCAATGCATGCATCCGGATTTAGCGGCTAATTAAACTGGTTTTCATGTTCATCTTAATTAAAGGTATCTCAGTCACTAACCTCAGAAAAAAGGCTATTTCTCAAGTTAAAACGACAAGAAGGCACTGATCTGAGAGTTCACATATATAGAGGGATGATCAGTTCGTATTATAAGTACTTGTTCCTGATCACGAATTAAGGCAAAATAAAAGATATATAATAAAGAGAAAGATGATATGTTAATTGCAACCATATGCCCTAGGGCCAAGATCATGCAGAAGTTCTCTATTGCCAACCCCAGATCATGTGTGCGCGTGTGTACAAGTGTGCATACATGGCATATTTTCTTGTGCATATGCATGTGTTCGATCTACATATATATATGGGTAGCTCCCCCATCATCGTCCAAGAGAACATCACCTTCTGCAGAAGAATAATTCAAAGCAATGCAAATACGATATCTAGCATGCAAGCATATATAGTCTAGACGGAATCCATTCAACTAACATGCCAAGTTAATTATACGCATAATGAACAAAGTTCCTCAATCCTCTCCATATGAAATTCGCATAAGGATAACATATATAGATCTAGCTAGGTACATATATATATACTCTTACGAACTCAAGAGTTCCAGTCATTTTGCACCAAAATATAAGTAACAAACTGGGTGGGGCGATTGTAAGTTCAGATTCATGTCTAGATAGAAAGATGACTTCGGAGCAACATAACAAGAGCTTATCAGCCACGCCAGGAGCACTCCAGCAGAAGATCATTTTTTCCCTGATGCAACAACAAGAAAGGTGGGCTGATTAATTACTCAGTAACACTACTGCAACATGCATGGGGTTCATAGAACATCTATGGTTCCTGAATTGAAATCGAAGCTTCTCTTCATGAAATCTTCAATGGATCACTTAAAAGGAGATTATAATCTTTGCAAACCTGTGGGTGGCTTGCGGTCCTTTTGGGTCCCGCTCGACTCGCCCTTCGTCAGTATCCCGATGGCCTTCTTGGCCACTGCCACTGAAAGATATTGCGGTCCGGATCGAACACAAGCAAGAAGAGAGATGAAACTAATTAGACTACTACAAATTATACGAACTAATTATAACCAAATACTCCAAGGACAAATTCATAGATTAAAGGGTACTAATTAAATCGCAATTAAAGTAATTTAGGTTAAAGAGAGAGAGGACAGTTCCACCCACGATGGCTCTCCAGTTCATCAAGAGCTTTCGAAATGGTGGCCTTCACTTCAGGTGTCAAGTCCGACTGCTTTTTCTTGTGCCTGCGAATATCCTCTTCTGTCTCGGTTCCTCTCACAATGAAATGGTCAAGTGGGGGGACAGTACTACTGGGTCGAGCGGCCTCATGTTGAGAGCCTCGTGAAGCTTGCGGACGATTGTTCTTCGCTCTACTGTGTGCGGAGTAGCAGTACTGTATAAGCTTGGGTACATCGAGGGGAAAGACCAGGTGCTGACAGTCTGTATACTCTGAGCATTTCTTGGTGACTCTCTCCGTAGGTATTAGAGTGAGCACTGCAGGACAAAGCAATAAGATAGAATGAGAAAGAGCTCAAGAACAACTAACAATAACGTCGTTTCATGCTTTACAGAGAGTTTAATTTGCTCGAGAAGGAAAGCTTACTTAACGCGGGCAGGTAACATGACCGCCTTGTCTGCTCGAGCAATGCAAAGGCATCTACGTCCGACATATGAACCTTGATCAGGAGAACATGGAAGGTGTGCCTCTTCTCCCGGAGGAAACACAGTGCATCACTTGGATGACAGTGGGTTACTGTTGGGTGAGATCAAAGATCACATCACATCCAATTTTTTCTCTCAGCATAAGTAAAGAGCATATGTTTATGTCAAGAATCCAAGGGATTCAACGATGATTAAGCAGTAATAATGTTTTAATGCATGACTTCTATCTATATATATATATATATTATATATATATATATATATATTATATATATTATATAGGTGGGCATAAATGTGATTGTGTGTACTTGTTGACCCTCCAACATTTGGGACTGAATGTGTTGCATACCTAGTTATAATTTATAGCAGCAGGCACAATTATTTTAATTAGGGAACGTCATATGCAATTGTATGTTATATACATAACTTGGCGCATACCCCATTTTTTCATTTCATGTGGGTATATGATCCTTTCATTAATTAGATGCTTCTTTCCTATATTCATGGGCTAGCTTCTTAACAATTTCGAATTAATGTTGCACATAAGAGAATGTGATGGGACTACTGCACTCACGAAAGTTCTATATGTGTGTCCATTAGCCAAGCCTTTTGAACAATACTAAAGATACAAGACAAGCATGTACGTATATATATAAAGATTGCAAAACTACATGGAATATGGGTTGGATTGATGTATATCTAAGAAGATTGCTAACGAAAACATGCTTTTACTTGATCTCTAGCTAGCTTCGACATAGGCCAACAAATTAATAAATGAGTAGTAGCCTTTAACGAGCTTCTCTCGATCATTTTCTTGTTGTTATGACAAAATATATGCTTCCAAATTTGTCCTTATCTTGATGCATTAGATTCTAGCCCGTTTCAGAAACACTCTATTTCTATGAACATTCAAATTAATGATGATTATTTTAAATATGCGTCATCGGTCTAAATAGAGACGTGATTTTGCCACTTGTTAATTTATCATGCTACAATAACTATTGTAATAACAAGGAAAACGACAAAGATCGAATCTTTTCTATCTCTATCTCAATTACAATCTATTTGTCGCACGTGGTCTAGATCTGATTCACGACATTGTCGTGTATTGTATGCGCCTTTAATAGCCCGATTAAACATGTATAGTTATGAAAAAATGGGGATCTTCTACAAGCATTTAAAGAACCCTAAGCTTCTTCCAAGTTTGTGTCATGAAGAAAATGAAAGTGAAGTAGCATATATAGCATAGGGTATTTACACTCTTCAAGTTGTAGGTGATTCATAAGTCCTTTGTAGCAAGTCATGGGTCAAGTGTGTTACTCTAGACAAAAATGCCATGAAAATAATCAAAAGAGACTAGGGAAGCAGGAACTAGGGAGTACTGTTCTAGTGCCTATTTTAATTTTATACCGTTGGAACAAAAAAACTAGGGGACAAAGACATATAGAGATGATGATATATATTTATATATACATAGTAAATGATCAAGATCTCATACCACCTCATGCAAAAGTATAAAAAGGAAACTATATCGCTCTATAAAATGCAACCTATAACAGATTACCAAATAAGCACCATTTGGACATATCTGGTAAAATAGGATGACTCCATCAAAATAGCCGATAGTTACAAAATCTTTACTACTACATACCTTTGAACTTGCATTGTAGAAGTATTTTAGTAACATATGAGGCACATATTGGATCATCATCAATGATCATGACTTGGAAATCGCTGGGGAAGAAGTGACCCAGAATCAAATCCATTGCACGCTCTCTTGTCTTCTCCATCATTGCTCGCTCTGTTACCAATCGATAAGAAACAGTGAGTGTCACAGCACAAGTTCTTATTAGCATGCAAAAACAACCGTGCACATTAGATAGAAGATTATATCAAGCAAAATGGGAGTGGGGAGATGGAGCTACTTCGGGGATCTCTTTCCATTTTTTCCTTTGGAAACATGCAGATCGAACGAAGAATGCCCAAGATAGGAGAGATGTAGATAGATAGAGATCAGCTGCCAAGATCTAAAAGGAGGACTACTTCCCCCTCTTCCTTCGATCTTCTATTGAAATAGAAGGATAGCCATCCGTTTCAAGAGGAGAGATGGAAGAGACAAATAAGGGTGAAGTACACGAGGAAGGTTGTTTTGCTTTATACACTTTACTTTTGTTTTTGTTTTGACATTATGGTAAAGCCAATATCATTAATTGAAGGACAACTGTACGTGGAGTTCAAAAGGTAACAAGTAAACTCAACAATAAATGTTTGTCAAACTGAAGTAATGTGGTGCTATCCTATTCAAACCAAATGTATTCTTTTTTTCCTTTTTTATGAGTGAGTAATACAAGTTATTCTTGCCCTAAAAGATATTCTCTAGTAACATTACTCACTTTCCGATATGGGACTCTATGGGTAATCCCTCTTGCACTGCTTGAGTTGATTCCCTATGAATGCTATGAATACGGTCCATTAAGACCCAATTAGATATGCTACTAGATAGAGAAGAATTCCTTGAGTTATAAGATACTAAGCTAAAACCACTGGTGATCGAGACGCTCAAGTTAAGATTCCTTGAAGGTTTGGATCAATGCATTTCATGTCTCCTAGTCCCTAAAGGCCCTTCTTGCAACTATGAAGACAACTTGGGGATCCCTAACTAGTGCGACTCACATTACGTTCAAGATCTCATGATCATCAGTAGTGGTGGGAAGGTGGGTATCTTCTTTATAACACTACATCCTTTGAGGAGTTTTTTTTTTCACCATTTTTTTGAAACATAGATCCTATTTTCATGGTCAAGAAAAGAAAAGATAAGTGGTTTCTTCACACTTTTAGAAAAGCTAAGTGCAATGCAATTAAGGGGCATTGCATGTTTGGCAATTAATGGCACATTTATGCAAAGTTAAGCCACCCCATGTTTCACTCTAACTCCCTAATTTGATTTTAGGATCAGATGTTCAAAATGAGGTGGGCACCAAATTTAAGTTTGGTCTTTCTGTGAGTTCAAAGCATTAGACTTAACATTGACTGCTTTTATCCATATGGGTTCTAAAATGACCTAACGGATAAAAGAGAGGAGGGTACTAAATTTAATTTTGGTATTTTGTACTTATATACTTTTAGGAGTTATATCTAGTTGATCAAATGTGGACGAGGTGGGCATATGGGATGATATCGAAAGAAATGTTTACAGCCCGATTTGAGACGCGCGTACAGTTATTATCTATTTCAAATATACGTAACGGACCTGAATAGATCATATTCATGCAGGTCCCACTTATATATATATGTCTGATATGGATAGAGATAAATAGGGAGTCCTTCTTTGATACCAATGATGGCAATACATTTGTTAAATATATATAAGAATATGTAGTGTGTTGGTATGCATTTCAATGATCCACTCTTATGCATCCAACCGTACATTTGATGTTATTGATCATCGCTTCAAGTTGGCACCAGACCTTGGAATATATACATCTAGTCAACCACCACTGATCAAGAATATGTTGACGAAGAAACACTTATATTTTCCGTAAAAATAATGTCTAATGACTCAACTTTACATATTATAAGTGGGTGAGTTCCACAACTATACTGATAAGATGATATTTCGAAGCATCGATCTCTCCCCTTGATCACATGATTAATTAGTTTAGCCGGCCCTCTTGAAGATTCGATCTCTCCCCTTCATTTGGATGTGGAAATTTCTCCCTCTTTGCACATCTATCGTCAGCAACCAAATCATTCGATCAACCTTTCCAAAGTTGTAGCATTTAGAAAAGCAAATGCCATATATATATATATATATATATATATATATATATATATTATATATATATATATATATATATATATATATACACACGTTACACCGGATAAAAGGAATCTAACTCTTGTGTTGATGGGACGTATAGGTATGTACATCTATGATCTATTCAGTGTATAAATATTGTTTTTTTTTTTTTTGATCGGTAATGTGATGGTTGGGGAGGGAGACAAATGAGGAGAGGGCGCGGGATCGATCCCGCGCCCTCCCGTCTCCCCCCCTCCATTTGGCAGGGGGGAGACCACCGCACCAACATGGCGGGCTCAGTGTATAAATATTGTTGCATGCTAAATAAAATATATGGTACCTCTTGTGCTGACTCAAGCACTATTCATCAATTTCAAACTTTCTTTTAAATTTAAAACTGAAATTATCTTAAACATATATATATATAGGTACCCTTGTGAAAAGAATCGAAGTCAATTATAAGAATTAATTAGAAAGGCTTTTCTAGAAGAAACCTACCGTCAAATGGAGTTAAAAGTGTTTCAAGACTGAGTGGTCAAAAAAAAATTTTTTGAGTGGTCAAATTGCGAGGATTAGAATTATAAAGCTGATTGTAAAAAGTCTACTGGGGCTAAAACTTGGAGAGAAAAAAAAAACATAGGGGGCATAACTGAGTGGTGAATTGGAGACTCTTGTGAACCGTACGAGTTCCTTTGAATGTGTTATCTAGGTGCGGTCGAGCTTCTTCATGAGCCCATAATTTGGAAGTCGATCATGTGACTTTTCTTGATTAGCTGCCCTTCTCTCTCGTTCTTTGATATCTTTGGTTGAAGTATAGACTCCATATATATATAAAATCCCCATTAATTTTTAAAAGTGGCTGGCCAATATAATTACCAGCCTGGAGCACCTTAACTTTAGTTTGAACAACTTCCAAGGTGTCATTCCATCTGATATATGGAGCACATCTTCTCTCGCTGAGCTCATCATGTTTAGCAATAAGATACTTCCCTAATTGCAATTCAAGTACTCATGTGTATTGTAAGATTCTTCTTGCAATAACTTTTTGTCTGAGGATGTACTTGATTCCAATAGCATACATGATATGGGCATAGTTGGTCGTACTGTATCAGTACCCACATAATATTGGTGTGGTACGACTGACTCGTACAATGTCAAAGAAATAATATATTTTTTATTTATTTTTATATTTTTAAAGACTTAAGGACCACTCGGATGGATACGACATAGTGTATAGGCAGGGGCGGCTGACCTTGGAAGAAGTGGATTGGCCGGAGTTGGCGCTTATGGCTATTACATATGGAGGTTGGAACTAAGTATGATTTCTTGAGAGAACTATAGCTAATAATTACTTTGAGTAATTTCATAAAAAAAAATATCTTCACATCGAACTTTTTGAATTCACAGTACTGAAGGGCTTTTATATATTCACATTTTTGCACGTCTTTTTTGTACATTTTTTTTGATAGACCCACTTCGAAGGATCCAGATATTTAGTGTTTTCTAGTACCATAATATCAGTAAACATGAGAGTGCCCACAATTAATTGTGAGCAGGCAATCAACTCTCACTGGTGGCATGCACTTGGGCGGATGACGACGAATCCAGATTTGGAGTTCATATAAAGATAAGGATCGATGATCCAGCTAGCTAGAAGAATCTTATAACAATTAAGATGCTCACAAAATCTTTGCCAAAATCAGAGAAAACCCCGGCCCCAGTAGAGAGTCTTCCCAACCACACAGATGTTAACCATATCCCTTCAACACCAATGAAATCGATATCCTGATGTATACAATTAACACAGTTGGTCATGCAGATGTTACAACATTTCTCAGATGTCATAACATTTCTCACATCTTTGTTCTCTTCTTTAACTCTATTTAATTAAGAGATGGAACGTACAATATGACGGCCTACAGTTCGAGCTTGCTCCTCTTCTTCTTCTTCCATGACGGCCATGGATTTCCAGCTGGGTATGACCATCGTGTCCAGGGAGACCATTAAGCCATCGTCCCCAACCCCGCAACACCTCCTCACCCGCACACTCTCATGGATAGACCAGGTCGTCCTCCCCGCCTACAGTGGCCTGGTTCTCTTCTACCTGCAGGGGGCCGACGAGGGCTCCTGCGGGGCCAACAGTACCTCCGGGAAACTACTCCCGCTGAAGCAGTCCCTCTCTGAGTCCTTGGCCCTCTACTTCCCGCTCGCCGGGAGATTGGACGGCGCCGGCGCCACCGTGATTTGCCACGACGAAGGCGTCGACTTCATTCAGGCCCGGGCAAGCTGCCCGCTCTCGACGGTGCTCCAGCAGCCGGATGCGGGGACGATGGACAGTCTCCTTCCATGCGCCCGGCGATGCGACGCGGCGGGATGCCAAGAACCGCTGCTCATCGTGAAGATCACCACGTTCGAGTGCGGCGGGATGGCGTTGGGATTTTGTCACCATCACACGGTGGCCGATGGACAATCCATGGCCTTGTTCCTCGAGACGTGGTCTGCTATAGCGCGCGGGGTCCCCTCTGCCGAAGTCCGCCGCCCTGCGTTGGACGTGGCGGCGTGGGCGTTCCCACCGCTGCGGAGGCCTCCCCCTACGTCCGGAATGCCGTCCGCGGGGAGGCAGGTGGTGACGAGAAGATTCGTGCTCGACGGGTCGAAGATTTGCGCTCTGAGGGAGCAGTCGGCCGGGGACGATCACGCGAGGCGGTCGCACCGCCAGCTGACCCGTGTGGAGGCGGTGACTGCACTCATATGGCGGTGTTGCATCCGCGCGGCGTCGTCCTCCTCCGGGGATCAGGGAGGCGCGGCGTCAGGGGAGTTCGCTGCGGGCCACATTGTCGACCTGCGCTCGCGGGTGCGTCCCGCGCTGCCGGAGACGGCGTTCGGGAACGTGGCGTCGATGGTGCTAACCGAGGCTATAAGTTGCACTAGTACGACTCCCCTTCGCCGGCTGACGGAGGAGCAGATCAGCACCGCCATCAGGCAGGTCGACGGCAAGTACGTCAGGGAGAACCTGCAGGATCCGGAGGGCCTGCTTGCCGGGCGCAGCAGGGTGGGGGAGTACGTGCGGCGGGGGGTGAAGTTTGTATGTTTCAGCAGCTTGTGGGGGTTCCCGTTCTACGAGGCGGACTTCGGGTGGGGGACGCCGGCGTGGGTGGCGCGCGCCGGGTTGGAGGCCCTGCAGTTGGAGGGCTGCGTGACGCTGATGGGGAGGAGGGAGGGAGGCGCCGCCGTGGAGGCTTGGGTGGGGCTGTCGGAGGAGGAGATGGCCAGGTTCCAGCAGGACCCGGAGCTGCTCTCGATACTGCTCCATTCTGACGTTGACCCAGTGTTTTTGACTTCCTCCTCTTAAGAGATGACGTGGCATAGTTTTATTTGTTGGAGCTAAGTGTATGATGTTGGAGTTGCAGTTAGATGGAGGAGATATTATAATCCCCCAAAATATTTCTCGTTAGTGCATGGGTGATGCCGTGGACATCTAATAAATAGTGGATGTACGCACACATCACCCTTTCAATATTGGATGTAAGTGAAAACTTAGTTTATATATTTGCAACGGAGAAATTAACTAACGATATCAAAATTGTTGTGTGTGTGTGACTGCTAGATTTAATTAGTATTTGCTCCGGCAGTTTCTTATAAAATTGTGGGAGACGGATTGGAAGCATAAGTTAACTCTAACTAAATTTTGTATTTTAAGTAGCGTATTATATGTAGAAAATAAATATAATTTAGATTCACAGAAGCTAATCCGTCACTTTCACACGGTGGCTATCGCAGCACTGGCCCTGTTCGAGAATATTGTACAGTCCAACTAGTTACCTAAATTTAAGAAATTAAGCATGATCATTAGCTTATATATATATAATATATATATTGATATATCTAGCAAGTACGCTCCGTTAAATCTATGTTATGTAAAAGAGTACTCTACCGTCAAAATTTGATATCTCAAAATCACAGCGTTGAAAATTATAAATTCAGAGTCATATATATACACCCAATTTAGAAACGGAACTAAGACCCAAATTTTAACATTAATCTCCCTCGTGGTCAAGATGTTTCGTGGAGATTAATTAAATAAAGCTGGAAGAAGTAGAATTGAGTCACATACAAAAGGATCTCGACTCCTTCAATAAAAAACGGTTAAAAAATTTCGTTTGATTATTATCAAAATCATTTATAAGATCACAATTTAAAATCAACATTCTAAGACGTTTTACGTGAGCTAATTTCATGAAATTCTATTCTGATATCCAAGTTCCTCTCCAGAATGTGAATATAAGTATACAATTCAATCGATTATCACACCCCTTCAGTAGAATGTGAATATTTCTTCGTTCGGCGAACAGAACAACTTGCATGACCCCAATTCAGAATCGACACATTGAGTTGATCATCATCACTAGATCAAATTTACCTTATTCACGATCTGATCAAGTATGATACATCTTCGGTCAAATAAGCATTACTTTTTACTCAATTTTCGAAATCAAAGATCATAATTCATAATGGACACTCAGAGAAGCTAGACGCCTCTTACTGTCTCTAGCGGCAAGACCTCATTTCTGTGTAAAAAAATATTTCATTTCACTCTCTAAAATTATAATTCTAGTTGACATTCTCCATGTTAATTTAAAAAGTTTTTGAGTAGAAAAATATGGATAACATTTTTCTCGATTATTTGAATCACTTGTGGAGTCATAATTTAGAGTCGACCTATCACAACGGTAGAAATTTTTTGTCATCTCAACATGAAAATTCCTCAAGATATCGTAAATATAAGTACACGACCATCGACGATATATTCAATATTTTTTGGCTTGTTCTCACCCATTAAGTAAAAATGGCTAGAATTTTTTGTTCGATTATCAAAATCATTTATAAGACCATAATTTAGAATCAACATTCTAAGACGGTCAACATGAGATTAGTTTCATGAAATTCCATTCCAAGACTCAAGTTCCTCCCCAGAACGTGAATATGAGTATATAATTCGATTGATTTTCACACTCCTTCAGTAAAACGCGAATATTTATTCGTCCAGCGATCGAAATTGCTTGCAAAACTCCAATTCGAAATCAACACTTTAAGTTAGTCCTCACTAGATTAAAGTGACCATACTGAGCGACTCGCTCATTCAGATATATATGTGTTTTTTTGCTGAAACAAATAATGTTGAGCACTCTAAAGGGGACAAACAAGAGTGACGAGTGTTCTCATATTATTTGGATGTTGTAGTAGAGTCCTTCTATCGCTATGAATGTTATATATGTCATGATGGGTCCTAAGTATAGATTCTGATTAGTGGATGATATAACCTTGGTGAATTGAGATTTTTTTTTTTAAGGAGAACCTTTTTTTTTTCAAAAGCCCAAGATGGCCAATTTATTATATATATAAGGGGAAATTCTGAAATCAGAGAATGTCACTGTCTATAATTCCAAAATAAAGTAGGAGATACCTAGAAATCCAAAGAAGATATATCCTAGGAATGAGTATGCCGAGGGACTGTCCGAGGTCGAAGTCCTGGTCTTCGAGAACAACGCTCCATGATATCTTCCTCTGAATCCATTCCAAATACCTCTGAATCAAATTTAAATTCAGACATAAATATATTTTTAACCCTAGCAAGCTCGGCCACAAAAGTAAACTTTGTCCTCCAATCTGTGATTATATTTTTCGGAGTTGTATGTTGCTCATTAATCGCCTCTAATTGCCGCACCGGGTTAGAGAAACGTTCTCTAGTGATTGGTAATGAAATCTTAACACCCCTTTTACGAGAAGGACGAGAAATGATTTTCCGACGTCCAGATGAAGAACTGGTAGAAAGGGTGTTGGAGCACTCACCATGAATCCACTCTGCCGGAACAATTGGGGACCTAATTAAGAGACTGACGGATTACTTGTGCAAACGTCAAGGGGGTAACTGCCTTGGTAAATTGAGATTAAGAAAGATATTAGTTGACTGTTTAACACTCAATTTTGACTACTATCTGATGGATGTTGTTATATATATACTACATTTTATTTTGATAGACATGACTACATGATAAATATCTATACAAGAAAAGTTTTCTGCACTTGTGAAAGTGCAGAAATACTTAACCATCTTGCACTTCTCTCCTCCTATTGGTGGAAATCAAACTGTCATGTGGACATCTCTCCTCTTTTCCACCAATGAAAAAGAAAAAATATAAGATGACTAGATATTTCTGTACTTTCACAAATACAGAAAACCTTTCTCATATCTATAGAGGTAATTATCTAAGCTCACGTCTTGAATATTCCGGTCGGGAGTACTACCATCCAAATTGGTGTCTAAAATTACTGATACCCTCTTACCCCAATGCGGGCAGCCATCAAGGAATGTCTGTGGAGGGCACATGATATTATTTCAGTGCATATTTTGATAGAAATTTACCACAAGTGAATTTATAATTTATCTATGGAGGGTGTACATATAAATGTGAATATATGCATGGGAAACTCGTAATTAGTAGTTTCCATCCCTTTAGGTATTTATGGGGGAAAAAAAGAACGAGAAATGAAAAGGTAATATTTAGACGCATGAGGGAAGGGAAGGGAGCGGATCAGAAGAGATCAGGGTGAGCAGCTCCGGGTCCTTGTCGAGCCTGTCCATCTCCTCCGCTTCCAACCTCACCCACGCTTCCATATGGCCGCTGCCCTCCCTCCTTCCCATCAGCGTCACCCCCTCCGCCTGTATCACCTCGTTCCCGGCTCCGGCCACCCACACCGGACTTCCCCACCCGAAGTCCGTCTCGTAGAACGGGAACCCCCACAGGCTGCTGAACCATGCCAGCCTCACCCCGCGCCACAGGCACTTACCCAGCCGGCAGGCGCACCCCAGCGGCGCCGCTGCCCCCTGCAGCGTCTCCCTGATGTACCCGGCGTCCACATTCCTAATGGTGTCGCTGGTCTTCTCCTCCGTCAGCCGGCGAAGGGTACTGCTTTTCATAGTTACCTCGTCGGCTGGAACCCCGCAGGGGCGGCGGTGCTCTCTCGGGACGACTAGAGCTGGAGTGATCGCTAACGTCATTATGTTGCCGAACGCTGTCTCCGGCAACGGGGGTTGCATCCGAGCTCGCAGGTTGACCACGTGGGCCGCCGCGAACTCGTCCGCGGAGGAGGACGCCCGGATTAGGCACCGCCATATGAGTGCGGTCACCACCTCCACACGGGTCAGCCGGCGCGGCCGCTGCTGCGGCGTCCCGTCGGGCTGTTCGGCGGCCGACCGCTCCCTCAGCGCGCAAATCCTCGTCCCATCGAGCACGAACCTCCTAGTCACCAGCCGCCTCCCGGAGGCCAGCGCCGGCGCCGGAACGAACGGAGGCATCAAGAATAAAGGCGGGAACGCCACCGCCGCCACGCCTAGAGAGGGCCGGCGGGCGACCTCACCAGGGATCTTTCGCGCTATGGCCGCCCACGTCTTGAGGAAGCAGGCCAGCGATTGAGCGTCGGCGACCGTGTGACGGAAACAGAGCCCCAACGCCATCCCCCCACAGTCGAATGTGGTGGCCTTCACGACGAGCAGGGGGCCCCAGGCTCCCGTCATGGTGCACATCCGGCTGCATGGGAGGAGACGGTCCACTTTCTCCGGCTCCGGCTGCCGCAGCACCGCGGAGATCGGGCAGGTGGCCCGGGCTTCGATGAAGTCGACGCCTTCGTCGGTGCAGTTCACGGTGGTAGTCCAGCCCATCCTGCCGGCGAGAGGGTAGTAGAGTGCCAAGGCCTGGGAGAGAGACTGCTTCAGCTGGCGTAGCTTCTCGGAGATGTCGTACCCGCCGGAGTGCTCGTCGCCGCCCAGGTAGAAGAGGACGAGGCAGATGTGCATGCGGGGTGTGATCTGGTCTATCCATGAAAGGGTATGAGTCTGGAGGTGTGGCGGGGTTGGGGACGACGGCTTGATGGTCTCTGTGGACACGTCTACGCCTAGCTTCAAGTCCTCATTGGTTGCCATAGGTGCTACTGTAGAAGAAGAAGAAGATAGAAGAGGATCTAAGAAGAAGAAGAAGATCTATAAGAAGAAGATCCAAGAAGGATTAGTACAGCAGCTTGCAGGTGAGGGGTGTCCGATCAAAATAAGTGTTGGTAACATAAACATATGTCATATGAACCATGCTTCTGGAATAAATAGATAGAGCTGTTCACGTCACAGGCAAGCTAACCAGCTTCTCCACTAAACGTGCAACTCGATGACCATGGAATCTTCTTCTCTCTCATTTTGCAGGTTTTTTCCTCAAAAGATGTAGGGTTTTCTTTAAAAATAATATAGTTTAAAATTTTTATTAGTTAAATAGCAGACTAAAAATTTTAATTAACAAAGTAGCACACTTTTGACTGTCCACGGCAATGTGCGTAAATACAGTCGCACAAAAAAAAATATAAAATATTGAAGTCGGGTGGGGCGCTGCCGACTTGGAGCGCACTGACCGACTTGCCTTGGTTTTTTTTTTTTCCTTTTCCTAAGTGAAGAGAACCAACAGCCCGCTTTCCTTTTAATTTTTTTAAACTTTTCTCTCTCCCTCTCCTTCTCTCTCTTCTTCTTCTTCCTCTTTTCATGCGATTCTTTATTATTATTATTATTATTATTATATATTAAAATATTTAAAATAATAATAAATTTTAATATATAGTTAATTTATGTATATAATTTATTTTATTAATTATAATAATATTTTAAGAATATGACGGGTCGAATCTAGAGATGTCAATTAGGATTGTCAATGGGTCGGGTTGGCACGATAGGTCTGTAGGTTTGACCCAATTTGGGTCGGGCCGCAAAAACTCTTTCTTAGATATTATTATTTATATTATATATATAAGTATATTAAAATTATATATAATATAGATAAAAATAATCAGACTTAATTAGATTTTTTGAATCGAGCCGGGCTTAACTGGATTTTTCCTAGGCCCGGGCGGGGCATCCATACAGGGTCTATCTTCAAGCCTGAGTCGGACCCTAACTCATTTTTAGAAAATTACGTCGGGTTGGGTCTCGCAAGGCCCGATTTCAGGCCGGGCTCACTGCTAGGTTATGAGTCGACCCCAGACCCGACTCATAAATATGCAAGTCTAAGTCTAACATACTACGCCATACTGCTCGGCTAGTAACTGACAGGGGCGTCAGAGTGTCTCCCCGTCGAGGTCCTCGGCGGGCTTCGTATGTCACATCGGAGTTCATAACTAGCGTCGCACGTCGGTCAAGCACGTCTCAGAGGGGATTCATCAGCTCGATCATCTCATCTCGTTCTTGAGTCAGAAGCACCTCATGATCACCTCGGCTATGGCCGACCTATGTTACTTTGTTGTGCCCGCAAAACTCTTTTCTTAGATATATATTATATAGTATTATAAGTATATTAAAATATATATAATATAGATAAAAATAATCAGACTTAATTATACTTTTCGAATTGAGCCGGGCTTAACCGGATTTTTCCAAGGCCCGGGCCGGGCCATCCATACCGGGTCTATCTTCGAGCCTGAGTCGCGCCCTGACTCGTTTTTAGAAAATTACATCTGGGTTGGGCCTAGCAAGGCTCGGTTTCAGGCCGAGCTCACATGCTAGGTTTATATGAGTCAGACCTAGACCCGACTCATAAATATGCAAGTCTATGTCTGGCTTACTACGCCATACTGCTCGGCTAGTAACTGACAAGGGCGTCGGAGTGTCTTCCCGCCGAGGCTCCTCGGCGGGCTTCGTATGTCACATCGGGAGTTCATAACTAGCGTCGCACGTTGGTCAAGCACGCCTCAGAGGGGATTGATAACCGGGCCTTGCGAGACCCAACCAGACGCAATTTTCTAAAAATGAGTTAGGGTCCGACTCAGGCTCGAAGATAGACCCTGTATGGATGGCCGGCCCGGGCCTAGGAAAAATCGGTTAAGCCCGGCTCGATTCAAAAAAATCTAATAAGTCTGATTGTTTTATCTATATTATATAATTTTAATATACTTATAATATATATATATATATAATAATATATCTAAGAAAAGATTTTGCAGCCCGACCCAAAATTTGGTCAAATCTGCAGACCTGTCGTGCCAACCCGACCATTGACAACCCTAATTGACATCTCTAGATTCGACCCGTCATATTCTTAAATGTATTATATTAATAAAAATAAATTATATACATAAATTAACTGTATATATATATATTAAAATTTATTATTTTAAGTATTTAAATACATATATATATTAATATAATAATAAAAAAAGAATCGCATAAAAAAGAGGAAGAAGAAGAAGAGAGAGAAGGAGAGGGAGAGAGAAAAGTTTAAAAAAATTAAAAGGAAAGCGGGCTGTTGGGTCTCTTCACGTGGGAAAAGTAAAAAAAAAAAACCAAGGCAAGTCGGTCAGTGCGCTGCCAACTTGGAAGTCGGCAGCGCCCAGCCCGACTTCAATATTTTATATTTTTTTTTGTGCGACTGTATTCACTCGCATGAATGTTCGTGGACAGTCAAAATTGTACTATTTTGTTAATTAAATTTTTAGCCTGTTATTTAACTAATAAAATTTTTAAACTATGTTATTTTTAAAGAAAACTCAAAGATGTAGTGGAACTATAACACATCACTGGTCTTTCCATTATGTCTACAATACCTAACTAGTGGAGAGAGAGGTTCCTCTCACAACTGGAAGAGAAGAAGATTACAACAAAGAGAATTATAGCAACCGGACAGCTCTCCCACTTTTGTAAACTCCTAATTAGGATTATTATAAAGGAAGGAAAAACGGTTTCCTTATTGACTCAATTATGTTCTCTATTTTTATCCATGATCTTATGCCACCTTGCGTTAATGTCTTTTCATCTTCTCCTTGTATGAGTGAGGGAGACTTTCTCTCCACAACTACTCAATCAGAAGTGAGCAAGTGAAGGGAAGGGCAACCAGAAGATATGCTGATGAAGAAAAGCAAAGGAAAAAAATATGAGGTTATATATATATATAGTTTAATTGTGTGAGAATATTTTTAGATTTATATATGTATATCTCTTTTTTACATATACAATTAAAAAAAAAAAACCTACGGAGCCTCTCGTGATAGAAGCATTTGGTCGTACCATACTATACCAGGACGATTGCGAGTCCCAACACCATTGATCTGTCGAGCTCAAAATCGATTATCCGATTTCGTTTATCAATCGATCGATTCATCTAGTGAGCGCCCTCAAATGCCCAACAGGCCAAGTTCAAAATCGATTGACCGATTTCTTTTTGATCGGTTGACCAATTTCTATCAAAATGACAATTTGACATTCAGATCCCATGATCTATGTGGTCTTCAAAGAGAGAGAAAAAAAGATCGACCGATTTGACATTTTCGGTCGATCAATCGGTACTATACAGATCGATCAAAATTGTGCTAGAAAAAATTCGAGTCAACCAACACTCGCGATACGGCCAACCTTGTATAGAAGTCAAGAATATGTTTCTAATATTTTTTCATTGTCAATTTTAGTAGGGGCATATATGTATAAATAAATAAAGTATTCCAAACATCTTTTTGACGTACGCAACAACATGTTACACTATTACAAGATTTGTCGTGTGGGACGACTCAACTGTGTCGATCGATCGAGTTCGCTCTAACACAGTACGATTAGTACTGTGAGATCAGTTGACCGAAAATCTCACATCGATCAATTTATTTTCGTCTCTTTAAAGAGCATAAAATTTAGATGTCACCCTGACAGAAATCGATAAACCGATCAAGGAAAATCAATCGACCAATTTTAGACTTTGTCTTACTGAGTATTTGGATACTCACTAGATGAATTGATCAATCGGTCAGAAATAGGTTAACCAATTTTACGTCCAACAAATCGACCATTTCAGAACTCAAGAATAACGACCTGACACGGTACGGTGCGTCTGTGTCATCACGATATAGTGAACTTTGCACTATTGAATCTATTTGAATCCATAAAAAAGATGTGTATAAATATAAATCTACAAAAGATTCTCATATAATTAATCTTCTAAAAGAGGGGTATATATAAAAAACCCAAAAAATGGTTTTATAACACCCTTGCTGAGACCTTCAATGCCAGCGGCTTTGCCTTCCCTTCTTTTCCTAGCATCTCTCTTTTCTCTCACAGCAGTCTACATCTTCCTTTCTGTGTCTCCCTCACTCTTCCTACTCCTCTCTCTCTCTCTCTCCTCTCTCTCTCTCTCTCTCTCTATTTTGGGGACCGGATTTGTTTCTTTCCTAAAAAACAAAGCTTAGAAGCAGCAGCAGCATCTTCCCCGCATAGACATTGCAAGATACGTCCTCGGCGTGTTGCTCATGTAAGGGCAGGCTGCAGGCAGCGTCCTCCCCCACCCAAGAGGCCGGCAAGCTCTCTTGTTTGCAGATTTCACTCTCCTCCATCGTGAACCGGCTGCAGCGTCGTCGTCGACCGACGTGTTTGCTCGTTGTACGGCGCCGGTGTGGATATTATATATTTCTGACGTTTCCGTCAGCAGCATCGGTATCCTTCCTTACTACCGGGTTAATTTGTCGTCATCGGCGTGCAGCTAGCTACTAAATTAGTCGACGATGGGGACAGCGGGGGAAAAGTAGATACTTTGTCTGAAAGTTAAAGGTAGTTAATATATTATTATTGTGATTACTTAAGAATAGTTGACATCTAATTAAATATATATATATATTTAGTGCGGTGTGCAAGACCCTAAGAAAATGTGTCTCTCTCGATGTATTATGATATCAAATATGATATTAGGGTTGAAAAAAATAAGAATGAGAAACATATTATAAAGAAAATGATTTAATAACATATTCATTTGACACTACTCACATGACATAAATTTCAAAATATCATATAACACTTTAAAAATTGTGTTATGCCAATGATGTCAAATACATGGATTACAAAATGATCAATAAACTATTTTCTATATTATAATATCTCTATTGAGTTGTCACAACACTATTTCATGTGCTAATTACTTTAGAGAACACTGATTACTATATTATTTTTCAAAAGAGAAACTAGCGAACTTTTGACTTCTTCAAAATCTAGGTGGCAATAAATCCTCCATCTAAGAGAACATCTTGGTGCAAATTCTCATAGTGAATTTGCAACAAATTACTTCCCCAGCTGAGAGTGGGCACAACTTCAAGGGGGGGAGCCCACCTCCAATGACATCATCCTCTCCAATGAGAGAGTGAGTTTGTTGCAAACTGCCATGCCGACCATTTGCAACAAGTATTTTCCTCCATCTAAATGTTACGCGGACATCCATGTGTACCTTGCATCTTCTCTCTCTCCATCAGACGGTTTCAATTAAGACTGTCAATAAGTCGGAAGTCTAAAACAGAAATTATATATGACACTTTTCACATCAATTTCTTTATAAAAATATCAGAAATAAATGCGAAAAGAAATTAAAAATATTTGCTACGATCAAATAATAGATATGTGTATCATTAAGAGTAGTGACAAAAAATATATCTTTGATAATAGTAAGCATAATAAATATTAAGAGGTCTATTTATAAAATAAGGAGAAGTGATAAAAAACTTAGTCTACGATTTCTCAATATTAAGAAATAAAATTTTAAAAGTATATTTATAAATAAAATAAATATATATCATCAAAATATAAAATATAAAAATATATATTTCTACATCCAGTAAAAAAATAAAAAAGGGTCGAAAACAGGAGTCATATGCCCCCTCCAACGCTAGTAGCGCAACGCCCAGCCAAGTTCAAAATCGATCGACCGTTTTACGCTACCCATCGCCCATCCCTCTCTCTCTCTCTCTCTCTCTCAGGCCCTGCGGGAGGGATGCGTTCCCCGAGCGGGTCCACGTACGGGGACGGGCGCCTGCCCCCATCGACGTGTACATGTGCACGGCGGACCCGGAGAAGGATTCTCCTGTGGGGTTGATGAACACGGTGGTCGCTGCCGTGTGTCTCGACTACGCCGTCTACAAGTTGCGGTCTATCTGCCGGACCGGGGGGGGGGGTCGCCCCTCACGCTGTTCGCCGCCGGGGAGGCCTACGCCTTCGCTGCCGTGTGGTCGCCCTTCTGCGAGAAGCACAAGCTCACAGTGAGATCCCCCGAGGCGTATTTCCCTTCTCGGGGCGGTGGATCTTCTCGCCATGATCATGAGCAGCAGCCGCAGGTGATCCCGCAGCAACGGAGAGAGAGAGAGAGAGAGAGAGAGAGAGAGAGAGAGGAGAGAGAGAGAGAGAGAGAGAGAGAGAGAGAGAGAGAGAGAGATGGAGAGATGAATATAGGGTAGGGGCTGGGAGCAACGGAGGTGACCCTCGCCTCCCCGGCTCCGGGAGAGAGAGAAAGAGAGGGGCGGGAGTGGGGGCGGGAACTCCCCCCTCTGGCGCCAGTAGAGAAGGAGAGATAGAGAAGGGGAAGAGGGCAGTGGGTGGGGGGAGAGGGAGAGAGATGGAGGAATATGGGGAACCACTTGGCGATTGATGCATGCAGGCTGCTGCCAGGGTGGTGGTCAAGGAGTCAAACTCTGCTAGTTTTCTAATTTTGTTTCAAAATCTGTTATTTCTTTAATTAAAAAAATAAAGTTCGATATTTTTTAAAAAATCCCGATACATATATATATATGAGTAATGCTAAGTGGAGGGGTTGCGTCCTCCACCCACGCGACGCGTGGAGGGGCGAGCCCCCCCCATTAAATGCTCTAATTTTTTTTTTTTTTTACAATTTATGCACACAAATAATATATTTGTGCACACACAAATAGTACACAAAAATATAAAAAAAAATACAACATTTAATGCGCGGAGTCCACTCCTCCACACATCGCGCGCGCGGAGAGACGCGACCCCTCCACGTAGACTACGCTCACGGCACTCGGGAGCGTAGCATTCTATATATATATATATGTACCACCGGCCAGCCTCCGGATGGTGGCGGTGATCTGCTCCTCAGCCGGCCAGGGAAATCTAGTACAAGTGTTGCTATTTATGATTAGTATACCTAAGAATTCCTGATGAAGCGTTTAATTAGCTGATAATTAATTAATATATATATATATACATATAAAGCAATTCATAGGAAAACGCTAATTAAATCGACGCGGCTCTTTCAATTAGCTGCAATTGACATCGTAAAACGTTTCATCAACTCCAACTTAATTAGACACATCACACATGAAATTAAGCATCACATGATATATATTACAGCACCGTATATATACGTACCATACGAACATTAATTCATACCCAACATTAATGGTATCGATCATGCTCGCTCTGCATGCATGCGATCCAGAGACTGACGCCAAATGGAGGCGACTTCTAATGGAAAGACGTCGTCAGGGAATTAAGGGAAAGGATCAGAAGAAAGCAGGGAGAGGAATTCCGGGTCTTGCCGGAACCTGGCCATCTCCTCCGCCTTCAACATCACCCGCGGTTCCATATGGCCGCCGCCCTCCCTCCTTCCCATCAGCCCCACGCCGGCACCCATCCGTACGGCGTCGAAACCGGCCCACGCCACCGACGCCGGCCTCCCCCACCCGAAGTCCGCCTTGTAGAAGGGGAACCCCCACATGCTGCTGAACCACACCACCCTCGTCCCCCTCCGCAGGTACTTCCCCAGCCGGCTGGCGAAGGCGAAAGGGGCCCCTGGACCCTGCACGGTCTCCCTGATGTACGCACCGTCCACCCCCCTGATGGCCGCACTGGTCAGCTCTTCGGTCAGCCGGCGAAAAGTGCTGCTGTCTGTAACCTCGTCGTCATCAACTCCTCCCCCGCTGGGTCGTCGGGGATCGCAAATTGGGACGACCAGTCCAGCTGGCGTGATCGCCGTCGTCACGATGTTTCCGAACGCCGTCTCGGGCATCGGGGGTTGCATCCGAGATCGCAGGCCGACCGCGTGGCACGCCGCGAACTCCCTTGCCAGCGCGCCTTCCACCCCGGAGGAGGAGGAGCAACATGCCCGAATGAGGCACCGCCATAAGAGCGCGATCACTGTCTCCACGCGGGTCAGTCGGTGCGCCTGCTGCTGCGGGGACCCGGCGGCCTGACCGGCGGACTGTTCCCTCAGCTCGCAGATCTTGGAACCGTCGAGCACGAACCTCCTCGTCACCAGCGGCCTCCCTGCGACGGGTGGCATTGAGGGCGGTGGTGGAAGCATTCCCAGCGCCAGCGGGGGAAATGCCGCCGCCGCCACGTTCAAGGTGGGCCGGCCGAGTTCGGCATCGGGGACCCTGCGTGCTATGGCAGCCCACGTCTTGAGGAAGAAGGCCAGGGATTGGCCGTCTGCAACCTTGTGATTGAGACAGATCCCCACCGCCAAACCGCCGCAGAGGAACGTGCTTGCCTTCACGATGAGCAGCGGTCCCCCGGCGATGGTGCACCAACGGCTGCATGGGAGGAGGCGGTCCACCGTCTCCGACTCATCAGCCGGCTTCTTCCGGAGCACCGCCGACAGAGGACAGCTGACCCGGGCTTCGATGAAGTCGATGCCGTCGTCGGTGCAGCTAACGGTGGATGACCCGCCAATCCTTCCGGCGAGCGGATAGTAGAGGGTCAAGGCATCAGAGAGGGACCGCTTCAGCAGGCGCAGCTTTTCGGAGGTGTCGGCCGCCGGCCCCACGGAGCCATCGTCGACGTCGCCCTTCGGATAGAAGAGGACCACGCCGATGTGGATGGGAGGAATGAGCTGGTCTATCCGTGAAAGGGTGTGGGTGAAAAGGTGTTGTGGGGTTGGGGACGACGGCTTAATGGTCTCTCTGGACACCACGACTTCGCCCAGCCCCAGTTCTGCGGCCGCCATGATCAGTATGGGTGAAGAAGAGGAAGATGATCTGAAAAGAAGAAGAAGATGAACAGCTTAATTTGCAGACGATGTTCATTGGATCAAATTAATTAGATCTTTTTATATATAGTTCATACGTAGCTCATCTTAATTAAGTGGGGAGATTTTTAAATCCAAAGTAAACGCAAGGTTTTGGTTTCATTGATTTGAATCGTGTCCCATGTTTGAGGAATCAACCTGCGTCCTTGGGCTGGTCAACAATTAACCCTACATTGACGATCCCGATGTGTTTATTTAAATGTGCAATTTTACGGCTCCTCAGAAAGGACGACCATGAGGCCTGTCTTAATTCGTTCCTGTACTACTCATGGTGCTACTTCAAGACGTCCGAGCTTGTGATTCGGATAAATCCATCAGAATTTTTGATAGATTAATTTCTGCTGAAAACTTGTCGAAAATTTCTAACGGAGATTTTCAATGGACATAAGTCCCCTATTCGCCACCTTGGGAAGCCTTCACCAATTAATCAATCATAAGCCCCGTACTCTTGAGTCTAGCTACAGTACTGATCATGTTATCAAGTCCCACGTCTAAAATCTTGACATCAGAGAAAAAGAGAGGGATGTCATGGTGCCATCTCTCTCTCTCTCTTTACTGTTCTTTCTCTCATTATCTTCTTAAGATAGCTAGCGTTTGAAAACGTAAGGAAGATATTTTATCTTTTTTCACAAGTCAATTTCTCTCTCAAAAACATCATCATTCTCTTTTTTCCTCTATCTCTCTCCTCTCTCTTAAAATCTAAAAATCACAATCTAAAAATATTGTTTGACATTTGAAAATTAGAGTGTGAAAAAGTATATTCTTAATAATTATCTTTAAAAATCCACTCTTCCCACCACAAAAAACAAACGCTATCTTAGCTAATTAAACTAAAACTAGTTACTCGTGCGTTGGAGAGTTTGAAAACTCACCTTTCCCTTTGCAGATCACCCCAGATCAGACATCCGGCCGGCAAGTATGAACTCTCTTCTTTAACAACTGAAATTGAGTGCTCACCTTCAAAAGCAGATCAGCTTCGTTAGATCACATGGCGAGAAACCAAGTGCAGGGTTTTAATTAAAACGTTGGAGGCATATCATTTTTTGAAATTAATCTGAGTAGCCGCCAAAAGTCTGACATTTATATTTTAGTTTGGGTTCAGCTAGTCATGGGGAAGGACGTCCATGTAAAGATGCCAAGATGCAAGCTGAAGGGAGAATATATATATATATAATATATATACTTCACAACAAGATTTCACTCATGCTATATAGTATTCTTCGCAATGTTTTATAACTTACATGCTAACAAGATCGTGTTTCGTCAATTATATTAAAAGCTTCTTAATTTCATTAGTTCATGTAATCTCTGTGTAGTTAGCTTTTTAATCTATGTAGTCCTAGTAGTGGATTTTTTCTATAATTAGTTTCCAGTCACTATAAAAAAACATGAGTAATACTTGGTGCACATCTTTTAAAAGGGTGTGGGCACAAACCTCACCTTGATTGACTGGCACCATCAGAGTGAGGTGACAGGCAACCAATGGCTGTCTAATGTGCACGCACATCATCTGTTGGTGGTGTGCACCAAATATTGCTCAAAGGACAAATACTTGTTACAAAATTTCAAGTTTGGAGGAATATAAGCTCATTGCAAAAAGATTAGAAGGACTAAATTTAAAATCCTTTATTTATTTTCAACCTGGTGTAGTTCATGTCAATATTAATGCTTTGATAGTCCACTTGATCAAGTAAAAGGAAGGCAAGGTCAATAACATATTTTATTTTCAAACTTACATGACTTGCTATATATATATATCCCTTAAATTTATAATTAAATGAAGGAAGCTGACCCTCGCACACGATCGAACAAGTAGGAGCTTACTTTACATTCAGAAATAATTGCTTTGAAATTGCATTTAACTTTATTCTAAGTTCACGTTTGGATATATAATATAAATTTTGATATAACATATCAGTTAAAAAGTTGGCTACAAGGACATTCTCCCAAAATGGATTATCTTTCAAGTTAGATCTATCGTCCTCAACTATCCACCTGATCAGCTAGACTCCAGCCAACTATAAGTCTAACGTTAGTCAGATCTAGACCTCATCATTATGGTCAACTAAACGGACCACATCATCTTCAGCTATCCACTTTGATCAACATCTATCTCGGCTAACTTAAGTCTTAGATCGGTCAAATCTTGACCACTTTACTGTTGTTTTTATATATAATTAAACTCTTTATAAATCATACTCCTCTTGAGATTTGAAGTTGTGATCTCAACCAAAGGAGAGGGCTTATAATAAATTGGACCATGACAAATTAAGGCATCAAGAGGAAGAGCGACATGATCATATGCTAAATTCAAATTGAAAGGAGGAAGAAAAACATAGATGCATATGGAGTAATAGTTGTTGTAAGACCACTCTCCTTATCACTTCATATCCACAAATGCAATATGACCCAATAATTAAGTATCACTTTCTGCAAACCAACTTAATTTTCTTGTAATAAATATTCTCGTACATAAACATCATAATTAAGACACTCATAATATTAATGTTTTGTAGTATTCTATAAAAAGTCATATGTTAGAAGAACGTTATATTTTTGTTAGTGATGAGGAAACCCCGCCCCGTATGATTTTTGAACATTCAGGGATTGATATTTTTGAATCCCAAGATTGGGTCTTGACTACTCCTACGTATTTTCTGTATACCCGTATTATCCTATCCCACTTGGTCAAAAAAACTCTAGACTTATATACCTCTAGAATTGTATGTAAGCTAAGTACTTACCTCCAAAAATCAAACTCGGAACCTCCAACTTAGAAACAAGGGATCTTACCAATCGACCTAGTCAAGGTCCTCAAAAAAAGTTACATTAACTATTTTAAAAAATAATAATTTCATAAAAAACTTGTGAATAAAAAGAGAGGAGAGTCTAATTAAACTTTTAATTAGATTGGATCTTTTAACTCAAAATCTAAAACTAATGAATAAAAAGGGTACCAGTATTATAAACATAAAAAAGTTCTGAGGACCGTTCCTATAGACACGAAGCCCACCTTGAGCAAATCCATGACCATCTTTGTACACAACTTTTAACACATCACATATGAAGTGCTTACTATATTGCTTCTGATAAGTGATGGTGTGGCACATTTTTATTAGTTTTGTGTCAACTTTGATGTAAAAGAAAAATGCATTAGTAAACCGGTTCAATATATCTTATATAATCATCAACTTATCATAGGAGAGACTCATCACTTAATATGCCTCATACCATAAAGAAGAAAAAAAACTCATCAGTCATCATAGATAGCGTTTGCAGCTAGCGTGCATATATGAAATTTGGAACAAGTTCCCGTATTTATAATATTATACAATATCTAACCGCAAATCAGTCACGATTCTGTTTACCTGCGACCGCCACCTTCCTTGGAGTGGAGACCCACTTAATATATATGAGTAATATATGTAATCATAAGTGTGACATGTCTCGTTCTCGTTTTATGTGATTCCATGTAATTAATCGAAGGTGGCAAAATATGATATATATATATAATAAAAGTTTATCCTACCTCACATGGCTGCAGAGTTGTTGTCTATTCATGGAGATGCGTACGTTAAGATTAGAAGTTGATCCACTTGGGGAGTTTCTGCCTCTATATAAGTGCTCAAAGGCAACAGAGGTAGCATTTCACAACTAGACCTGATGCTGGCTAGCTAGCTAGTCTGACTCAATACACTTTCTTATAGGTATTCCTGTCGCCCTTTCCGTTCTTGGAGTATGAGCATACGGACGTAATGTATGCACGTAGTAAGATCTTTTGATAAGACTTTCTTTGTATGATCTCTACTGTGTGATGTACGTATAATAACAATAACAACAACTTCCTTGTTATAGCAGATGCACGTCCACGCACGTGCACGAACAGCCTGGCGTGGAGACCCACCAGCCTCGCAAATCACACGTCTTCGCCTCACCTCCCACCTCACAGTGTTACTGGGGATAAAAGAAACAAACTTTAAAGACCAGTGCTTTGTTTAAGAGCATCTTTATAGTGTGTGCATCGATAGCAAGAAACAACCTTCCCTAATCACGACGGCATGAGATGGCATAGATTTCAAGCATCCGCCAAGAACTCGGGGAGAGAACACGGGCCGCTCGGTGATGGTTGATTTAAAACAAACACATGACAACGATGCAGACGAAGACATGAACAGGCCCTTCTCTGGCGTTGCATGCTCAGCAAACAAACAACTCGTGAATAAAGAGTCTGCATGCGGGCCTTTTTCTTGCTTCCTCTGTTACGAACCATTTCCAGGCAATTTTCTGTCGTGTGCTTCTGGGTCAGGGTCTTTTCAGATTTCTCATGCAGCAGAGAGACCAAAGAAGCTAGCTTCTTGTTTCGGCGCAGCATAGGATGCTTGGAGAGTGGACTCTCTGCACCCACTGGGTGTAGATAGTTACCGTCTGCCCCAGACACAAGGAGGTGGATCGAAATCCGTATTGATGTGACACATACAACCCACACCCACATGTAGTTGGGGAGGGCGGGGATAGGATTCCTCACGTGCTTGTGCGAAGCAGGATCCCCTGTGTTCATCGGTAGTAGCCAATGGATTTCCAAGATCAAGAGATGGAGGAAGAAAAAGTCAAGCCAAACGGTGTTTCTTCATTCATAAAACAAATAGATATCAATGAACGGCACACACATCAGAAAGATTGGGAGCAATCCGCATGGGCAAATCCGAACCAAATCAGGGAATATGAAAGCGTAGGGCACCCCAAGTAATGTGCATTGATTGAGACCCGGCTGTTTCTTTCACCCTTCAAAATGTAAACACAAATGGCCACAACCAACCTCAGTTATGATGCACCTTTAAAGTTATCTATATAAGCATTAACATCACGAAACCACATGCTGTCCCTCCGCCGCTTTCCACTTGGTAAACATGCCCTTCATATACCCTATATACAGTTCAATCCTTTAATAAAAGTCCATGGATCCTCTGTGACCTGACAACTGAAAACAATACAGAGAAGCAAAAGGGCGAGCACTGTCAGCACAAGCGGCAAGAGCACTTCACCTCCTAGAGCATGCCTGTCCCCCAGGTAAGGGCCGACCACACACACTCATCGGGAGAGCCAGGATGACGCAGGAACCATCCATTCCTAGCCAGACGAGGCATATGTGGTTAGGGTTCGGTTTACCAGCACAGCTTCATTGCTTGCAGCGTTTGATGTTGCAATCTCTTCGAGGCGTCTCCACGTAGCGTCACGTTTCGATCGTAGATCCCTATCTTTGGCTTCATCTTCCTGGTACTTCTGCAAGGACTCTTCGAACAGCTCAGGGTCATGATCGGAGAAAATTTTGCGGACATTTAGTGTCAGGCTCTGCACAGCCTGGTTCCAGTGGCTCCTGGTATTCCTCTCCAATGCAGGGAAGATGATAGGTAATATCACCTTGAGATTTTGTTTAATCAAATTTTCAATGTGGTCGTTGTTCCATAAGAACAGAGCTCTCTCCGCCACCTGCAGCCAAGTAGAAGCTTTTAAAGTAAATAATGCTAAAAATAAATGAAATGGCAAGACAAGAATTAATATATCCATTTTATTCTAGAATTCCTTGGGGACAATTTTTTCAACATGAGACGCATGTATTACCCATCCAGATTTTGAAAGATGCCAGTTCTCAGCTAGTAACATTATTTGTCTGGAACGTAAAATGACATGAAAACTGTGGTGGCAGTAAGAAGATAGGATATCTACTCTATTTGTCATACAGGGTATAGGCTTAACATTCCCTCTCTAAGGCAGAAAAATAGCCAAAATACAAAGAGGAAATTTCCATTCTGCAATTCACAAACGAAATGTGGGAGAAAAAAATGAGGATCTCCATTTATTCTTTAGCCGAATTAAAGTTCATCGGCTACCGGTCTACTTGTTGTAAATGACTGAAAACTGTGCATATAGGTACATGATCATGTGATATATCATATCTCTCACGGACAAGGAACTAGTGATATATCATATATCTCATGGACAAGGAACTAGTTCATGACATAAGAATCACTCACGAAAACAAAAGGATGAGAGTAAAAGTTCATTTATCATAACGTTCACATGTATCATTGCAACCAGCAAAATTTTCAGCAAATAAATACATCAACTTCCAGTTTTGAGTAACAATTGTCTGGAATACATGGTGCATGATACACAATGTCCCCTCTTTTGGGAATGTTAGTCTTGACATAGAACTAGTTTTGATGATACTATGTTAAAGAATATAATATTGCTATTGAAGGGATATTGGAGGGATCTGAGAGTAATACCCCAAAGGGCAGGAGAGAGTTAGGAATAGAGAAGGGAGAGGAGCAGTAGCCATGAGCCTTTCGAGACTGAATTGTGATGTCTTTAATATTATGTACAACACTTGTATTAGACTTGTTATGACAATATACTTCCACTAAGTATATCAGTCAGGTTGCAACTTGGGCTGGGTTAACATCAGTTGATAGCAAACTCTAGCACAATTATGATCGACATCTGTACCCTAATCCAACTGGACAGCAAGGGTCAATGATCTGCACACAGCCATGGTTCCTGCCTGCACACGCGATCACTGGCATCCCTCTTGCCCTGAAACATCATCATCCATCATAATCATATGCGCATGCCATTTCCATCATCCTTATCTGCAAACACTGCTCCTTCTCCCTCGTCCCTTTCTGCTCCTGTTGCATAGACCAGCAACCAGTGTCTGCTGTAAGAGCCATTTCCATCACTTCCAATGTGTTTCCAGCAACTAACATGTTCCTCACTTTGTCATACAAGGGATAGTGCCATGCAATTGAATCACCAGTGTTGAAGTAAAAAATACAAATCATAGGAACATTTGAGCTATGATGAAAGGAAGAAGCTGACAAGAAAGAGCATGAATAGGCATCAGACATTGATGAATCAAAAGATATGGAAGCAAGATTTGTATGTGTGAATGAGCATCAATAGGCATCAGAAATTGATGAATCAAAGATAGGGAAGCAAGATTTGTATATATGCAGATACTTTTCGGTCGCAGAATTGTGGGGGACGTGGGTGCTTGAAGAATCCAAAGCTCTGAACTCGTTCTCAAAAAGGAGGAGGATCTTTGGGTCTAATATTGACATTGAAAGGTAAGAGTTAGACAATTGGAGAAAGTGATTCTGCAGTTTATGAATGTACACCTATTGACCCAAGCACAAAAGATTTCACCAAAGAAGAAACGTTACCATCAAGTCAAGCTGAACAGTTAGCTCTGCCTCAACCATGGCAAACCACAACCTAAGGATCACAAGTGGATGAAGCTAAATTCCAGCACCTTGAAATGAGGATCCCATTTAAATTGCGAATTCAATACACAAAGCAACAGCAGTGTTAAATGACATGGTGCTGGGAAACTCTGCACATGAATTTGCCTTGTGACAGGAGGATCTAGACCATACATCATGAACCTGAATTTTGAGTCACATATTGGTGATCAAGGTTTGTAGACTACGAACCAGATCCGGATCAGAAGGGTACAGTTCAACCCAGGTCCCGGTCCCAGTTCCATGACTGGTTCTAGCCAGTTCCAGCTGGTTTCAGCTGGACTGGGTCCAGTCAGTTACGGTCCACTTCAGCCAGTTCTGGTGCATTTTGGCAGGTTCCGTGTACTGTGCTGGTCGTCTGTTGCATGTGTCAGCCATGTATGCATGATGACCCTGTCTGATGCAGGGTTCTACTGGGTAAATGAGCAGGATGGAAGATAGATGATCTGATTAGTGATGATCGTGAGAGTTCCAAAGGATACTAAAGCAAACCATCTGTCAGCAGGTAAAACAGGGAAGGAGAGGCAATAGAAGCTCGACAGAGATGACACAAGTAGAGAAATTAAACAACTTTGGCAACAGTTGATCCTCAGACGCCAGCTGTCTGAGCACAAGAAAGCTGAAGGCAAACATAAGGAGATTTGAATTCCACAGTAGTCTGAAGATAGTTACTTTGTGGCCATTTTCTCCTGTCCTGGACAAGGATGGGAGTTTCGGTTTCGGGTCGGGATTGCCCAGGCCTGAAACCGAAACCGTTTTGGCTGGTTTCGGCCGGTCTCGGGCAGCCTCCAGAGGAGAATGCTGGCCGCTTTCAGCCAGTTTCGGTTGGTTTCGGTCGGTTTCGGCTGGTTTCTGTCTGATTTCGGACGGTTTTGGTCTGGTTTCGGATGAAACTAATTAAAATATTATTTTTTTCAGTTTCGAAAATGCTATAGCAGTTTTGGCCGGTTTCGTTTCAGTCATGGCCGAAACCAACAACCATGGTCCTGGACCCCACCCACATGCAAGCCCCCCCACCAGACAACCAAGAAAAGAAAACCAAAGGCAAGAGATCATCCTTTGTCCTCTTACGAGTACATGTGATATGGCTGACTAAGGGAAACTTGGAAGGGTGGCTCTGGAAGTCGTCAAAGATTCATGCACTCCAAACTCACAGAGCAAGTTTGGAAGAAGGAGAAGATGAAAAGGAAGAGGATGCACACTAAACTCACTCTCATGTTCTGCCAATGTTGCATCATTTGATGTGGTGAGCCATTAAGCTGCAATTTGACATCAGTGCACCAAAAGAGGAGGGAAAGTAGTGGTGACCACCAGGTGGTGGAACACCACTGGCACAGCCAGTAGTCCACTGGATCTCCACTTCTCCTGAAACCAGCCAGTCATACAAAGCCGAAACTGATCATTTTCCTGCCAGAACAACAATTAATGAGGTCATGATCAGTCCATTTTTGGAATCCTTCAGTCCCGGCTTGCAGAGCCATCAAGTTTTTGGGCACTTAGGAGGTTATTTTAGAAGACAGCAAAGAAAGTGAGTGTGTTTACAATAAGCCTAGACCCAATGCTTCAAGGGGGGCTAAGAACATGTCTGCAATAGGTTTCCTGGGCAAATAGTGATAAACAAGCTTTTGGAGCAGAATCAGAAGATAGGCAAATGACCAGATGTATAGTAACTGCAGAAGGCACTCTATGATATGAAAACGGCAGGAGTTACCCAAGTAGATGATTGGGGAATGTGTTTGACAGGAGGCCCAGGTTGTCGGTTATGTTACTTATAGAGAACATCTAAAAATATGCTTCCTCCAACTTTGATTTCAGTGAAATTCTCTGAAACTGTGAAGGATCAGCATGCTAGATATGATCTGTATCAATTGATTCAATTCACAGGTAACAAGGACTGCAACACTTCCAGGAGACATATTCATAACTAGGACTCCACAGTGAAGGTGAACAATTGAGCTTTTAGGAGGGTTTCCATCTTAGTGAAGGCCCAGGCCAAGTGTTACAGCATAACTTATGGTTTGATACCAGTATCTAGATCACAGTCTTGGGAGAAACTCCATATTGCAATAGACCAAGCTCAATGAAGTGGACGGTGTGGGGAGTAACACTACAACAATCAGAAATTTGATGCCAGTGTCTATATCACACTCTAGGGAGAACAGGCGAGCACTTATAGGTGTGCTCCATGTTGCGACAGAGCAGGCTCAACTAAATGGACAAGTGGAGAGTAATTCTAAGACAAACAAAATGATAGGATCTAGACAAAAAGGAGTTTGCTTTCCATGCAGTTTGAGATCCCCAACCCAAGATTGCAAGGACAAGCAAGAGTATGAAAGTAATTGTCTAGCACAGATGTGCTTTTGATCCCAGTGGAGTGCAAATACTTTACCCCTACATGAAGAGAAGTGTTTGACCACTTTTCCTCATTACTCCACCCAAGGTTGAAACCAGAAATGAGCCCTTTATCATAGATAACAGGAGCTTAATGATCCAGTCACACTATGGTGGACCAATAATACTGGGGAAGTGGCTTGGAAAGAAGCTAAAATCTCAAGTAGAAAAACATCTAGCCACATCATGGTAGACCAATGAGCCTGGGCGTGGTGAACCTGGAAAGTGTCTCAGGAAGAAACTAAAATATCACATAGAAAAGGCTATCTTCATACCAAAAAGGCAAAAACAAAAGTGGAGAAAAATAAAAGTAGCCATATTCTGCAAGAAACTGAGAGCTCCAATAAGGTAGAACATTAACAAGAGCAGCCAACGCAGGATTCAAGGCACATAAGATGCAAATTCATAGATATCAGAGTACAAAGCATTTTTCCTTCAGACATCAATTAAATACATGTGTCTTGAAGTTGCAATGCACATGATCATGATGGGATTCAAAATTCAGATCCAAGGGGATCAGATGTGATTTAAAGCTTTTGTTATGATTTCTTAGTTCCAAGCAATGATAAACTTGTGGATATTATAGTGGCTCTATGAAACATCATTACTTTGCTCATTTTTAGACTAGAAGATGATGAAGATCAATAACTTAAATAGTTGCAGCAAATTGATGGAATATGTTTATGATGGGAAGAAACACAGGAAGCCTTTCCAAATGAGACAGATAATTGAGAACCTGATGCTGTGGCCCACTGGGGAGCCCACTTAATCATTTTTTGGCAAGACATGCAGACTGACTAACTCAAGAAACTCTTGCAGAGAATCATGTAGACATTCCTTTACTTGCAAAGAAATATATAGACTCAGAGGCTGCATACCAACCAATCATTTTCCCATACAATCAATGGCAAAGCAGTTTGTTCTTTCAATACACTTCAGGGACAAGAAGTGAATAGAAATAGTTAAATGTTTCAACTTAACAACACAGATGAGACACCTTTTAATTGCAGGGAAAAAGACCAATTTGAAAATTCACTCTCATTTTTAGGGAATTCAAAACGGTTTCAGGACTGATCCCTGAGGAACAACTTTGACAAAGATGACTTCGCATAGGAGAATATGTTAGACATATCAAATTTGACAAGATTTAGAACGAAGATTTCTTCTATATCCACCTGTGAGGATGACTTCCCACCATAAGAATGAAGTTCCGAAAATTTTTGTTTGAATGTGAGGGCAAAGGAGGCAAGTGATTCAGGTGTTTCTTTCTATATTCAAAGTATACAGATAGAATATGAGACTAACAGATCTGGGCCCAATCTGATCTTAAACAACATTATTAAGAGGCCTCACCTGTACAATAATGTTATCATCATTCCTTGCTCTGGCTTTGCAGGTTGCCACTATGTTTCCTATTGGGTGGTTGGACAGTAAATGGGAACAAAAGTTTGACCCATGCATTACTTGGCCTCAAAGCAGTGGTGGATCAGATCTAATAAGGAATAAATTATGTTTGGATTCATCTGCGAGAAATGTGGATCAGACCAGGTCAATAACCTACATGTGACATCCACATGTTAGATCTTAGCATGTATGAATCGGATCGGATCATATTATGAGCTAAGATCACCAAAGTGTAAAAATTAATAAAAAATTTACAATATCAATGTTTTCCCTATCCAACCATAGCTACATTTGAATTATTGTATTTGTATCATCATGAAAAACATTGGCAAAGCAAATGGTGTGCAGAGAAGCTGCAAAGTGGCCTGCTTCCACATGTCAAATTGATCTTTGTGTGCATATACAAAGGTCTCCTTGCACATCATTGGCATTCTTTATGATCTTTGTGACAATTCAATGAAACAATGATAAGCTGCAACTTTCATTCTAACAATGTTTTATTTGTAAAGAAAAAACTGAGAAGAACACAGGAGATAGATGAATTCAAGAAGAAAGAACATGCAAAGATATAGATCCTAAAACATTATCAGGCCATTGTCTCATTAGAATTTTTGATGTGATGAAAACAACTTTCAGAATTGCATCAAAAAATCTTAACAAAAGTGTTACAAATCATGTTCATTTTTCTGTTATGCCTGGGTATTAAGGAGATGCATGACACTGAGCATGCAATAACTAGGCAAACAAACAGAGCACGGTTTTAGAAATCATCAAAACAGACTGAAACTGGTCTGGTTCCATTTTTGGCCAAAACCAAGGCAACTCGAACCAGAACTGGACAGGCCGGTTCCTAGAACCAGTTTTAGACTTTTAGTTCCTTGAAATGGAGTAGGAAACTCTAAAAAAGCTCAAGGTATAAGTGCATTCAAGCCTGAAATTGTTGAAATACTAAGGGAAAATATTGTTCAAGTAAAGTAACTATTCATACTAAATTACTAATAGAATTTTGAGAATGAGATTATGTATCTACACATCAGATTGAAATACCCATGAGAAAACTGTTCAAGAAACTATTCATACTAATAGAATCTTGAGGATGTAATTGGATATCTACGGATCAGATGATGTGTAGGAGGCCTTGACCTAACCACTAAGCATTACACTAATCTGCAAATTGACAGATTTGATCAGATTTTGCAGATCAGGTTAGATAGATTTTCTAGATTAACCGGATCCACCTGCAGGAGTACCTTTGGTGAGTGGGTTTCTTTAAGCATGCCAAAAATGTTCATTTAGTACAGTATTAAACTACTCAGAAAGGCCTCCAGCTTTTCCAAACATAATGTAAAGCATTAAAAACACAAGAAATATGAGCTAGGTTGAATCTTGGGCAAAGCCATTACGGACACGAAACTGTACAACTAAACTCATTAGGTAAAGAAATCCCTGATGTGCCTGAGTTGTCTTCGGTCTTGATATAGCCCTCAACCATGGTTCAGCAATTTCGGTGCCAACTTGATCAATGTGTACATAAGGCAAAGAGTCAACATACCAATCCATACCACCATCAGTTCCACACATCTTGGACTAACCCTCCTAAAAGATTTCATTGAACCTCATCAAACAAGGGACAGCATGGATGGATCTACTTATGTAAACATACAAGATAATCAGGAAATTCTCTTACATCTGGTGGTCTGTAGATTTAAAAGCCAATCAGGATAAATAATGGAGGATCAAGAATAAAAGTTATTATCAAAACTTGGAAGCACTTTTCGTGGTTCCAATGGGAGAGGGATAACCACAAAATGTATCACAGACACATGAGTTCCAACCAATCACCAAGTGCACCAAGGTTTTCTGAGGAGTCCACACAAGCCCCACTTTGGAAGCACTTGCTGTCCAAACTAAGTGAGAGAAATGGTCCTGATGCCGACCCGAAAATGAGCTAGAAGTTTGCATTTTGGAAGATATGTATGAACAATTCACCATATCAAGGATTTGAACATCGAAAGGCTGAGGGCTCTGAATATGATGAGAAAAGAGCATGCTCATGCCTCCATTATTCTTTTAAACATGAGACTAAGATTGAACGAGCGCATATGGTGGATGGTGCTTCCTGAGACAGTATGGACTTTACATAAAGGGGGAATCTGTTTCATTCTCCAGAGCAAGGCTGGACCTTCAATGCAGCTTGCTTTGCTCATGCACAGTCTTTTTTCTATTGAGTAAGTATTTTTATTATATATTGGGTTATTTTACATTATCTGGTTCATGTTGCCAAATTCCAGTAGATATGATTAGTGATTACCCCACCATAGCAGCATAGCTCTGAAGAAAATTATGCATAAGCTTACAAATAAAGAATGACCATTCAACTTCAGTTTTGGGTTGGGGAGAGGGCATGTCATACTATCATGGTGAAATTGGTGATGTGGGACACTCCTTGTATGGGGGATACCTTCTAGGGGGCAACCTCTAAATGGTGGCTGCTTTTGAGGGTAAAGCTTTTTGCTGTTTCTTTTCATGCCTGTATACTAGCTTTTAACTTCATGAAGATGCAGTAGAATCCGCTTCCTAAAAAAATGTTAAAGAATAATGAGGAAGTATGCATAAATTTGGAAACTATGATGAAGATTATGTTTTTTAATATAATGGTGCATATAACACGTTTAAACAAAAGCATCTCTGCAAACTTGAGAACCTGTCAAAATCAATGATTAGGTCAATGGATGAGCGATTAAGATAAGAACCATTTCACCCAAGGCACAGCACTTCAGTTGGCTACAATGTTCTCTGTGACACCGAAAATATCAGTACTACGTAGCATTCAGTTGGTTGACAATGTTACTCGGGTCTCTGGAACTTTCAATCAATACCAGCTGATGCACATTGGAGTCAACATCAGAAAATGCACAATAATGCATGATAAAAGGAGACAATTTATGAAGAGGTGAACAGGTGGAACACAAATGATGACAAAAATCATAGATGACAGCATAAAGAACATAATGAGACCGTTAATCCTCAAAAAAGAGAAAATTTGGAGCAGTGGGGAATTTTTTAATGTTAAAAGCCCCATACTTATATGAACAGGATACCATGCACTTTCTTAAACCTTTTTTGTAAGGTACGTGAAACAGATGATAGTTCAACAAAGAACTGAAGAAGAACAATTGCATTTAATAATTATTGCTGTTGCAATATAAAGAAAAGGCTCCATTTTCTTTGGAAATGTGGATGGTACCAAGGAAAGAAAAGGCGTCATCATAATCATCCTAAAACATTATCCCCATGAGAGAAAGACACAACTACGGAGAAAAGAGAAGCGGGTAAGTGTTTTAGTAAATTTTGCCTATGAAATTGAATTTTGCATAACTCCAGATAAGTTTTAAATATCTCCTGTACCTGAAAGTGTGAACTATTCAAGCAACGAGAAATTTGACGGAACAATGGCACCATACAACGCTGGAACTCGGCAGGCTGAGTTGCCTCCAAAACTTCCTCTAGCTCTCCCAAGAACATCACTTCCTTTGAGCTATTTGTTACTGGCCAATACTTCAATAAGCCCCTTATGACTGTATCTGTAAGCTTGCAGTCTTTCTCTACAAACTGTGTTATGCAGTAAGACAGCTGCTGGTGATACATCGCTATGCATTTGGGTTTGTGAAGTGGAATCAGTCCCCTGACAAGAAACAGTTTGTGCTCCTCCTTAAGTGGTAAAGCAAACCCATTGATGATACTTCCCAATATCTCCAGAAGCTCAGCAATTCCATTGTGCTTTTCAGTTTCAAAAATAAATTGATAGAAGATGTTGTTGATAGCTTTCCTGATGAATGGGCGATGCACCATAACTTCCCATATATACGATGAAGTATTGTCTTCAGATACTCCCTCTCCCTAGGATCCTCTGAGTCAAAGAGATCCAGCAGCCTAAGAACAAAAGAATGATCTATATACCTCTTAGCCAGCTTTGCATCAGTCTCAGGAGATGCAACAAATCTAAGAAAGAACTCATAAACTATCTGCAAATGTGGCCATGCTGGATCCATTAAGGGTTCATCTTCTTCCAAATCAAATGCTTCCAATACTTTATTTTCACGAGGTGGAGAAGTGAGAGCCCTGAACAGGTTGACCGAAACCATCTTGGTGATCTCCTGCATGACATTTTCTGTGAATTTCCCGTTAGCTGAGGTAACATAATCCACTAGCTCTAGAAGCGTCTGCCGCTTTATCTCTTTCTCCTTGAGATGCTTTGTTGGGTCAGTGAAGTCAAACACAAGACAACACAAACTCAGTTTTCTGATGAACAAGTTCTGCTTCTCAGAGCTTGGAACATCTCGAAAGCTGGGCAATGCTTCATAGATCGAGATGGAATTACCATTCAGCTTGGCACTGACATCTGGAGGATACTTGCTTCCCTGGTTAAAAACAGGAGATGGGCCTCGAAGAGCTGGGTTGCTAGTCTTGACAGATTGATTGCCCAGGGGGTCACTACTTGAACTGGCAGGAGCATTCGATACTGAACCTGCAGCCGCGCCGCCTAATTCCCGATTCTCACCAGACTTGGAAGGCTTCCTAGGAAGCCGTCCAAGTATCTGCTTAATCATATTTGAGGAAAGCCAAATGCAGCCGAGACAGAGAAAACAAACCCACGAACAATCTTCTGTTGTCGATCACAGACCGCTCCAAGAAAATCTCCAATCCAAGCAAGAGCTACAACTATTTCTTGAATAATTTTTCAATTGACAGATTCAAGTCTCTACACACACCCCAGGATCCCCAATTCTCATCAAGCCTGAAACTTTCACCTTTCGGCTCTATTTTTCTCTGCTGAAGCTCCAACTCCGAGGCAGCGGAGGGGCTCTCTCTCTATATATATATATCAACCGGAAGAGGAGATGAAAGAAAGGGGAAGAATGGCTGCAGTCCCTAGAGAGAGAAAATCCAAAAGACGGCACCCATCCTAGAAAGGGATCAAACGCGAGCCATGCGCACCAACCCCTTCCAAAGAAAACCCTCCGTTTATCGAGATCCAGCGAATCGAAAGAGGAGCAAACACACTTGAAAACCGAAGACCCAGAAGAACCCACCAGACCAAAGATCAGACAAAAGAATACCCGGCAGAATCCAGCGTCGAAAAAAAGATCTGCTTCCTCCCCTTCACCTCCCTCTCCCGCGCGCCGCACCTCTCCACAGGACCGGCCAAACGCCTCGGCGACGAATTGGAAGGGCGAAAAGCGATCTGCCGAGGGAACGGAGCAACAGGGGATAGCATCGCCTCTCAAAACACAGAGGAAAAAAAAAAGAGAAAAAGGAAAGGGACTGCGCTGCGAAGCACAAAAATTTGCACCCACGAGGAGAAAAGTCAGAGAGAAAGAACAGAAAGGGCGTTCTTTTCTGCCTCTTTTTTTTTTAATTGCGGAGGGCCCAAATGTGAGAGAGAGAGAGAGAGAAGGGAGAAAAGAAAGGGTCTTTGATACTTACAAGAGAAATGCGCACAGCGCGCGCACACACACTCTCTCTCTCCCTCTGTCTAATGCTGCTCGTCTTCCTCCGATGATTGGTATGATTTTAGATAGAGCTAGACAGAGAGAGGGGGGAGGAGTTAGAGAGAGAGAGATTGGAGAGAGAAATGGAGTTTAGAGAGAGAGAGGCCGCCCACTTTGGGTACAGCAGATGGCCAGAGGGCGGCACCCAAAGCCGCGACCAAGTCCCCCTCTTTCTTTCTCTCTCTATCCTTCTCTCTCTCTCTCTCCCAAGTATTCTTTTTTTTTCCTTTCTTCCCCTCTCTCTTCGGACAGCGCCCTGTCTACCTCCCTGTCTGTCTGTTTCTCTCTCTCTAGAATCTCTGGCTACTCCGTATTATCAAGAAGTCCTCCTTGTCACCTCCAGCTTGGGATTTGCTTATTTTACTTTAATTATTAGTAATACCACTCCTCATCTTGGAGAATAATATATGTACACATCTCCATGACTAGTTTTGAGGGTGGGTACGTTCTTAGACCCGGCAGAGGAGAAATATTTGGTAGTCAGACGAATTATTCTGACAACAGTGCTCATCAACATATGTATGGATGAATTTTGTTGTTAATAGGACAGCAGAATCTACCAACATATATTTAAGAATAAAAATTTGAACTTTTTTTTTCGAACAACAAATATTTCTCAACCAAGGAATGACCATTGAAATTTGTCATCTCCCCCCACCCAAAACACCTTTTGCTTTTGAAATTCCTCAACCCTTTTACTGTTTCATGTAGGTCTCTCTCTCTCTCCTCTCTCTCTCTCTCTCTCTCTCTCTCTCTCTCTCTCTCTAACACCCTCTCCCCTCCAAGGCTTCAACAGTCCAACCTCCTCAATGGGAGAGAAGGAGTCCAAAACCCAAACCCACCAGCCAGCCAAGTCCCACATGGCGGGCACACCCATCAACTCTACTCAAATGGGATGCATTTATTTATAGAGAACGACACGGGACAATCACATATCGTCCTCACATAATAATAGAATTTACTGCTCTCATGTAGCCAAATGGGTTCCACTACCATATAAAGATAGCTCCCGAACAAGTACACATGTCAAGTATTAAACATATGTAGGGAGGGATTTACTTCTTCCCATTGGGTTCTTCGATCTTGCTTTAATCTCCCACTTCCCTTCGTCCAAACAACACTTGTGATCTGTCCCTTCTAATTTATGCTGCTGGTGATGTTGCCTCCCCTTTTCTTGTTAACTTTGCTTGTCTTGTTTGCCAAATCCCATTTATGTACATAATACAACAGAGATTTTGCCCATGAGAAGTTGATGGGTCATGGTTGGGTCCCCCCCACCCCTTCTTTCTTCTTTCCTTCCGGTGGGTCTATTCCTCCATTCCACCTGACTTTAACCTTCCAAAATTTTATTGCCCACTGAACTTCTAAGTTCTAAAAAGGGAGAACTAGTTAGGGGTCTCTGTCAGAGTGTTGACTTAATTTATAGTCCCTATCAGAAAATCATAAATCATATAGTCCTTATTTTTTGTGTTAGATTAATTTCTAGTCCATGTTTTTGTTTCTCAGCATTTAATGAATCTTGGAAGACGAGTCGTCCTTTTAACATCAATTTTTTCCTATTTTGCCCTTCCTTCTTCTGCTCTTTCCCTAGTTTTATTCGTTACAGTTGTCTTTGTATCAGTTACAGTAAACTTTTATATCTATTACAGCTTTTATATTTATTACAGTAAGCTTTTATATTTGTTACAGTCAAGGTTCGCCGTATCGTTCGGATCGATCGTACCGCATTCTCCGTGGGACGGTACATATCGTACCGTACCGTACCACTGAGATACGGTGGAAAAATGGCTTGTTTGATTTGTTTTTTTAATTTTGTGATTTGGTTAATATTTAAAATGAGCAAATTTCAAAAGAAGACTCTCCATCCAAACTTAAGATAGACTTTCATCTCTTCTCATACATGTACCCTTTCTCTCTCCCCTTTCTCTCTCATATCCTCCAGATCTATCAGAGATATCACGCCTTCTACAGCCTAAAAAGAGGCTTATATGCTCATGAGATCTTCATCAAAGTTATTTTATTCTTTTTCAACATCATCTTCAAAGTGGAATCATCTCAATTGGTGATCTATGTCAAAAGTTATAGTAAATTATTTTTCACATTCTCTCTCATATCATGATTTACATATACATAATTATCATACCTTCTACATCTCAAATGAGGGTATATCTCTTCGAAACTTCTTCATGAAAGGTGTTCCCCACGACTTTCTCTATGAGTTCCAACTAAAATCACATCAAATGAATATCTGTACTTAAAGATACAGTGGATTATTCTTGACCTTCTCTCTCATATCGCGATCCAAAAATTAGCAATGAGTGCAGCCTCTCTACAACCTGAATGACGGTGATCTAATCTTTGAAGTCTTCATGAAAGTTGTTCACGATATGAGCAATGTATTTCATTAGATCAAAACTAAGAATTCGAAAATAGAAACAAAACTATAACGTCTAAAATGTATAATAAAATATTAATATGACACTAAAAAAATCAACAGGATGACATTCGGTTCCAAAAATAAAGTCAAATTTGAAGTCATCATAATTACTAGAAAAATGTACTAATTCTAAAAATATAAATATCATGAGTTATTGATGCATAGATGTTGATATTAAGTCGACCTAATAATTTTTAAGATAATTTTTAGGTGACAAAAATTAATTTAAAAAATTAAACTAAAATGACTATAATTTGTATCATCTCTTAATTAGTTTATGTTTAAATTTTATCTCAATTAGACATCATTTAGACCCCTTAGTGCACATAGAATTTGTCGCGGTACAGCAAACCCTCTATGCACTTCAACGGAACGATATTTGGTTTCGAAAATAAAGTCAAATCTGAAGTTATCATAATTATTATAAAAATGTATTGATTTTAAAAATATAAATATCATGAGTTATTGATGCATAGATGTCGAGATTAAGTCGACCTAATGATTTTTGGGACAGTTTTTACTTGACAAAAAATTAATTTAAAAAATTAAACTAAAATGACTATAAATTGTATCATCTCTTCATTAGTTTATGTTTGAAATTTCATCTCAATATACATCATTTAGACCTCTTAAGTGCATACAGAATTTGTCGCGGTACAGCGAACCCTCTGTGCACTTCAACGGAATGATATTTGGTTTCGAAAATAAAGTCAAATTTGAAGTCATCATAATTACTAGAAAATGTATTGATTCTAAAAATATAAATATCATGAGTTATTGATGCATAGATGTCGAGATTAAGTCGACCTAATGATTTTTGGGACAGTTCTTATTTGACAAAAAATTAATTTAAAAAATTAAACTAAAATTATTATAATTTGTATCGTCCCTTAATTAGTTTATGTTTGAAATTTCATCTTAATTAGACATCATTTAGATCCTTAGATGTTGAGATTAAGTCGATCTAATAATTTTTGGGACAATTTTTATTTGACAAAAAAATAATTTAAAAAAATAAACTAAAATTACTATAATTTTTATCATCTCTTAATTAACTTATGTTTAAAGTTTCATCTCAATTAGACATCATTTAGACCTCTTAAATACATCGGACGTGAGAGAGTAAGTTAAAAACAAAAAAAGGGCTCGGACCGCGCCAAACCGGCCCGGTCCGGTGCGTACTAGACCGGGCTGTGGGCGTCCCGCCGCGTCTCGCGACGGGTCACTCGGGTCAACCATCGTGGTCAACCGACCATGCCGGTTTGGGCGGCACAGGCAAACCACGGTTACAGTAAGCCTTCTTTCCTTATGCACACTTACATTCGTTACAATTGCATTTGTATCAGTTATAGTAAGTCTTTATATCTATTACAGTAAGTCTTTGTAACTGTTACAGACTACAGCTATAAGCTCTTACAAAAGAAAAAAAGAACTTTATTTATTTACAAGTGCTAGGATTCGAACCCAGATCTTTACAAAAACAACATAAGATACCCTTACCACTAAGCTACAACTACATTTGTGTTACAATATAACATATAATATATTTAATTAAGTATTGTAGTAAACATAATTCTCTATTACAACTTATGTTAAGTCTTGTTACAGTCAATATCATTCCATGTTACAATATACATTAAGTTCTGTTACAGTAAACATTATCATTAATTTATTATAGTAAACATAATTCTCTATTACAACTTATGTTAAGTCTTGTTACAGTATACATTAAGCTCTATACAATATACATTAAACTTTGTTACAATATACATTAACATTTGTTACAATATACATTAACATTTGTTACAATATATATTAAGCTCTATTACAGTTTATGTTAAGTCTTGTTACAGTATATATTAAGCTCTATTACAATATACATTAAGCTTTGTTACAATATACATTAACATTTGTTACAATATACATTAACTTTTAGTACAATATATATTAAGCTCTATTACAACTTATGTTAAGTCTTGTTACAGTATATATTAAGCTCTATTACAATATACATTAAGCTTGTTACAATATACATTAACATTTGTTACAATATACATTAACATTGTTACAATATATATTAAGCTCTATTACAACTTATGTTAAGTCTTGTTGCAGTATACATTAAGCTCTTTTACAAGTATACATTAAGTTCTATTACAATATACATAAGCTCTATTACAGTAGCTTAATGTATAATGTAATAGAGCTTAACGTATACTGTAACAGAGTTAATGTATATTATAATAGAGCTTAATGTATAGTTGTAATAGAGCTTATGTATACTGTAACAAGACTAACATAAGTTGTAATAGAGCTTATATATATTGTAACAAAGGTTAATGTATATTTTAACAAAGGTTAATGTATATTGTAACAAAGATTAATGTATATTGTAATAGAGCTTAATATATTGTAACAAGACTTAACATAAGTTGTAATAGAGAATTATGTTTACTATAATAGATGATAATGTTTACTATAACATAACTTAATATATATTGTAACATGGAATGATATTGACTGTAACAAGACTTAACATAAGTTGTAATAGAGAATTATGTTAACTACAATACTTAATTAAATATATTATATGTTATATTGTAACACAAATGTAGTTGTAGCTTAGTGGTAAGGGTATCTCATGTTGTCTTTGTGAAGACCTGGGTTCAAATCCTAGCACTTGTAAACAAATAAAGTTTTTTTTCTTTTGTAGAGCTTATAGTTGTAGTCTGTAACAGTTACAAAGGCTTACTGTAATAGATATAAAGGCTTACTGTAATTGATACAAAGGCAACTGTAACAAATGTAAGTGTGCATAAGGAAAGAAGACTTACTGTAACTGATACAAAGAAAACTGTAATGAATGTAACTAGGGAAAGAGCAGAAGAAGGAAGGACAAAATAGGAAAAAATTGATGTTAAAAGGACGACTCGTCTTCTAAGACTCATTAATGTTGAGAAATAAAAAGCAGGGACTAGAAATTAAACTAACATAAAAAGTAAGGACTATATGATTTCTGATCTTCTGACAGGGACTACAAATTAAGTCTAACTTTCTGACAAGGACATCTAATTAATTTTCCCTTCTAAAAAAGATGGACAAAAATGGGCTTTGGTCCGAAAAGAATAATACTTTACAATCACATAGGATATGTATCGATCCGATATTTACAGCCACATGCATAGACAGACTCAGAAAAGAACTAGTAGGGTCACGTGACTCCACTGAATTTTTAAAATTTTATTGATAAGTCTAAAAAATTTTATTAAATTAATTTGGTTGAAAATTTTTCTAAAGGGAGTGATTCCGCTGGAATTTTTTTGGGTCCGTCTATGGCCACATGGTAAGATGGGCATCATCATCATATGAGGTGGGTATTAACCGATATCCGGTAGGTATGTTCAATAAGTCATCCCTATATAAATCTCTACTAGGAATTCTTATTTCACTTTGTGTTTATACCTTCAATAATTTTAAAAAGTTTTTGGACAATGATCACGAGATGTCACTCTTCAAGTGTTTTGGCGATTTTTCCATGATGCCAATTTTTTTCATACGAGAAAGGTACAACTGAATTTGCTGGAATACTTGAATGGTCAATTCTTCTGTAAAGTGTAGGGGTGTAAACGAGCTGATACGTTCGACGAGTAGTTCGAAACTCGACTCGATAAAAGCTCGGTTCGGCTCGTTTATTTAATTAATGAGCCGAGCTTGAACAAAAAAAAAACTCGATTCATAAACAAGCCGAGTCTGAACACATGTGAGCTCGACTCGATTATACTCGTGAACAGCTCGTTAAGAGCTCGTTAAGAGCTCGATTAAATACTCGTTAAGAGCTTGTCTAAGTACTCGTTAACACTTTCTTTAAATATTTCTTTAAATATAATAAGTATATATTGATATAAAAATATTTATTGTTTTTATACAGTTATTATTACAATATAAAATATTTTTGAGGACTTAATTGTCATAGACTAAATCCACAGTGTATATACGCAAATTATACAAATGAGGGTATATACACAGATCATGTAAATAGGGGCATGGGCATAAAATTTAGTGTTGCAAGGTCCCCCATCATGTCAAGTATCTTCTTCCTCCGAGACCGACCTGCGCAGTAGATGAGCCCTCCGGTAGGGCCAAGGGGCTCGTTGTCGGCCACTGGCATCTCCGGCGACCACTGTGGACCATTCGTCAGTGGCAGACGGTGCTCTCGGCGGCCGCAGTACCATCACCGACGGTGCAGAAATGGGGCTCTAGGCGGTGTGCGAAGGGGAGTTATAACACCGCCCCTACCTTGTCGCGCACCAACCCCCTCCCTTGCGGTGTCTATCTATTAATCTCATATTGCTTGTAACAAATTATGAATATATTTCAAACAATATATTAAAATAGTTAAATTAAGTAACTTATCAAAACTATTGAGATATGAGCTTGAAATAAGATAAATTTAGGTCTTATGAACGATCAATTTTTTACATGTACATTGGATTGGACTTACTATATATACGAACTTGTAAATTCAATTAAGCTCGTTAAGATACTCGTTAAGGGCTCGAACTCGAGAGTATTTAAACGAGCCGAGTTTGAACATGCATTTTCAATACTCGATATAGCTCGAGCTCGGCTCGAACTCGATTAAAAATTAACGAACAGAGTTTGAGCAGCATACTACTCGGCTCGACTCGGCTCGTTTACACCCCTAGTAAAGTGAGATGCTATCCTTTAAACGGCAATATTGCGTTTATAGAATCCCATATTCCTCTCACTATCCAAGAAGATGACTCCTTCTTACCAAACGCCATCAAAAAACAAAAAAAAATTTTTGCAGGGGTCATGTTAGGTATATATAGCTTTTAAACGAAAATAACTTCTTCCATGCGAGCCGAGGTATTCCAATGAAAGATAATAGGCTTTTTTCTGGATTTTTCTTTTTTTTTGGGGGGGGGGGGGGGGGGGGGATTGGGTTGGGTTTGGAATTAGGAATTAAGAGGGTAGCTTCTTAAATTGGAGATAAGAATGGAATTGTAAATATCCAAACTTATTATACCTGGGCCCTGGCTTCACTTGATCGCAGAAGTGTAAAATTATGTTCCCACTAAAGAAGAAGCTTCCAATCCAATCTCTCGTATTTCTTATTCTTTTGAAAAGTTCAGCCGGAAGCACCAAGAAACCCATATTGCTGTTTCAGTCATCTATGCTTTGTAATTAATTGGAATGCAGTTTTTTATCCTATCAAAGTTATCTTTGGCAAAACGTCAGTTGGAAGACCACTTTCAAGTTTTGGGTTTTTTTTTGTTTTTTTGTTTTTTGATAATCCACTTTGAAGGTTAAAAGCTGTAAGTTGAATGTGCTTGTGACAAATTTGTTACGGAAGCCAAACTTTCTCTAAAAATTCATTTTTAACCTATCTAAGAACCTGCAAATTAGACCTTTGACACAAAAGCTAGATAAATCCTCTCATAAGAGTTTCACCATCCTCCCCTCCAAATAGTTAGGGCAGAACTTGTGAAAGTCCAAAAGATCTCCCAGTTAGAAGCAGCTCCAAACACATCCTAAGGTTTCAGCCGTCACAGAGGCCAACGATTGAGATGGGATAAGGAGGTTTGAAGCTGACAGGAACAGGTGGAGGATGGGGTAAAAGGGAATGACGAGATGTCTAATTGGCACCTATGGTGACGTTTTTCTGTTTGGACCTGAGCCAAATGGGCTTCCACTAGAGAAGATGGGGAAGACGAACGTCGGTGCGGACGGAAGTCTGCAAGACCAGAACTGGATCAGGGGGGGCCGGTTGAAGAACTGAGGAGAACCCTCAGATATCTAAGTCAGTACGGAACTGAAGAGGCTTGAAAGAAAGGGGGTTCTCGTGTGTGAGTTGTGCGAGGGCGAGTGTGAGCGTCCAAAACGACGTACCTCTGCATGGAAGTTACATGAGCTTCTTTATAGGCGAAGGTGCTGAGGGAGTGGGACGGAACGTCCCTTAACAACGCCGGAAAGGGCATGCCTGTTAGCGTCCTCGACGGGGAGTTACGCGTTGAAGTGTCCGTTGAGGAACTCTACAGTTAATGCACCACTTGATCGTGGGGCGCGTGCGGTGTAGCCGTTATAACCGCTGTGAGGGGGCGAAGGGCTGCTTGGATTCTCCTGGACGGCAAGTACCGAGCAGGCAACCTGCTCGGTGGGCTAGACTTGTTGTTCGGTTGATGGGCCTGCTGTCCGACTGCTCGGTGACTCCTGCTTGGAGACTGATAGCCTGTGTTGGCAGGGTCGCAACGTGCTTCGAGCATAGTCTGTTCAGTAGGTCATGCCTGAACCGAACAGGCTTGGGGGTATCCGAAGATCACCCCTGGAGACCCCTGAACGCTTTGATTGTCAGAACGTTCTTGGAAGCTTTGAACTGAATCTAAGGACACGCGGCATAAAAATTGGAGCCCTGGCGCCTTGACGGGTCAAAAAAGGGGATGTACGGGGCCTTGATGGGCCGCAGGCCCAAGAGGCTAGAAATAGCCTCTACAGCACCGTTTTGTTGAGAAAATTTGTCACAAAAAATAGTTATTGCATTTTCTCAATATACTACCAATACATTTTTTTATCTCCTTGCTGGATGGGCACAATGTGCCATTAACACATTGGTCAATGAGAGAGGCTCAAAGTGCACTAGAAATGCATTAAAAAAATGCAATAAATATTTCCCCAGCGATCGCAGTTTACATGCCCTTCTTCTTTCCCACCTATCAAGATGGAGCTTCAACTATCATGTGGCACCAGGCAGATCCAAATGTATGATATGATATGATGTCCAATTAGCCGTGCTAGTTGGGTAACTGAACACATCACTATCACCAGCCGGCCATTTCAGGACCACCCAGAGTCATACTCAAAAGAGTCCCTGCTCAATAGTTAAGCCCCTAATGTACATCAGATTAAGAGAGATCTCAGATTCGTTTCTCAAGTCTGTCACGTATATTCAAGAATTGGAGGAAGATTGTGTGAATAGGTTTGGTCAGCAGGAGTAAGAGCAGTGTAGTGTGCCGCCCAGAAAAAAAGGAAAGACCCTCCAGAGCCAGCTGGAAATCTAAACCATAAACATAGACGAGAAGGAAAGAACACTTTTTTTTAATCGTAAGGCCGTTGCTGGTAACCTTGGTCCTCCAGTGGATTGCATGATTCTCATATTTACATGAAAGCTCTTAAGAGCTATGGTCTGCTCGTGCACTCCCTCTCCCCCCAAAAACCCCACAGCCAAGACGTTTCAACTTGACTTTAAGGAGAACAATCCTTCATATCCATGGAAAAATTGTCTTGCTGCCTATGACAAGGTTATAATCCATCATAATAGGCAAGACAGTTTGTGGTTCATGGACCCTGATCTCTGAATCAATAGATTGTAAGATTAACCACTGCATTTACAGAATACAAAAAACTGTTTAACAAAATTCCTGGGGAAAAAAAGAATGAGGCTTTCAGAATTTCAGGTAGGATGGCATACATAGGTCTTTCTACTTGCAGCAGCAAGCTCACATGCAATACAACAGGCTGTTTCTAGTTTTTCTCTCGATGAATGGTTGAATCGATGGTTCCCTCCCAAGATAGTCACAGAGAAGATCCAATGGGTCCCTGGCTCCTCCGGGAGCAAATACCTGCAGAATGAAGCAAGATGCTCCTATTGTCATTTGCCTCGGGAGTTATAATCATTACAAAAAGTAGAAACCTTGTATGTGACTATCAAATTCTGCATATATAAGAACCAAAATGCTAAAGACAGTGAGAGGATGCATGCATATGGTTGTGATAACACTGTCAAGGGGGGAAAAACAGTGAAATCTCTGGATGTCCTTGTTTACTGCTAGTACCCCAAAAGAAGGAAAAACCTAAGGATAGATACAGTATTCAGCTCACGATAACTCCACCAAAAAGTCTAAACAATTAGATTCTGAATATGTACAAGAAAACAAAAAGTGCATTATTTCTCAAGAAAATCAGAGCTCAATCAAGAAAATGGAATGTGTTTCTAAGTTTCTGTGTCATGGACTCGTCAACACAGGAAAGTTTATAGCACGGAAGCAGCCACTTTGCAGTCCCAACTGAAATTGGAAGGTAAACTGGCCCTTGCCGCTTCCAGTTCTGAAACTGATTTCAAAGTATTCTCCACGGGTACGTGCACAATGGTGACACAATAAAAGTAGAATATATTACTAGAAATCAGAGCTCCCAGGGTACTTGAAATCAAAACTCATAGGCTCCCAGCTGCATCACAATAAAAGTACTACAGGATATAAAGAACAGCACACCTTGTTCCTGAATTGAAAACCTGAATATTGGTTTAAAAGATCATCCTGGAACTTTGATGCAAAGATGTCGGTAGCAAAAACCTAGCCACAACAACCTGTCAGGTTTTCCATCTTTAAGAAATATGAAAATATCTTTGAGAAGTGTTCCCAAGACAAACCTCACTCCAGATATAACTGTAGCAAGTTGCTTCATAACCAATGGCAAAGCGAGGAAAACATGATGCAGGGTTTGTTCCTTCTAACAGTGGAATTCCCAACAATACCTGTGATAGAGATAGGCATTGGTATAAAAGAACAATCCTATCATCAGATAATAGAACAAAGGTTATACGGCGTATGCTACTACCTTTGGGTGGAGATGCTTAAGTAGCTCTACTATGTCAATGTTCTCCGCTGAATGTATAATCTGATCGACAAGACCTGAGGGCAGAGAATTAATTATTTTATAATACAACATGGCCAATTTACATTGAGCATATCAGATAATATTTTAGATACATAGATGGCAGTTCATTTCTCATTTCCCCTAGATCTTCATGCAATTTATTCAGCTTGATGAAAGAATAAAAGAGTCATTCATGCATCAATAGTTTATAGGGTTCTTTGCAAAGAAACTATTCTTACATGAAAACTGGCAAATATGCCATCATTGTTAAAATGCCGTGAAATATGCCACTCATAAATGGAAAAATGTTGCAGATATGCCATCGTGGTTAACTTCCGTTCAAGGAAGCGAATATTCCTCCAAGATTCTGTTATACCATTAAGTTATTATTTTTTTACGAAAACACCCTTGTTGTATCTTTCTTAAGACCTTGACAATGAGACCAAAGGGCTAGGGTGGTGGTTTAACCCAAGGGCAAACAAGAGATTTCCCTTCATGGGTTAGTCAAAAACACATGATTACATGGATGGGGAGTAACACCAAGGCACGGCAATGGCATATCTGCAACGTTTTCCATTTACAAGTGGCATATTTGATAATATTGTAGCAATGATGCATATTTAACATTTTTTGTATAACAATGGTTTCTATGCAAAAAAGCCCTAGTTTATAATAATACAACACCCTCCAGCACCTTTTTCTACATCTGGATCTTTTTGCATTCATTTCACCTTGAATTTTTCAGAGATGATTAATCACCAGAATCTATTTCCTGTTCAAGAATCTACTACTGGAGAGTTTCTTGTAACAGATTTAGAGCCTTTGTCACCATTGGAGAATGGGAAAGGAGAAAGGAGCAGGCAGATGTTGGCATCCCTACCACTTGTGGACACGGAGTATAAGTGTTACCAATAGTTAATTACAATGAAGTAATGATCCTCAAAACTGAACGAAAGGATAATATCAGCTAAACTACAAAGTCATGATCCGCAAATTGATCATTGCTGGTTTCCTTTCAATGAAGTTAAGCAGAAATTCAGATGCAGAATATCAAGATGGACTAAATACTTTTTTGGAAGGCAGAAAAGTAGTAGCTATCTGTTTAACACGCAGAAAATTATTATGAAATAAATATGCATATTATTTTATTCCACGCATTAATCCATCAAACAATTTAGGATTCCTGTGCTAGACCCTTCCCCACCGACCAAGATCGGTGTTCATTTACATCAAGATAAACTCAAATACCTTTGATACCATGTCAAAACTCTTTTTACTTCATAGATATTGTTGTGACCATTAGTTTTCTTTGTAGAAAATATATTATATATTTCATAAAATAAGATACTTTGCAAATTTCCCTTTAAACAGGGACTTATTTGTAAAATTCCCCATGCATGCAGGTCTATTTGCAAGACATAACATGTATTTAACATTGTTATTCAGAACATGTTATGTTTCTGAATTGTATGCCTTTCTGGACATATATGCAATTATGTAATGTTTCTGGGTATAATTGTAATTTTTTCTTCATGAATAAATTGCCTTACTAAAGAGAAAATGATCAGAACTAATTGATTTCTTTCATTCATATCATTCATGAGAATACATTTACAAAAATTGGCCTTTGTAAGGGCCTTTGTGTAAAATTGGATAACTTTGCAAATATGTCCTCTCGAGGGACTTTTACATAAAAAAGCAGGAAGCCAGCAGTAAAACAAACCTGCGGCCTTTTCCTTGCTCTCTTTTGAAACAACAAACAACTCCTTGTGCGGCTTCTCTTGGTTTCTCCACGGTTCACAAGCTCCAAAAGTTCTTTTTCTTCCTCTTTTTTCCTTTTGCTTGGTGCGCGGCTACTCCTTTAATAGCATGGTTGTGGGTTTCAACAGAAACCGAAATGTTTTCGGTTTTGGGGTTGACTGATCCAAAACTGGACCGGAACACTGTTCTGGTCCGATAAGTTTTAAAAAATAATATTTAAATGGTTTCGGGCGAAAACCGGAAACTGTTTAGCCCAGTTTCGGCCCGAAACAGCTGAAACTGACGATTCATGTTCTGATAACCTTCATACATATAATATTTTATGGAATCCCTTCATATGTACATAGTGCCTTATGTACCTGAACATCATTTATTACATGTAAATAAAGAAGTACCTTCCACTTGAATCCAATAAAAATATCAAAAAAAGTATATCTCTTATCAATAAAAAAGTCAACTCTCCCATCCAAGAAAATCATGATTTTGGTGATTCAATCAAAATAACGTCTTTCTAATCCCTCATAATTTGATCTATCTAAAAAATTCACAATTCAAATAAACCCCTATGGAATACTAAAAATTTAAAGTCCAGTGCAAAAGTCAAACGTGTATGTGACTTCTCCAAGGTAGTCACTCTCCTACTGACACTGAGTGACTACCTTAGAGAAGTCACATACACGTTTGACTTTTTCACCGGACTTTCGATTTTTAGTGTTCTATTGAATTGATTTGAATTATGAAATTTTTAGATAGACCAAATTATGAGAGATTAGAAACTCGACATTTTTATGAAATCACCAAAATCGTAATTTTCTTCTTAGATGGGGTAGTTGGCTTTTTATTGGTGAGAGAGATGATTTTTTTAATATTTTTATTGGATTCAAGTGGGGGGATACTTCCTTATTTACATATAATATATTGAGTAAATGAAACTACAAATACTAACATTTACTTAAATGATGTTCAGGTAAATAGTCATACCTCGAAGTGATGTTTAAGTAAACTGCAATATCTCATTAATCTAATGTATTTACATTCAAATGCATGTCCATTGATTTTGATGATGTTTTGGTAATTTTTTATGATTTTTTCCTGATTTTTTCATATTTTTAATGGGTTTTTGTAGGTTTCAGCCAAAACCAAAAGCGTTTCGGACCCGGCCAAAATCGACACTAAGATTTCCATCCTTGTTTTATAGAGGTTGGAAGAGAGACCTCTCCCGGTTAGAAACTCCCCTGGTGAAGCACCTCTCCCGGTGAGTTCCCCCTTCTCTTTTTTTAAAATTTCCTGGAAGAGATCGAGAGGTCTCTCGGTGAGTTCCTCTTCCTTTTCTTTTTTTTTTTTTTCCTGGAAGGGACCGAGAGGTCTCTCGGTCACTGCGGACCTGGGAGACCCCCCTCCCAGTCAGCACATGACCGGGAAGAGAAAAGGAGGGGGGGTTCCTGGTCAGCGCAGGACTGGGAGGGTCCCTCCCGATCAGCGTAAATCAGGAGGGCCCCTCCCGGTCAGGCGGTCAGTGCAAGATCAGGATGAGTCCTCCCAGTCAGCGCACAACCGGTCAACACACGACGGTTGGGGTGCTGCGACGGGAGAGTGGGGAAGGCTGGCAAACGGTGCACGAGAGAGAGGGAGAGGGCAGGTGGAGGGCGAGAAGTTGTTGCGGCAAGGACACAATGAATTTCGGCTTCGTGGAAGAAGTCGAACATAGCTCTGATGGTAAAATTGATGCGGAACAAAGTGTGGATAGTGGAAGAAGAAGATAAGGAGGAAGGATCGCCGGAGTCTCACTGGAGAGGGGATAGAAGGTGGGGATGTAGGCTTCGTGCCCTCCCCTTCACAGGGACCACCTTGGGGTGGAGCTTCTCAAAGCTCCAGTCTTCTCCATCACAGAGAACAAGAATGCAAACTTTTCTTTCCTTCAATTTATCGATAATCAATAATCAAATCTATGAAGAGTAATACATGTGTTTATATAGACTTGGACTATTTCCAGTCATAATAGACTTCTAATAAAAGACTCCCAATTAAGGACAAACTTTTATCCCTAATAAGACTTAACATATTAGAAATTTAAAGAAAGGAAAATGCAGAATCCTACCCAAATAAGACTTGACTCAAATAAAGAAATGCAAAATTACACAATAAAAGCTAAATGGACTCAAATTTGACTCTTTTTGGACTACTTTACCCTTGGACTTTAAAATAGTGCAAAAATTGCACCAAAATTACAGAAAAATAAAAAAACTCCACACGGACTTCAAATGGGCAAAACCATTGCTTCAGCTTCTCGCTCTCCATCACATACACTATGTTCGACCGGGAGAGGTGGGACCATGCCACTGTTTTGTCTTATATACAGGTAGAACTTGGTTTGTTTTGCTCCTTTTGGAGTTGGGTTGTTGTGTTGGTTTTGACCACACCCCAGTCGTCATTGTGTTGGCCCCATATCTAACAAAAATCGTATAATTCACAGACAAGGTTTTGTACCTTTTAATGCCACTCTTTTAAAAAATGCATTTTTTGTTATACGTATTCCAAAATATTCAGCATAAATATTTGCCATCATTTATTTATACTGAAAATATTCAGAATAAAATTAACTTGATAAATTTTGGGATTCATAAATTATCTGGCCAAGTTTTGTACCTTTCCGCGCCGTTCTTTTGAACGGGTCATTTTCTCTCTTTAGCTTTTCTAGAGAGAGATGCTACGGGGATGCTGCTCGGCTAGGATCTGCTCGGGCACCTTGCCCGAGCAGCATCCCCGTCGTGAAATCGAGACAGTGGCCTGCCGGTGTTGGTCGAACCCTTTGGGGTCCAACCCAGCCTAGCGTCGCATTTGGTGGTAGCCGTGGGAGGGTGGGCTCCTCTTCACCGGACTTGCCACAGATGTGGGAGGAGAGGGCACACCAAGAGATGGTGTCCCTTTCTCCGGCATAGCTCATGATGTGGGTGGGTCTCTAAGCGGAGGAGTGTTTTTTTTCTTGGGACTGTTGGGTGTGTTGTTTGTCTTTTGGGGGGCTGTTGGATGTCATTGACTGAGGGTGGTATGGTTTTCTTTTCTTTGCTCCCATAGTAGGCCTTGGCTTGCCATCTTTTGTCCTAGGGGAGTTTTGGGAGTTACCCTCATTACATGTACATCTTTTTTCCTTTTATGATATCAGTGGTACTATCAAATTTTCAACAAAAAAAATTCATTCTAAAAATTATTCATAAAAAATAAATAAACAAAATTGACAAAATTTCGGGGTTCAACACTATCATAAGATGGATCCATCTCATAATTAAGACAATAGGGAAGACTTACAGAGAAGAATTTCTTGCTTCAGTTTAAGGCCTGAAAACAAGTCCCTTCTCTTCTTCAGTGATCTACATAACTCATCCTTAACGGGTTTTGTAATATCCTGCAAAATCAGATATTTAGTGGTTCAAGCATTGAATTCAACAATCAGTGAGTAGGACTGTAGGACTAGCATATCAGAAGCAACCCTATGGTACTCGCATCTCAACACATAAAACTCTAACAAAAAACCATTGAAACTAGCCTTACCTTTGAAAGTTGTTAATATGTTGAAGACTAATACTGTAGCACACATCTGAGGATTAACATGCCAGATGCAGGAGAAAACAGTTGAATTTCAAACAAAAGCTAAATAAGATCTATTAGGGGTTTTAGAAAAGGAGGGTGGGGGAGGTAGAGGTTAAAGTCTTAAAGAGAGAGGACATTTCATAAAAGGACACCTCAGGCAACAACTTTTGCACATTAGTCTTTTTTAATTATAGAAAAAAACTTACGGTATCCCAGAAAACATACATCCCTTCTATTCATTATTTTTCAGCACTGATTACAAGACCAGCCAAACAGGACTAGACCCACATAATGTCAATGTGGTTCAGCTGTTCCTAGCCCAGATCAGCTGGTTTCTAACTCCATGCATTGATATACATACATAAGGATGCAAGTGAAATAATACCCTTTTTTGGTTCAAGTGAAGCAAATCCATGACATGGTCAGCACTCAATATCGTGATCAAGTTTAGACATCAAACAGACTAGATCCTGAAGCATATAAATTATCAACAGTCAACACTTGATCTACAGAGTGGCATGTAAAAAATAACACCTAGTAGAAAGTTAGAAACAAAGCATCTGCAGATGTAGCATTGACTAACCTGATAGAAACCTGACATCTGCTTCAGAGAGAGAGATTCATAACACCTAAGCCACAAGTCATGTATAGGTGATATAGCTGTAGCACACCAAGTTCAATACTCTGCCATCAAAGAATATCATACAGATGAAGCATACCAGTTTTCTAGCATTCGGCTAGGAATCTCAATAAAGTCAGCATCCAAACGGAGACCAGAAAACCTTGAAATGGTTGCACGATTGCAAATATGATGGACCTGTCAGTGTCAGTGTCAAATAAAGGAAACACCAAACATTAGATTTGCTAGAGTTCTAACATTCACTGTGAACTTTGAAGCAACTACTACAAATAAGGTAGGACTATTCCCCTCCATCAATAAATGGTTGCACTAATCTCCTAAGCAAATTGCTCAATTACGCAACCATAGATTGTGGGTGGGGGAGGTAGGGCGTGTCTTTTGTTGTGGGAGGTTGTGAGGCATGGATGTTAGTTTAGGCCAAAACCAAAACATTTTGGGTGATCCGAAACCCGAAGGGGGAGCTAGCTGAAATGGATGTGAACTCCTCTCTTAAGGGGAGTTTGCGTCCAAGCAGCCCAGATCTGAGGGGTTTCGGGAGTGGGGAGGTGGAGGAGGCTGGGGGGAGCTTGGGGGAGCTGTTTTTGCTGCTGGAGAAGGTCTTCTAGCAGTCGCCGCCGCTCATTCTTGCTGTTTACACTGCAGAAACTTGAAGAAGCTTATAAGTATTTTGATTTTTATGCTTTCTTCTATGGAGTTGTATGTAATATGTTTGGGTTTAAGGCATGGTTGGGAGTACCATGAGACTCCGCTGTGCCAAATCTCCGATGGAACGGTGTGGTACGATGCGTACCGCACCGATCCTCCCAACCCCACCACCGATTTCCCGCCACTTCTTCACCACTCCCCATCTTCTCCCCCCCCCCCCCCCCCCCCCCCAACACTCCCGCAGCGAACCCCCCCCCCCCCCCAAAACCTAAATCAACCACCCAGAGCGCCTCCGCCCCTGCTCCGCTGCCAGCAACCTCACCGCGCCCCTACGCACCTCCTGCAGCATGAAGAACAGCTTGTCGGGCAGATCGAGTGGCTTCTCCAACAAGAAGAATGCCAAGGGGAAAAGGACTCCATACACAGATGCAAGAGATGGACCAAACAACAGAAAAGAAAAAAGAGTCAAAGATTGGAAGAAGGTGTTTGGTTTCTTATACTTCTGAGGAGAATGATGATGACAATGGTGATGATGATGATGATCTTAGTGCAGATGCAGGTACTACTACTGGCAGTGGCATATATACACAGTCATAGGGTGATTATGGACATGATTCACAAGGTGACTATAGACATAGTTCACAGGGACAACGTTACTAAGGACATGCTTCACAGGGGCAGTATGGACATGATTCACAGGGGCACTATGGGCATGATTCAGGTTATGGTCCCTATGGAGGTCGCCAACAGGAGATAGGAATGTGTGGGTAGACTCATGAACCTGAATTCCAATTTCAACCACTTCCAACCAGTAACAGTTATCTCCCAGCATCCTCTTCTCATGCTTGGGGTTCTTCTTACTCTGATTCTGGATTCCAGTCAACCCAACAACCATTCACACCAAGAGGGATCCAGAGAGGATGAATGAGTTGGCTACATCTTTGTTTGGTTATAGTGAATATTCTGAATATATGAACCCTCTTTTTGGGTGTCAAGGACAGAAGCCATACGATGAAGGAGGAGGTTTTTCCGGCTAATATACATATTAGTGCATTGTAATGTTGGGTACGAACATCTAATTTCTGCAGCATTTATTGTGTTTGTAATGTTTATGGTAGTGCAAGACTTCAAGTTCACTCCATGTCTATTGTTTAAATGTTTAACATGCATCTAATATTCTATGAACATGTCAAACACACATATCTAGCGCTTCATCCAATTTTTTTCAATCTTAAATGCATGTCCACTGATTTTTTTATGTTCAGATGATTTTTTTATATTTTCTGAAAATTTTTCAAGTTTTTTTATTTTTTCAAGTTTTTTTAATGTTCTTTTACAGGTTTCAGCCGGTTTCGGTTTCAGACCCACCCGAAACCGGTACCAAGAGGCAAGATCCTTGTTGTCAGGGGGTGAAATAAGGATGCTGTTCAGGTTCATTAGGAGGATGACAAGGAGAAAACAGCAAATGAAAGAAGCAGTTCCCCTCAATCCTAATTCCTAACTGTCAAGACTATAGCAATCACCATCAACCATACAACAAAAACTTCTTTCCATCATGAGAAGCCATAAATGCAATAATAGGAAATAAAAGAGTGATGAGAGACCAGGAGTAAAAAATGTTCACTCCCAATCCTGCTGCTTAAACCCATGTCCTTGCATACTTCATGGATAATTCCATTTTCAAAAAACTCACACCTAGCTTGCTTAACTTTAAACTATTCATGAGCTCAAAATTCTCTACAACAAATACCACTAGAAGTGAAAATGATAAACAAATAAGAAAAGATTACATCTGAATATAGCAATTGGAAATAAAATCAGACTCAAGGAATGAAACAACTCACCACATGACTGAATTCATGGAACAAACTCACAACTTCTGTGAAGCGTAGGAGTGGTGGTTTATCATCAACTTGCTTTGGAAATTGAGCTATAAGCAGTGCAACTGGTAACTGAATGCAAAAATAGAGGTGCAGAGGTAAATAAACTCAAAGTAAGAAAGAGCAGAAAGCATGCTACTAATGTAACCAAAACAAGTATGCACTTTCGTTGAAATCAGTATTTCCCCCATTAGTTTTCATCATTTTGCCAACTTCCAAGAAATCAAACATGCCATGAAGGAGATATGCATAATGATCATGAAAAAAACAAAATGATGATCAAACACAATGCACGAATAAACTTAAACATTAGAAAATTTCAATACAACTTTATAGCAGTTTGCAAATCAAGAGCCACAATGTGCAAGTGCAGCAAAAGAACTGGCCATCATGGAAAGAAAGAAAGAATCACGTCACAGATTGTTATATCTACATGCAACAGAAAACATTGTTGCCACACAGCTAATGATGTAACTGAAGCTATAGAAGATAGACCATCTTTTTCCTAGGAATCAATATTTACACAGGCAACTTTTGATTTATTGGCAGTACCTGTACGTTAGTACTAAAAAATTGGGGTCTAACTAACAAGGGCACATTATATTAAAAAGGATAAAGAGGATTACAAACAAAACAGCCTCCCAATGAAGCACAATAGTGGGAGAAAAGAAGACCAAGAGAGGCCTAGAGGCACAAACAAGAAAAAGAAAACACAGGACAAAGGAACAACACAAAATGTCAAAAACAAGGTTAGTTCCCTCCCTTTTCCTGGCAGTTCTACCTTTTCCCGTTCCAGTCAGCTTCTATACTGCTATTACAATTAATGGTGGGGGCATCTTATTGAAGACTGTCCAGAATGTGCTCTCAGAGCCTTGTGGCTATTCTTCTTGAGTTCAAGCCTTTATCATCTCTTGAAGTTTTTATTTCTTTTGCAATGTCTCTTACCTTTGTTAGAGTCATATACATTCTAGGCAACTTGTGCTATGAAACACAGAAAGGGCTTTTTTATATATAGTGTCCCTGTGATTATGTGATGTTCCGAATTAACACCCTGAAATCTTGAGATTTCCTAATAACCCCTTAAAATCTACTTCAATTTAAAAATAACACCCTCCCATCTACTTCTGCTAGAGAACTTCCTTTTAACCAGGGTTGAATTCAACCCTACTCATGAAAGACAACTTTGCCACCTGCCGTTAGAACCGCCACTTCTATGCCTGTGCAGAGGCCCCCCCCTCCCCTCCAAGGAAAAAACAAAACAGGCTGTAGCACCCTGCCCCCTCTCCTCCTGATGTCTGGCACCCCCCCCCCCCCAAGCCCTGTGCAGACTGCAGAGGCCCTCCCCCTCGGCTCGGCAACCCCCCTCCACAGCCTCCCCCATCCCCCAGCCTGGAGTCAAAACCACCCAAATGTGGTGAAGAGGTTCTCCTCCTCAGCTTCAGCAGCCCATCTCTCCCCCCAATGTCTGGCACCCACCCAAACCCATACAGCACAGCCCTCCCCCCCCCCCAACCCCCAAACCAATCCTCATCAGACCCACTGCTCCAGAGTCCAGAGCACCTCCCCACTACCACCTGCATCCCCACCCCCCAACCCTGAAGATGCTGCTGGCCCCTCCCGGTGTGTAACGGCCTGGATATCTATACCCAATAAGGGTCCATATCCAGATCCGTCTCCCGCGAACGGACCGAAGTCTCGCAAGGGATAGCTCGTACACGAGTCCAGGAAGAATATAAAAGACAAACCACAACAGTAAGAGGCACAAGAAAGGAATATGTGCTCATATCTGCATATACAATTTACATCTGTCCCATTACATTATTACATGTCCAAATTAAAAAGAGTACAACTACCTGGGGCATACCCCGAGGGAGCACAAGCTCGCACAACTCTACTAGCACTACTGCTGGTGGTACAAGTCTGGCACAACACCTCCTCAAGCCACACCAACGGTAAACCTTGAAAAAGACTGTAAGGGAGTGAGCCTCAACAAGTCACTGGCTCAGCAGGGAACCACTCACAACGACACACCACACAGAAGAACCTCAACCCCAACGGGTCTCATTGGCAACACCGGAAGCCAAACCATATCATGCTCATCACAAAGCATAATTATCAATACTAAACATATCTAACTCAGTTGCTGCAAGACTCAGAAAGATGAAGAGACAGCAACATCATTAATCCATTAAATAACTAATAAGCCTAGGCTACAAGCCTCACAGGCACCACCACAACAACTGGTCGCCTAAGCTGCAAGCCATACAGGCAAAGCATTGCCTAAGCTTCTAGCTTCACTGGCAAGCCTCTACACAAATAAGAATTAGGATTGCTAACCAAGAGCTAATCCTTTATATCCTTAAACCACGATATATCGAATATCACACCTAAATAACAGGACTGGCTACCACAGTGCCAATCCATCACACACTAAACCATAATTGGAAGCTTACCCATAAAGGGATAAAACACAATAAGTGGAAGGTCTTACCACACGACCCCCACGGAGCACAGCTCCACCTCAACACCTGAAAAGATTGGTACACAAGGTACCACGAGAAACCAACACCCACAAAGGGTACAAGTACCCACCACCACGAGGTACCACCACGAAACACAAACACAATTGTGCCACCACTAGGGCAAACCACAACTAGTGAGTCTCCGCTCACTAACCTCAACAAGAACTATGCCAACACCATGGCACACCTCAACGGATAAAACCACAACTAACACACACCATAACCGATAGCAAAGCACAAGCTGGAAAGCACGACGCCACCACACGGGACAGACTACTGGTTCATGACACCAGTATCCAACCCGGACAACACAACACAAGAACAACCTCTCAGTCTCGCAGTTACGGACGAAAAGTCCAACTGCAGCTCCACAACACAAGTAAAGCCAAAGAACTGTGGAGACCAACCAAACCACCACAACCTTCAGGTCACACACCCTGCAGGCCCATGCCTAGCACCTTTAGAGACTCTGGCCCGAGCTCTCTAAAGTGAGACACTGGAAAACAGGACTAGCTGAGGACCAGTACGTCTACTGGTGTCTGTAACCTCCAGCTACGAGCGCGCTACAAGTGACTAAACACAAATTCTCACAAGTCACTAACCCACTGCCGTCTTTCCCTCAACCGGACGACAACTCTCCCCGAGAGTGAGGGTGTCCAGGAAGACGACAAGACCTCGACGGTACCACTGCACCGGGACAAGCCCCGAGCACACTCACGTGCCTGGCTCACACAAAACCTGGGGCTCCCAACTGAAGAGGCATTCCGGAATAGACGCCGGACCACCAAACTCAGCAATGCACAATCCACGATATATATACTTATACATTCTTTATTACAAATCACAGTGCAAACATAAGGACTAGCTTAACTTGGTCATCTCGTGACTCACAAGCTGTCCTACACAAACATACACTTAGATCCCGATAGTCAATCACACTTGGCTCATCATTGATCATCACATGACCTCCTTGCCACATACATACCATATACATTAATTACACGGTAACCTTTAACCTTACTTGCATTATAATACTTAAACCATCTCTATTAATCCGCATAGGACACTACAGGACTTAGGCTAGGTTCACACTTGAACCATCATTGCCTAACCACCACGACAACCAGTGCATGTGCCACACACACACACACAAAACACCACTACAACGAAGTATGTGCCATGCACATCCTCAAACCACGATAACACACACAAACTATTCAAATAACATACTTTAGAAGTGTTACAGATGTCAATGCACCTCACACCACAATAACACCACACCGATTATATAAACTACCTACCAACCATGTAGGTAACCTGCTCACAGAGTTTCACGGGTGTCAATGCACCTCTTCTCATAGCCATACACTTTAAACAACGATAACCAAAGTACCAAGAGCATGCAAAACAGAACCCTCGGTTGCTGTCGCGACAGAGGCCAGGACCTCCTTCTAATCGCGACACCACGATATGGCGTGACAAGAAACCCTGTCGCGGCGGATCGACCTACCGCGACATGATCGTGACACTCAGAACTGTCGCCTTAGCAAGCGAAAACCCCCAATCTAAGATCCATCTTCGGTTCTCCATACAAACCACATTAATTCCCGATTTCATGCTTTAATGAATAACCTAACATGTCATCTATTGTTCTTAAAGCATTAAACCTATCAAATACACCTCCCATGCCATTCACGCAATCAAAAATGGTGGAATCTCCCTACCTCCACGAAGAACACTCAAACCGGCTACGGTACGGCGTCTCCCTCGCTCCATGTAACGTTCCCACGTCGAGAGCGCGACGAGAATACCACTGAAACACCTAATCGCCCAACAAAGCCGTAGCAGCTCCTTCCCTGGTCGAGCAGAGCTTGGGAAAGCTCTGTTCGGCCGAACCTTTTTTTAAAAACCGAACAGCGGTTACTAACGCGACACACCTAACTGTCGCGACCAGATCGCGACAGCTTCAAGCGTCGCCTTCCCACTCCTGACGTCAGCAGCCCCACCCCGTGCACGACACGCGGCACGCATGCAGACGTCGACACCAAACAGCGGCAACCTGAACGCGACCCCCACAAGCGACGCGTTCAGAACGCGGCCTACACCACCGTCGCGTTCACACTCTGTGAACCAACGGGCACTCCGGACCCTACCTGCCGGCCCACTAAGCTTCACACAACGCGCGGAAACCTCAACAAAGGCCCAATGACCCCATATTGGTCATGAGCACCACATCAAAACCAATAAACACAGATCCGAACTACCACTAATCCATGATCCGCGAAGATCCGAGAAACGCGATACGTTACACGGTGTGTCTCTTATCCACTTCCCAGAGGCCTTCCTTGGCATGCTCAAACAATTTCGTGAGTCTGTCTTGGATTGGATCAGAGAATATATCTACCGCAGGATGATGTTCAAAAAGGCACCCAAGAAAGACTCCCCTAATGGCATGTTGGACACACGTCTGATGACACTTTAGATAACCTGCTAGCCCTGGATCCTGGATTAGTGGCAGTAGAGCCACCTGAAGACCGCAAGTCCTGACACAAGAATAGCCATCACCATAGTTCACCATAAGAACATCCACCCTTTGGAGACACCTGCACCCCCCACAGTCCCCCCCCCCCCTTCCAAGCACATCGGCAAGGAAGGAGAAGTGGGGAGGAAAAGTGAGAGGTTAACAAAAAAAATGGTTTTTAACTTAGAATTTTACTGTTTTATAAATAAATATCTTATAATTTTCCCATCCCAAGGGCATTTTAGTCTTATAATTTATTAATGGAGTTCCCAGACAGACTATTCCCTTGTTGATGCCTTTTTAGAATGACAGCTAACTGGGGGGGGGGGGGGGTTATTTAATAGTAAGATGTTAGGGTGTTATTGCCTTATTGGAATATCGATAGATTTTATGGGTAATATTTAAAAATCCCAAGAAAGAAATCACAAACTACATATACCTCCACTATATCAGTAAAAAGGAAATTCCTCATGCCAGGGGCAGGGTGCCTTTCAGTAAACACATCATTTACAATATATCTACCAACATTCTCTTCTTTGTGCATGCAGGACAATAGATTCCACAAAATGGTTACTAATCCAAAACGCAAGATATTCTGAACACAATTGGTAAATGGAGATTAGAAACAGATGGGCCACATGCAGTTAAATATTTAAAAAGACAGTTGAATGTATAACATCTTAAGGAGGCTAATTTATTTAGAAAATGGAGCATGACGACGCCATATCTAACATATTTGCAAAAAGTCAGATTTTTAATTACCTGGCGTGTACCACTGGGTGACAAGCATCCATTTTGTAGAGGTAAGACACATGATTGGGTGTATTTTCCTTCTCTGTCAGTTAGTGAAGTATCAAGTATAAGCCATTTCAATTTTCCATTAAGCAACCAGAATGAACTAGGGCATGATAATTGAACAGGAAGTATACCTTGAGAACATGTCAAAGAAAAAGTATCCCAAGAGCTCTCCGGAACTGAAATCTATAACTGAAAATAGGCGAACAGTGTCATGCCAGGCCTCAATACCATGTATTTCCTCAAACTTAAGACCTGAAACATGCCAAGAAGATTTTCTCTCAGGAATACTCCTGATAAAGAGAGAGCATAAACGGTTCAGCCCAGTTCAGCCACAAGAACCAAGTCTACTTAGTTAAACTAGATAACCAAGAAATTGAAGTTCACATAAGAACGTTGCATTACTGAATAAATCCTGGAATATTTTAAAAATTCCAGACAAAACCAAGCTAATAGGAAAGAATCGTCTGACTGTCCCAAGATCCACATCAAACTTTTGTTCTTCAGCCTTTTTCATGTAATATCGAAGATCCTCAGGACCAAAGGGAGATTCCCCTTCCTCTTTTCTCTAAACATCCACAATGAATTAATGATTAGATATCAACAAAGAGCAAACATAATGAAAATTGCATTAGATACCAGTCAGTTTAGTAGAAAACCTTCAAATCCTTAAGCACATTAAGTTCTCTGGTTGCCAAATCAGTTAAGTTGGTGGAGATATCTTCTAAAAACTCAAAAACCTGAAAGACATCGAAGGCACACTCAATGTTGTTAACTGACTTCCTTAAATGTTCAATAGAGCAGGTGGGAGAGGAAGAGTGTGTAATTTTTTTTTTTTTTTTGAAATGTGGATGGTACCACAAAATATATGAGGAAGAGCATGTAATTATAATGGCAATTACAGAAACAATGCCAATAGTATACTTCATTTAAGGAATAGCTGTACCCCAGATGTGCAGTCACCCCCACATAGTCTAGGTGTGTTTCTATCTAAGTTGATGCCCATCAGATGAGTTTTTGTCCAGGATGCATCTTCAGGAGAGTTGGACTACATCATCAGGGAGTCCCTCAGAGGTGCATGTTTGTAGTTCATTTAAAAAGCAAATGGAGGGATCCTTCGTATCATTACTGCATGTTGTTGTAGCTAATGTCATGAGGAGGATGTGCAAGAAAGTTGAAAAAAGGTAGGATACACAAAGTACAGGTAGTGCAATCTCCTTTCAGTCTGTCTCACATACATGATCTTAGAACATAAAGCTGACTTACTGAAGTAGTGCAGGACCGCAGGTTTATTTAGAGATCCTTGAAATGTATTTCCGGGTTGAAAATAGATGTAAGTTCTACAAACAGCTGGAATTAACCCGTCAGAAGAGGAACCTATACAAAGAGCAGAGACCATGGTTGAAAAGTGCATATATTTCCCATGATGTATTTACTACTATTTAGAATCCCCATCACACCATGAAATGATCACAACTCTAGATTGGGATCCTCTTGTGGGTTGTGATGCACATGCAGAACTAGCTCTCGACTAGGAAGAGAGAAACCTTTTTGCAGGGAGGTAAGATTACCCTGCTGGATTCAGTTTCAACATCCCTCCCACAGCACCATATCTCTATGTTGATCTTTCCATATATGGTAGGAACATATATATATATATATATATATATATATATATATCAGATTACACGCAAATTTTATGGGTTTGCAATATTGCACTAATGAAAACTCAAACAGGAGGTGGTATGCAAACCACTAAGAGTATCGGTGAAAGATTTGCAGTTCATGAACACTGCTCTAATAGGTAAATGTTTGTGGAGCTAATGAGCTATGCACTAAAGATAAGGCCTCATGGACAAAAAAAAAATCAACAGGCTAAACATTACAAAGAAAAGCGTAAATTCTCTGCATACAGAGAATCAATCATTTCTGTCCCCTGTTTGGAACAAAAACTGATATACAAGTGTAAAAGGCATCCATGTAAGAAAAGGAAACATGGAAGAGACCTTGTTGACGCCTGACGGGAGAAATGGTCTGGTGACTTTGCTTTGAAAGACAGGTTTTCCAGGGTCTTTTTCTTAATTTGAGGTATACTAGTGACTTATGCTTAGAGGAAGGGAGTATCCCATTGGTGTGTTGTTCTGCACAGTGTCTAAGGATGGGTTACAGATTGACAACTATATCTCTTTTTGAACATGCTTGATGGTAGTTGATCCTAATCAAGAGGCTCAGGTACATAAAACAATCAGGTGGAACATATTTTCAGTCAAATTATTGTATCAGATCATAGAAAAGAACTGATCAAATTCAGCATGTTGCCAGAATGCAGAAGGCATAAACAAAGTTGAAGCCTTCTTGTAGCTGTTGTCCAAGAAATTCTGGCATTGGAAGATGGTACTTTGACAGTGTTTTTTTTCAAAAATAGTGGACTATACCACAAATCTTATTCAAGAATAAATAGAGGTGGTACTATCAGGAATGAGGAGAGATTCCTCTCAAAGAAGACAACAACAAAAAAGTATATTGACAAGCATGCTGTATGAAAAGATATCAAAGAGTCTAACACATGTTTTTCAAACATAAGATAAGCAAACGAGTCCTGGATAACTTTCAGGAGCTGGCATGAACCAGTTTCTTTGCTATAGATTTTTTGGTCTACATACATTTGAGGAAGATAGTCAGTTCTCAGTCCTAGAATGGTGCTGTTAAACCCATGCAATTTCCTTTAGCTTGTTTTTCTGTGTCCAGTGGCAGAGGAACCTCTCCTCTGCACCTTAGATATTACCACCTTTATTGTGAATTTTAAATTGGTAGCACAATGCACATTTTTTCCACCTAAAAGAAAGAGTTCAGAAATGCAGTGATTTGTTGGTAGTGCAATTGCACCATTTCTCAATCTTTTCACATAAAAAGACCATTATAGATCAATTTTAGTTAGTAGTCAAATCCATGGGCCTTGAAATGGAGAAACATTTTTTATTATGTGCACCATCACCATGTACTTTTCACAAGTATCAGAAAAACAAGGTCAGGGGTTTTCAAAAGAAAAAAGAAAACTAAAGGAAGTAAGAACATGTACATCCTCTCTCAGGATAGAAAACCATTGTACTCAATAGCTCTAGATAATTAACCTCAGTATGATGTAGATTTTTCCCAGATGATTAAAGATAACATTGCTGGAAAGCAGTAGGGAAAAATGAATTAATAACATGAATTCTATGAATTGCCTTAAAAAAAACATGAGTTCTATGGATGTAATGTCAACAGATATTCAAGAAGACGTCATGTGAAGTATAATGCGATAAGAAACTTTATTGGCTCAAACCTTGGCTGATGTTCTTGCCATCCTGGGTTCAATAGCATACTCAGCATATGTAGGGTATCCAAGCAAACAAGCAAATCTATGGCGCAATTTGATCTGATAATATGAAACAGTGCACATCAATCTTTAATACATGTTTGACTTGCTGAAATAATTTAGTATGGGCATATGTAACACTAATACCAATCCTCCATTGTCCCAAAGTGAATTAGAGAGTACAGAAGCATTATTAATTTGTAAGGATTAAATACCAATTTCATGCGTTCTCATGGGAATAGTGACCATCAAAACACAGACGAACACAAAAAGGTTGCAACAATAACAATAACCAAAGAAACCTCACCTTTTGGAAGATACAGGAGGGAAACAATCAACCTATTGATAGTGGAAGAAAAAAATGATTCTTCCAACATCTCATTTCTGTGTAATACACAATTTTGAAAATTCTCAGAAAGGAAACTTTCTCATTCTTTTCACTTAGGGATACAAAAGGTTATTCTAAGCTAAGGATCAATACATTTAATATATTAAAGTACATTACGATCATGTCATGTGTAAAATAGACTTTAAGTATGCCCCATATGAAAGTAGAAGGAAAATAGAGCATAAAAAAACTTTGTTCCAAATGTGATTAGATCTTCAAAAGGTATTTACCAATTTTTCCAAGATGCCCAGGTTCTCCTTTCCACATCTCCGTCCATGTGCTACAGCAACAATCTTACGGGTGATCCTATCTGCAAAAAAGGATTAGGAAGTCACAGCCACATGAATGCACCCCTGTTAACTCCATAAGTTGCCTTAAAGAAAATAAAATGGAAGCAAAATGCCTAGACAACAGGTATCATGACCAACAGGAAAACATCCTTCAGGAATGGTACATTCCAGCATACTGAATATGCAAGCACCTTGGAGACAAAAAACATTGTCTATGCATCTTAACTGAAAAAAGCTAAAGGATGGTCCCATTATAGATTTATAGTCACAAGGATAATATTTTATTAAAATAAGTGCCATCCATTTGGTAATGGTTACAGGCAGCATATCTGCACATGCTATAACATGTTCAACTGGTTCAACAATGTTATGCATGAACAAAACTATCAAGCATTAAGAAAATAATAATAATAGTCTCATGTTAAATATGACAGCAGAGAAAAGGTTACTTTTTGGTTGCTTCTGGTTCAGCATATATGAGAGGCATTGCAAAGAACCATTGTTGAACACTTGAACCTCATCAACCTCTGACGGCATATAATTCAGCTTTAGTTATGAGTAAAAATCAACATCTCTCCATTCATACAGATTTTATACCAACAAAAATCACCACCATCCGACTGCATCCGCCAACTCCTTTTCGTTCTCTCTCTATCTTTTCTAGAGAGAGATGCTCTGGGGATCTGCTCGGCGCCTTGGCCGAGCAGCATCCCCCTCGTGAGGGGTAGGTGGTGGCCTGCTGGTGCTGGTAAGGCCCCTGGGGATCCAATTACGTCAGGCGAGGCTCTACACAATGGTCGTGGGAGGAAGACGTCTCTCATCCGAACTTATTTTGGGTGTGGGAGAAGAGGACGCATCTGGAGATGGTGTCCTGCTCTTCTGCGTACACCCTCGGCAGGGGGTGGCCTCCAAGTGGTTAGCTACGGGGTCAGGTCTAAGGCATAACCGCAAGCGTCGATAAGCAGAGTGTGGCATGACAAAAGGAGCTTCACAGATGTTCTTAAAGGGGTTTCTAGCGCTGAGGCGGTCTTGTGGAAACCAACAAGGTGGTGGAGGCAGGCAAGCTCCCGGAAGAGTTCGTCAATCGCCAAAAGAGGTGGGGGAAGCAGTCGGTTGCCCTGTCGTTGTTGGCTGGGGAGGTTGAAGAAGGCTCGATCAAAGGAGGCTGGAGGAGCTGACAGAAGTAGGATGGGGGGTAGTTAGGGTGGCCTCAAAGTTGTTTCTCGGTGTGGGATCTTGTGAGGAGGGGGTAGAGAAGGCAGTGGAAGCAGCCTTCATCGTGGCGGAGGGGGCTCTTCTTGGCATCCGGCGGTGGTCTCCGAAGTTCAGCACTTTCCCCCCCTTGCCGGAGACATGTTATAGAGTGGCCATGGAGGGGCCACCCATCGGCCTGTGTGATGAGGAAGGAGTTGGTTTCCTCATCCAGCAGTTTGGGGGACTGGTTCAAGGATCCCTAGAGTTTGCAATGCCTGGATCAAGACTGAAAGTGCTTGCTTCTATCCTGGTGTCTATTCCGAGAGAGCTGCCAGCGTCGATTGTGGTGGGATTTGATGGGGAAACCTCGTCATTTGTTATCTGGTGCTTCAGGAGGAAACTTGCCCTGCGCCGCCAGCACCTCTAGGACAAAATCTGCAATGTCCAGAGGTTGAAGACAATGGTAGGGCAGGCGATTCGAATTTGAACCGCTCGCCCATTCAGCTCACCCAATTTGGGTCGGCTCAGGTGCGACCGGTTGAGGGTGGCTTTCCTCTTAGCGTGGTGAACCGGCTCCATAAGAGGTTGGCAGAACAGAGCAGATCGGATGGGAGTAAGGCCCCGATTGGGCCCGATAACTTACCCGGTTTCTGCATGCCTTCACGTATCGGACTTTCGAGGCTCGATAAGGCTTATCTTCCCCGCCCGAATTTGCCTACAAGGTAGGGAGGCCGGCCTTGCCCTTGCGTCGACCGATGGCTATGAAGGATTCTTCCCCGGCTGGTCTGTCTCGGGGTGCTACTGCACAGGATCCACCTTTGATGTTACCAGAGAAGCATCGCAGTGTTTTGCAGGGTGGCGTCAACCAGGCCATTCAGGTGGTGGGTACTGAGGGTGCTGCCAGTGCCCTAGACCCTGCCCACCCTCAGCAACAATTTTCATGCACTGAGATGAGACGTACCTGTGGGAGGTGTCTGGCTCACCGGCGGAGGGCACAGAAATGGAAGCGGCTGAGTCACACCAATCCCCGTTCAAAATCGGCGCCATTTTCCTTGACGGAGATCTCAGAGGCTCCCACGGTAAACCAGGCACCCTGTTCTGTAGAGGTTAGGCATCAGGGCAGCGGAGAGGGCTCCAGCGATCACCAAGGGGTTGGTGCAAGCAATGGATGTCGCAGCAGGGAGGAGGAGGCTGGCCGTGAGACTAGTGGAGGTGGCTCCGGCGATTGCAAGGGACACGGAGGAGGTATTGGGTGCTGTATCAGGGAGGTGGAGAATGCCCTTCTTCCCTTTGCATTTCTATCTGAGGATCTCTTCCAGGATACCCGTCTCTCACCTTCCTGCCGCTACATCAGAGAGGAATGTCGGGCCTAAAGAGGAGGTTGTCGTGGCCTTAGCTCTTCCTACCCCGCCTCCGATGTCCGAGTATTTACGTGGGGTGACGGAATAGATAGAGGAAGCTTTTCAAGGGGAGGAATTTATTTTATTGGAGAATGGAAGGCTCTCCAAGGGGGAAGTAATGGATATGTTGTCCAAAGTTAAGAATTACATGGAAAGACAGTCAATTGAAGCTGCTAGATTGATTGGTGTTTCGGACAAAGACGTGGACAAAGGTTTGAAGTTTACATTGTTTCTGATTAAATGTAGGTGGTTGACGGATATTGCTAGAAGCTTAGTTTGATTCAAACCAAAATAGTCATTAATCCTAAGAAGGGCATTAATATTGTCATGAGGATTAACCGGTACTCAGGATCTCGATAATCAAGGCACTATTTGATGGGAGATAAGTACAAATAATCGGTGTGGAGTTCAATGGTCATCAATCTAGTAATAAGTGGGAAATATAAAGTAATATTCGATATAGATTTCAACAGTAGTTAAAGCACTCGCTGAACTGTTAATCGGAATGCTAATTGAAGCAATAATCGATAAAGATAGGAGTGATAATTGAGGTAATAATTGATAGTGAAATTGATCTGCTAATCGATGTGGAAATCAATAGAAAATGGACTATTAATTGAAGCAGTAATCGATAGGAAATGAGAGGAATAATCAAAAGACAAGTCGAAGTGGAGTTTTTAAGTCCATAATCGGATCACAGTTTAACTATTAATCGAAGCAATAATTGGAAAGGAGTTTCTAATCGAATGACTAATCGATTGCCCATCTGAAAGATGTAAAGTTTACCCAGATAATCGATAGGAAAATAAACTGCTAATTGATGTAATAATCAATAGGAAAATAAGCTGGTAATCAATGTAATGGACTGATAATTGAAGTGACAATTTGGACTGATAATCGAAGTAACAAATTGAACTGACAATCGAAGCGATGAACTGATAATCGAAGTGACAATTTAAACTGATAATTGAAGTGATGAACTGATAATCAAAATGACAATTGAACTGATAATCGAAGTGTAAACTGATAATTGAAACTATAATTGATAATCGAAGTGGACAGTTATAATCAAAGTGGACTTAGTCTGGTAATTGATATGGTTAGTCTTGTAATCAATAGAGGACTAAACTGATAATCGATAAAATAAACAGGTAACCAAAGCGATAATCGATAGGGAAATGAACAGCTAATCGAAGTGATATTCGATAGGGAAATGAACAACTAATCGAAGCGATAATCGATAGGGAAATGAATGGCTAATCAAAGTAGTAATCAATAGGGAAATGAATGGCTAATCAAAGCAATAATTGATAGGGAAATGAAATTCTAATCGAAGCAATAATCGATAGGGAAATGAAAGGCTAATTGAAACAGTAATCGATATCATAACAGTTAATCGAAGCAAGAGTTTGAACTAGTAATTGAAGCAAGGGTTTGAACTGGTAATCAAAGTGATATTTAGACCCAATTCTCGTTCGAGTCAAGGAATCGATTATGAGTCTAAGACTCGGTTAAGAATGACTAATCTGGTCGGACCTCGATTTCTCTCATGGGCTTTCCGTTAGTTATTTATTTAAATTTGCCGGTTGTTACAACAATAGATTCACAATCACACTTCTAGTGAATATGTGTGCCATCCCTTAGAAAAATAACATCCCAAAATGACGGTCCACTTATTTATTGAGTCATTCAATACTCTCATTTATTTATGTTAAATTTTATTGGATTAGGCTTTCCAACTCAAAACTTTAAGGCGACAAGCAGAGAGGGCTCCACTATCATAGGCACACTAGTAATTGTCCCTTTCCAATGACTAATGTAGGACCAGTCTTACACATACCCCTCGCATGCAATCCGATCTTAGGCTCTGTCATGTGGACCATAAACTCAGGGTGCGTGGCTCAGATCATACCAAGGGCTATGATACCATGTTAATTTATTGGACCGGGCCTTCCAAATGAAAACCTTAAGATGATGAGTGGAGAGGGCTCCACTGTTATAACTTATAAGCACACTGGTAATTTTGTCCCTTTCCAATGTGGGAATATTCTTACAATTTCCAGCATAATTCAATATTAAATGTTTCACTAGACCTCTAGACATCCAAGACAAAAAGTCGCAAACAAGCATCTGCATCTTATATTCTTTCCTTCCACTCCTATACTTGATTGGTTGTTTAATTATGTAGAAGTAGAACACTGAACATCCTTAATCAGTGTTAGACCCCAACATTTCATTGGCTTTATAAAATCTTGATCTGAGAACATTTTGAATTAGACCCCCACATTTCATTGGCTTCCTGACATCCTTCTTCCTTGGTTAGCACATGAGTGATATTCTTGATGTTAATAACCAAACTTATTTCAGATATCAAAGGCAAACGTGCCATGGGGTAGAGCCCAACATAAATGGAAATACTCCAAACTCCACTGTTTTCCAGCTTCTTTCACCTTGGATAGCACATTAATGACATTTGGTTGATAAGCAAACCCAATTCAACATAAAGGAGGAGGAGTCTATTGATCATATTTTTGTGGGCTGCTCCTTTTCCCTTATGGTGGAGAGAGATGGCTGCAGGAACTCATGGCACAATCCCCTCTCATGGTGAGGTTCATCAGCTGATTGAAAAGTGGTAAAGGCATTGGCCCACCAAAGAAGATAACACAATCTGGTGGCTCGTTCTTCGTGCTACATTGTGGATGATTTGGGGGGAGAGGAACAACCGTATATTTTCTAGGGTAGCTCGAAATGTTGAGGCTCTTTTTGCTGGGATTTGTGTCAAGATCAAGGAATGGGCATCAATTGTTTGTAAAGTGAATCAGTCAAATTCTACACTTTTTGTTTTGTTGGGGGGTTAGAGTTTGGCTATCCATTCTGTGTTGGATGGAGGTGTATAGGTGGGCTGGGCTGTTTTTTGGAGACTTTGTATATGCCTATAATTGTAGATTCTTTCCCTTTTTCATTAATATACTAGTGGTACTATCCACTTACTATCCACTTTTCAACCAAAAAAAAAGCCAGAATACATCACATAGGGGCAGGAGACACAAACGCATAGATGCTTGAGAATGAATGAGTGTTTATGTGTGTGGATGCATAAGAGAGAGAGAGAGAGAGAGAGCATTATCTAGTTAGCAAACATGTGCATACCTTGCAATGCTCAAGTATTGGAGAAACATGATGACTCCTGAGGGAAATCTTCATTTTACCATTTCCATCAGTCTCTAAGCTCTGGTTAAAAAGTCATGGAATTATGTAAAGCTTGTTAATTCCACAACATCACATTTATTTGGCAAATAGCATGAAGAACTTTGGAAATTCAAGACATTATGGCATATGCATGGAGCCAGAGTAGAAGTAACAATAATCAGATTGGATGACTAGTTAATGTTAAAAGCCTGAACTCTAACACAAAACCTAGGTGTTAGGGGGAGGGAATCCTCAAAAGGTAATGAAGGAAGGGACCCACAGATTATCCAATCTGGGAGTAAGCCTCGACATCCCCCTGGTGCCAAACCTGGATGGTTACACTGTAAACCCTAATGGCTGCGTACAAATGGTGCTAATTGAATGGGTGAAGTGACCCAATGACAAAGCCCGGCTTTGATACCATGTTAAAGACCCAAATAACTGAAATCTTAGGTGCTGAATTGAGGGAATCCTCAACAGATAAAAAAAGAAGACACCCATAGATTATCCAACGCGGAACTAAACCTCAACAATTAAAAGATTAGTTGCTAGAGGCACTAGTGCTATATAATGATCATCGCACTAGAAAACAATGATTTAGAAAGGATTAACATGTTTTGGTCGAGCAAACTTTAACAAATTGCTGGAAAAATATTTAGATTCAACTAGCAGCAAATTTCATTAGAAAATTATCAAGCATGGAACAAAACACACATCAATAACACTACACCCATTATAAACAGAAGCAGACCACTAAGAATGACTTTTAAAGATAGAGTATGTTTACAAAGTTTAAATGAATATCAGTATACTATCTACATCTGCCCCGAAGCAAAGGGGATGTTCAGAGCAAATTTAACAATTTTTAAAAACCAATGAACATGCTACAAATCATCATAGTCCTTTTCCGAATGGCAGAATATTCATAGAGTATAATAAAGCAATTGCTAAATTGACTAACAAATGGGTTCATAATAAAACATCATCAATATTGCATAAAATCAACCTGTAGAAAGTGTTTTTGTACCTTGGTAAACTCTGGAGGCATTCCAGCAAGTTCCAATTCATTAAAAAGAAGAAAACTATCATCCATTGTAAGATTTCTAATATACTGCAAACTTAGCTCGTCAATTTGAGTTTTCAAATGATCCAATTCCTTTTGCTTGTCAGAATTAAGATTTGCTCCATTCCGCTCAAAATCCTTAATCTGTCCCTCCAAATGGAGTTTTGAACCAAGAAATGTGACAATCATTAGCTTATCCTTTACTTACCAAACATAAAATGTCCAAAGAGCACAAGGAAGAACAGGGATAATAGAATTAGTAAACTAATCGAAAGTAAAACATGAAATTCATCATTCAATATTTGGATAGAAAGAGGAACAACAATTGCATCTGAAACAAAATAGAAAGTTACATTCCTTTTCATTTATATATTAGTGGTACTACCCACTTTCAAAAAAAAAAGGCAGCACATAATCTAAAATAATAAATGAAATAAGAAAGAAAGCAGGGTCATATTAAGTGGTGCATATACCACCTTAAATCCTTGATGGGCTTCGTTTAGAATGATAACATTGGAAAAGTTTCAATCATTATACAAAAGGCAGCACTCATGAAGACCCAGTCTGGGACTAAATGCCTTTCACCAACAACCCTCTTTTCACAAGCACAGGTAGAGTAATAACAAGTACCAGCAAACAAACTGCACTACGTTCAAACGAATGAACGATCACAAGAAAATGAGTTGCAAAACGAAACCACATTTGTGACCATGTTAAAGAATGCACGAGTCCGGAAGCCCCAACATGAAAAAGATCATAAACCGAACTTTTGCAGAGCACCTCCATATACCTCCCAACACAAATGTGTCTCCGCAACTACCAATCGTGTCAGTACTTACCACTTTCTTTTTTGAAATGTGGATGGTACCATCAGTACTACCCACCTTCAAAAAAAAAACTACCAATAATATCCATCCACTTCCTATTAGTGGTTCTTTTCTGGATCATGCCCTCAGCCATTGCATAATGTTTGTACAATATAACTATTATCATCATAATCAACCATGTTTAAATACATAATCAAGTTGCCCCATCAACCTAACATACATAACTCATCTTTGCAAGGGAAGAGGAAAATTTTAAAACATGTTCTTCCATAAAGTTCTTAATATTTGATTGGAGCCAAGATCAGATAGTTTCTTTAGGGTGCCACTCTTTTCTCTTACAAAAAAGACATTGTTCTAGTCAAAACCTTTAGAAATGCTAAGAACGAATTACAGATAACCATGTTCAGCATGTTCACCACTATTGATACCTTTAGCGAAAGTATTTTAGGAACTCAATAATGGCAATGAAATCACTATATCTTCTAACATAAGGAAGCATCATATTTTTGAAAAACATAATGCAGACTAAAAGTTAATTGAATCCAGTCACCAGTGCACAAGAAGGAGGGCAGATTTCAATACCAAGTGCTCAACATAGCGATGTGCTTCAGGTGTGAGCCATTCTCCTCTGCCAGCAAAAGCCTTAATAACACGATACACATCCTCACGTTTTCTGATCACCTTGCATGAAAAAAGGGAGTGTTGTATTAAAAGTGATGTTAAAATGAAATAAGGCATGCCCATATACCTAAGTTAGCTAGAAACATTTCATTTTATGCTAAACAAAGTACAAACACTTGACAACCTATTTCTTGATCTGGGAAACAAGGTAAAAGGAGCCATCACAGACAAGGTTCACAGGACATTTATATTGGCTAGTGATAGTGAGGTCCATTTCAAACTCAACCTCTATTCAAGAGAAAGATGCTGAAATGTGGCAGAAGTAAAAAGCAAATGATGACATTAATTTCAATGTTCCTGCCTCACCAATGACATTCTTCAACTAACAATCTTGGACTGACAAAGTAGAACCACTTACACCCACTTACATTGGGATTGGGGAAAGAAGGGAAATGATTTTATGCTCTTTTTAAGGTACATTAGCAACAAAAGAGAGAAGAGCTGCATCATGTCTAACCTCCTACATTTTATACCTACTCAGGGATGCAGATGAATGTGTCTTTACTGAAAACTGATGGACAAAAGGTGAAAAGCTTTGGCTCCACATGATAAACCCAAAAAGCAAGTCAATGAAGGTTCACAAAATGGTATTTCTTTAATAAAATTATCCATTACGAATATGATGAAGCATATACTGCAATTAGTAAGATAGAATGAAGTGAAACCTGCATCTCAGAGAGTGAGAATCCAGTTTACTTTCTGCTTCCGCACTGGCTTTACGTACATCATTAGAAACAGCAACCATTTTTAAGAACATGCAAGATTGCATCAATGGGAACTGGTTTGCATCTAGTTCTGATAAAGGTGAAATAGTATTTGCATATGTCACCTGTTAAAGTTGTTTAACAGATCAGAGACAAAACTGAATCTATGATAATATGATACTGCAAAGAATAGCCAAATCAATAGCATCATTTCAAGAATTTTGAAAAGAAAACTGACAAAAAAATTAAAAAGAGGAGAACAAACTAATACCATTCATAGATATGTTTCAGAGGGACAAATGAACATACAAATATAACCAGAGGTGTTTGGCATAGCATCATTTCTAAGACACTAGAATATCCTTATTTCTAGATATCTAAGATACAAGAATATCCTTGTTTCCATATTAGGATGTGTTCATCAGTTTCTGAAAAGATGCTTTTTTTCCTTATTTTGGACTTACTCTTCACTCACTGATCTTAGCCAATCCAGACTGGATTGGATCAGATTGGACCAACGGTCTCTGGGCACAATTCTACTCTAAAATCCTTGATCTATGTCCTCATCTTGCATCCCCACAGTGTAAAATTCATTTCATACTTGCAGCAATCTGCGTCCCACTTTCCATGGAAAAGATAATTGTACAGCCTATCATGCATATAAGGAATGAACCAACAATCATGTACAAAGCATCATCTCTAGTGACAAATACGTGAATAACCAAACATAAGGTTCTTTTACTTCCCCATCCCAACCCTCACAACAAAAAAGTTTAATCTGAAACCATGGAAGGTGGAATCTGGAATTGGCTGATTCATATCGAGATTGCCCTATGGCAATCCAATGGCCGATCCGGCTGATCCAGACCAGTCAAGTTTGGATTTTTTTTATGCCCCATTTGTGAAAGAAGAAGAAAAAAGAAAAGAAGAAAGAACAAAACCCTTCCCCCCTCCACTTTGCCATGTGCCACCCCTTGCCTCCTCGTCCCTTCCCTATGTGACCTCCTGTGGAAATGAATCTTTGATCCATTCGCTATTTTACTTATTTATTTATGGTTTGGATGTGTGAGCTTACGTGAATTGCAAATTCAAGCCTCATCAGATGCTAATTAAGTTGTGTGGGTGAGAAATGAATTTACAATCACAGAGTGCAGGCATGCTAGTCACACTAGTGACCATGTGTTTTGCCTACGAGAGTGGGAGGGTTTTAAGTCTATATGTGCGTTGTCTGACTTGGTCAAAAGAGAATGGGTATCGGGTCAGGACCAAAGACCCGTCATTGCCTAAGTGCAACAATGTTAATTAAGTCTCTCTGAGAGAGACAACCCTTGATTAATCGCCAGGAACAGAAGATCTTATGGCCTAAAAACAAGTAAAGGAGAATGCTTTAAATTTCAATATGAAATGCAATTGGGAAGATGTTTATTTTGATAGGAATCAATTTGATATGATTGGCAGTGTTTTATTCATCTTATATTTCATCATTATTTTATTCATATGTTTGTTTTTTATTTTTATTTTTTTATATATGTATTATCCCTATTATTTATCATATTTATTCATGAGTATTATATTTTTTAGACTATCAGGTTTGTCTGCATGGAGAGTTGCACGTCTCATTTTTTTATTAGAAGTGCACACGTCCCGTCGCAACAAGTATCAAGCGTGCTGCCCACCATTAGATCAGCACAAGGCAAATGAGAAAGCATTCAAATCATTTGACTAACACCCCCCTGTCTGCTAGTTGTCAGGATGGTGTTCACAGGTATCCATCTATAGGGTCAACATGTTACCGGCGGGTCAATATATGCACCGATGGCAATATAAGTATTTGTTTGTGGCACTGGGTCATCAAGGGAGGTTTACCCGATGATCAGGTTGGCCGAGACACAGTGAAGAAAACACATGTGAGAGTTGACGAAATATGATGGATAGAATTTAGTCTCATAACAGGTTGAAAAGCCACTGATTTACTAAGCAAGCTCACCGGATCACTAATCTGTCGGATCATTATGACGAAAAACTTCACCGGGTCATTACTTCACTAGACCAAGGTGTGGGGACCTCATTGGATTGAAAAGTTGCCGGTTCAGAAACCTCACCAATTCATAAACGTCACCGACTCAGATATACCACCGGATTAATGAAGTCACCGTATCAGAAACTTCACCGTTTTAGAAATCCCACCGGGTCTACTCGCCATCGGGCACCGGGTCAGCAATATTATAAGTTCAGAAAAATGCACTGACTTAATAGTGCTGCTGGATCAACAGAGTCACCGGATCAAGTACGGAGGAAAATTTCAGCAACATCTCCCCTCATCTCACGAATTTGGTGAAGTCCGCGATATTTGTCAACCACCATGGAGACGATATCAACATCGGGGGGTGCATGTCGAGAGCATCACCACCATATGACATATGGCACCAATTCCCGAGACAAACATACAAGGGAACCGGCAAACACCAAGACCATGAAACGGGACAAGGCAACACAAATGTTTTTTGTCATTTAAATAGTGTTCAATATTCGCCAGTTGCATGCATTCATGAATTGGTGGTTGCAATGACCACTGGGTCATACATGCTCCACTAAAGGCGACTATTTAGGCAAGAAACGGAGAAGTGTTGAAGCTCTCAAAAGGAGCCCACCGACCGATTTCTGGCAGTGACATCTTGATGAGAACAAATCCGAACTGTGGGTTATTTCCCACCCAGAACGCTTAACATAACAAGAAAATGAAAGCAAATTCCATGGGTGGGAAATTGATGCATTCATTACATCCAAGAAAATGAGAAGAGAGCAACAAATATGCATCTGGTGCACCTCAACATTTTTTAGAAATGAGAGACTAGCAAATACCTCATCCAATTAGGGGGCTATTGTTTGGGGCAGAAAAAGGTGTTCAGATATTAAATAAATAAAAAAAGGGCATGCATGGCAAGATCAACCCAAAAATCCCCTGGATCAGTCTGGAAAAATACCCCAGTGCATGCTATTTTATGAGCTCTTCATGGTCTGAATTGGATACTTGAGACTTCCAGTCTGACATTAGAAAGAGCTCCACATTGCTTACCGTGAGAACAAAAAGAAGGAAGAAATAAAATAAAGAAGGGGCATAAGAAAAGTACAAAAGACTGAAAGAGAACATCTCATCCGTTCACATACCAATCTGCATTCATATCTATAAGAGAAAATGTAAAATATGGATAGATCCTTACAAAAGACAAAGAGATCAACAATAAAATATGGGCACAAGCCCAGAAAACTATGTTGTGCTCATGAAAACAAAGGATAGAAAATGGGTAAAAAGGGGGAAGGGGGTGGAAGGGACAGAGTCACTGTTAGAAAACTCCTCTCTCCATTACATCAGCCCGTACTCACCCTTCTCTCTCCCCTGCTCCCTTTCCTAGAAAGAAAAGAACCAGTTGTCTCTTTCTTGTGCTCCCACTCGTACCCCAACCTCCAGGGAGAAGATGACTTGCGCAGAAAGTCTCTCTTGGGAAGGCTGCCTCTCTTCTCCTCTTTTGCTAGGGCTCCCCCTGACAGCTTTTATAGGTGCTTCCACTTGAAACAGCGGACCTTTTGCTGGCCATCCGATGGAGCCTCTCCATTGGGCCACCAGAATTTGGTTTTGTAAGTTGTGGGCTTCTTTTAAGACTAAATATTTTAACATGTCCCCCCCCCCTTTTTTTCCTTTTCCTTTTCCTTTTCCTCATGTGCCCCACCGGGAAGTTTTTTCTTTTCCTCCTTCTTTCTTCTTTCACACACAGGAAAGTGGGGACTGATTATCATGGGAAAGTTTTTTTTCCCTTTTCTTCTTTCACCAACCTCCTCTTTAAAAGGGAAGGGGGATTTTTTCCTTCTTCTTCTTTCAAATCCACTTCTTTTTTTCCTAATTTTCCTAAATTTTCTGCTTTTTAAAATCTGGCCGATCCAGCATCAGCCAGACTTCCAGCGGATCAGCCGATCTGATCTGGATCAGATTGGGATTGGACCACGGTGATTCCTGGGCCAATCCAATCCCTCCTTCCATGCCTGAAATCCTAAAAATCCGAGACAGAAGAAATTGACTGTTATCAAGCCCACACATATCAACAAACCAACCTGCAAATAGTTTTCCCCTTCCCCATAAATAGAACTTGAATGTACAATATGACCCAGCAGAACAAGCCCCATTTGACATCAGTAAGTCTGATACAGGCTTGAAGCCTGAGCAACCAAAGCAGAAACTTAGAACCATCAACTCCCCATCCACTCCCACCCCCACCGCAAAAAAAGGATAAAAAGGTTTATCCTCAATTTCTTCTCCTTCCACTGGACCCAACCCAACAATGAAGAAGTAGGATTGGACCTGAAAAACATCGCCAACATGTCTTATCCAAATATTGTTTCAGGGCATGAAGGATGCACCCAAGGAATATACTTCATGAGCATGCATCCGATTCAGATGGTAGAAAATGCTGCTACAAATGGACAAGATAGTTTTCTCCTTTTTATCAAGACACCATCAGTGCTTGATGTTGTTTGTTCAGAGTGAAGGCTTATCCAGTAAACATGACAAGATAACATAGTCTTAGATGGAACAAAAGCATACTGGTGATATATTTGAAAACATACTTTTAAGCCATTATTGAGTTCATGTGCGATGAACAACTAAACTGGAGCATAGCTGAAGCTAGCAACAAGAGGATATTGGAAATATACTTCATGTATTGCGAGAATATGACATGGAAAACATATTCCATATCGAAACACTCTACCAAGAATATAGGTGATGGTACAGCCAAAAAACTAAATAATCATGTATAGACTATAGAACATACCTTATCAAGAGGAATGGAAGCAACCAGATCATATGTTTCTTCCGACTTTGAAATAATATGGTCCACCAATTTATGAATCTCAGATGCAGAAAGGTTAATGCGGACATTGAAACCTGGGAGATCTGCAAATAAGTGAAGCAAATAAATAGAAAAACAAATTGCTGACAATTATAAAGAAAGTGCAAAGAGAAAAATAAATGTCTAGGAATGCATCCTTCTCAGTGAAAGTGCTTATGCATCCTTATGTAGCATGAAATCACTAAAAGTTAGGGTCTTCATCCCAGTTGGATGTTATCTGTCGCTACTAGATTCTTCATTCTAAAATGTAAATACACATGACGGTGCCTCCCGATCCAAGTGCCCATTTCCCATGTCGCAAAAATATTCGCCACTATGTGCATTCCAGTCTACAAGCCGAATCCCGAACGATGATAATATAACGGCAGCATAGCCATCAACTGTCCCACATTGTCATAAACAAGGCTTTCGAATCCAGATGACTCCCCTCGAGATAACTGCACAGTAAGAGATGGTCGCCCAAAAGTGCTCCCAACTGTAAGCTGTGCCAAACCAGCCCGAGAGTGCAAGGCGGTATCACCAATGTCGTTAACATAATCGGTCGGACAACGTAAAGGACGGCAATGCGTACCCGTGGAAGCCATAAAACAAACATAAGACGGGCACCAAAGAAATGCAGAAAGATAGAAGCTTTGAGGGCGCCACAGGAACCTGTTGCCTTCCTCTTCCTCCTCTCGTTGTTATCGTTGGCGTTGCTGTTGCTCCTATTCCTGCGATCGTTGAGGGCGGAGACGAGGAGTTTCAGGCCCCCGGCGACGAGCACGGCGGCTCCCCCGTAGGCGAGGACCCGCCACCCCCTCCTCCTCCCCTGCTCCGTCCTCTCTTCCTCCATACTGCGGGAATTGGAATGGGTGCTGAGATGGCCGGGGAAGGCGAAAGGGGGAGGGGTGGGTGGAGATTTTGGCGTCGAAGCCGGCAAGAAGACTTGTGTCGGAGGAGGGCGCGCGCCCGTGCCGCCGCCCGTACAAATTAGCTTGTCAGTGGGTCCCACGCCGGTTTGGCGAGTACGATTCCGAGGAATCATCAGCACAGCGTTTGGGAAGAGTGTTAAGGGATGGATTCTGATTATTGGGATTTTTCAAATTTTTGTGAGCGTTTTCTTCTTTAAATAATTACCTATTTAAACACTTAAAAAAATTATTGAAATCTAGGTTGAGGAGAGGGAGGCCTGTAAAAAAGGATGGCAGATGAATTTTGGGAGTTAGATTTTTGAAAAAGTAATGTCGGTCCCATTATATGTCTTCTTTCCAATGGGTCAAATTTCATTGGTGATACTATTTCACAGAAATTAAGCTCCATCAAAAGATATGTTATTATCTAAGAATTAAAGTTAACTCCACCAATATAAATAATAATTTAATGGACATAAATTGAGCTTGGATAATGAACAATATCTAGTTGTTTTGTGAAGTGATCATTTGTACGACTCCAACCATTCTCTGATTAATCTTCCATAACCATCATCGTGATTGATTTATTTTAACATATGAAAAAATTATTACATAATTTTGGTTTTGATTAATAGATGGCGTAGATCGCAAAAAATAAGGATATGAGCATTTTTGTGGCCACCCACATTGTGGTAACATACTTCTTCTACTGCCACTGGACTTGATGGGCCCGTATTTGGTAATGGGCTTAAGTGGGCCGTTGGTCGTCAAAGGTAGGATTATTGACTAATACCAATGAAAAGCTACAGCAAGATTTGATATGGTAGTTAAAATAGTGTTTCAGACACACAAGTTAATGACTTGTTTTTGATATAATTGACTTGATTTGACTTTCAAATCTCGGTGGAGGCGCAACGTTCACAAAAAACTCGAGTTTTGACCTCAAGTGGCTGAGATGAGCGGAGGAAACAAGCGTTTGGCTTGCTTTCGACTACTCGTTTGACCAACAAGACAGTCGGTCTTAAAGATTGTGTCTTTAGAATGACCTTCGATAGTCAAGTCACTAAAAGAAATAACTTGGTCCGAGAAGAGAGTTGGGACAAGAGAGAGAGTGTTTGGCGAGACACATGTCTTCCTCTATTATGGGACTTTTGATGTCTTCTTAAATGCAACTTTGGGTAGGAGAGATCTGTGGATTCGGATATAAGATTAAGTTTTTCTTTGGGAGTCACTTATCTCTCTTTCTCCTATATACTAAATGGGTTTACCTAGGCGGGGCCAATAAAACGACCTTGGGCCGCCCTATCAATTTTATCATTCATTGGTACATCAAGTCATCTATTTAGATTAAGGTAGCATTTGGGATGAAATTTTGGGCAACTTTAACATGCGCCGTTTTCAAATGTACTCAACCAGCTTGGATTTATACATGCTGCGGCGATTTTGGCAATAAGAGAGAGAGATAGAGTTGGGTGGCGTTTGATAAACTTACACTTAAGTCTTAAATCTATTTGTCATCTATACTCTAAATCTGAAATTTAAAAAAAACTTAATATATATCAGACATATATAAGAGGTGTTTGATAACTAATTTAGATAAGATCTGAATTGTAGTGTAGTGGTTAGATACTACCTTCTTCTATAGAGTCTTGGGTTCAAAAACCATAATGGTAGAATCTTGGGTTCAACCCATAATAGGTAGAAAAAAAAAAAATTTTAATTGAGATCGCTGGCGGCCGGCCGTCGGAACCGCCGCCGCGCGGTTGCCGGATTCCGACGATCACCGAAACCGCCGTCGGCGATCGCCGGAGGCCGGACCGCCGAATCCCACGTCAGAAAAAAGAATCTGAAAAATAAAAAGTGATTGTTCTTAGCTTAAAAAAAATAAGTGGTATTTCAGATTTAAGTGACTAATTAAGATATATTTTTAGACATTTTATCAAACAGTCTAAAGTCTTAAAATTTTAACATTTCAGACATAGATATCAATTAAGTGTAATCAAACACACCCTAGCGATATTCTCTTTCTCTCATCTGTGAAAAACGAGAAAGGCCATTTTTGGATAACTTTTACACGGGCGACCAGACCCAACCGGTCAACGTGCGTATAGGCAACTAGTGAGACATTTTTTTAAGAGCTAACATCTTTTCCAAATTTTGCCGAAAACTGGCTTGTATTTCTCATGTGGAGCTTTGATTTTCCTCCGTGGTTTTGCTCAAAATATCTATAAAAAAATCTAATGCAATAAATATAGGTACTTGCAGGACCAAGATTTAACCGAACATATTGAAACGGTATATTGAGTAACTCCTCCTTCGAAAGCGGATAGAACCATAGAAGTGTGATTGTGATTGGCATTTGCATGTGGATATTAATTAAAAAGATTCCTCCTTAATTTAGTTCCACATTAGATGAATCTTTCATAGGAGTTAGAACACATAACGAGCATGATTAATAATTTGGGAGTTAGAAGCACGTCTTATGATTAAAAATTACATTATATAGAGATTGACTCATTTTATAATCTTAATATGATCTTACTAAGATAACGTGGATCGACAGCCGAAAGATAGAACCTGTTCAGATCCCATATGTATGTCATATGCAATACTAAGGGATAAAAGTTACACTATATAAAAATTAACCCATGTTACAATCATCCGATATAAAATTAATATTTCCCAATATGAAGAACCCAAATTTGAATTTAGGAGAAAAGATAAGGATAGATATTACGTACATTTAAATTTGCAGGTTTAGGGTAAGCAAACTAGAGACTTTTGTACACAGACATGATGATATATGTTTCTATATCTTTTTTTGGTAAGTAAATTGGTAAGAGGATGGGAATTGTGAGGGGAGGGTGTGGGTTCGAACCCGTGCCTTCTCGCCTCCTCCCCGGCAGGAGAAGAAGCCACTGTGCTAAGTGTAACTCTCTATATATTTCTATATCTAGCTATTCATCTTGTCTTCCTCCTCTCATCTAAGCTACTGATCACGCCGCACCTTATTTGCTGGTTTCATTTCTGACCTATATATCAATAGCTAGGTAAAGTCTCCGGATATTATATGTATATATATATATATAGTGGATTAACTTATTACTGTCACCTTATTGCACCCATTTAAGGCTTATCTTTCGGTCCATGCATAATTGTATTAATTGGCATCTTTTGGAGGTAAAATATCTTTTTGTTTTGTCTTAATTTGAGAAGTATTTCCTCACGCTCTTGGTAGATACTATATATATATCCAATAATTGAATCATTTGCATATATAGACAAGGATAAACAAGGTAGAAGATAAAATTCCATGCTTTTTTTAAAAAGGTACAAAATATGGTCTATTGGGATGGATGAGTACTATCAACTCTCACTGTAGACACAAATGCAAAGCATGGTACTATTTACTCGGAGTTTACTTTAAATATTCTGGAATAGGAGTTTTGGGTTAATGCCTCTGGGTTCTATATATGCATGGAGCATATATAGATACCCATTTGAGAGCTTCGTAAATTATAGAGTAATTACTTGGAATATTATATATGTAGAAGCTGCACATGTAGGATATATATCGAGCCATGTGCCTAGTGTGGTCTCTCTCTATGTATGCCCTCCCCCTTCAATGTTATAGCAACTTTGGTCTTCCTAACTGATCACCTACTACATTGTGGCATCATTAGCAATAGCTACACTGTAATTAATGTTTTCAAGCATTTGATTTTAGTAGAAGGAAAGATATTTCTTTGTTTGCAGCAACATTTGCATAATCAGCAGCACATGGCCGGCATGCATGGTTAGGTGTAGGTTTTGGAATTAGTCGCATTCGCTATTATTCCAGCCGATCATGAATGTAAACAAAAAAAATATATGAACTATAGATTTCATGTGTCTTTTTTTTGTTAGATAGAGCCATTGGATGTGCACAGCAGGTTCGAGATCCGAAACCCTCCTATCCACCCAAAACTCCATGACTGAACAGCCTTCAACTACTTATATATACATATGAGAAAGGTTTATTGTACTTTCACATTGCACTTTAACTAGGTAACAAGTCCATGTAATATCTAACAATTAGATTGTCACTTTATCACTTCTCATGTGAGAGGTGACACATGAATTATTACCTAGTCATATTATACTTAAAATATAATATACAAGTGCAATAAACCTTTCTCTATATATATATGTGTCGTGTGCGCCGCCATCAAAAACCCTCACGAGAGGGCTCACACGCTTCCCATTCATCTATTTACCTTCCTGAAAAAACCTTAAATGCACTTAAACGGGTCAAGCAAGGTACAAATCCTAACTTTCAGTAGGAGTCGTCCCACCACTGGGCTACCCCTCAAGACATAGGTTCCGTGTGTCTGTCAGCTATTCACTACTTCCAAGACTTCCAAATTAATCTGATTAGTTCCATCTATGGGCAGCCATGGGCTACAGGTTAGTTTGGGTTGCCTGTGTCACCAGAAAAAGGAAAAAACATTTTTTTTTACTTTATCATGGTGAAACAGGTTTAATTTCCACTAACCTGTAAGAGATATATCCTCAAAACCATAGACGGATTTAGTGAAGAGCCAGTGGAGTCACGTGACCCCACTGAAATTTTAAAATCCTATGGATGAGTTTAAAATTTTCTATTAAATTAATTTGATTCAAAAAATTTTTAAAGAAAGTGACCTCACTGAAAAATTTTTCTGGATCCGTCTATGCTCAAAACAGGTTAAATCTCCACACACCTGGGCCAAGGGTACTTGTTGTTGGAGGCTTTAGTTGGCCAAGGTGCTTCATGTACGTCGAGATGTCTGAGGTTCAAGTTTTGAAGAACACCGAGTTTAAAAGAGGAATCACAAAGAACAGTACTGAATATATTAGAAAACATTACTTCGTGCCATATAGGTTAATCTGCATGTAGCTGGTGAACCTCTCTTAACCTTCCTAAACGGGAAGATTCTTGCTCTCATTCCACACAGTAGCTAGACGAATATCTGAGAACATGATGAACATGATTGGGAAACAGGAGTAACAGCCAAGAACAAAGATTGGTCTGTCTTTGCAGAGGCTATTATTGCTGTGTGTGTGTGTGCCCGGGTGGGGGGTGGGGGATAAATAATGGACCTCCAACCTGGCCTGAAGAATCACAGTTTTCCAAAATTCGAACCTTTATCTTCCGAGAAAGGCTTTGTGCACTTTCGGAAAGTGCACAAAGCCACGTCTTCCTGCACTTCCGATGCGCCATTCGTCCACGTCTTACCGCTTCAATGGTCCGCGCCATGTCAGCACAGCGCTCTTCACGCCGCTGCTGAGCCCGCCACGCCAGCGCGAAAAGACGCACTGTCACCTCCACCCCACTCCGCTTCGGTAACATGACCCATGTCATGATGCCAAAGTCAAATCCCACTTCAAACGCCGGTTCCCAAATTACCCTCTCTCACCTCTTTCCCGCGTTCGCCCTCCCCTCACCATCACAGCTTCCTCTGCACTTCCGAAACCGCGAATTTGCTTGCTCGCGAACATTCACCGACGAGATCAACCAGAGCGATCCTGTGTGTACATCCAAAATCGAGAATTAGCATGTCTGACTCTGCGGCCTCGAAAGGAAGGAAATCCAACGATAAGCTTGGACAGAACAAGTCAAAGGCATCACGCAGGGCCTCAAATTGCATGCTGCCGCAATGATACCTCCTGTGGTTTATGGAGCCCAACCATGGATGTATGGCCAACCGATGGTGTGGCCACCATCTCCATTCATGCCGTCTATTTTCTCAGGGCAAACTTTGATCACTGGAGCATGTATGCCTACACAGACAATGGCTCCTCCACTCAATCCTTTATTTCTTTCCTCCCATGCACCATCAATAGAATCAAAAGGAGAGCAGAGCAAGGGCAGCTGTGATGGTGAGCAGAGCAAGGGCAGCTGTGATGGTGAGCAGAGCAAGGGCAGCTGTCATGGTGAGCAGAGCAAGGAAAATTGCGATGGTGAGCAGAGGAATATTGTGCATGTATTCCATGTTGAAAATGATGCATCTGGTTAGTAAAAATAATTCAATCAAATTATTTCTTTATCTGCATTTTAGAATGTTTTCCTCAACGAGTTTTGGAACAGGGCAATTTCTCTGAAGAATTATATGTACATTTTTTTTCACAGAAGTCCCAATAGAAAGGCCGGTTAGAATATTGAACGAAAACGACGATGACTATTCTGCAGACAAGAAGTTGCTTGTAAGTCCAAAATTGGTTTGTATATTGACGAACATATTGGAGCCTCACTTTATATTTGGCGTCTAAGGTGCGGAATACTATTTTGAGCCTAAAGTGTATTTTTAATTCATTTTTTAAACAAGTTTTGGAGCCTAACAATGTTAATTGGTGTTTATCACAACTTCTGAGCTGAAGTCCAATTGGAGCGTAAACTGTGAACTTGATTGATCTAACAAATTTGTAGTCTAATTCCTTCATGGTGTAGGATAATTTTTTTTCTAAAGACTTCATTGTGTATAATGATCACTAATTAACATCTCAAATGATTTGGTTGCTGCCTTAGCATAATATTTTGCAGGCTGTTTAGATATTTGAAATGTAACTGCACATTTTGGAGCCTAAACTGTAAATTTAAATCTTCTAAGATATATTTCTTCTAAGTCCTTCATGTTGTAGGTTATCATGATCCTATGGTTTATGGAACATGTACTTCTATCTTGACAACATTTTGGTTCCAATAATGTCACTAATATTTTTTAAACAAGTTTTCTGTTAGTAAGAATTTATAAAATATCAAAAAACTATGAAGTTTCCCAAAACTGGGTTGTTTGGAGCCCAACTGCTGCACATGTTGGCGTCCAAGAGGCTATTTTGGAGTCCATTACCATTATTTTGACTCCAAACTAGAGTATTTTGGAGTCCAACTATAGACATACATCACCATTGAACTTTCAGGTTTTTTTTTTTTTGGATTATCATGACCCTTCCAATGGGACATGTACTTCTATCTTGACAACATTTTGGTTCCAATAATGTCACTAATATTTTTTAAACAAGTTTTCTGTTAGTAAGAATTATAAAATATCAAAAAACTATGAAGTTTCCCAAAACTGGGTTGTTTGAAGCCCAACTACTGCACATGTTGGCGTCCAAGAGGCTATTTTGGAGTCCATTACCATTATTTTGACTCCAAACTAGAGTATTTTGGAGCCCAACTATAGACATACATCACCATTGAACTTTCAGGTTTTTTTTTTGGATTATCATGACCCTTCCAATGGGACATGTACTTCTATCTTGACAACATTTTGGTTCCAATAATGTCACTAATATTTTTTAAACAAGTTTTATAGTATTTCTTATAAAATATGTATGATATTTCCAAAATTCTTGGTGAAGTTTCCCAAAACTGGGTTGTTTGGAGCCCAACTGCTGCACATGTTGGCGTCCAAGAGGCTATTTTGGAGTCCATTACCATTATTTTGACTCCAAACTAGAGTATTTTGGAGCCCAACTATAGACATACATCACCATTGAACTTTCAGGCTGTGAGCAGCTGTCGACAGCAACGAAGGGGCTGTCGACATATGCACACAGGCTTCAAAGCTTGATGTCTGTGAAGGCATAGCTGTCGATAGACAAGTTTTTGGCGGTCGACAGGCTCTTGACAAAACACATGGAGCCAACATGTCCTGTCAACAATGACAGCCACAAAGAGGTTGTCGACAAGTAAGGCCCACCTTGCAAGAATATGGTTTGGAGAATAAATTAGAAGCATAATTCACATCGTCTATCTGTGCATTCTGTTTTGTGTGATTTTAAACTTTTGAAGAAGTGCAATTTCTATATGCATACTTTTTCAGTGCTTAACAGAACAATTATGCACAAAATTTGATAATTTGTTGTGGTTTGTTTTTTGATTTGTTTTTCATGTGAACCCATTAGCTGAATGGATTCGGGGGAACAGCATTCCATGGTACGAGGAGTTGGTGCAAGTAATGAAGCACTCTGGATTAGACGTATAGTCGGAGTTGAAGAATGTGTGTGAACCCGGGGACTATCTTTTGGCTATGTGCTTGTTTACAGGCCAATGTTTTTGAGGAATTGTATGAAGACCCATTTTGATGTGTGTTGTATATGTACTTGGCAGTTGTTGTAAGGTTAGAAGAACAAATGTGTTGTATATCAACTAATGTGTTGTACATCTACTTGTATGGAAGTTAAGATGCAGGATCACTCATGTACAATGGAGTGTTGATATATAATATATATATATATATATATATATATATATGCATATAAGCAGCAGCTAATTCCATATCCGTGGGATTGTTCATTCTGAAACGAAAGATTGTTTGAATTGGTCTGAAATTGCTTGGTCAATTATTTTCGTACGAAGAATGAACCGGGAAAAATTGCTTGGTCAATTATTTGTTATTTGATTATGGAAGGGTTTTGATGGCATGCAATTTTGGTTCCAAGAATGTCACACATTTTTGGAAAGAAGTTTTTGTATTAAATACAAATTGTGCAATACATTGGTAAGGATAGTCACCCCCATATTCCATACATTGCTAAGGAGGAGTAGGGCGATGGACATTCTGATAATAATCATGAAGTCGCATGACATCATATTCCATGGTATCTAATTGCCTCTGCATGTGTCCTTGATTTTCTTCAATTGCATTCATTCTATTGTTCAAGTAATCAAATTCGTATCTGATATTTCTTTCAAGTTGAGTGAAATGTTCGGCAATGAATTCTTTCACATCTCCGGACGTTGGCACTTCAGATGTAGTAGGAATATGTGGATGAACTTCTTGACGAATGTCATCTTCTTCAGAGTCCTCTTCATCTGCTTGTCCTTTTAGAGTCCTATGGACTCTTCCATTGATTATTCTGTACCCCATCCTAGTTGCAGTGTTCATATCATATGCACTTCGCCTCTTCAGAGTTATGACCTTGTTGGGAGTTAGTGATACTCGCAGAAACTTCATCACAGATGTGATAGGGCAAGCATACGGGATGGACCTTTTTGGATCATGGAAGCACTCATGTATGACATCCACCATCAACTCTGGGAGATTAATTTGCTCTTTCCGAAGAATAAGGTAGAACAATGTCCTATGTGTCTCATTCACTAGCTCCCTGCTTCCATCCTTTGGAAAGATGATAGTTGTGAACATATGATGTATGATTCTGTTCAAAGGAGGGAAGGTGTTTGCATTCAGTTTGGCCTTACTTTTCTGTTCTTCAAAGGGTTCCTTAGTCATCATTGTATATGTGACTGCATGATCCACTTCGATTTCCCAGACGTCTACCCCATTATTTGGTATTTGTAGTGCTCTACTAAAAAGATTAGGAGTAATCATAAAGGAGATACCCTGGACAGTAGTGTAAAGGTCACCATCATGCATACCCAAATTGTTGTAAAACTCCAAAACTGCTGATGGAGAATAAGACTTCTGAGAACTCATAAATTCAATCCAGCCTTGTTCTTCAAATAGTGTACTCAACCCGGGAAACATTTCTTCCAAGGAAGGAAAACCACATACCGAGGTTGTATGATCTTCTTGAAGATGCCATTGACCTTCAACAGATTGATGTCTGATGGAACATTCAACTCTGGGAGTCTGTCATTCCTGAACTTTGATCGCGCTCAGCAGGGGCTCTTGAACTTTGACCTTCTCCTTCAGTTGAACTTTGATCGGTGCGTTTTCCCCGGCCCCTGGAACTCATTGTGGAAATGGAAGTCGAAATGCAGCAGATGAATGCGTGTGCAGACAAGTGTTGTTCTTTCGCCCAGGAGGGAAGAAGCCGGAGTTCAGGGTAGAATACGGCGGCAGTTGCAGGAACAAGGGGAGGTGATAGGGTTTGTCGACAACTAGGGTTCCTTTATTGTGTTGGCTTCTTCGCAATAGAACCGCCACACCCAAACCGGGATAGAACGTGAACCGCCGGTTCACAGAACAAGGGGAGGTGATAGGGTTTAGACACCAACTGCTCAAGTCTTGGCGTCCAACTGCATATATTGGAGTCCAGGAACAGTATTTTAGCTCCTAACAAGACTATTTTGGAGCCCAACTGATGGCTGACCATTTACATGGACTCAGCATATCCTGTCGACAACCACAAACTGGTTGTCGACAACCATTGGAGTTCATGATGAACTTTTTTTTTTTGGTCTAATGATCTTATGATGACATTTCCTTTGGCAACATCTTCGTACCAAGAATGTCACAAATATTTTTTAACATTTCATTTATTAAAAATAATTCATAATATTACAAAACCAATGAAGTTAAAGAAGACTGGGTAGTTTGTACACCAACTGCTCAAGTCTTGGCGTCCAACTGCATATATTGGAGTCCAGGTCCAGTATTTTAGCTCCTAACAAGACTATTTTGGAGCCCAACTGATGGCTGACCATTTACATGGACTCAGCATATCCTGTCGACAACCACAAACTGGTTGTCGACAACCATTGGAGTTCATGATGAACTTTTTTTTTTTGGTCTAATGATCTTATGATGACCTTTCCTTTGGCAACATCTTCGTACCAAGAATGTCAGAAATATTTTTTAACATTTCATTTATTAAAAATAATTCATAATATTACAAAAACCAATGAAGTTAAAGAAGACTGGGTAGTTTGTACACCAACTGCTCAAGTCTTGGCGTCCAACTGCATATATTGGAGTCTAGGACAAGTATTTTGGCTTCTAACAAGACTATTTTGGAGCCCAACTGATCAAACTGCATCACCATTGGAGTTCATGATGAACTTTCTTTTTTTGATCTAATGATCTTATGATGACCCTTCCTTTGGCAACATGTTCGTACCAAGAATGTCACAAATATTTTTTAATATTTCATTTATTAAAAATAATTCATAATATTACAAAACTCGATGAAGTCAAAGAAGACTGGGTAGTTTGGACACCAACTGCTCAAGTTTTGGCGTCCAACTGCATATATTGGAGTCCAGGTCCAGTATTTTAGCTCCTAACAAGACTATTTTGGAGCCCAACTGATGGCTGACCATTTACATGGACTCAGCATATCCTGTCGACAACCACAAACTGGTTGTCGACAACCATTGGAGTTCATGATGAACTTTTTTTTTTTGGTCTAATGATCTTATGATGACCTTTCCTTTGGCAACATCTTCGTACCAAGAATGTCACAAATATTTTTTAACATTTCATTTATTAAAAAAATTCATAATATTACAAAACCAATGAAGTTAAAGAAGACTGGGTAGTTTGTACACCAACTGCTCAAGTCTTGGCGTCCAACTGCATATATTGGAGTCCAGGACAAGTATTTTGGCTTCTAACAAGACTATTTTGGAGCCCAACTGATCAGACTGCATCACCATTGGAGTTCATGATGAACTTTCTTTATTTGATCTAATGATCTTATGATGACCCTTCCTTTGGCAACATCTTCGTACCAAGAATGTCACAAATATTTTTTAATATTTCATTTATTAAAAATAATTCATAATATTACAAAACTCGATGAAGTCAAAGAAGACTGGGTAGTTTGGACACCAACTGCTCAAGTCTTGGCGTCCAACTGCATATATTGGAGTCCAGGTCCAGTATTTTAGCTCCTAACAAGACTATTTTGGAGCCCAACTGATGGCTGACCATTTACATGGACTCAGCATATCCTGTCGACAACCACAAACCGGTTGTCGACAACCATTGGAGTTCATGATGAACTTTTTTTTTTTGGTCTAATGATCTTATGATGACCTTTCCTTTGGCAACATCTTCGTACCAAGAATGTCACAAATATTTTTAACATTTCATTTATTAAAAATAATTCATAATATTACAAAACCAATGAAGTTAAAGAAGACTGGGTAGTTTGTACACCACTGCTCAAGTCTTGGCGTCCAACAGTATATATTGGAGTCCAGGACTAGTATTTTGGCTTCTAACAAGACTATTTTGGAGCCCAACTGATCAGACTGCATCACCATTGGAGTTCATGATGAACTTTCTTTTTTTGATCTAATGATCTTATGATGACCCTTCCTTTGGCAACATGTTCGTACCAAGAATGTCACAATATTTTTTAATATTTCATTTATTAAAAATAATCATAATATTACAAAACTCGATGAAGTTAAAGAAGTCTGGGTAGTTTGGACACCAACTGCTTAAGTCTTGGCGTCCAACTACATATATTGGAGTCCAGGACCAGTATTTTAGCTCCTAACAAGACTATTTTGGAGCCCAACTGATCAGACTGCATCACCATTGGAGTTCATGATGAACTTTCTTTTTTTGATCTAATGATCTTATGATGACCCTTCCTTGGCAACATGTTCGTACCAAGAATGTCACAAATATTTTTTAATATTTCATTTATAAAAATAATTTATAATATTACAAAACTCGATGAAGTTAAAGAAGACTGGGTAGTTTGTACACCAACTGCTCAAGTCTTGGCGTCCAACAGCATATATTGGAGTCCAGGACTAGTATTTTGGCTTCTAACAAGACTATTTTGGAGCCCAAGTGATCAGACTGCATCACCATTGGAGTTCATGATGAACTTTCTTTTTTTGATCTAATGATCTTATGATGACACTTCCTTTGGCAACATGTTCGTACCAAGAATGTCACAAATATTTTTTAATATTTCATTTATTAAAAATAATTCATAATATTACAAAACTCGATGAAGTTAAAGAAGACTGGGTAGTTTGGACACCAACTGCTCAAGTCTTGGCGTCCAACTACATATATTGGAGTCCAGGACCAGTATTTTAGCTCCTAAAAAGACTATTTTGGAGCCCAACTGATCAGACTGCATCACCATTGGAGTTCATGATGAACTTTTTATTTTTTGGTCTAATGATCTTATGATGACATTTCCTTTGGCAAAATCTTCGTACCAAGAATGTCACAAATATTTTTTAACATTTCATTTATTAAAAATAATTCATAATATTACAAAAACCAATGAAGTTAAAGAAGACTGGGTAGTTTGTACACCAACTGCTCAAGTCTTGGCGTCCAACAGCATATATTGGAGTCCAGGACTAGTATTTTGGCTTCTAACGAGACTATTTTGGAGCCCAAGTGATCAGACTGCATCACCATTGGAGTTCATGATGAACTTTCTTTTTTTGATCTAATGATCTTATGATGACACTTCCTTTGGCAACATGTTCGTACCAAGAATGTCACAAATATTTTTTAATATTTCATTTATTAAAAATAATTCATAATATTAAAAACTCGATGAAGTTAAAGAAGACGGGTAGTTTGGACACCACTGCTCAAGTCTTGGCGTCCAACTACATATATTGGAGTCCAGGACCAGTATTTTAGCTCCTAACAAGACTATTTTGGAGCCCAACTGATCAGACTGCATCACCATTGGAGTTCATGATGAACTTTTTTTTTTTTTGGTCTAATGATCTTATGATGACATTTCTTTTGGCAAAATCTTCGTACCAAGAATGTCACAAATATTTTTTAACATTTCATTATTTTAAAAATAATTCATAATATTACAAAAACCAATGAAGTTAAAGAAGACTGGGTAGTTTGTACACCAACTGCTCAAGTCTTGGCGTCCAAAGCATATATTGGAGTCCAGGACTAGTATTTTGGCTTCTAACGAGACTATTTTGGAGCCAAGTGATCAGACTGCATCACCATTGGAGTTCATGATGAACTTCTTTTTTGATCTAATGATCTTATGATGACACTTCTTTGGCAACATGTTCGTACCAAGAATGTCACAATATTTTTTAATATTTCATTTATTAAAAATAATTCATAATATTACAAAACTCGATGAAGTTAAAGAAGACTGGGTAGTTTGGACACCAACTGCTCAAGTCTTGGCGTCCAACTACATATATTGGAGTCCAGGACCAGTATTTTAGCTCCTAAAAAGACTATTTTGGAGCCCAACTGATCAGACTGTATCACCATTGGAGTTCATGATGAACTTTCTTTTTTTGATCTAATGATCTTATGATGACCCTTCCTTTGGCAACATGTTGTACCTACCAAGAATGTCACAAATATTTTTTAACAATTTCATTTATTAAAAATAATTCATAATATTACAAAACTCGATGAACTTAAAGAAGACTGGGTAGTTTGGACACCAACTGCTCAAGTTGGCGTCCAACTACATATATTAGAGTCCAGGACCAGTATTTTGGCTCCCAACAAAACTATTTTGGAGCCCAACTGATGGCTGACCATTTACATGGACTCAGCATATCCTGTCGACAACCACAAACCGGTTGTCGACAACTAATGGCCACCCTGATGAATATGTTTGTGGGTGGAAGAGCACATGTCGACATTTCAATTTTCCTGGAGCCCAATTTCTGCAACAATTACACCACTGCACATACAAATCATGAAGGTAAAATCAATGGACCTCAAGGCTGCACGGTTTGGTTCCAATTTCCTAGAGCCCATTTTCTAAACATACAGCACATATCACTGAACATACAGCCAAACCCAAAATTAGATACCACCTGTGGAACACTTCCTGGAGGGCCTTCACATATAATTGTCATATACATATGTGTGCATGTAATTTCAAAAGCATCCTTTTACAACTCATTCCCACACAGACAAAGAAGGAAAATGTAACAACACCATTCATACATTGTTCATAAATTGTTCATACATTGTTTAAATACATTGACAGAAAATCACAAGCTAGTAGTAGCCGAAATTTTTTTACATCATTGTCAGAGAAATCCCAACATAATTCCCGTTTCCTTGTTAAGTGGTCTACATACATGAAAATGTACATAGCGCAATTCATGCTAGAGCTTGGTTGTTGAGGACATAGTTCATCAAATATTAACTGAAATTCATCAGCATTTGTGTAGCCTTCATATCCAAGATATGCTTTAAGAATTGGTTCCTGTGAACAATAAAACAAAGAATGTAAATTATTCCTGATGTTTATAACCGACTGCAAAGTGCAAAGTTAGTTTGGCATACCCAATTCCTAGCGCATGTGTCATAAGTTGCATGTCCTCTGCAGGAATTGTATACTACGATGAGACGTTGCTCCGGTTGTAGACTAAGAAGGAACCAATGGCTCGATACATGGACAACAAAGAAAAGGAATTGAAAATCTGATATTGGGCACCTAGTTTTTCATGCCCGAAGCAAGTATGCAGTTTGTGGCCCCTGTCATCATTAGAGCCATCTGTAAGCATAATCCATGATCCCATAATGGTTCCAAGGAATTCTCATCGGTGATAGGAATTTGGGACAATGGTTTCCTGCTCTCTTTGTCTGTCTTTCATAGCATGTAACAATGTCAATAACCTGTAACCACCAAAAATAATATAAAAGAAGACATTAGGAAAATTAATGGACAATGTAATTGAAGGTACTGTTCGTGCAATGGGCAGTATTTACCTCATCATCCGTCATATTGCCCCATAGTATATCCCAAATATGTGACCACTTCAACGAACAATTATTAGTGAAGGTCAACACAGTGTCTCTGAAATGCATGACAATCAAGAAATGAAGTACATTTTATATTATGAAAGTAGAAGACAATAACAATAAATAAATTGTATTGTCCGAGAAGTTATTTACTTGTGGTCGACATATCCTTCCTGGGCAAGGAAGGCCTCGACTAATGCTGTCTGGCTCTCATTGGCTTCAGATTTCCATGTCCATTGCTTATAAACCTCATAAGCTTGCTCATTGCCTCCAACATAAATCGTGTAAAGATAAGTTACAAAACAAAGAAATATAAATGTCTAATGCAGAACATCAAAGAATATAGTTTGCAACTGTACCTTCTTCCCTTTCTTTTTTTTTGGAGCCTTATCCACCTTTTGAATGGTGATTGGTCATATATTCCAGGCTGTCGATCGTCCCGACACTTGATATTCTTTACTAGGGACGTCGGGCTAAGAAGTACGGTGGTAGAGACCGCACTTATGGATCTGGTGCAATAATCTCCTGATCCACGATCAGAGCAAATGCATTTGCATCACCATATTTGGGGGATGCAAGGGCAGGGGCAGGAGTGATTGATTGTGGGGTGGAGATAAATTTCTCTGCATCTGTGCCAACTATAGGTTGGTCTTGTGGCATAGAGCTTGATCTTATCAACTTCTCCATTTTGTTGAACCCCATGGTGACAGCAGTTGTAAATGCTTCAATCTGGGCTTCATTAGATGACTTAGCCTGCTGAAGCCTTTCAGGGAGCAACTTGATTTCATCCCCAATACCTTGAAGAAGGGCCATAATCTCAGGATGGGGGGAGCAGCCACCCCTCAGTTTGTAGATGCATTTTTTCCTGGCTAACACATGTAATGATTGTCTTCTCCTTTGTTCCTACCTTCAACCGCTTAATTATCTGTAAGCATCAATTTTCATAAATGTCAGGATCAGATTATTACATAAATTTAAAATAAAAACCTTCCATTTGTGGATTACCTGCTGCCCCTGTAGAGAATCAATGGAGAATGATAGCTTCTTGTCCAAAACAGATCCCCATCTAAATAGACGGGGAATTGCTTCTCGGTCAATCGGTTGCCGCAATCTTGTGTGCTCTAAGAACCACACCTGCATGGATCATTGGTTTATTTACATACATAGATACCAGAATGATGGAAGAATGTATAAATGTTTTATAAAAACTTACAGCCAGAGCAGCCGAACAGCCAAAAATGTTGGCACTGCCATGCTCTCTCCCACCTATCCTTCTCTTGGGAGTTGTGGTCCTCCCAGATCTCTTCTCACGGACTATAGTAACAAAGTGATCAAATTTGTGCAATGTCATTTCTGTGACTGCAGCCGCCCAATTATAACGGCCAATCTCGTCAATATTGTCCAAACAAATAAGCATTTGTGGTGGACAACATGGGGAAGACCGTGGGCATAGGAAAGTGGATAATAGCAAAACTATCCAAAGTCGTGCTGTGTCGTCAACATCACAAGCATCATCCGATTGTACCAGTTGTCGGATAAGTTTTGTCACCACCTTCCGATCAAAAGTTAGCTTCGCCCCAAATCGGTGGTGCAACTTTGACAACTTAATTGGTGAATAATAATGTGGGACCCTCTGCCCACAGCAAGGCAAACCCAAAATCAGGACGACATCTTCAACAGTAATGTCAGAGTTTTATCGCCTATCTGAAAATTACTTGCACCCTTATAGGTATGAGCAATCTCCTCTATAAGAGTCATCTTGAATATGGCTCGATGATTACTGTCAACAAAAGGAGCAAACGGGGTTGTCCTCAAAATGGCCCTATGGCAATCACGAAACCCCAATTGATCTCTCTCCTTGACATAGTTCTCCAAGGAGCAGATGCCTTTCAAAGCATTTTTAAACTCTGTAGGAAATTTCAAGAAATTTGTTAGGTTCCATGTTAACAATAAAATGTAAACCAGGCTATTGAAGTGATGAAGAAGAAAATATAAGCTCTAAACTGATCAGGTACATGGGCTTCAAAGTGCTCATACTTCCTAAAACATGGCACCAAGAAGTACAAAACCTTATACACATACCAAATTAACGGACCATCTTCTAAAATAAATTTCGAAATAAATCTTAATACGTGAACTGTCCATGAACTTGGGGCTGAAAATTAATTAACATAACATGCTTATGCCATGTCAAAAAGAAAAACAGGGGATCCAATCTTAATATTGAAATGATCTTCTAGAAAATTTGAGCTCCACTCTATAGGCTGTAAAATTTACTATCATGCTACGTAATAAGAAACATTCTCTTTAGTTAAAATTTATTACATGTCAAATTAACGGGCCATGCAAATGAAATTAAAATTATTCTAGATATGTGAAGAGTGATGACGTCAAGTTTACCAAAGAGAAAGAGTGATGTAAGTAATCTTGTTGACATGAAAATGTGGTGCGAAATAATTTTTTGAAAGGCAATTAATATGTGAAGAATGCACAAATAATAAGAATTTGAAACATGTACACACAATTGTAGGAATGCAAACAATCCTCTAGAGGCTCTTTTTTATCAAACATGAGCCTGGAAACTTTCCCTAAAATGAAATGACGTACTGTAGGAAAACCGTGAAACATCCCAATTTAACAAGCCATGCCAAATGAAATATGAAATAATTTTGTATATGTGAAGAATGCTCAAAATTGGGGAGTCCAAAATACTTAACATGCTTATGTCATGTAAAAAAAATGGATACATACAATCTACATTCAGTTTTTTTTTTTTAAGATGAGATTTAGAAAACACAAATCTTGAGAGGCAAACGCAAAAATTAGGGTTCTTGAGAGCGCACCATTCTTCTTTCTCTGTGCCCCAGAAGCCTTTCTCTGCGTACTCTGGCACTCTCGCCCATCGTCTGATGAACTCGAAGTTGATGGCGCACTGTCATCGTCGTCCGTTCTTTTTTTTCCGGAAGCGCCTTCGACCGCATGCTGGAACTCTCCATTGCCGGACAGCACTGGTTCTCTGCTAATTCTCGATTTTGGATGTGCACACAGGATCGCTCTGGTTGATCTCGTCGGTGAATGTTCGAGAGCAAGCAAATTCGCGGTTTCGGAAGTGCAGAGGAAGCTGTGATGGTGAGGGGAGGCGAACGCGGGAAAGAGGTGAGAGAGGGTAATTTGGGAACCGGCGTTTGAAGTGGGATTTGACTTTGGCATCATGACATGGGTCATGTTACCGAAGCGGAGTGGGGTGGAGGTGACAGTGCGTCTTTTCGCGCTGGCGTGGCGGGCTCAGCAGCGGCGTGAAGAGCGCTGTGCTGACATGGCGCGGACCATTGAAGCGGTAAGACGTGGACGAATGGCGCATCGGAAGTGCAGGAACGTGGCTTTGTGCACTTTCCGAAAGTGCACAAAGCCTTTCTCCAAGACATATTGTTCCTGTGCTTGAAACATCCAATAGTTGGTGTGTGTTCTGAGACAGCAGTACACACAGCTGATCAATCAGCGGGCATATGATATGATCTTCTACAAGGTTCAATGCTCGCAAGACAAATTCCTCCCGGCCGTCATCTCATCTCCAAGGTCTCCCTGAGGCTTATGAACCACTCAAAAGAAAAGAAAGAAAGAGACCCATCTCTCTCCATGTCTACCTGCTGAGAGAGAGACAGATGATTTATGGTACACTAAACCCATGTGAGCTTCTGGGGCACGTAATTTGGAATCTCTTGGGGTTGTGCATGTGGAGAACTCGAACGTATTCTGACCATGAATATGAACTAATTATACACAGTTGAACGAATAAGCTTGTAACCCCTCTCTCTCTCATACACATGCATACACAGTTGAACGAATAAGCTTGTAACCTCTCTCTCTCTCTCTCTCTCTCTCTCTCTCTCTCTCTCTCTCTCTCTCTCTCTCTCTCCTCTCCTCACACCACACACACACACACACACACACACACACACACAGGTCATGAATTGGGTGAGAGTTTGTTCCTCTATGATTAGCTAACACCCATGTGAGTTTTCTGGTTTGGTGCCTCTGGGGACTATGCATGTGGGGACAATCTTGTTCCCACTCATGATGATGGGGGATGTAATGTGGACGAGAGGGGTGGGGGTGACAACCCTCCCTCTCGGGCCTCTCCCCCACATTGAAGGCCGCCCTTTGTCCTCCCACTATCCAACACCCCATCTTCTGACTAACTGGGGACCTGAGATATAGCTGAGGGGTTTCAGGCCCCTTCAACCCTCCTCCACCCTCGGTTTCGTCTCTTTCAACATGGTACAAATGCCATCAATAAAACCCCCCACGCATATGGGTCCCCAAGCATATGGCATTCATGCCCATACAAGGCCATAAGATACCAGACAAGGAAGAAAAGAGAGAGGAGGTAGAGATGCGCAGTGGCCGTGCTGCTGTGGGATCTGCACATGCATGGGGCACACAGTCCACTGACCGAATGACCTTATCCCTGGCTAGCTCCTCCAAATTAAAATCATTTGATTCTGGACGAGACTAACAGTGCAGTCCTCCTGGATTCCTGTGGCTAGATTTTGTGGGAAGATGTGGATAAGTTTCAGGTCCTGTCAGATGAAAACGGTGTGCAGAGGCTATCGCAAACTTCAGGACATATACCATGCGCGTAGTTTCCTTATTCTCGACTTCTTACCAATAATATCTTTCGCAATTGGAGAGAGTATATTAATACTTCTAAAATGCTACCCAAGGTTTTCAATTCAGTAACATGTGGCTCTCATGTGGTTGTGATGATGTAAAGGGTTATGCCAAATAATATCTCTATTCATCTGCTACTGCTAAATGCATGCTAATCAAATCTCCATTCTAGTATAACATCAAAAAAACAAAGGGGGTGATATCCTTGGGCTTGAAACTCACTGTTGTTTATGCCATTTTATACAGGCCCCTGGCAGAGTAAACTGTCAATGACATAACATATGGTTGGTCAGAAACATGCATAAATTTAAGGGTGCAAACACATAGGGCCCATGAGGACACATTGTGGCATGGAGCTGCACATGGCCTGGTGGACAAAAGAAGCATGGCAGTCTCATGCATATGCCTTGGCTTATCTATGGGTCTTTTTCCAACGTTAAGAAGTATGGCAATGAAGAGGAAGTTTGATCGATGCTCCTCCATTTATGTTCTCATATCCTTCACTGGCATAACCATTGGCGGCCTCAGTGTCATCAGTAAATTGAGACAGAGATATTGGAATTCACTCGCAGATTTTTTTTAACTTCTAATCGGAAGTTTCAAACTAGAACCTTCAAAACAATGATCAGGATAAGGGAGGGACTGAGACTGGTCCAAAATTCACTAGATTTACTTCCGGAAATCAATAACTTATGACAGCCAAAGCTGCTTCCAAACAAATGGTCTTGCTAAACAAACCTTAAACCTGGCAATTATTAGATGCCAATCATGCAATGTCATATGACCCAATAATCTGCAAAAGAAAACTATCATTGTTTCTATTCACTTATTGCTTTATGCTTTGGGGCTATGATTCTAATGCCCTCCTTGAAACAGTTTTGCATATATACATATAGGACCTTATCAAGAATATAATTATATAGTTCATGTGTATACACCCACTGAGGATATTACTGAAGATATATATGGAGAGAGAGGGAGAGGAAAAATATTTATTATATGATCAATCTTTCAATAATAATGACATAGATCGTAAGAAAGTAATCTTATTAGCCAAAGTGGGAATTAATTTCTCTCTCTTCCCTACCTAATAAGATTGCTTTCTTATAATCCATGTCATCATTATTGCAAGAATAATTTTACAATAGATATATATCATATGCATATATAGAGAAATACTTACTTCCCACATTGGATAATCAGGTTTCTTATTTGTGATTGGCTCTCTTGAGTGGCGCTTGTGCTCCACCTTAAATCACCTTTAATTCTGCCACCATATGATAGGCCCTACCAACGCTTGCATCCATCAATTTCGTCTAAACCCTAAACTTTCAACCTACCCATCTGGGTGCAATACTTCAATCGACTTTACTGTAACTGCTGTCAGAAAAATCACAGACGTGCTCCTCGAACTTGGTACTTCTCTTCTTTATAAATGTATCTAAAATGAATCGTTAGCATAGAATGCTCTGTTCTTTGCTATTAATTAGTGGGCAATTATTGTTTGAGCTAGGGTCTTACATGGCCTTGGTGAGTCGAAAGTTTCTGAGCCAATTTGATAAATGTATAGTTCTGAGTCCGCCTAGTAGATCTTACATAACCTTGGTGAGTCGAAAGTTTCTGAGCCAATTTGATAAATGTATACTTCTGAGTCCTCCTTATAAATGGAGAGGATGCACCCACATGATCGGCTACAAATTAGTTCTGCAAGGGATCTGGACTCTCAGGCATATCCTAATGCAGAAAAGTACCACTCAACTCTGCCACGAAACAAGGGTATGCATCAAAATCAGATTTCATGCAGTGATAGATCTGCAACTTTAGTTAGAGTAAGCATGCACATGGAAAGATCCCCCCTTTCAGATTAAGTTACAGTGAACTAGCGGACAAAGAACATTACAGTTAGAGAAAAAGGAGGCCGAGCTTCTAGTTTCACAAAGGGAACCGGGCTTGCGTTTTATGGGGTAGCACAGGCACCACATCCACTATATAAAGGGACACCATGTGTGCTTGTTCTCCATACTCAGCTAGCAAAAAACATTCTTGTCACTTGAAGTGAACTTTGTTGAGAGAGGAAGAGGTTGCTCAGGGGTGGAGAAGAAGAGGTAGAGATGGTGTACAAGTCAGAGGCGGAATTCACATCCAGAGGGCAACAAGAGCCAGCAAGGAAGGCGAAGGGGAGACCAGAGCCCAGGCAGGAGCTGGGGAGGCTGCAGTGCAACAAGGGCAAGGCCACCAAGTTCAAGAGGAGCTGCTTTGGGGAAGAGGACGATGCCGCTGCCTCTGCCATGTTCCTCTTGGCCTGTGTAGTCTGTAGTTCTTCCTCCTTCTAAACCCCCCATTATTTTCCTTGTCTCTGTCTTTACTACCAGTACGTGTTTTCTGACTAGTGATGTCTAAAACCTGTCCCTGCTCATAAGATGACAGTTTGTAGGTTGTTCCCTTTCAGCTCACCCTCACTCTACTCCCCCTTCTGTGCACCTTTGGATTGGGAAGAGGGTTTTGTAAACTATGTCCAGTCATTTAATCAATTCTTTGCTTTAAGCCCACTCTTATTGTCTTGTGAAGGACTCTCTCTCCCTCTCAGTGTGTGTGTCTGTGTGTCAGCATTCTTTCGGTCCTCTCTGTTCCAAACACAGCAATTGAAGGAGGACAGGGAATGTTAAGTCGATAACAAATTCTTTGTGAACCTTGGAGGAGCTAAAGCTTCTAACTTATGTGCAAGACGGCATGAACGATTCCCTCCAATTCCATGCGGAAAACTTCCGTTTCGACTGGGGAAATTTCCCGTTTGATGGGAAAGCTAAAACCAGCAAGGATTACAAACCGGATCAGATGGTTTAAGTTCAATGTTTCTGCTTCCAAATGCCCAACCCGAAGCAGGACAGTTTTTGGACGCATCATGTCCATACTTTTCCTGTTTCCATGATGTCACCTTGGAACTATATTTTCAATTTCATACTCAGAATTTTGGGGAGTTGATCACCAGTTACACAACATTCTTGAAATGTATAACTGTGTACGCTGACCCAGCTCCGAACACCATTTATAACCAAACACAAAGACTGTGATGATAATAACTAGCAAAACTTATGACTCTTATTCCGAACCCAATGTTATTGCAGTAACTTTTACGTGTAATATGTGCAATACATCCATATAATAGTGTACATCAAGAGTGGTCTGATTGGTTGGACATTCCGTCATACACCAAATAGAAAGAGTTCAATAAAGAGATTTTCTCAGAAATTATAAATAGTCAATATTTAGATATGCATCCACAGTTTAAAAGACGAGGCCAACCTGTCTAACACATCCCCCCCCCCCCCAAAAAAAACACCATAATAACGTAGTAGTATAAAGTATATACTCCTATGGCTTGTAATGCACGTAATGTAGTACTCAACAGCATGGTAAAAAGCATCTTAAGGAACACTGGCAAAAGCAGACTAAACAACATTTGCCTGTCTACACTTGCCCAAGAAAGAAAGAATTTACTCCCACGCAAATCAAGTAAAACATGCATCCGTAAACTGCAAAAAAAAGAGAGGAAAAACACTGGATAGTACTGTAGGATAATTCCTGCAACGGAAGTTACCATAACATAAACCACACTATGGAATCTAACGTCTGCATTTGTAAAACATGGGCTTTAAGTTACAAAATTTACCTTAATCTAAGCAAAAAGGGAAACCAAAGAATTTTTGTGATGATAGCAACATCGTCCAGGTAAAGTGTGAAACAAAGAGTTATGTTCCAGAAGGCTCATTCGCGACCAGCCAGAAGTTTGTCTACAATTCTTTTAAGAGCGGGTCCGCTTGTAATGCACTTCTTGTCATCAAAGCACGAGCGGCCTTCCTCAGCTGCCCTGCAGAGCTGTGGATCCATCGGCACTCTCCCAAGAAATGGTACACCCATATCCTCGCACATCTTGAGTGCCCCGCCCCTGCTACTATCGAAGATTTCAGTCGAGACATCCAGGGATAGCAGTTCAGGAGCACGCTCTCGTATGTAGTTGAATGCCCACTCTGTGGCATCAATTTCATCTCCATTCTCAGACGTTTTCACAAATCTGAAACCTGAGATTGACTGACGGAATCCACTCATGTTCTCGACCACACCCAATACCCGGATACCGACCTTCTTGCAAAAGTTTATTTCCTTCCGAACATCGATCAGAGACACTTGCTGCGGCGTGGTGACGATGATTGCACCATCTATCCCTGTTGCAAGTAGATACTGGGTTATTGAAATGTGCTCATCAGAGGTTCCTGGCGGGGAATCGACCACAAGATAGTCCAGCTCCCCCCAATCCACATCCTTTAAGAACTGTTTGATCAGCCCATTCTTGCGGGGTCCTCTCCATATCACAGCTTCGTCGGGTTGAGGGAGCATGAATCCAATGGACATTACCCCAAGGTTTGATTCCAGATAGATCGGGGACCATCCAAGATTACTCTGATGAATATCCTGACCTTCAAGACCCAGCATTTTTGGGATGCTGGGGCCGCAAATATCAATGTCAAGAAGGCCAACTTGATACTCCAAGCCAGCCAGTGCAAACGATAGCTGAGCTGAGAATGTGCTCTTTCCAACTCCACCCTTCCCAGATAAAACCAGTATCTTGTGTTTTACAGTTGCCATTCTCTCTGCTATTGCAACTAGGTCTGAAAAAACAATCAAATGGTTGTTATTCGTCATGTTAAAAAATTAGAAGCACATGAAGACAAAGTCATCAAATGTGTATAGAGAATAATACATAAAAGTAAGCAGCTATGTAGAAACCCACAAAACCTAGGTGTTGAGGTTCCAAGGCCTAGGATATATAAACACAGGAACTCCACTTGGTTTTTCCGATATGGAATATTTCCGCTTCTCCTCTAATACTCCCCCTCACGGCCAAGATGGGCTGTGGAATTGAACAGGGAGGAGGCAAAAACACCAAAGTGGGCCCTGGCCCTGCTCTGATACAATGTAGAAACCCACAAAACCTAGGTGTTGAGGTTCCAAGACCCAGGATATATAAGCACAGGAACTCCACTTGGTTTTTCCGATATGGGATATTCCCATACGGTTCTCCTCTAATAAGCTATTTCACAAATGTATCCAACAGCAAAACCGCCTTAGCAAAATATATGCAGACTTGGAACCGGATGCTAACTGCTAACAATGTTGTACTCCAACAGTAAGATTTTTTTTTCACACCATCCTTTCAAAAAACTGGGAAAGGCATCCTAGTCCAGCATCACATTTGTCCATGGTGCATAGATGAAGGAATTTCTCATCACTTGTTTGAACACATTTCACATTGTTCTCTAAGGGTTACTCCTAAAAGAGATGATATCGGCATAAAGGAAAAAATGAAATCATTTCCCAGTGACAAGGCAATAAAGAAATCCGAGAAAAATGAATTCCACAGGATTCATAGATCGGATGAGTTGCATGTCTTTTGCCAAGACAGTACATCTAAATGATATTTTCTTCCTTTTTATCGGTTTTGCAGGAAGAAGCGCCTGCCTACTCAAAGTAGATACCCTCAGCCCAAAAGAAAATATGATGCTCCCAATTCCATCTAACCCTTAGGTACATGAAATACTGGTAATCTATACAAATTTCTAGGAGGACCCGCAGTGGTGAGGACACCCGAACACGTGTCCGAATTGACCCGGTGTACGTTTAGCGTCGGAGAAGGCACCTATGACATCGACATCCATTTGGCTAGAGGACATTTGCTCTTTTGATGTATTTTTTATTCTGTTGAGCAGTCATTAGTATGAGTGTTGGTCCATTAGAGGACAACATGGTTTCCTATTTTCTATGATTTTGGATGTGATTTCAGCCTATTTTAGGTCTCAGGGTCATTTTGGTCATTATTGGGTCAAATGGAGTCTTAGGGTTTAGTCTCTATAAATACTCGTGTAATCCTCTTGGAGGAGGTATTGAATAGAATGAAAACAAAGAGAATCCTCTTTTGACTCCCCAGCAGTTTTCCTCTCCCTCCTCCTTCTGGAGCGATTCCCAAGGTGAACTGGTGGGGACATCCGAGCCTGGGACCGGGCCAGTAGGTGCAAGTCTATCGAAGACAGAGACCACGATTGGCCGTCGGGCCACTAGTTTAGTTCTTTATGAGTTTGAGCCATTAGTGATGTAATAAGCCCATATGAGGCCCAATTGAGCTCTTTTTATTTTTTATGTATTTTCGGGTCCGATTTTGGACCTATTTTTAGGCTTGGGGTTATTTTGTCTTCGGGTGTTTAGTGAGGACCATTAGGGTTCCATCACTATAAATAATGTGTGATGGACTGTTTGAGGAATTAATGAATGATTTGAGACAGCTTTGGTCAGCCGCCACTTCTATCTTCTCCAGCGGGGTGGAATCCCCAGGGGTGGAAGCCCTTCTTCAGGGGGGGTGGATTCCCCAGGGGTGGAATCCCCAAACCCGTGTCTTCTTCCTCCTCCGCCGCCTTCCCTGTTTTCCTGTCATCTTCCCTTCCCCGCCCGCTGTCCCGCATCAAATTGGTATCAGAGCCGGTCGGCTTCTTTTTAGGAGCCCGTCCAATCTTCCCCTTCCATCGCACGGAGCCGTCGTCAACCGTCTGCAACAAGCGCCCCTGCGCACAGGAAAGCCCTTGCGCGAGGGCCCAGCCACCCGCCCCACCCCACTCGCGCGAAGAACGCCCAGCGACCCCCCCTGCGCGCTCTGCCTTCCCGCGTCGTCGCCGCGACCCGGCGCCTCAAGACCGCAGCCGCGGCGCCCCTGGCTTGCTGTCCTCCCCCGCGCGCCACGACACGCGTCTGCGGACGCCGCGCCCCCAGCGCCTGCGACCCCGCATCCCCGGGCGCCTGCGGACCCCGCGCCCCCGCGTCCGCCCTGGACCCCCCTTGCCAGCCCGTGTTGCCGCGCCCCTGCGGCTTTCGCCCCGGCGCCAGGAACCCAGCCGCGAACCCCCTCGCTCCGCACTGTGAACGCGAGGCCCCTGGAGCCTTTGCTCGCGGCCCGAGCTCCGCCGCCCCGGGGCTGACGAGGAGCCCTCCACCAGCCGCTTCTCAGTCCCGCGCCCCCCCCCCCCCCCCCCGTTCACGTGCCCCCGCCCCCTACTCCGCGGACGCCAGCGGACCCCGTTGGACTCGTCCGCCCCAGATCGCTCGTGCGGGCCACTTCTACAGTGTAGTCGGTCACCACAGGGCCGGTTTGAGACCGGTCTGGTTGTCTTCATCGCGGGGCCCTGAACGTGCGAGAGTCACGGCCAGTCGGTGTCGATGAATCAGCACGGAGCACCGAACATCAACGAGGATCCTCCAGTACTCGTCTACTTCCAGGTTCGGCTGCACGAGATATTTCAAACCACGACTCTGAATAATTTTGGGTAATATGATTTCTTCTGCATTTCGGACACTAGTGCGATTATCAAATAGAAGAGTTATTTGTTGATATTTGATCCGCTACAATCATGCAATTACGTATCTCAAGCCGTCGTGGATTCACTTTCTCAAAGTGGGAAGCTAATTGTTTCTGAAAATGGAAGTATATGGGTACCGTTTTCTCTAACATTCAGAGAGAATTCGGAGCACAAAGATGTTATCTATCATTCTGGTGCTTGGCTACAATTCCTTCACAGCAATCGTCTATTTTGCCAACCGACAACTTTTACTTCATTGTGGGCCGGAAATGGTTACAAAGACAGCGTGTTGAGTATTTGCTGACGAGAGTTATTGTACCATCCGAGATCTTGATTATCCAGGGTGCCGATTCAGTTTCCTGCATATGTGCCTAAAGCTCAAAGAAGTTTACAGGTTAAAGCTTGTCAACCTGATTCCCAAGTGGCACTGCAACAGAAATTAGAGTCCACAATCTTGCCAACTGTGGATGATGCTCAGGTAGAGGTGCATTACCCACTGACACCCACTATAGTAGAGCCTGAGGAGATGATTGAGAATGTGGCTATGTGATGCGGGACAACGGCGTGGGGAAGGGAGAACAGCGAACAGGGACAGAGAGAGAGGGCGGCGGACAGAGGAAGAACCGGTTTGGGGATTCCACCCTGGGGAATCCACCCCACAGAAAGAGGGCTTCCACCCTGGGGATTCCACCCCGCTGGAGAGACACGACGGCTGCGCTAAAAACTCATCAAATCTTCATTAACCTCTCAACAGCCTCATACACTTTATTTATAGTGATGGAACCCTAATGGTCCTCACTAAACACCCAAAGACCAAAATAACCCAAACCTAAAAAATAGGTCCAAAATCGGACCCGAAAATACATAGAAAATAAAAAGAGCTCAATTGGGCCTCATATGGGCCTTATTACATCAACAAAATGTTCAAACTAAAAGACACATGCTAGGGATCCGAAAGTACATCGCCAAGCCAAATGGATGTCGTCGTTGCTGCACATTGCCTCCATCTTCGATATACTTGCACCTACTGGCCCGGTCCCAAGCTCGGATGTCCCCACCACTATGACTGACTCTATTGACGTACGCGAGACAGCTCATATAGTGGAGTCATGGGATCACTCTCTGTTCATTGAAGCCGGTTTTGATGCACTTTCTGATCATTTATTCGAGATCACAACACTCTCTGGCAGTCACCCGCCCATGAAAGATGTGTTTTTTAGCATTGATTCCGGTGACTTTGATGTGGTGTGGCAAGGTTTCAAGTTGCGTTGTCGGCACCAACCCCAGCTGTCCAGTTTGATTATATGCATGGGTATGGTAGTGCTCCAGTGGCTAGTTGCTCCCTTGTCTATTTTGAGAATTCTCCGACATTTCAAAACTCGAGGACGAATTTTCTCGAATCAGGGGAGAATTGGTGGGGACATCCGAGCTTGGGACTGGGCCAGTAGGTGCAAGTCTATCGAAGACAGAGACCACGATGGCCGTCGGGCCACTAGTTTAATTCTTTTATGAGTTTGAGCCATTAGTGATGTAATAAGGCCCATATGAGGCCCAATTGAGCTCTTTTTTTATTTTTATGTATTTTCGGGTCCGATTTTGGACCTATTTTTAGCTTGGGTTATTTTGGTCTTTGGGTGTTTAGTGAGGACCATTAGTTTGAGCCATTAGTGACGTAATAAGGCCCATATGAGACCCAATTGAGCTCTTTTTATTTTTTATGTATTTTCGGGTCCGATTTTGGACCTATTTTTAGGCTTGGGGTTATTTTGGTCTTTGGGTGTTTAGTGAGGACCATTAGGGTTCCATCACTATAATAATGTGTAATTTCCTGTTTTGGGGAGTTAATGAAGATTTGATGAGCTTTTAGCGCAGCCGTCTTGTCTTCTCCAGCGGGGTGGAATCCCCAGGGTGGAAGCCCTCTTTCTGTGGGTGGATTCCCCAGGGGTGGAATCCCCCACCCGGTTCTTCCTCTGTCCGCCGCCCTCTCCTCTGTCCCTGTTCGCTGTTCTCCCTTCCCCACGCCGTTGTGCCGCATCATGAACACTCCTTCCCATTCCCCCCACTCTGTGCCGCATCACGCAGTATTACACCCCATAGCTGACAAATCCAGTGAGGCCAGACATCCACTAAACTTATTGATCATTGCCATTAGCAGAAGCAACTAATTCCATCAATGCCATGTAGCTGAATCCAATGAAGAAGTCAAGAACTTGATGGCATTTTCAACTAGGTTGTCTGGTTAACATTGACCCTTGTTGGCTGTAAAAAATATTTGTTCGTAGAAATATAAAACGGACATTCTTTTTTTACCATGAGAGCCAACTCTCCATGGACCAAAGGTATTAAACCATGTCCATGGGAGGCAGAGGGAAATGGCCCAACTTAGCCCAAAATCCCCAAACCTCACACCCCACAAATACCCAAACCCCCAAACCTCAAAACCCCACAAATGGCCCAAAACTCCAAGGCCCAAAACCCCCCAATAAATGGCCCAAACTAAACCAAAAACTCCAGAAATCTCAAACCCTTCAAACTCAAAACACCCACAAAAACTCCTGGAACAAATCAAGAAAAATACCCAAAATTCCCAAAGTCCCACAAAGGCCAAATTCCAGAAACGCCCCTGGAATAAATCCAGAAAATACCCCCTTTAAAACCCCAATTCCACAAGGGCCAAAGCCCAAAATCCACCCAAAGTCCCCCAAATCCCAACCAACAGATTTCACAAAGCCCAAAATCCACCAAAATCCCCCAAGTCCCAACCAAACAGATTTCCAAAAATCCCAATCTACCAATTACATAAAAACCCCAGAAAAACCCCACATTTTGCAAATACCTCAAACAATCCTCCTTCTCAAAATTACCCCTGAAAACCCACAAAAATGGCAAAACCTCCCCCCTGTCAACCGGAGGGGGGGGGGGGGTACCTCCGGTAGCCCCCCCCACCCCTCCAACCGGAAGGGGGGTGCTCCGGTTTCCCCCCCCCTGCACAGACCGGAGGGGGGGGTACCTCCGGTTCCCCCCCACTATCAACCGGAGGGGGGGGTACCTCCGGTTGGGGGGCCAACCGGAGGTACCCCTACCTCCAGTCCCCTTCCTACCCCCCTACCCGTTTCCTATAAAAGGGGAGGGGGAGCCAAGGATTGGGGAGCTCGGCTGCTTAAGAAAAAAAGAGAAGGGGGTGCTAGCTGCACACTGGATTCCTACGGGCTGAAGAAAAAGGCTAAAGGACAGTTGGCTATTGGCTTCTCCTCTTCCTGGAGTGAGTAGCCAACTCCTTCATTGGCTGGGCTGAAAACTGCTCCTGGTTGGAAACTAAGGGGCTACTGGTTGAAGGCTGTTGGCTCCTGCTCTCAAAGGACAAAGGGACCAGCTCCTCCCCTGTATACTGAGAACACTAAGGGGCTGAGAACTAAAGGTTAAGGGGCTGTTGGCTCTTCTTTTCCAAGGGTTGACTGGCCAATTCGTTCATCTGCTGGGTGGAGAAGAAGACATCTCCAAGTGTTCCCTGCTAGGCGTGGGAAGGGGAGTTGAAGTGGGCCAGTTCCTTGGCCCAGTTTTGCAGAAATCATCAGAGTGGGCTTTATTGGCCACTTGGGCCCACCCAACTTGAAGGAGACCCCTGCTACAAACCATTCAAACTAAGAAGGCCTGCTGCTCCAACACTGCTCAGGTGAAGAAGACAGTGCCATGGAAGGGCCTCAACATTTGGCACAATTTTAAGAAAGTCCCTCATTCTTTTTTTAATTATAAATTGTAAACTTGGGGTAGAAAATGTTATAATCAAGATGTCATGTCCTCCATGTTTTAGAAAAAATCTGTACCATGAGGAGGAAAATACCCTCATGGGATATTTCTGCCCTGTACCTTTTTTTAATTGCAATTATACCCAGAAATGTTGGGAAATTGCTTTTATGTCTAGAAAAAGGGTCCAAGGTGTAAATGGCATGGGTCTCGTGTTTCAGAAATACCATGTACCATGAGAAAGAAAATACTCATGAAATTTTCTGTCATGTATTTCTTTAAATTGCAATTATACCCAGAAATGTTGGAAAATTGCCTTTGTGTCTAGAAAAAAAATCCAAGGCATAAATGTCAAGTTTGTCTTCCCCTTTTCCAACCAAATTTGGATCAAGGGGAATATTAAAAACAAATCCCCATATGGTCGGGCTAGGGCTAATCTCACTTGCTACAAATGCTCGAGAAGTCAATAAATGACGGAAATGTCCGAGTATGTCACAAATGGCGAAGACACTTGAGGAAGTCAACAAATGCCCGAAGCACTCAGGAACGCCAAGAAATGGCAGAAGTATCCAAGGGAGTCAATCAATGGCGGAAATACACGGTCAAAAAAGCCAAGAAATGGCAGGGTCGTCCGAGAAAGCCAGGAAATGCAGAAACGTCCGAGAAAGTCAGAAAATGGCAGGAACGTCCGAGAAAGCCAGAAAATGCCAGGGACGTCCGAGAAAGCCAGGGAATGGCAGGAACGTCCGAGAAAGCCAGGGAATGGCAAAAACGTCCGAGAAAGTTAGGAAATGGCAGGAACGTCCGAGAAAGCTAGGAAATGGCAGGGACGTCCGAGAAGCCAGAAAATGGCAGGGACGTCCGAGAAAGCCAGAAAATGGCAGGGATGTCCGAGAAAGCCAAGAATGGCAAAGATGTCCCAAGAAGCCAAGAAATGGCAGGGACGTCCGAGAAAGCCAGGAAATGGCAGGAACGTCTGAGAAAGTCAGAAAATGCCAGGGATGTCCCAGAAAGCCAGGAAATGACAGGAACGTTTGAGAAAGCCAGGAAATGGCAGGAACGTCCGAGAAAGCCAAGAAATGGCAGGGCGTCCGTGAAAGCCAGAAAATGGCAGGAACATCCGAGAAAGCCAGGAAATGGCGGGATGTCCGAGAAAGCCAAGAAATGGCAGAAATGTCCCAGAAAAACAGGAAATGGCAAGAATGTTTGGGAAAGCCAGGAAATGGCAAGAATGTCTGGGAAAGCCAGGAATGGCGAGGATGCCCAAGCAGACCAAGAAGCGGCAGAAGTAATTGGAAAAGTCAATTAATGACGGGAATACCGGGAACTACTCGAGGGAGTCAAGAAATGACGGAAAGAATCCGAAGATGTCAGCTAATGGCAGAATGTCAGGAAAGGCCAAGAAATAGCAGAAGCACCTGGAAATGTCAGTAAATGACAAGGGGCCCCCGAACAATTATGAATATAATGTTGTCCATGCCTCCAAATTTCTTCTTCAAAAGACAACATTGGCCAAGTTTTCCATACTCTGGTCATGGCGATCGATGCTTGCAGAAGTACCCTGATAAGGAAAAGTTGCAGAAGTCCCATAAAGGGCAGAGGGTTGCAGCGAAATCCTTCAAAGGGCGGAGAACTGCGGAAAAGTCCTTGCAAGGCCAGAAATTGCAGTAAACTCCTCAAAAGCAAGAAATAGCATAAAAGTCCCTTTAAAGGGAGGAAACCATATGCTGCATGTTGTTTGCACGACTCGGTGGAGCGGTACCCACATCACTTCCCTGAAGTGGTATGCGCTCTCCTGGGCTCAGCTTATGGCTGGCCATCCCTGGCTTTGGGATTACCAAGAATGGCAGGAATCTCTGTTAAAGGTCAAGAAATGGTTGAAAAGTCCTGGGAGGTCAATAAATGATCCTAAAGCCCCAGGGAGCCAAGAAATGACAAGTGTACCCCCGAGAAGTCATTGAATGACTGAAAAGACCTCGGGATACCGAAAATGATAGAAGCACCCAAAGAGGGTACAAACTTACTGAAGCCTGGCAAGACTCCTCATAGGTCCCGTCACAATCAAATGGTAATGGTGACCATGAAGCAAACGCAATGGACTGGCAGTGATCATCTTGGCGATCCAACAGTCTCATTGTGATGAAATCCAAGTCAACGGTCTAATCGTGACTGAAACAAATTCAGAAGAATCGGATCGTGACCAAATGGAGTGTTGAAGACCCGATTATATAATCGGGACACCTTTGTGCAGGTCTTGAAAGACCAATTGTAATTTAAATTACATGTGTACAAATATTAAAGCTTTTAATTTTCTTTGCAAGAATGTGTACCCATAAAGGGCGACCATTAAGGTCAATGTTGTCACAACAAACAGAGACAAAAAGCTTTCTTAGACAGATAATCAAAGGTGTTCGAGTTCGACTCGATGTAAATTAACACCGACTTCGGTCGGTGGGGAAAGGTCCAGAACACGAAACCCTAATCGTCTGATAAAATAAATTCGCGGAATAAATGTTGTCCAATAAATAGACATCCCAAATTTGTCTGTTGTACAGACTGGCACGCCCGCAAAACAAAACAGAAAGAAAGAAAAGAAAGAGAAAAGAGAGGGCAAATATTTTTCCACGCCGTCAACAATCTGGCACGCTCGGTGGGACCTTTCCTACCTTTCATCTCTCTGTCAAAGAAATAACCTTGTCTCTGGGAAAAGTTGACTTCGTCACACTCTTGCAAGAAATTCAAAAGGGGAAAATTGTTGCTATTGAAGCTGCCCCGACCAAAGTTGATGCTGGGGGCATCAAGACAAAGCCCTCTTCTGAGGCGGAATGTTGGCATAAAACTCGTCTAAAGTTGTTCCTGCTGAAAGAGGCAACGTCGCTCCAGCCGATATTGCTGCTGTCGGGAGGCATCAAGCCTACTGCTACAAGGGCTGCATGCCCATCGCTGGGGGCATCAAGCCAACGGCTGTAAAGGACAACAAGCTTGCACTGGAAGCACCAAACCTGCAACCACACAGGGGGTACAAACCCACCCCCGCGAAGCGACGGGCTTGCTGATGTCGGATGCAGTGAATGCATCACCTCCAATGCTGCTGGGGGCATCAATCCCCATGCTTCTTAAGGCCGAGTTTACTCGGTCAAGCAAAAGAGGGGGCAGCACCAAAGCCGTAAGGGCGCAAAGCCTAGGGCAACCACCCTCACCAACCCCTTCAAGGGAGGCGACGAGATGGAGGGCACCAAGCCTCGCCAGATCCAAGGCTGAATTTTCTCGGTAAAACCCATCTCCTGTATCGCCGTCTCCATAAAGAGGGGGCAGCACCAGACCCGCAAAGGCACAAAGCTTGGGGCGGCAACTTCCACTCTGACAAGACTATTCTTGTTGGGAACCTGTGCATTCGGCTCGATGGGAGCGAGCCGATCATGTCAAGGGACGAGCACGTCCCCGTATTTCTACCTCCACAAGTTCACGCTCCTCCAATGGGGGCGACAAGATAAGGAGGACTCCAGAAAGAGTCGCAGTCCAAAAAAGTGGACAGTTCAGTGCAACGACGGTCTCACGACATGAAGCAAATCTGGGTCACTAAAAAAGAGGCCCACAAGGCCAAAGAAGGAAGCGTGGGTCAACCCACACAAAACCAGAAGAAGCAACAATCTGAGCCACATAAAGCTCAGAGCCCTGAGCTCCTTCGTCCTCACCGATAGAAGAGGAGGGGTGCATATCGCAAGCCCAACTCTGTCTCCTCTCAGGCGGAATCAATCCCAGAGAGAGACAAGGGTTTTTGTAAAGACCCAGCATCGGGAGTTGCGATCTCCAACAGGATGAACAGCTCGGTCTTCGAAAAGCTGGGGGGAGTACTTCACCCAGGCATTCAATAGCTAAAAAATGTGAAGAGTGCTGCAAACTCCTAAAGAGGGTAGCGGTATGAAAATCTTCTCCCGCTAAGTCTCTGGAAAGGACCCAAGGGCAGCATAGTGGTCAAGCCCGGACATCAGTTAGGCTGAGCCTCCAATCAACTGCAGGAACATGGCCATGCGCAGTTTCTGGAGCCCATCTCAAGTGATCAGCAAAGAAACGCTGATGAGGATGAAATTGCGAGCCTTCATGGCAGGGTAGACATCTTCCTGTCAGCATGGAGCATACCAATCCAACCTTCATACCGCCGACCAGGGTCACCTTCTAGAAATGTCAGGTGACGCCGAATATAAAGTCATGCAGTGTTGACATGCCAAGATGACCAATCCCATGCTAGATATGAAGCAGTAAATGGGTAAAAATGCTCCACCAGGCCAGCACCAAAAACCGAAGTGTTCGGAAATAACAGCAGCCTGGTGATGCACCGATGGTCAACCACAAATGGTTGTACCAAATGTTCGTGTTGCTAAACCAGAGGCGGTCATATTAGGGTCCAAACTCTCACTCCCCTCAAGCTTCAGCAGTTGAAGACATCGTGCTGCAAGTAATTTTTGAAAGAAGTCTGAAGAATAGGATGAACAATTGGCTTCCACAGGGGGAATCAAGGCTAAGTGCTGCCTTTCAAAGCTAAAATGTCAACACGGCATGTGTCTGAATCCACTCTTGCCGACAAGACAACACCACCACAACGTTGGTTGTGGTTGCCCGAAATATCAAAGTGAAGGCATCTTCATGAAGCTAAGCGACACATATGGCTCGATGGAGGCCAACCAATCTTGTCATGGGACTATTATGTCCCTATCGTGCAAACACATCAACATACTCTGCCAATTATGTCAAGTTACGGCGGCAATGAAAGAATGCCAGTGCCTAAGTCTCGAATCTCGAAGCTAGTGCATTTGTGGAAACCCAAGCCTTCAAGCTCAAGCAAAGGGGGCAACCTATCTTTGCCTGCATCAAGTCAAGGCAAAAAAAAAAATGAAGGGAAGTGGCGCCAAAATCTCACAGAGAAATGCGTCGTAGCGGGAAGCAAGGCCCTAAAGTCCAAGCACGGAGTCCCCAAGAAGGAGGCCTGAGTAATCAGAAAAGCACAGGCAGACAAACCCACCAGAGTGCCAAGGTAGCAACAAGCTGCATTCCGAAGCACCAACCCTCTGTGTCCGTGAGGATCAAAGGGAAAGGTCATAGACCGAAGCCCAACTTCACGCCTCAAACCTCAGAAGAACCAATCCGAGTAGAAGAGGGGAATCAAGCGTGGGTCTCAACGACGCGTGTCCCGGTCTTTGATAGATTGGGGGCACCATCCCACCCAAATATACAACCACCAAGGATGCGGCGGATCGCCCAAACGTCTGCCAAATCCAAAAGACCCGCAGACGTCTGCAAGTTAAAGGGTTCCAAGGGCTGAAGAAACAATCTTCCGTCAACAACGTTCACGACAAAGTTCTGGACCAAACCAGAAGGGCCAACTCCAAAAACCCAAATGACAATCAGAGTTCTGGACCAAGCCAAGAAGACCAGCTCTGGAAGTAGATGTCATCTCAAGCTTCAAACCAAGCCAGAAATGTCAGCCCTAGAAGTGAAATGTCAATCGATTCTGGACCAAGCCAGAAAGGCCGGCTCCAGAAACTCAAATGTCAAAGCCAAGTTTTGGACCAAGTCAGAAAGAAACTCCAGAAAATCAAATGTCAAGCCAAGTTCTGGACCAAGTCAGAAAGACGAGCTCCAGAAAATCAAATATCAAGCCAGGTTCTGGACCAGTTAGAAAGATAAGCTCCAGAAAATCAAATGTCAATCAAGCTCTCGGACCAAGCCAGAAAGGACAGCTCCAGAAACCCAAATGACAATTCAAGTTCTGGACCAAGCCAGGAGGCCAGCTCCAGAAGAGAAATGCCAATCCAAGCTTTGGATCGAGCCAAAAAGACCAATTCTAGAAGCAAATGTCGAATGCTAAGTCAAGCTTAGACCAAGCTGGAAAGGTCGGTCCCAAGCACCAAATGTTAAACCAATCTTTGGACCAAGCAGGAAGGCCAACTCCAGAAAGCAAATGTTAAATCAAGCTTTGGACGAAGTCGGAAAGGCCAATGCCACAAAAAAATGTCAGTTCAAGCCCGGATTAAACCAGAAATGTGGGCGCTACAGAAATGAAGTGTCAAACTAATTCCCAAATAAAGTATGTCATGCCAGCACCAGTAAGCGGTGACCAAGGAATGAATCAAGCTTTGGACCGAGCCAAAAAGGCCAGTGCCAAGATTAAATATCAAGTCAAGCTTCAAGTTAGGCTGAAAAGGTAAGACTCGGGGAAAAGAGTCTCAAGCAGAAAAGCAAGTCTCTGCGAGAGGATGTCAAATCAATCCTCATGAAAGGGCAAGAAGGCTAGCTCGACATAACACACCAGGCCTGATGTCAGACAACCCAACAAGACGGGGCCAGACACCATCTCTGAAGCCAAGTTCTGGATAAACCAGGAGATGAGCAAAACAAAAAGTCGGTGGCAAAATCAGCCCTCCGACACTTTGGCCAATTTGTGGCCAAATTCGAAGACTTACTGCTCGAAGCAATCGAGTGAGTAATCAGTGTTGCGGTCCAAATGCAAAAAAAGAAGCTGACTGGGTTGATGCGACTTTGAGAAGTGTCGTCAACCTATGCTCCTCGAAAAGGGAGTCCAACCTGGTAGTCTCAATCTGGAGGTGCTCAGCCCGAAAGCAAGAGTCTCTTCACCAACAAAGTCAACGTGGAGCCACGAAGGCCGAAGGCAGAACCACCACAGCGACACATTGATGCTGCAACGTGGAAAAGCAACCCCTTCGCCAGTTCTTGATAAACACACCAACTCCCAATGAAAAAAAAGAGAAGAAAGAAAATTGGGGCTTAAAATAGAGGTGCCCCGGCAGACTTGACTTCTCATGTTTCTGGGGAAGCTAAGGGCAAAAAAGCCTAAAAAAAAAACTCGGCTGAGATGAAAACCCGAAAGGACATCTCAGGCAAAAATGAGGAACCCCTCAACGCGAAAACCCGCAAGGCGGTGTTGGAAAAAACTAGAGAGGGCCAGCTCTAGTGAAAACCCGAAGGGACACTAGGGTTGGTAATGTGGGGAAAAAAAAGGAAAAAAAAAGAGATATTTACCAAGTCCTTGGCCAGCAAGCCCTCATGGTCGATTAAATCCAAAAACCAAATCCAAATCATTAGCCAACAAACCACAAAGGTAGGCTAAACCATAACCAAAATCCTCTCCCTTATCCGTAAACCACAAGGTAGGCTAAGCCCAAACCAAATCTCCAAATCCTTAGCCAGTAAATCACAAAGGTAGGCTAACCCAAATCAATCTCCTCCTTAGCCAGCAAACCACAAAGGTAGGCTAAGCAAACTTAAACTCCAAACTTGGCTATCAAACCACAAAGGTCAGCCAAACCCCAAACCCGAAATTTAAACATTTGGCTATCAAACCATAACGTTAGCTAAATCTCAATCCCGAATCCAAAGCTCTATACTTGCTCAGCCTTAAAGTTCAAGACATTCACTCCTATGCCGTAAAAGACCGATCGGCCATCACCTTCTCAAAAAAAAAAGGAAAAGAGGAAAGAAGAAAAAAATGGGCTTAAAATAGAGGTGCCCCGACGGACTTAGTTGCCCCCATTTTACGGGTGGCTAAGGGCAAAAAGACCTAAAAACTCGGTTGAGGCGAAAACCCGAAAGGGCGTCTCAAGCAAAAATGAGTAACCCCTCAACGCGAAAACCCGCAAGGGCGTGTTGGGAAAAGCTAAAGGGGGCCAGTGTTAGTGAAAACCCGAAAGGGCATTGGGATTAGTAATGTGAAAAAAATATATATATCTTATTTATGAGTCCTTTTATTGTGGGCTTGTCCCACTGTGGCTGATAAACCATAAAGGTAGATCAAACCAAAACCAAAATCTCAAACCCTTAGCCAGTAAACCACAAAGATTGGCTAAACCTCAAATCAAATCCTAACCCTTAGCCAGCAAACCACAAAGGTAGGTTAAGTCAAAACCAAAATTTCAAACATTAGCCAGCAAACCACAAAGGTAGGTCAAGACAAAACCCCAAAACCTTAGCCGACAACCATAAAGGTAGACTAAGTCAAATCCAATCTCAAACCCTAGACCAACAAACACGAAGGTAGGTCAAGGCAAATCCCCAAATCCTTGGCCAGTAAACCACAAAGATAGGCTGAGCCAAAAACAAAAATCAAAAGTCAACCCTTGACCAACAAACCACCAAGGTAGGTCAAGACAATATCCAAATTCCACAAAAACAAATCTTGACTCCAGAGCCTAAAGACTAGCCGAGCCAAGGCAATTCTCGAATCATAAACCCAAATTTCAAACCTGAAAATCCAAATATATAGTTCCTCCACTAAAAAAAAAGAAAAAAAAAAAGAAAATTGGGACTTAAATTAGAGATGCCCCGACGGACTTGAGTGCATAATTCCCGTATACTTAAGGGTAAAATGTCAAAATTATGGCTGAGGCAAAAACCCGAAAGGGCGTCTCAGGCAAAATTGGATAACCCCTCAGTGTGAAAAACCGAAAGGGCGCACTGGAAAAAGCTAAAGGGGGCCCGCTTTCGGCGAAAACCCGAAAGGGCGCTAGAGCTGGTAATGTGAAAAAAAAGAGAGGAAAGAAGAGAGAGAAGAAGGAAAATGGAAGAGGATTAGTGCTCCCGCTTCAAAGCTCTCCCTGGCACAAACCACCAAGGTCAGCCACCTCCAAACTTGCAAACCCCGATTCAAACCACAAAAAGGCAGCCAAACATCAAATCTCAAATTTCAACCCAAAATCCAAACCTTGGCCAATAAACCATCAAGTAGGCCAAATCAAAACTCAAAATCCAAACCTTAGCCAGTAAACCATAAAGGTAGCCTAAACCCAAAACTCAAACCCTAACCAGCAAACTCAAGGTAGGCTAAACCAAAACCTAAACCCAAAATATCAAACCCTAGCCAGCAAACCAACAAGGTAGGCTAAATCAAACCCAAAATATCAAACCTTAGCCAGCAAACCACAAAGGTAGCTAACCAAACTTTCCAAGTTTCGAACCTTGAACCCTCGGCCAAGTTCAAAATCTCGGGGATCGGGATCGGATCGGTCGGCCCAAAACCGATCCGACCCGGCGATCCCGAGCCCGGCTCGGCCGATCCGGGCCGAGCCCGACCGGGTCTGGCCAAGCAAAAGGGGGGTGGATCGCCCCCTTAAAAAAATTGAAAAAAAAATAGAAAAAATATGAAAAAATAGGAAATATATGAACATTGTATTTATGAACTGAAATACATGAAAAAAATGTATTTATTGGAATCGTACATTATATTGTGTGGACATAAGGTTTACATAATCTGTCCAAGACATATAATGTTGGTAATATGCCTCATATTGAGTCAAATATGACTATAGGCATCCGTGTTCGCATATATGATAGTGATTGTGTGTAGCCCCGGTATTTCAGGCACTTGATATGAGCCATATGACTCATATGAGTCATGTGAATGTGAATCGGACTCAGTGGATTGTGCATATGCTCACCTCCGTGTAATATGATGCATCCGGGTATTGAGGATATCCAAGTAGTCCCTGTCCCCTGGTAATATCCTTCAGTGGAAGCATAAGATGATGTATCTGACGCTTGCTCCATGGTCTCAAACTCCATCCGTAGCTTTTCTTGACGCTCCCACTCCTCTTGCATCTTCTTCTTCTTCATTAACCAATTCCGTCTATGCGGAATGAAGTTGGGATTGTATCCCGAATCTTCGGATGCTCCTTGGCCTTGCCCTTGCCCTTGCAATGAGATGCCACTTTCTTCCCCTTTCGTGCATATTTTTGACTTGAGGTTTGTGCTTCCCTCCCTTCCCTACTCCCATGATGTTGATCTTGAGTAGCATGGGTGAAGTCTCCTCTCGGTGAATACAATAGGGTCGGGTGGCGGTGCCGGTGGCGGTACATTGCTGACAACTAGGACATCTCTCCATGATCAGATCCCTCACTAGGAGTACTTGTCTTCGATGTCGAGTCATTAGAAGTTTGGTATTGAACATTATCGCTTGGCTCCGGTGTTTCATCATCTATATCTTCCTCGATCGTGTCCAAGTCTGCAATGCTAATGTCATGTTTCGTGCTCCTTCCTCTTGCACCCACTATCTTCTTTTGGCGTTTAGGGGCTGGGGGGAGTTTCGAACTCCGGAAGCAAAGGCACATCATCAAGCTCACCTAAATGAGACATAAACATGTTAAAATGAGAAATAAATAATTTATAAATGATGCATGTACATTGTAAATGTCATTTACCTTCAGCCCATGCACGATCATACGGGTCGAACTCTGTTGAACCGAAGTGCTTGCATTTACCCATGCATGTAGTGGATGTTCCTCCTCAAAAATTCTTCTATATCTATTGTCTCCGATGGAGTTGCTTCAGCTTGTTGTTGCCCCGAGGATCTATATTTCTCTCTATCTTGAACTTGCTTGATTAATCGGAGGTTTTTAAGCTTTAATCTCATGTTGTAGTGGCAAAATACCAACTTCTCAAGACGTGCACACTTCAAGCGGTTCTTTGTTTTGTGTGGATCAAGCCAAATGTGCTCCAGTTTCTCTCACACCCTGTGGCAGACGTTGTTTGGCTTAAAACCCGAATAGCTACATAGGCCAAGTCTTCATATCCATATGTTCTTCCATGATCCAACCACCAATCCGCTGTAAATGAAGCATGTATAATGTTTTAGAAAATAGAACCAACTCATTCTACATGCAAATAAATATGATGAGTAACTTCTAACCTGGACTCAAAATCTGAGCAGCTCGTTGTGCCGTGCTAGTACCAAAGTGGTAGAGTTGAAGTCTATAATCATGCATTTGTTTGCATGCTATGATTGCCCTATCCTCATTGTCTAGCATCCGTTTGATTACATTTTGGCCCCAATCAACACTTCGGAGGAATTGTCATAGTTCTCCCTCCTCCCATCAATCCTATACATCTATTGGGGGTTGAAGAAATGCCCTACATGTAGAAGATAAATGTTAAAACATGAGTTGTAAATAATATGTAATCACAATTCACAAGAGTTGAAGTGTTATGCTTACCTGCAGCATGAAGATCATGATGCAATGTGTGCTCCCATCGCCGATCTACGATTTCCCACCACTTGGCATACGTTGTTTTGTTGTTCATTTGGATAAGCTCCTTTGCTCGATCCATAGTCTCGTACAAGTAACCCATCTCGGATCTCCTCTCCCCATCTACCGCCCTTAACACTCGAACAAGCAGTTCTACTACATTCAACACATTTTGGACCCCCTTCCAAAATGGCTTTGATTGGATAATGTCGGTCACCTTCTTTCCCTTCTCCTCACCCGTGTAGGAGCATGTCGGGACATATAGTTCTCCCACTCTTCCGATGCTACCATCCTAATAAGGTTGCTACGTTGCCCATTATGATATCCAATGCAATATATTGGGATGCAAACCTTGTAGGTGTGGCCGAAGCAACTCCCGTCCATGTGTATGCGTCCTCATGATGTCCAATATGTTGTTGTGGTTGTAGATGAAGGTGGTTACGAACCTTGCATTGTTGACCACATTTTCCACCATTGGATCTTCACAAATGTCTTCTAGCATTAAGTCAATGCAGTGCGCGGAGCAAGGAAACCAATACAAGTGTTCCCTTTTCTCCATTAGTTTTTGCCCGCCAACTTGAAAGCCGCTGCATGTCGGTTACCACTTGGACAATTCTTTTCTCTCCATCTCCTGCACCATCTCATCCATCAACTGAAATAGGTAGTCCGCATTCTTCACCTTGCCAGAAGCGTCTACCGACTTCCAAAAAACAGTCCCTGCTTTGCAGTAGATTAAGAAGTTTATCATACTTCTTCGTGTAATGCCTGCACAATTCCATATGAAAAATTAAAACCTATGTCTTATTAATGAATAACTGAATAACAATTAACTAGCCAAACACTAGTACATACCTGTCCATCCATCGCACATTAACGTGCAAACGTATTCATCCCATATTCGTTCAAATGTGGAAACATATGCCTTCATATCTTCAACCTCCATATCCAAGTATTTGTTGTAGATTTCATATGAAGTAGGGCCTTCCACCCCTTTGCCCACTTCACCAATAGTCTCGATCATGGACTCATAATATGGTCTTTTGCTGCATTGGCCGTATGCTGTTGAAGAGAGAACCATCTTGACGTCGCTCTCCCTATCTTCTCCTTGCATATTTTCAAATTCTTGAATGCGAATGCTGCAGAAATGGATGGTGCTTCTCCTTCGCCTGGTGAGAAATGGGTCTATTGGTCCCACTCTAGGATCTCCGTCTCTAGGGATATCCACTGGAACCTCAGGTATATTTGAACTCATTCCAGCACTTGAACTCCCTTGTCCGCTACCCCCATGGCCACTACCTTGACCTACGTGATGACCGGTACGTCGGAGATAGTCCTCTTCCGCATTAGACCTTCGACTTGCTTCGATGCCCGACGAAATTGTTCTATAATATGAGATAGAAATAGAATGAGGGTCGAAGGGTGATTAAAGCCTTAAACTAAAATAAATGTTCCAAAAGTAAGTTAACTAATTACTAACCTCTTCATCTTGATCAAGATCAAAGAATTGTCTCCCTCTTGGTAAATCTACGGACCTTCGAGGAGGGGCAGACAAATCTTCCCGATTTGTTGCCGTCTTCTACTAGTGTTTGCTTTGGATGTCTCTTTCTCCTTCATATATTGGCAAAATTGCATTCGAACTTCAGCAGAAACTCTCAAGCATGGTGCCACCTCACCTTTAATTCCCGCTAGATGTTGTTTCAAACGAAATATGCCGCCCGATAAGACCCGGTCACAATATTTGCATTGGACCTTCCTTCGAGTCATGTCCACAACGATACCATGAGCCCAAGCGGGATCGGTGCTAGAAGGGTTGCTTGAAGAATGGGGAGCTGGAGCAGCACCACCTTCGGCGGCCATCACTTACAACACAAAAAAAGAAGTTAAATAATAAAAAAAACAGAAAATAAATAATTTTTTTTGCGGATGAGAGAGAGGGAGATGAATCGCAGCCAAGAGTTCGGGCCAAGAGTGTGTGAGAGAGAGCCCGAATAGTCGAACAAGAATCCCAAGAGTGTGAAAGATGAGATCGCCTCCCAAATAGTGCAAAATAGCGCCCGAGAGAGAGAGAGAATGCCCAAAATATTGAGAGGAGGGGAGGAGAACTCAAAACTTGAGTTTAGAACATATTGGGGGCCTTTGGGGGGTTTATATAGACCCCAAGGCTCCAAAGGCTCCAAAGAGCCGTTTCTGGCCGTTGGGGAACAGTCCCCAACGGCTAGAAAACGGCTAGTTCTGAACTAGCCGTTGGGGCCCGGATCGCCCCGGTCCGGGCCGATCCGCGGCGGACCGGCCCGGGCTCGGCGATCCCGCCGAGCCCAGCCGAGCCCGACCGATCCGAGCGCAGGGGACCGGACAGGTTACCCCGGCTCGGATCGGAGGGGCCAAAACCGAGCCAACTCGGGCGATCCGATCCCGAGTTGGCCGAGTTTTGATTCCCTGCCCTCGGCCACCAAGCCACAAAAATAGCCAAATAACAAATACTCAAAAACCCCAAAATCAAATGTCTAATTTCAAAAAAAAAAGGACTTAAAATAGAGGTGCCCGACGGACTTGAGTACACGATTCCGTGTACTAAGGTAAAAAGGTCCAGAAACCCGGCGAAGGGAAAAACCCGAAAGGGCACCTTCGACAAAAATAGGTAACCCTCGGCGTGAAAAACCAGCAAGGGCACGCCGGAAAAAGCTAAGGGGGCTAGTATTGGTGAAAACCCGAAAGGGCACTGATACTAGTAAGAGATTAAAAAAAAATGAATGATGATGAAAAGAAAGTGAAAATTGATGAAAGAAGAAAAGAAAGAAAAAGAAGAAGACGGCGACTCCACAAATCCCCCAAAGGAAAGGGAGTCATTCTTATTGAAGAAAAAACCAACAAGCAAACGGGCCACCCCTGTCAAGCAATTCGAATACGAAGCAGCTGTTAAGCGAAGCCAAGAAGGTCAGCCTCAGCAGCAGAATTCTACATCAAATCTTGGATAAAGCCAGAAAGATAGGATTCAAGAGGAAGATGTCAAATCAAGTCCCGAGCAAAGCCAAGAAGACAAGTCTCGAGAGAAAGATATCAAATCAGGTCGGAGAGAAAAGTTGGAAAAGGCAGACTTTACCGACCAAATGTTAAAGCCAAACTGTTGAACAAAGCCAAGAAGGTCCGCCTCAGCAACATAATCTCCCATTGAATTCTGAATAAAGCCAGAAAGGCAAGATTTAGGAGGAAGAAGTCAAGTTGAATCTCGAGAAAAGCAAGAAAGGCAAATCTTGGGAAGAAAATATCAGATCAGGTCGAAGGGCAAAGCCAGAAAAGACAGACCTCATCGACCAAATGTTAAGCCGCTGAGCGAAATTACAAAGACAAGGCTCAGCAACCGGGCTCCAACCCAATCTTGAGCAAAGACAGAAAGACATGCCTTAGGAGGAAATCTCAAATCAAGCCGTTGAGCAAAGCCGGAAAGGCAAGCCTCACCGGTCGAATCTCCAATCAAATCAAGTCTTCGAGCGAAGCCGGGAAGGCAAGTCTCGGAAGGAGGATATCAAGATAAAGTCCCCAGGTAAAGTCAGAAAGATAAGACTCAGGAAAAAAAGGCTGAAGTTAGCTCCGAGCAAATCTATGGAGCGGCTCCTCAATGAAACTCAACCGTAAAGTTGACTAGGTGGAGCGGGTCCATGTCACTTCTCTGAAGTGATGTGTGCTCTCCTAAGTCCTTTTGGGAACTCTTGAGTTGAAAAATGTGCAGACAATACGAGCCAATGGCTCAGCGCAATATGCATCGCAGAATTAGTCGTTGGCCCAAACTGCAACAACAAACTGTTGTTAAGTTGCTAGCGACACTGTACAAATGTTAAAGCGCATTAACTATTGCTATGATTTCTAGTTCCCCGCCAAATCATTAAGACCAGGGGTAAAGTTTGAAAATCACACGGGACGTCCGCCTTCACCTTCGGCTCCAGCACACATCCGTGGGGGGCATTGTTGGCTGTAAAAAATATTTGTTCGTAGAAATATAAAACGGACATCTTTTTTTACCAATGAGAGCCAACTCTCCATGGACCAAAGGTATTAACCATGTCCATGGGAGGCAGAGGGAAATGCCCAAACTTAGCCCAAAATCCCCAAACCTCACACCCCATAAATACCCAAAACCCCCAAACATCAAAACCCCACAAATGGACCAAAACTCCAAGGCCCAAAAACCCCCCAATAAATGGCCCAAACTAAACCAAAAATCCAGAAATCTCAAACCCTTCAAAACTCAAAACACCCACAAAAACTCCGGGAACAAATCAAGAAAAATACCCAAAAATACCCAAAATTCCCAAAGTCCCACAAAGGCCAATTCCAGAAACGCCCCTGGAATAAATCCAGAAAATACCCCCTTTAAAACCCCAATTCCACAAGGGCCAAAGCCCAAAATCCACCCAAAGTCCCCTAAATCCCAAACAAACAGATTTCACAAAGCCCAAAACCCACCCAAGTCCCAACCAAACAGATTTCCCAAAATCCCAAATCTACCAAATTACATAAAAACCCAGAAAAACCACCTTTTGCAAAAATACCTCAAACAGTCCTTCTCAAAATTACCCCTGAAAACCCAGAAAAATGGCAAAAACCTCCCCCATGTCAACCGGAGGGGGGGGGGGGGGGGGGTACCTCCGGTAGCCCCCCCCCACCCCTCCAACCGGAAGGGGGGATGCTCCGGTTCCCCCCCCCCCCCCCCCCCTTGCACAGACCGGAGGGGGGGGGTACCTCCGGTTCCCCCCACTATCAACCGGCCAACCGGAGGTACCCCCACCTCCGGTCCCCTTCCTACCCCCCTACCCGGTCCTATAAAAGGGGAGGGGGAGGCAAAGGATTGGGGAGCTCGGCTGCCTAAGAAAAAAAAAGAGAAGGGGCTGCTAGCTGCACACTGGATTCCTACGGGCTGAAGAAGAAAGGCTAAAGGACAGTTGCAATTGGCTTCTCCTCTTCCTGGAGTGAGTAGCCAACTCCTTCATCGGCTGGGCTGAAAACTGGGCTCCTGGTTGGAAACTAAGGGGCTACTGGTTGAAGGCTGTTGGCTCCTGCTCTCAAAGGACAAAGGGACCAGCCTCCACCTGTATACTGAGAACACTAAGGGGCTGAGAACTAAAGGTTTAAGGGGCTGTTGGCTCTTGGTTCTTCTTTTCCAAGGGTTGACTGGCCAATTCCTTCATCTGCTGGGTGGAGAAAAAGACATCTCCAAGTGTTCCCTGCTAGGCGTGGGAGGGGGAGTTGAGGTGGGCCAGTTCCTTGGCCCAGTTTTGCAGAAATCAGTAAGAGTGGGCTTTATTGGCCACTTTGGGCCCACCCAACTTGAAGGAGCCCCCTGCTACAAACCATTCAAACTAAGAAGGCCTGCTGCTCCAACAACACTGCTCAGGTGAAGAAGTCAGTGCCATGGAGGGCCTCAACCCTTGGCACAATTTTAAGAAAGTCCCTCATTCTTTTTTTAATTATAAATTGTAACTTGGGGTAGAAAAATGTTATAAATACCCCAAGATGTCATGTCCTCCATGTTTTAGAAAAAATCAAGTACCATGAGGAGGAAAATACCCTCATGGGATATTTCTGCCCTGTACCTTTTTTTAATTGCAATTATACCCAGAATGTTGGGAAATTGCTTTTTTGTCTAGAAAAAGGGTCCCAGGTGTAAATGGCATGGGTCTCGTGTTTCAGAAATACCATGTACCATGAGAAAGAAAAAATACTCACATGAAATATTTCTGTCATGTATTTCTTTAAATTGCAATTATACCCAGAAATGTTGGGAAATTGCCTTTGTGTCTAGAAAAAAATCCAAGGCATAAATGTCAAGTTTGTCTTCCCCTTTTCCAAACCAAATTTGGATCAAAGGGGAATATTAAAAACAAATCCCCATATGGGTCGGGCTAGGGCTAATCTCACTTGCTACAGATGCTCGGAGAAGTCAATAAATGACAAAAATGTCCGAGCATGTCAACAAATGGCGAAGACACTTGAGGAAGTGATGCGGGACGACTGACACACGTGATAACTCTAGCTAACCAAAATGATTTCAGCAATGAGCATGTTAAGTAATGGTTTCCACTTGCTTTTCCACAGGTCTAACAAGAAGGTAAACATGTAAAATAACAAGAAACTAACAGTACGAGTCGTCCCTAGCAGCAAAGAAGCGCTACAGATCGATGGTAGTGAGAACTACCGATAGTCTAGGACGCTAGCAGCACGTTCAAAATCGCAAATTCGATAGATCAGGTAGGTCCTTACGTCACACAACCAGCAATGATTTTAAAGTTTCAAAATAGCTAGTTAACCTATTCTCTCGTGCACGGGAACAAATATGCTCATATACCGACCAGCAAGTACGGGCGGATCTATAGCGACTTACCGACCCGTTGAAGAACGGGGATCCGTACTGGGGACGATGGTAGGCGACACGGGTTGGCGGCTGCTGCCGCTGGCTCCTGGGTCTCCCAACGACAGTCCGACAAATTTCGTGACCACCGGATCCACGAGACGCGAACGAGGTGGTGAGACGACCGGCCTTCGAGGATGCTGGCGAGGAGGGGTTCTCAGACGTGGGGCAGACCGAACTCGTGCGGGAAATGAGGGGGATACACGTACAGAATTTCAGCTGCGTTGACGTTCTCAGCCTCGGGGTTGTTCATCCAGTTATCAGCCCAAATGCTGGCCCAGTGTCCAGCAGCACTGGTAAGGCGGCTACGGGATTAGCCCACGGGGACTGGGAACTGGACGAAGGCGGCGAGAAGTCTGGCGCGTCCAGATGAGACCGCAAATGACTGGGGTGATGCGGGGACCATGACGGGACGTCGCGGACTTCCACTGCTGAGTGCGTCGAAGGAGGAGGCGAGGGCAGCAGTTCACGTTCCCAAGTTCGTGACCGCGAACAGGGGCTCCGCAGCACGGACTGGCTGCTGGCGACGTGGCACGCAGGAGGGCCGTGCCGGGCGCTCGTGGGCAGGGCGGCGGGGGTGAGCAGGGGCGACGACAGGGGTGACGCGGCGGCTTCCCGGCAGGGCGACGCGGGCGGTGGCGAGGACAGAGAAGGCCTGCGACCGGTGGGGGGCTGTTCGCGGATAGGGAAGGGGCCAACGCGGTTGGCGTCACGTGTGGGGCTGCTGGGTGTGGGAGCGGTGGGCTCCAAGAGGCAGTGGGGAATGGGCTGGGGCCTCTCACAACCGTGGCTGGCGCGGGGTGGCTGCTTGGCGTCACGTAGGAGGGTTGGCAGTGATGGCATGGTGGTCTGCGAACTGGACCAAAACAGGGATCCGGAAATGGCTTTTACGCAGATGGAGGAAGAAGGGGTTCTGGGGCTGTGGAGAGAGGGAACTGAGAGAGACATAACTCAGAGAGAGGAGAGAGAAGCAGATAGAGGGAGGAAGAGAGACAGAGCAGGGGGAGGAAGAAGACGGGGGAAGGAGATGGGGAAGAAGGAGGCGGTGGGGCTTCACACCCTCCCTTCCCGGGATCCTCCAAGCTCACATGCACAGGGCGCTCTGCACCTCAGAAGACTGTTCCATTCTCCCAAGCAACGGCTCATTCATTCATGTATTCATCATCTCAAAACAGTGAAAGAGCTATTACATATATAGGCCACTCTCGAAAGGCCAAAAGACAGCAAAAAGAAAAGACTAAAATAACCCTGCAGATAACCAGAAATAACAGGAAAATAAAAGACTACATAATGGGCCCTAAATGGGCCAGTCCACCAAAAAACAGGTACTAAGAAGCCTCAAAGATCCACTGTCTCATCAAGCCACAAGACAACGGTCGAGCAGTCCGTCGACGACAATATACCAAAGCGGGTCGAACCGGTCCCGCGCACGTGTGTCCCCACCAATTGCCCCGGCTGGGAGGAACTCGACCCCGTCGAGTAAGGGTCGCGGTCGCTCTGGTATCTCTCTAGCAAGTCCGGGTCAGTCGCAGAAGCTCCTCACGTGTAATCCATGTGTCCTCGGTCGGCGGCCTCCCTCTCCAACGGATCAAGTAGCGCTGATAGGCTCCATCCCTAGCTGTAACAACCTGCTCGTCTAGTATATGCTCAATGCTCTCGCCGTGCAACAACTGGAGCTGGAGGGGACGCTCAGATGTAGGGTCACTCTCAAGGGGGGAAGAAGGCTCAAACGGATCACTGGGTATCAATGCTGGATCCCGATAAGCTACCAAATCAGCGACGTTGAATGTAGAGCTAATACCATAGTCTGACGGTAGGTCAACAACATACGCATTCGATCCAACACGCTTCAATACTCGGAATGGACCTGCTCCTCGGGCTTGCAGTTTCTTCACGGCTCCCGAAGGAAACCGTTCAGGTCTAAGCCTGATCATTATGTACTCCCCTTCTTGAAATTCCTGTAGTCGTCGATGTGTATCTGCCATTTTCTTATAATGTTCATTGCTGATTTCAATACGACGTCAGATGTTTTCATGCAGACTCCTAACATGCTCAGCTAAAGACTCGGCAGACTCTGACACTCGGGCCTGACTAGGTAAAGGAATCAGGTCTAAAGGTCCTCTAGGCCTATAACCAGTGACAATCTCGAATGGACTTTTGCCTGTAGACCTATTGACAGAATTATTGTATGCAAATTCGGCATGAGACAAGACCTGATCCCAACCACGCTCATGGTCTCTCACCAGACAACGCAACAGATCGCCCAGACTCCTATTGACTACTCGATCTGACCGTCGGTCTGGGGATGGTAAGCGGTGGAGAATTTGAGCTTGGTGCCCAAAAGATGCCACAAGGTTTTCCAAAAATAACTGACAAAGCGTACATCTCTGTCGGAGACAATAGTCTTGGGTAGTCCATGCAAACGCACAACCTCCTCAAGGAATAAACGAGCTATCCGAGATGCATCCGAAGTTTTCGAGCAGGGAATAAAGTGAGCCATTTTGGAAAACCTGTCGACAACGACCATGACCGAATCATTCTTCCGAACCGTCGTGGCAACCCCAAAACACAGTCCATGCTAACGTCTTGCCACGGACGATCAGGGACAGGAAGTGGAGTATACAATCCAGTATTTTGCTTCTTCTGCTTGGCTATGGCGTATGTAAGACATTGTGCTACGATACGCGCCACATCACGCTTCAAGCTAGGCCAGAAGAAACGATGCTCAACCAACTCAACAGTTTTATTACGGCCGAAGTGACCAGCTAGGCCTCCGGCATGTAACTCTCAAACTAAAAAATCGCAGACAGAGGTCCGCGGGACGCACAACCGATCACCTCGAAAAAGATAGCCCTCCTGAAGGATATAGTCAGGATGCTCTCTAGAGGGACCATCTTGCAGGGCTAAGAAAACTCGACCAAAATCAGGGCAATCAGGATACCCTTCCCGAAGCCTCTCGAATCCAGTATGGAGTCCTCTGTTTAGGAGATTAACTCCATGTCTGAGAGATGGACTAACTAGGGGATTTTTCTTAGCAGGTTGGAGAAATTGATGCTAGTACATTATGCAAGTGGCTCAGGGGGTGGTGATGGAAAAGCAGTTGTATCTTGTTGGACACGGATCCCGAGGTTGGGGGGTTAGGCTACCTATGTGAAAAATCATTGGCAAAACCAGCAGCCAAATGAAGACTACAAGAAGAATTTTGATATGAAGAATATCACATGAGAAGGTTACATGCGACTGACTAAGGCATTCCATAACTAGTCCCAACCATGGTTGGTGTGTGGCGGATCGAATCGGATCAAATCAGGAGAAACCCGATTCTCCCGATTCCATCGAATTGGACCGATTCCCATCCGATTCCCATGCAAATCGGCCCGATTCAGGCGAATCATGACAAATAAAAAAAAAAAACCGATTCGCCCCGATTCTCTGATGCGGCGAACCTTGGTCCCAACATGTCATTGATTATACAATTCGTGAACAACATTATTGCGAGAAGTGAACAAATGGTTTATCATGCCCCTTTTCGCAACGCATGTATATTCCAGAAGGTATGGATCAGGTGGAGTGTCCATTTAGCCACCTTGAAGCAACTCATGTTCTGAGGGAAAGGGCAAGAATGCCAAGACACATCGAAGGCTGTGATGGCTGATTTTTCATGTCAAATTGTGCACCTTCTAGTTGAAGGGAAATGGTAGATTTTTCCAAAACAGCGGTCACACCAAGAATGGGGTGTTATCCTTCATTGATAAAAGGGCTTAAATGCCTAGATAGTACCAGCTATGGCAATTTTTATGAGCTCTCCAGACTAGAAACTTAGAGGGTTTCTGTTATTTTTGCCTTTTTGTTGGGACTGATGCTTGTTTCGGGATTTTGGGGTGGGGGAGCAATGCGTATTACCTTGTCTTAAAGCTTGTCATCAGCGTAGGGGTATTATATTGAGATCATTATGGCAATTACTCACCTTCTAGCACATGCTAAAGCAGCAGAGAGTGCAACACCTTGCATCAATGTGCCAATATGTGAATTCAAAAGGTGTTGTTTCATAAAACAAACAACAGGGATCCTCAATTTTCTATCCCTGTCCCTTTTACAAGTGCAGGCAAAACATAAAACCATAACCTAAGCACCTACGTTAATTATCCCCCAAGACCAACACCCACAAGCACAGAACCCCAAAGGACCAAAACTACAGGCCTCCTCACGCATTCATCTCACGATCCTCTTCTTAGAATTCGTCCAGTGACAGCTCCGCACAAAACCAGAAATAAAGAGAATGACAAACGAAATCGGAGTCTCATCAGCCAAAATAACAAAATAAAGGGACCAGCTAGGTAGCTCCCTAGAGAGAAAATTAACTAAGAAGCGTAAATATTCGTGAAACTTATTAATTTCCTTCGGGGATCAATCAAGTAGATAGAACTCCGGCAACAAGAAGCAGCCACAACAAGGGATACGACAACAAGTGATGCAAACGGGAAATATAAACATAAAGCTTCCATTTTTTTTTGTTACCACAAAGATGCAAGGGAGAGGAGGAACCAGAGAACAGAGATGAGCACGGCGAACACCTGGGTCGGGGCCCTTGGGGGCGGTTGCGCATGCCTCCTGGTTGGGGCAACCTTTGCACGCGTCCGACTTCCCCGCCGAGTCCGATTGCGGCCCCGGACAGTCTGTGAGCAAAAGGCGCAGAAGAAAACACCAAAGAAAGGGGAAAAAACCCTCAAAACCGCGACAGGGAAGAAAACAAAAGGGAACACCTGGTCGGAGGCACAGAAATCAGAATATTATCTCAGAAAGGAAGTCTTTCGTACGTTCATTAGCGTTCTCCGGAATTTCTCCTTGGCTTGTCTGGCGGTACCCGTTCTCCGCCATCCCCGCCTCCCACCTCGCTCTCTCGTCTTCTCTACTCTTCTCCTCCTGCAAGGCCGATGGCGAAGGAATGTAAGAAGGCAAAAGGAAGCGTGTATAAAATAGGCGGCGTTTTTGGATGGGTGACGCGGTACAACAGCGTTGAGTGGGCCGACAAGTAGCCACGGGCCCACGCACAGGGTCAACTCACTCCAGGCCCCAAATGGGTCTGCCGGGCTACCGGAAGATAGCTGGGCCGGCCAACAGGTGGGGTGCAACTGTGCAAGCAGTCGTGGGCTCCGACTGGGTCGGCCCAGCCAGACAGCCAGTGTGGGCCGGTCGAGCTTTGGTCCGCAGAGTGCCTGGGTGTCGACCCCCGCGCGATGGCGACCACGGCTTCCGGAAGTGATGTTGCAGGGCGACGGCGGGCAGACCCACGCGGCTGGGCGGCGCGGGCTGTGGCACTGTGCTGGCAAGGCGATGGCGGTGACACTAGCGCCGGGAGGGCAGATGAAGAAAGGGAAGAGGAGGCGGCAGAAAAGGGGACCGTCGGAGGTTGGGCGGGCGGTGGCGACCTCCTAGCGGCCGGGCGAGCAACAGCAATGACGGGAAGAAGAGGAAGAGAGAGAGATCCGGTGAGGGAAAGACCGCGATCCCGAGGGGAAGAGAGGAAGCCGATGAGAGAGAAAGCCTGATCGAGGGAAGAAGAAGGGGGGAGGGGTTTCGCAGAGGCGGCAGGAGAGGGGTTCTTCCGGGCTCCCGTGGGTCCCACTACTCGAAGACAGATACCTGCCCGGCTGCCCCCTTCTTTTTTTGCCTTTTTTTTTTAGCAAATGCCAGGTTCACACGGCTCTTTCTTGCGTAAATTATACACAAATTTCAGTTAAAAATACGCAATTTTGAAATACAAGTAACAGAAAATTTCTCCGAATATGTTTCTGAGTATAAATATACAATTCTTGATACACACTTTAATTAAGAAAACTTACTCATTAGGCACACTTCAACTTCACTTTATTATTATTGTTATTATTATTATTATATAAGTTTTGGGGTTTGAGCCCTCCTAAGCGGACTTGTACTTGGGAAAGGATTAGTCTACCGTGGGTAAATTAATTGAGAAAGATTTTATACACTTGAGAAAGTGCACAAAATATATTTCACATGGGTAATTTACCCATGTGACACCCAAAAAATGGTGCCACATAGATAATTTACCTATGTAGAATGTACTTTGTGCACTTTCTCAAGTGCACAAAGTCTTTCTCAAATTAACTATGAGTGGGCTAACATAGTTATCCCAACCCACCCGGTCAAAGTGAAAAAAAAAATTTACCCATGAGTACCTCTGGTTTATGGTTTCACAAAGACGTATGTGATTTAATGGGGAAAGTGTTTTTATCCCTATGCGAGAATGTGGTCCAATTTATGTCATTTACATCTAATGATCATAAGAGTATTTGTGTCAGAATCAATCTTCTAATTCTCGCTCAGCCTTTTATCCAACTCAAAATTTATTATTAAATAATATTTTTAAAAATAATTCAATATAAAATAACATTGAACGAATGCAAAATTTGTCGTATTATTAGATTAGATCAAATTGAAATTCTGTGAGATAATATAGATCGATATATTATATATCTCACTAAATTGATTTATTCAATCCAGTCCAAATAACACCACCACGCTTCCTTCTCTTAGTTCTCCACCACTTCCATTCTTCTTGCCCTTCCCACCCCTCTTTGCTTCTCCTCCGGCCCCCACAATCAAAACACCTCTCTCCCCTCTCTCTTTTATTCTTTTTTTTATGATAGATAAATTGGTGTGAGAGGGAGAAATGAGAGGTGAGAGTGCGTACTCGAATCTATGCCCTCCTCTCTTCTATTCTTACTTTTATATATCCCCGTTATAACATTACCGCAATAGATTGATCGGAGCGCCCAATAAGATTTGAAACCCTATCCCACCAATATTGTGAATTACAACAACTGTGATCTGATGTGATTTTTTCTTATTGATGATTGTACAGAACAGCCTCATAATTACATCTCAATGTACGTAGGGGGTTATATTATGACCTCATTTTGCACCCTACTTTGCCATGCTTATCTTAGTCATGCATGCATGCACGGGAGACTAATCTCATAGAAGAGCTACAGCCATTATTAGCTTAAAAAAAAAAAGTTACACGACGGCCAGTTGCGATGAGGTGACTCCAAAAAGAAATGCAAATGGCTCTTATTTTAGAATTTAGAGGGGCGTACATAAAAACAAAGAAAAAAAAAACCGACAATCCAGGACAAGAGTTCTATGCATGCGTACGTACCTATAAATGGCTGTCGGCTGGCTTGTTTTAGGAAATTACGGTTCTCGTAAGAACAACGTACGTTAGGCGGTTGGGCAATGCAGTTAGCCACCGTGTCCCAGCTGGACCTGCCGCTATATCATCTCCAATGTCCCAGAGGCAGACGCGAGCAGAAGAAAGATTATTTGGAGGAGCTATTCCTTCTTCTTTCTGGAGAAGAAGGAATAAACTCTCGTACGTGTTAGATAGAGAGAGAGAGGAGAGAGAGAGAGAGAGAGATGGACGGTGGGTTGTCGTGGGCAGATCAGTGGGACAGCACCCCCGATCTGCCGCCGGCGATGCGAAGGAGGACGAGGCGAAGAAGGAGAAGCACGGCAAAGGCAAGTCATCACGGTGGAAGAAGGCCGGACCCCTTCGCTGGATGAAAGAGCTTTGCCACAAGAAATCTCACAAATGATCTATATATATATAATCTTAACATAGACATTACTTCTCTCTCTCTCTCTCTGCAGTTCCTGCCGATGGTCTTCGTTTCTTGTAGATGATCACTTTCCCAAGCTGCATCTGTTCCTAATTAATTTCCATTCAATGTGTGCATGGTTTGTGCATATATATATATATATAATATATATATATATATATATATATATAGGCCGTCCTCTCATTTGATTGGCATATGGTATATATGCTTGGATATGTGGAGTTCCAATTATGTCCTGCAAGTTGATCATCTCTTCGGTCCCATGCTGAATGAATTCCTCGGCACATGGCTATTAAATTTATGTATATATCTAGATCTATGATGTATATATCGAGTATATATCTGGTCAAAAGTCATATCATCACAGGCATTATTGTTGGCAATTGTAGGTGGGTTTTCAGTAAGGACGTTGTAAAAAAAAAAATTATTGCAGTACTTTTAGAAGTGTAGAAATATCACGTTTAATTATATTTTTAAATTTTCATTCGTCTATCTCGCAAGGCCTTATACATCACTTTAGGTGGTCGATTTTGGAATCTAATTTTCTATTTGAAAATCAAATTTTATATTTTAAATCCCCTAGATGTGGCGCGGTGCAGAAAATCGCTTGAGGTAGGTAGATGAATGAAATTAAAATCCAAAAATACAATTAGACTTGGCATTGTTTCGTAAACTTTTCTCTTTCGTTTGTGGGTGTGCGTCTTTCTATCATCTGTCATGTGAAAGGATTATCACAGGGTTGGCAAATACTATGTAGTAGTTTGGATGAATGCCCCGAAACATGGGCATTCTGAAAGACAAGGATATAGGTGCCTCCGACGGCCCGACACAGAATATCAGGAAGGATAATTATAATTTTGTGAGTATAAAATAATTGACATTAAATAATTAAACAATCGAGTAATAAAATTAATTACCTATTTTATCATAATCGAATCATAATTGTCTATTACATTTACTAATTAGAGTCAATACTTAAGACCCATAGATACATTACATTGAAGAAAAGTAAAATTGACTAACTATATATATTTGTCTAAGACGCAACTATGATGCTAATGGTAGATCCACTCTATGACTCCATCAAGGATGCTCATTCACTCTTGCTCATCTCCGTTCACGTTTGTGTTGTCTTCCTCGTTAGACTCATCTGAAACAGTCATGGATAACACTTGATGAGTGATAACGCCTAATAAGTTTTATATCTCTTGATCAAGTAAGTTTAAAGTGATTAATATATTAACAAGTAGAGTAACTAGAGATAGAATGTCATGTCAAGTCGAGTCAAGTTAAGAAAATGATGGCATAAATATGCCATGTAGCAACGAGTACAAGTAGTAATAAATATAGCACATGCAAGTTAAAGAGTAATGGTCATATATCATGTATCATTCAAGTCAAATCATGAAACAAGTATAATCTAACACTTTTACGAGTTTTGATTGTCTTAGATAGATCGAGATAGTACAACACTTGGATGAATACCAAACACCTTAGTCATTATAACTCCCGTGGGCACTAGCATTTTTGTGTGCTTCTCCTAGAACCAAACCAAGCCAAGTTTAATTGTCTAGCATTAGTCACTCATCTTTAGACAATCAATCACAACTATATAGCCAAGAATAGATGAGAAGAGTAGATGAATAGATGAGAGAGAGTGTGTGTGTTATGAGATGAGATGCATTAATCAGAAACTTAAAGGGGTCATGCACAAAAAATAGTTCGAAAAAACCACATAGTAACCACTGCAAATAGTACTCTTGGGTACTGACAATCGGGTAGAGAATGCGGTCTACCTTCCGATAGTCAAGAGGTCGGACATGTTAACAGAGAAGATGTGGTCTTTTTATCAACCACATTAAGAATGTAGTCACAGAGGGGGTGCGTTCACAATCGGTTGGATCATACCGTACAGGTCTAACATGGTCCCTTAGGATGTATAGATGTCCATGTACAACCAGTTCGGTGACCTAGAGGATTTCTAAGCTCACAGAGACTTACGGATGGCTTAACGAAGGAGTTCAAATCTAACAAGAAGAATACTCGACGAAGAGTTCTCACAACCAAGAGAGTGTTGAAAGATTTACCCGGTGTTCTAGAGAACTTCTAGAATAGTGGAACAATGGTAATGGTGCTCCAAAACGTCGATGAAAACAAAAACACGTCCTTTATTTCATTACATTTTTAGTGAAAATTTTCAATCTATTAACTAGATAATTTATGAGGTATTTTATAGCAAATTTTGAGTTTAAGGGGTGTGAGAGAGAGTATATAATTTAAGGAAAATTATGGGTATGAGAGAGATCATATAAATTATTTAAAAGAATAGTTTTATCTTTAACATAATAAATCTTCTATTAGTACGTTTAAGACTTAACAGAGGTTTAGCATGACATGAATCACAAATTTTAACAATATTTATAAGAAAAAACAAGATTTCCTAACTAACAGTCTTAACGTGGTCAGGAGAAAGGCCGAGTTAAAAAGGCGATCAGATAGTATGTCGCCACAACCTTAGTTAACCTGGTGTGCAAACAAAATGAGATCAGAACATGGGCTATCATATGACCATGTTTCAGATGGCGGACTTTGTCATCCCCACGTTCACCATGTAGTGAACCCGAGTTGACACTAACACACTAAAACACTTAAATCTCATCGTAGGATGTTTGAAAAATTGTGAAACTAGTTTTAAAATGAAGCTAACATGTTCCTAAACATGCAGAAAATATGAGATTGACAATAAACATGGATTGAAAGTAAGAACAAGAGGTCAGGTACAAGTATGTTCATACATTTTGGATGCAAAATACTCTTATATGACAAGATAGAAATTGGGGGAAATAGAGGGAATGTTTTTTTGACGTCAATAACTACCTATGGAGAGATTTAATTAGGTTTTACTCGAGAGAATGGTTATCTTTAGATGAATTATCAAACTAGGGCTAGGACGTAAAGAACTCCTTATAAAACGCCTATAGGTCTTTCTTCCCACAAAATCCTCCTCCTATGACCTTGCCTTCACATCCAAGAGAAGCTTCAAATAGCAATAAGAATGGCCATGAGGAGATTTTGGGTATATTTATAGAGATTATATTTTATTTTATAATATAACTCTAATTTCTCTTAATTTTAAGTTTTCATGTTGATATCTATCACCTAACCATCCAATCTCTAATTGGGTTGGGATAGACATAGAAAAACATGGCTAACATGTTAAGATAGTGATAGGACTCAAATTTAGATAATTATGATATTTATTTAAATTTATCTTATCTATTTACATGAGGGGATAATGATCATTATTCTGAATTTAATATGATGTTCCTACTATTCTATTGTTCTAACTCTTATTTTGGCAGATTATCTATTTTATTTTACTTTAATATGATAAAGTTAAGTCAATTATCTATTTTATTTTATCAGATTTTAATATTAACATAGTATTCTTTTTAAATATTTTATTTAATTAATTTAAATACTTGAGTTACTACAGTGCCCGTTAAGTTTTTTTTCATATAATTTTGCTGCAATCATATGTACATACAAGCAAACTATTTTGGCTCCAAATAATATCATGGCAAGGATATATAATAAATTTCCTACAGAAGTATACTTGAGTATTAGTCATTAACCCATGAATTCTTGTGCAAGTATTGGAGCTAAACTAAATTTGATTTCAAAAAGGAATTAAAGAAATGTTACATATATAGGCTCATTGCCTCTTGAGACAACGATCAGGAGGGACGAAATATAATATAGAGGGTAATTAAATATTTGTTACTATACTATCTATATATATATACATTCGTATACGTATAGTTAATTAATCATCAACGAGGTTCTGTGTGCATAAAACTGTTCATCAACAGTTCTACGAGAGAACAATTAAGTACAAGAGACCCTACCATGTCACATATACTTGATCGAACACTAAGACTTAACCTACTAACTATGATAGTTTACTTTTATTTAAACTCGTATTTTTCTGACTCTCCGTCTCAACCAAGCTTGGAGAATAGACATTCGCTAAGATGCATATTTAGAAAAATTACGTCCCTTGTTGTATTCATCAGCGGTGTGATTATGCTTTAGAAGATAAATATTTATTGCACTTGTTAATTATATTTTTAATATATTTTTTACTTTCCTATTAGTCAATACATGCACTTAAGATAGATTATATTTCCTTAATAAAAAATAAGAAGTGCTCTCAAAAATATAATTGACAAGTACAATAAATTAATTGCTCAAAAATATTGTTTCTCTCTCGTATAATTAATGTGTTCAAATCAATACTGTAGAGAGGTATTCTATTTAGGACCGTGCAAAATACGGTCGGTTGGATTCGGTTTTTAGGTTGAGAAATCGAAATGAACCAAATATATATATATATAATATATTTAAACAAAAAAGTGCCGGTGGTGCAGTGGCAGAAGCCTTCCATGGCACAATGGGTGCGTTGGTGCGAGTTCGAAACTCGCAGGCGCCTGTAAAATCCACTTTTTTACCAATTTTTTCCCAAAAAATGCATGTATTTCGTCCAGAAAACGCCAACTGAGCCAGAATTCAGTTTGAACCGAACCGAACCGATAGAGGGATTCAATTCGATTTTCCCAATTTTTGAGAAAACCGAACCGTTGTACACCCCTAATTCTATTATCAGGGACCCAACAAACCCAAAAAAGACCCAATAGGGAAGGAAGTTTTCTAACAACCCTAGTCATATTTGGGTCGAGTTCACTGTAGTCCCTCACAAAATTGGACCTCTCCTCAGACATGGAGTAGGTACAAGAAAAAACTCACTTGGAAGTGACAGCGACGATAAAGAAGAAGAAGGGTGGTACTCCACACAATGGAAAAATAAAACATACCCCCTAACAACCCTAGTCATATTTGGGTCGAGCTCACTATCAATTTTTACTTCCAACAAAGTAGAGTATAGCTTCTTATTGTGCACATATTCGTAAAAGAAGTACTGTATAGCTTCTTATTGTGCACATATTCGTAAAAGAAGTACTATATCACTACTTGGTTAACTTAAAAGTCTTTTTTATCTTCTCTATAATGAGTACGCAAACACATCTAAGAACACCAAATGTTATAACTTTTTTGGGTCCTTCAACAGTACTGGAGTCCTTGTAGCATGATACATGTCTTACTTGAGCCTTTGCATAGACCATTGGATGGTCTTAGATGCTGAAGATGAGACGAGCGTGTCAAAGATAGATCTGCACAAGAAAGACCAAATATTAGGATGCCCAGAGACGTGGCATGGGGGATCATTTTTCAATACTTATGTCAATATGGTGACTATGGAAGCAAGAGAAGGGGGGACGACTTAAGATTGTTCTTTACTAATTAATCTCTTAAAATAGTATGAAATAGTTTGGACTAACTTGAAGTTCTTACTTTCGTTGGAGGGCTCACCAAGGGCTAAATATGTGTCAACTTTCATTGTTCCATATATGGTTTGGTGGCAGGTATGATCAGGACATGGAGGAGGTTGTTAATGATGTGACCTCTCAAGAAGTGATGTCCCACTCTAGGGCCATGCTTTACATATGAAAGACCATGATGCTCCTTACAAAAGTCCTCCCATAGTATGGTGCCTGATCCAGTACAATAGGGCAATCATGAGATGGATATTTGACTTTGACCACTTGTGGAAATGGATTTTTCAGATCCATCACAAAATATTTTAAAATTGAAATTCTATTTATCAAGTTCTCATGTGTGTACCGCATATACAAATTCAAGTCCCGTTTAGTGCTAAGTGAGTCACTATAACGAAAGATGAATCGATAATAGCGAAGCGCAGGCGTGCCAGTCGCTGAAGCGACAACATGTTCTGCCTCCGAGAGTCGAAGGACTTTGGGTCTATTTCGCACCGTTTGACTTCGTCAAACGAAAGTGGAGATCGGGTCGGGACCAAGATCCCGCCGTTGCCTAAACGCAACGACGTTAATTACATCCCTCTAGGAGGGAAAACCTTGATTGATCGCCAGAATAAAGAGCCTTGTGGCCTTGAGCGGAAACATCGATAAAAGATATGCGCGAAATGTAAATTTAGTTACGCCTAATGCGAGATAACCAGAATATAACACTTGACGCATTTTTTTTGTTATTTCAGATTTATTAAAAGAGATTGAATTGGTTTCAACGTTATTTGGGTTGGTTTATTTTCTTTTAGTCTTTTGCATTTTTTTTTTGATCTTGCTTGGTCTTTTATTGGATTATCTCTTTGTCTGTTGATTATTTAGTTTGGTCTAATTTTGATTGTTTGGCTTGATGTGGTGTTTTATTTGATTTCAAATGTCTCTTCATTTATTTCTTTGAGTTTATTTGAGTTTGCAATTTATTTGAGTTTTATTCCAAATTAAGGTTAACTCAAATTATTTGATTTGACCCCTTTTTTTAAGATTATTTGATTTATAAACTTTGGATTTATATATATTTTTTGAAGCCATCTTATTCATATACATTTTTTTTAAAACTTGATTTGAACTTGTAGCAATTTTATTTTAAATGGTTTGATTTATTTAACTTTTGTAAATTGTTGTTTGTCTTTTTTCCTTTATTTATTTGTTTATTTATTAATTTATTTATTTTGAGTTGATTAAATGAAAGAGGCAATGCGTATATATGAATAATGCAGATCGGTGGGGCTAGTGGATGGAGAGAGAGTGTGTAGTGATGTGTATGCATGAACAGTGCAGAACGGTGGTTTGCTCATGTGTGCAATATGCTGAACGGTGGCCATGGAAAGCTGAACGGTGGCCTGGTTATATGTACAATATACTGAACAATGGCCATAGAAATCTGAACGGTGGCCTGCCTATATGCATGTATGGCTGAACGGTGGGGAAGTACTGCCTGCACCGATCAGGCTGAACGGTGGCTGCTGCTCACTGGACCTGAACGGTGGCACATATAGACATGAGTATAGTTTGAACGGTGGGGGATATGCACCATCGATCAAGCTGAATGTTGATGGCCAATTTGAAATTATTTGTCTCTTTTGATACTTCCTTTATTTTCATTTCTTTTGTCGTCATTTGTGACTATCATTATTATTATTGTTATTTGTTGTTATTGTTATTTTCCTTGTTTATCTTTGCATTTGATTTGTTAATCGGATGACATACATTGCACCGGTACTCATTTATTTCTTTTGCACTCACGAAGTACAAAGTAAACCGATATAATTACAACATGACGGAGAAAAAACCCGGGGCACTTGGTAGAATTTGTCATGATGGGAATCATCCCTGCCCACCATATGTTGGGATGATCCTTTAGTGCAAGCACCCATCAACCTAAGGGTATGCACATGGGATGATGTTCGCCACATAGCGGCAACACGATGTTTGCCAATAGTACCGAATCACAACACAAGTTGCTTGGTGACTATATAGGCACAAACCAATTCGGGAATCATCGCGGCGAAAATTCGGCAGCACCTCCCCTTATTTTACATATGGGGGGTGTGCATGACATTCGTCCACCACGATGGAGACGGTGCCAACAAGAGTGTTGATGCCGAAGGCAACAACATTGCGGCACATGGTACTGGTCTTCCGGACATATCCAGGAAAGGACCATTATGTACCAAGGCCGGAGAACGTGGTAATCCTGAACGGTGGTATTTCATGTTGAAGGAATTCAGAACGGCGGCCTTCCACAGTGAAGGAAACCTGGATGGTGACCTTCCACAGTGAAGGGAACCTGAACGGTGGCCCTTCCACAGTGAAGGAAACTGATCAGTGGCCTTCCACAGTGAAGAAAGTCTGATCGGTGGCCTTCCACAATGAAGGGAACCTGAACGGTGGCCCTTCCACAGTGAAGGAACCTGATCGGTGGCCTTCACAGTGAAGGGAACCTGAACGGTGGCCCTTCCACAATGAAGGGAACCTGAACGGTGGCCCTTCCACAGTGAAGGAAACCTGATCGGTGGCCTTCCACAGTGAAGAAAGTCTGAACGGTGCTCCCCACATGATACAGAAAACCTGAACGGTGGACTTTCTACAATGCAGAAACTCTGAACGGTGGGCCTTCTACAGTGCAGAAACTCTGAACGGTGGCTATCTCACAGTGAGACAGTCTAAACGGTGGTTATCTCACAGTGAGACAGTCTGAACGGTGGCTATCTCACAGTGAGATAGTCTGAACGGTGGGATCGCCCAGGGCCACCGTTCAGAATTTAAATGCGTAAATCAGAAGAAATTGAGACCAACATTTCAAAGAATGGTTTCAGAAATATAAAAACAGAAATTTAGGGGGAAAATCTGACAAATGGAAAGAAATAAACCAATAATCACGTAAAGAGGAAATATATTGCTCATTTAAATTTAATGCTAATACATCTCACATGAAGGAGGTGAATGTTTAGCAAACATATAATGGACTGTTATATCATAAATTTGCCTTGCTCAAATTTAGTATGCTAACAATTCGTAGCAAAAGGGTAACATGAAATCACCCATCACTAAGAACTTATAATTGACCCAGAAGAACTTGATCATTTCACTGTGTGATACTCCAAAGACCTAAGTGAACACTTGATAAAGTTCAATTCGATGTATGGGAGGGACGCTTGCTGGTCACAGTGACAAAGTAGAACAAGGGAATAGACAGTCTCAATGAAACCATGTGTTCGGTTAAACAGGACAGAAAATAAAAGGAAAACAGGAAACCAAAAAAAACAAGGCGCCATGCTCTCAGTTCAGGGTCCTCATATTTGCGTTCCAGAGCATGTTCCAGAGCATTTAATCAACGTGAAATTCTGACCATGATGGGAAAAAGGAACAAAACAATAAGATAGTGCATTAAAATAAAATCTGATCATTAAATAGAGAAGACATCTTTGGGGCTCCCGTAAGAACACAAAGGGATTACACAGGGGAAGAAGGTGGCAAAGAATTCCTAAAAAAAAAACAGGTCAAGTCTTCCTCCCCTCTCTTTCTCACTTTCTCTTCTCTCTTATCCTCTGCTCTCACCACGAGTTCCCAGACGAAAGGGGGTCTGCCGTGCCCTCCTCTCCTGCTCCTCTGCCGCTGCCTTCTGCTGCAGAAAAGCCTCACCCAGATGCCTTTTCTCCCTAGCCGCTGTTGCCCCCTTCTGCCGCCTCTCTCTTTCCCTCTCCTCGGTCCTCCTCTTCTGCATGGGAAAAAGCATCTTTATATCCCACCTTTTTTAGGGCTGAGGTGGCGGGATTCTTCCTCACAATGACCTTTTAATGTGAGAATTACACCAGCTGCCATTGACATGCCACCGTAACCATGCGTTGCCATTTTGTTGTTGGGCTGCTGGCCCATTTATTCCTAGTTATTGCAAAAATTGGGTGCAAACAATGCCCCCCACCTGGGGACGGTGCGAGTGAGGATCGAACGGAGCGGTGTCCGCAGGTGTACCCTCATGGCCTTATTTAAACTCATCTTGTGTTTCGTCGTCGATCAGTCTCATTGTTGTCGATCTCTTGTTGCTCTGTTGTCTTGTAGCGTCTGGTGGTCTTGTTGCAGCATCTGAGACCATGGTTCCTTCGGCAGCGGTGGCTCCGATCAACTTTGGAGTATGGACACCAAAATTGCCAAATTGCGTGCAGAATTGGCCGCAGTAGAGACTTAGCGGGGTAAGCTAACAATTTCTGGAGCAGGAGAAAGAAGCCCTCTTACTGAACGAAGGCCAGGCTGTCTCGGCTGAGGAGAAAGTAAAAGAGATTCAATTACATCATAGTCGTTTGAAAGAGAGGGCCTCCTGCCCAATTTGGGTATTTTGTCTTTGGAAGAAATATTTCGGGGCATATGAAGCTATAGTTACCCCTTCTTTTGTGTCTATCATGTAAATGTAATTCTCAAATCAATGAAAAGAAATACACCTTTTGAGCACAAGTGGTATCTTTTGTGTATGTGCATTGCTCTCTCTATTTATTTCATTCTAATTTTTGTTCACATTATCAAATTGAGCGTCCTTTCGGATTTTCGCCCGACTTGACCCCCTCTTGCTTTTGCCTACACGCCCTTTCGGGTTT